>JAHRHZ010000077.1:15153582-15240785 GCA_024137785.1 Ginglymostoma cirratum | reverse complement strand
TTCCTCAGAACTGTTCTGAGGAAGGGTCACCGGACCCGAAACGTTAACTCTGTTTTCTCCTCCACAGATGCTGCCAGACCTGCTGAGCTATTCCAGCACTTTGTTTTTGTTCCGAGTGGTCTTACTGGTTTTAGTCTTTAGAATTTTAGAGGATGGTTTAGAAGTTAGCCATATTACTGAGAATCTGGAGTTAACTTTTAATTGAGATTGGATAATGGCGCCAGATTTTCTTCAGTAAATGATATAACTAAGTGGATTTTTGGCAACATTTGGCAATTGGCCACTGTCAGTGTTGTTTTTCTTTAAATACCAGATTTATTTAAATAATTGCATTTAAATTCCTGACCTGCCATGGTGGGATTTGAAATTGAGTCTCTGAGTTAACATGATCATTATGCTACCATTTCTTTCTAAATTTTTTTAAGTTTTAGGATTTGAAGATTGTGACTTCAAAAAAACTGCTATCTCAACTATATCAACTAATATGTTTGCAAGAAATGCACATAAAGTTAAGAATTTTTTGGTTGTGAGATTGTTTGTTTGTTTGTTTGTTTGTTTGTTTTGTTTTTCATCTGGTTTATTTTAATCATTACTATTAAAATTGCTTCAAGTTTTCAGACAACTATTATCGTGCTGAACTTATAGACGCACTTGCCAACTCGGTGACACCTGCAATTAGCATCAATAATGAGGTTCGAACGTTGGACAATCTCAATCTTGATGTTCGTCTAATTCTGGAAGAGATCACCAGATTTCTAAACATGGAGAAGCTGCTTCCAAGTTATAGAAATACAATAACTGTCAGGTACTACTTGATGAATATTTACAAACCCAAATTAGCAGCATGTTAAGTTATTGGGCGTCCTATTCTTAACCATTAGGTTCAGCAGTAATGATTGAGTGAAAATTCTAATTACCTTGCTACTGAAGGTGGGAGGAACTATTGGTTTCACCCCATTTGTTATTCTGCTTTTAAACAAAGCACCTGAAAAATTAATAGATGGATTTCAATGAATTTTGGTAGACAGGGTATGGACTAAGGAAGAACCGATTTAGTATTTGGCAAAGATCTGAATGCTGAGGTTTTTTGAAACAATCTGATAACATCAGTGTGGCAATAGACTTTTTGTTAAGGAATATTGGGATTTCCTAAGTTACAATATTGAATTTTAGAATATAGTGGCTTGTCTTAGGTGCTGTGATTTGCAGTGGTTGTCAAAATATGAACAGAGTTTTCAGTGCAACTTGTTAGGTATGGATTAGCGTGAAGATTCCTTAGTGAGAGTGATGCTTTGAATAAGAATTTCTTTAGCTTTGTTAGACAGCATGGATCAGATAGGGAAATAGCTTGGGGAAAAAGGCATGCGTAATAATGTTGCATTAACACAGCATGCTGGAACTATGCACTTTCCTGAGCACCCTGTTCACTTTCTGTTGATTATATTCACTTTTATTGTAACAAAATCTATGGATGTGTCAGTTGAATATTTTCTACTTTCTGCTTATTCATGATAGCATTTAAAAATACTTAATTAAATCCTAATTTTGCCCTCAGTGTTATGGCAGCAGTGTTTGAATAACTATATTGTACAACCTTATGCTCAATTCATATATCTAAAAATTCTTAAATTTCAAGTAACAAAAAGACATTGTGCATCTGTGAAAAATTAAAGCTTTGTACTGTTTGAATTTTTAAAGATTTATAGCTTTAGTAACTTACAACACTCATCCAATCCAAAATTCAAATGCAGCATTGGATTGATCCTGTGTGCTTTTCTCTGTTTTATTCTGTTGGTAAGCAAGCCTTTATTTTTGTCCTCGGGTTATAGGCCATCAGTGATCAAAAAGGCATGGCAAGACCCATTTCCAGGCAACCACCTGTGCTGTTTTAAGCCATTTGCTCCTTTAGTTTTCCTTCATCTCATCCATGCTGAACCCCACTTTGTCCTCATTTTGACATTTTCACTTTGAAGCACAAGCCAAGTTATGACTTTGAGGGTATGAACTATGTGTTTTACCACTCTATAGCACATTTCCATTTTATCCACTTCATGTGATGTAATTCAGTTTTGTTGCATACTTCAGTTATAAGACAAATACATTCTAATTTTAATGTTTCTCATGGCAGTATTAAGAGAATTGTGCAATGTATAGGAAAGAGGTGGCCTCTCAACCCATTGAATTTACATTAGAAGTCTCCATCTAGAATTATCTGCTGTCATAATATTTCACCTTAATTATTCATCTCTCTCCCTTTTCACATACTTACCTATTCTTCTAAATTGAGAAAATAGTTGAGCCAGTAGCTGTTTGTGGAGGGGTATTTAATACATCAATATGTAATATTTTTCTGACTGGTCGTCATTCATCCAGTGGTCTTAATTTTCTCTCTTTCTTTTAGCAATTTGCCAATTGCAGAAAGAATCTTTCATTATTTACCCTCTTGAGCTGTTTGTACTCAATCCATGTTTAAAGCCAAAAATTCTTAATGGCCTTTATATCTGAACTCCCATCATTTTAAGGATCTGGGTTTCATCCCCACGAATCACTTTTTCCCCACTGTTATCAAAGTTCCTAAATAGAATATTCCTTAAAAAGTCTTTGCAAAATGTACCACGTATTTTCTCTGCATGAGACTGCACCTGTTATCTGTCTAATCGCAAAACTGTAATTTCAACATCATTATTTTACTATGCTCTTTAATTGGCCGTGGCAAGTGTAAATATTATTCAATTTGTGCATTTGTCAACAATATATGAATGAAAATTAGACCAATCTCAGCATAAATCAAGACGCACTACTAATGATATCCTTGCAATTTGAAAGAATCAATAATTAACTGATTCATTCTTCTATCCATCTCTATTAATGCAGCTGTTTTCCCTTTAATACAACAGCTCTTATATAATCTTACCGTGACAGCTAAAAATATATAACAATAACATCGCTACAAACTTGGGAAAGCACAGATTAGTAATGGGGCTTATGTATGCTGGAGGCAAACGGTGTTAAAGACGTGCAGATGCTGTTGATAGTGCATACGATGTGGAGTTCAGTATTTCGCTGCAACTCCAGCAACCCAAGAGAGTGACCAGACAGGTGACTGGTGAAGTTTGCAGTTATTACAGGAGGGTTAATTGATGCCTCAATTAGATTAAATGTTCGTGGTTCAATCACTTAATGACTTATGGCCAAACAGACAATATAGAGCTATTTATGATATTGCTGGAAGCAGTTAAGAGCTCCAATATATATTACCAGCATATATGGCAAAACTCTCTGCTTGATACTCCTATTTCTCAGGCCTGCCAAATAAATATTTATTTTTTTCTTCAGTGTCCCCATTTCTGACTCTCATTCTGCGTAAGGTAATCTTGCATACTTCACTCAGCTGCATTGGTTACCTATTTGACAAAGCATTGAACTTGCTAAACTTCTCTAAACTCCAAATCTGTTCTTAGCCTCAGATAATGATCTATACAATCACCTCCAAGCTTTTAATCTTCTACCCCCACAACTTCAGTTCTAGCCTTTTTGTTCTTTCTTCTGCCATCTCACATCTTAACTTTAAGATGGAAAACTTAATTTTGTCATGATTGGGAACAGAATAAACTTAATTGACTCTAGATATGCACTAATAGTTTTTGAATTCAGTCTGTCGTTGAACAACAAAGAACATAGAGTCTTCAGCATTTTAAAAAGTACATTTGCTTTGTTTAATTTGTAGCTGCCTGAAAGCTATTAGAGTGCTACAGAAGAATGGACATATTCCTAGCGATCCGTCACTCTTCAAATCTTACGCAGAATATGGACACTTTGTTGACGTTCGCATTGCAGCTTTGGAAGCAGTTGTGGATTATACGCAAGGTTTGGTCTTGATGTGTGACTACGTATGAATGTTAATACGGTGCCTTTTCTAGTGTATCCCAGGATGTTATGGGAAATTGGGGAGAAAATTGACGGCCTCTAGTAGAAATACTTGTATCATCTATAACTATGGGTGAGATGACCGATGATTGGAGAGTGGTTAATGTTGTGCCTTTGTTTAAGAAGGAATGTAAGGAGAAGCCTGGGAACTATAGATCTGAGAGTCTGACTTCGGTGGTGGATAAGTGATTAGAGGTGATTCTGAAAGAAAGAGTTTGTATGCATTTGGAGAAGCAAGGACTGATTAAGGTTAGTCAGCATGGTTTTGTGCGAGGGAAATCATGTCTCTCAAACTTGATTGAGTTTTTTGTGGAAGTAACCAAGAAGATTGATGAGGGGAGAGTAGTAGACATTGTTTACTTGGACTTTAGTAAAGCCAACAAGATGCTGCATGGTAGCCTAATTAGTAAAGTTAGATCACATGGGATTCAGGGTGATCTTGCCAATTGGATACAAAATAGGCTAAATGGCAGGAAACGGAGTGATGGTGGAGGGTTGTTTTTTGGATTAGCGGTCTGTGACCAGCACTGTTCCACAGGGATCAGTGTAGGTCCACTTTGTCATTTATGTAAATGATTTAGATGAGAATATAGAAGGCATGGTTAGGTTTGAGAATTATACCAACATTGGCATACTAGACAGTGAAGAAGGTCATCTAAGATTACAGAGATCTTGATCAATTGGGTCAATGGTCTGAAGAGTGGCAGATGGAGTTTAAATTTGAATAAATGCGAAGTATTACAGGAATTAATATAATTAAAAGTAGGGCCTTGGGTGATGTTGTAGAACAGAGAGACCTAGGGGTTCAGGTACATAATTCTTTGAAGTTTGAGCCATATATAGATAGGCATTTAGCACACTAGTATTCATTGCTCAGACCTTTGAGTATAGGAGTTGGAATGGTTATGTTGAGGTTGTACAAAACATTGGTGAGGCCTCTCCTGGAGTACTGTGTCCATTTCTGGTCACCCTGTTTTAGAAATGAATTTGTTAAATTGGAGAGGGTCCAGAAGAGGTTTAGCAGCTTGTTGCCAGGAACAGAGGGTTTGAGTTATAAGAAAAGGCTAGATAGGCTGGGACTTCTTTCACTGGAGTATAGGAGGTTGAGGGGTGACCTTCGTAGAAGTTTATAAAATTACGAGGGGTATTGATAAGGTGAGTGGCAGGTGTCTTTTCACTAGGGTGGGGGATTTCAAAACTAGAGGGCATATTTTAAAGGTGAGAGGAAAATTTTTTTGTTTTTTGTTAGTGATTCTTGTGTGGAATGAACTTCCAGAGAAAGTGGTGGATACAGGAACAGCTACAACATTTGAAAGACATATAGATGATTACATGAGCAAGAAATGTTTGGAGAGATATGGGCCAAGTGCAAGCAGGTGGGACTAGTTTAGCTTGGGATTATGGTTGGCATGGATTGGTTGCACTGAAGGATCTGTTTCCCTGCAGCATAACTATCAGTCTAACACAAAATATTATCAGCATTTAGCAATGGAAGCTTGTAGTGCTTTGATTTCAATTGTCCAACATGATTTTATCAGCTAATTACGAGATAGAAATGTTCACTTGTAATTGTGACTTGCATATATCATTTTTTTTGTAATTGAACATTGTAACATAAGATTTTGTAGGGCCCTGATTCTTTTCCACTGAAATCATCTCACTTAAATCTTAGTAAATACCACCATATGCCACCTTATTAAATGCCTTTAGGAAATCCAAGAACAGGATGCTTTATGCGTAGCATTGTGAAAAAGAACTCTCTGATGCTTTTCAGGAGAAAGCTGGATCTGGATTTCAGTTCTCACCCTGAACATTCAACCAGGGTTTCAATGAAACGCCAAAGCTGGATAGCTGCTTCATTTCAGCAGGTTGTGGTTGACTGAAATCCAAACAAAACCCAATTCCTGACATCTGTAAATCCAACCAGGTAGTGAGTGAGTCCAATCTTCGGTCATGTGACTTCCAAGAAATATCTTTTTTTAAGAAAAGGTTTCCTATTGTCGTTCAAATTGCCTGTTTTCAAAAGAAGGTCCGGTATCCACTTGCACCACTGTCCACAATCTTTCAACATGAACCCTCAAAAAATAATGTATCACCTGTTAGAACACTTCATTCTTTCACTCATAAACTCAAAGTCATCTGAAACTCTGCTGTTACGACGGAGAATGGCTGAAATCCTCTGATAATTAAACTAAAACATAAGCCCCAGTCTGTTATGACAGAAGTAGGGGTTTCCGTCTAATAATTAACCCCAAAACACCCAGAGAAGTTCGGAGGAAGGGTCACCAGACCAAAACGTTAACTCAGATTTTTTTCTTCACAGATGCTGCCATACCTGCTGAGCTTTTCTAGCAATTTCTGTTTTTGTTCCTAAATTCTACTAGAACGCTGTTTAAATAAGGACAAGTCCCACTAATATATACTCAGTCAATAAGAAGCAATAAATTATAACGTAATCTCTCCAAGTTGGCACAGACAGTCTTCTGGAGTATTCTGTCGTCTGCGCTCTTTTCACAAACACCTTTCTTCTGTTAATTCTGCTGGCAGGGATGTTTTCTTTCTATAATTTCTTCAATGAGGACTTTGAGCTAAAATACTGTGGTGCCTTTGAATAATTAGATGGGCTTTCTCAGAAAGCTGAATAGTACTAACTCTGGCAGGTGGCGGATGGCTGTCTTTTTCAGATGGCAGTTGGCTTCCCCCCGCCGATTTTCCAAATGCCCTCGTCTTATATACCCATAATGACATAATCAAATTCTTATAATGTGATTGCTTTCAGGTTGTCAACATCATCAGATTTAAGTTCAGTTGGCTTTCTGTATCTCGGTGCTTTGTTTAAATTAATTGGCTGAATTCAAATTTGTTGTCACAACATCAAAACAAGTCTGCTGTTTTACATGCCACCTGTAAGGCTTTTTGATACACTTGTTTCACTTTTTTGATGCTGTCTGTACTGGCAACTTCAGCTGCTGCTCTCAGATTTTTTTTTTAAATTTCTAAGTACAGACAAAGCACACATCTCTTAAAGAACCAGACATTTTAGTTTCCTGCCCTCCATTTCACAATTACTCTACCCAACCTTGTAACACTGCATAACTCACAATGTATATCAACTTGTGCTCTTTGCTTACATTGGCTCCAATTAAGAAACAGTTAAATTTTAAAATTCTAATTCCATTTTCAGATTCTTCCATGATCCTGTTATCTCTCTTAACTTCTTCCAGCCTTACAACCTTTCGAGATATCAGTGCTGTTCCATTTCTTTATCTTATGCACCCCAATTTTAGTTATTCCAGTATTGCTGCTGACGATCTAAATTCAGAAACTCTGCCTGAACCCTTCCGCCGCCACCTTTATGATGTTGCTTTAAATGTATGACTTTGATAATGCTTCTGGGTATCTGCCCTCATTTTCCCATGCAGGATGATGTCAAAATTTATTTCATTAACATTTTTCTGAACTTTTTTTATTCATTCACGGGATGAGGGCGTCGCTGGCTAAGCAGCATTTATTGTCCATCCCTAATTGCCCAGAGGGTAATTAAGAGTCAACCACATTGCTATGGGTCTGGAGTCACATATGGGCCAGACCATGTAAGGATGGCAGTTTCCTTTCCTAAAGGACATTAGTGAACCAGATGGGTTTTTCTGACAATCGACAATGGGTTCATGGTCATCATTAGATTGTTAATTCCAGACATTTATTAAATTCAGATTCCACCATCTGCCATGGTGGGATTTGAACCCAGGTTCCCAGAACGTTATCTGGGTCTCTGGCTTAACAGTCCAGCGATAATACCACCAGGCCATTGCCTCCCCTACTGTGTAATAATTCACTACATTAATTATGCTGTGTATTATGAGTAGTTTTGGGCTTCATAATCTAAGGAGGGATGTGCTAGCATTGCAGGGGATTTACCAGAAGTTCCTGGGGTCGAAGGATTTGTCATGAGGAGCAGTTGGGGACCTCTGGGTTTGCGCTCAGCAGAGTTTAGAAGGATGAGGAGGATTTCAATGAAACTTGTAGAATACTGAAAGGTCTCGATAATGTGAACATGGAGATTTTTTCCACTTGTAGGAGAAATAAGGACCAGAGGGTACAGCCTCAGCATGAAGGCACAACTGTTTAGCAACAGGGTGAGGAGGAATTTCTTCAGCTAGAGAGTAATGAATCTGTGGAACTTATTGCTGCAGAAGGTAGTGGAGGCCAAATCATTAAGTGTATTTAAGTCAGAGGGAGGTTCTTGATTAGGGTTGAGAAATATATCAGCCATGATCGAATGACAGAGCAGATTTGATGGGCCTAATGGCTTAACTCTGCTCCTACGTTTTGTAGTTTTATTGTCTGTTATTTGTTCACCTGTTTTCAGCCACCTTTGTGTTTTATACCCATATGATGATGTGATACCAGTCAAATGGTCCCATTATCTATGTCAAAATTAAATAGATAGAGCTAATTTGCACACACAATGTCTAATGAGTGTTTGCAATTGCTTCAGTTTGAAGATGTATGTAGTTGAGTTTTGCATTAGAAGAGAAGCCCTTCAAGAAAATAGCTTGTCAAACATTTATATGAAGTAAGAGACGACAATCAGGCATCAAATCATGACCTTTGCATGATTTTGAATCCCACAAGTTGCCAATAACAAGTGCTACTAGAATCTATATTCAACACTCTTTAAAAGTTGATTTTATTAAAGTGTTTTAATCATAACTTAAATATTTTTCTGTGGAATAGCATAAAGTTTAAAAAAGCAAAGATCAATAGAACAGATGACATGCTTGAACTACAAGCTGAGACATTGTGTGGAATTGTAATTTTATGAAAGTGTAGCTTTCTATTGATTGCTTTTTTTCATGCAGAGTTTTTCTTAATCTAGTTACTGGTTGTTCTTTTGAGTCTTTGTAAACCATTTACCATGATTTACTGAAATATTTTACAGATGTCTGTTAAACAATATGCGTTATATGTTTACTGTTTTCTGAGTTTGAATATTTTGACTTTGGTTTGTCCCACATTTGAGTTGTTGATTAATATTTTCCCCTCAGTGGACAGGAGTACTGAAGAATTGCAATGGTTGCTGGATCTTGTTCAGAATGATGCTGTGCCTTACATAAGGTGAGTCTTATTAAACCAGTCCTGTATAAATCTGATGCCTTGTGGTCGAAACAAGGAAAAATATGTTTTCTTTAACATTTCAGTGTTCTTTTGGTCTTTTGCTTTATAACTGGATTATTCGTCAAAATTGTGAAATACTAACAATATTAGATAAAAGTTATCCTCTAAGCTGTACCTATTTACTTATCAGTTCATTAATATTTCTCTTTAATCCACAATTTACATTTGTATGCAAGGTAATATTTTTGTCTTTCTTACAAAATATATTTACATGTGTAAGATTTATATTTCTTTCTTGGAGTGGGGCCAAAATGGGAGTCAATGCAGCAGGAATTTGGTTTCTGTGAAGACTGAGTGTGGGCTTGGGAAACTAAGTATGGGTGAGTTAGAGACCAAAGCAATGTATTGTTACAGGATGTCCTGGCTTGATTGTTTTTCTGTAGACTATGAAAAAGTACCAAAGCAGAAGAGACCACATCCTGACAAGAATGTGCAAGTGAATTGCTTAGAATGTGGCCGCGTCTACACTTTACAGTCCAAACACTTTACAAAACATCCCTGTTCAGCCCATAAGAGTGTCCTTGAGTTTCTGGACAACTAATGTGTCAGTTCCTTGCCCCATTTGTACTCTGAGCTCTCTGCCTTCAGCTTGCTGATCTGTGCTACTGAAGCTCATTTTTAACTTGAGGAACAGGCGCCTTGCATTTAAGTTGGTAATTTTACAGTATTCTGGACTAACCATTGCATTTAATAATTCAGCTAATTACTCTGCCTCTGTTTTGTTTGCTTTTCTTAAACTGTTTTTCTGTCCTGTTCCACTGTTTGCTTTGATTTCATATGGCAGCTGCTTATGTGCAGAAGGAGTCCTTCAGCCTATCGTGACTACGTAGTCGCTCTGACCATCTTGACTTTTTGTCAATCTCCTGCCTTTTCCCTGCCACCCTGCATATTGTTTCCATTTAAAGTATTGTCTAAGGTCCTCTTGAATGCCTCGGTTGAACCTACCTCCACCACACATCTGACAGTGCATTCCAGTTGTTAATTACCAACTGCGTGAAAGGTTTTTTTTCTTACCTTGCGTTTGCTTCTTTTGTAGAGCACTTTACAACTGTCTCCTTGTTCACGATCCTTTTTATGATGAATGATCCTGTACTTCACTTCCTCTGGACATGTCTTCTATTTCTTTTCTTATTGTTCCCATGAACATCACTTTGACATCCCATTGACTCCATTTACCATCAACCCCTGTGTAGTTTAATCTCTTTGCCTTTTCATGTTATCAAAGGTTTATCCTTATGTTCTTTGCCCCAAGCCCCTTCAATTTCACTTGCTTAAGCCCATTATGTCTCTCACCTTTTCCCAGTTTTGAAGAAAATTAATTGACCTGAAACATTAACTCTGTCCACGCATTCTGCCAAGCTATTTTTTTCCACCACTTTTGGTTTTAGTTGAAGGCAAGGCAAAGTATTTTGAAATCAATTTCTCAGTGTTTGGTTTAATAATAAATTCTTTGAATCACTTTAAAGAAGTTTCTAAATTTTCCTGATTATTTTGCCAAACTGTGATTCTGTTTGCTGAGCAGAGCATGTATGCCAGCTAGCACTGTGGAGCTATTCTAACCTGTATAACTCAACAACTTTGACAGGTTCATCACTCAGCCTATTACATATATGTATGTTGGTTTGTTGACAGGTCCATCCAATTACTTTAGCTCTCCTTTTCCTTGCCCACTGCCTAACAATTTTTTCTCAAGTATTAATCTAATTCACGTTGTAAAAAGAAAGAAGACATTTGCATTGATAAACCACTTTCATGACCTCCAGATGACTCAAAATACTTGCAGCTAATGAAGTACTTTTGAAGTGTAGCCACTGCCATAATGTTGGAACATTAGTCTGATTCCTGACTATCCTTTCAGGCCATGCATTCTAAATTCATAACTAATTGTTCAGCAAATTTTTTACTCATGCTTCCTCTGGTTCTTTGGCTGATTAGTTTTCCTATTGGCAAAATTTCTCCCTGTTTCTTCAACAGAAACGTTTCATGACTTTGAATACCTTTAGTGAGGAACCATTTGTATGCTAAGGGAGCAACCCCAAATCTCAAAGCCCCATCTATATAAATCAGGTCCTGATCCTCTAAATTATTCTGATAAATCTCTTTGCATCCTTTCTAAGGTCTTGTTACCACATTTCAGGAGGGATGTCCAGAACTGTACACATTACTCCATCTGAGAGCTCACCAATGTTTTAGGATAACTTCTGGCTTTTGTGCATTCTGCCTTTTAAGGCAAGGCTTCATATGCTTTATATGCTTTCTAATAAACTTCTGTACTTGTCCTGCCATGTTCAAAGGCCTCTGTATATATGCCTCAGGTCTCTCTATTCTTGCTTACTTTTAAAATTATATAGTTTATATTGCCTTACTCTTCCAACCAAATTTTATCCCTTCATATTTATGTTAAATTTCACGTGCCATATATGTGCTTTCTTGAAGTCATCTTGTAGCTATCTGACGTGGTCACCACATTATACAAAGAAATTGATTGCAACGGAGAGGATGCAGAGGTGATTTACCAAGATCCTCCTTGAGCTTGGAGGGTCTGAGCTGAGAGGGATAGATTGGCTAATCTGAAACTGTTTCCCTAGGAACAGGGAATGCCGAGAGGAGACCTGGCAGAGCTGTTTAAGATTATGAAGGGCATAGAGACGATGGGTAGGAAAGCACTTTTTCATTAACAGAGGGGTCGGTAACCAGGGGACGTAGATTTTAGGTAAGAGCTGGAAGGCTAACAGGACAGTTAAGAATTTTTTTCATTCAGTTACGGGAGTCTGGAACTCACTACCTGAAAATGTGGTCATAAGAACAAGGAGCAGGTTCGGCCGTCCGGCCCTTCGAGCCTGCTCCGCCATTCAATAAGATCATGGCTGATCTTTTCGTGGACTCAGACCCACCTACCCGCGCTCTCACCGTGTCCCTCAATTCCTTTATAGTTCAAAAAAAATCTACCTCAGCTTTAAAAACATTTACTGAAGTAGCGTCAGCTACTTCACTGGGCAAGGAATTCCATAGGTTAACAACCCTCTGGGTGAAGAAGTTCCTCCTCAATTCAGTACTAAATCTGCTCCCTTTAATCTTGAGGTTATGCCTTCTTGTCCTAGCTTCACCTGCCAGTGGGAACATCCTCTCTACTTCTATCTTATCTATTCCCTTCATAATTTTATATGTTTCTATAAGGTACCCCCTCAATCTTCTGAATTCCAATGAATATAATCCCAATCTACTCAGTGTCTCCTCATAAGCCAACCCCCTCAACTCCAGAATCAACCTGGTGAACCTCGTCTGCACCCCCTCCAGTGCCAGTACATCCTTTCTCAAGTAAGGAGACCAAAACTGCACACAGTACTCCAGGTGTGGCCTCACCAGCACCTTGTACAGCTGTAACATAACCTCTCTGCTTTTAAACTCAATCCCTTTGGCAATGAAGGACAAAATTCCATTTGCCTTCCTAATTACTTGTTATACCTGCAGACCAACCTTCTGTGATTCATGCACAAGGACACCCAGGTCCCTCTGCATAGCAGCATGCTGCAACTTTTTACCATTCAAGTAATAGTCCTTTTTACTATTACTCCAACAAAATGTATGACTTCACATTTATTTACATTGTATTCCATCTGCCAGACCTTTGCCCACTCACTCAATGTATCTGTGTTCCTCTGCACACTTTGCTGTGCCTCTCATCTTAGTGTCATCTGCAAACTTTGACACCCTAAATGTGGTCCCCAACTCCAAGTCGTCTATATAAATTGTAAATAATTACGGTCCCAACACTGATCCCTGAGGCACACCACTAGTCACTGATTGCCAGCCAGAATAGCACTCATTTATCCTCACTCTTTGCTTCCTGTTAGTCAACCAATCCTCTGTCCATGCTAATACTTTACCCCTAATGCCATGCATCCTTATCTTATACAGCAGCCTCTTGTGCGGCACCTTGTTGAAGGCCTTTTGGAAATCTAGGTACACCACATCCACTGGGTCCCCATTGTCCACTTTGCTCGTAATATCTTCATAGAATTCCAAAAGATTTGTCAAGGTCAAGTCACAAACAGTTGTAACAATATTTAGATATGCTCTTCTGTTATCATGGCCTCCAACTTTTGGCCCAGTGTCTTGGAAATAGAGTTTAGTGTAGTCAGAGATAACACAGTGTGGAGCTGGAGGAACACAGCAGGCCAGGCAGCATCAGAGGAGCTGGAAAGTTGACCTTTCAGGTCGGGACCCTAGTCAGATCTTTGTTGACTGCCGCAGACACGATGGGCTGATGGCTGCGTGTCTGTGTTGTAAATAGGTGGGTCACATTTCTAATTTTCATGTCATCTTTTATCTTCAAACTTTGTGTCCTGTACACCTGAGTACTCCATATATACCTCAGTAATAGACTCGTGGAAACGTAGAGATCTAAAGTACGGAGAAAAGTTCTTGGGGCTCATTGTGTCCGCACTGGTCGAAAATAACGACCGGCTATTCTAGTCCCATTTTTTGGCTTATTGCTTTGTATGTGTTGGCATCGTAGCTGCACATCTAAATACTTGAATGTCATGAGGGTTTTTGCCTGTACCACCCTTACAGGCGGTGAGTTCCAGATTCCCACGACTCTCGCACCCTTTCCTCACATCTCCCTTTAAACATTTTTGCCTTGTACCTTAAAATACATATTAAAATGAGCAGAGCTGCCAAAACCACTGCACATTTCACTTCAACCTGAAAAACAGTTGTTTACTGCATTAGTGAATCTGCTTTTATTTTTAACCCAGTTGGCTTTAGAGATGGGAAAAGGGGAGTTTAGATATTTTTCCTGTACTGTTTCCATTGTTTTTTCAGTTATGATCCCTCCCTGCTGTTTTCAAAGTAAAATTGTCTGCAGTTTCTGCTTTTTATTATGTTTCTTTAAAGGACCGTTCTTTAACGTGCTGTTACATTTTGAAAATGTTATTTTGGTGGAGTTGTATTTCCTCGATCTTGATTTCGAAACACCATTATCTGCTCATGGGATTGTTGTCCTGACTACAGCTTGTGACTCTTCCTGATCGGAATGATTTATTTTGTTGATCTCTTTCACTACTGAAGTGCTGCATACTTGTGATTGGTCACTCCTTCTCACACACACATGCAGTATGTAAAAATGTATATAAATGTAAGTTTGGAGGCTGTGGCATAGAGATAATCTCACGAGATGAGTAATCCAAAGTCCCTAATGTTCTGTTGACATGGGTTTGAATCCCGCTGTGACAGTTGGTGCGACTTGAATTCAGTTTAAAAGGAATTAGAGTTAGCAGTGAACCTGGTGGTGACCATGTAGCTGTTGTTGATTTGTCACAAAAATTCACCTGATTCACTAAGTCCTTTTAAGAAAAGAAATCTGTCAACTTTACTTGGTCTGGCTGGCATGCGAGACTGTACCTACTGCATTGTGGTTGACTCTTAACTGCCCTTTGTAGTGGTATAACAAGCAACAGAGTTCAAGGAAAATAAGGGATGGACAATAAATGTTGGCCCACCCAGAGAAGACCTCATCCCATGAATGAATAATTTTAAAAAAATGCCTGAGCAGGAAGAAATAAGAAAGTGTAGCAGAAGAGGGAAGGCAGAATGATTCATATTGAGTCCATTGTATTGGAGGTAGTGAATTGACATGAATTGGCTGATGGATGGGAAACAGCAAGTGGGGATAAGAATGGCAACTTTAATCAGTGGTGTTCCACAGAGAGGAGTGCTGCGACTACAACTGGGACCAGAATATATATTAATGACTTGAGGATGGAAGCAAATGTAGTCTAGCTGAATTTACAGGTGACAGAAAAATAGATGAAGAGGAAATTTGCAAGAGGGATGCAAACATTCTAGAGAGCAATATTGATAGGTTAAATAAATACGCAGAATATTGGCAAATGGTGTATAATGTGGGAAAACGTCAAGTTCATTTGGAAGAGAGAACAAAAAAGCAGTGCTACTTAAATGGAGAAAAATTGCAGAAAGCTACAGCACAAGTGGTCTTAGGGATACCTGTGCACCGAAATACAGAAAGCTAGCACATAGGTGCAGAAGGCTCCTTACTTCATGGGAGTTGGAGTATAAGAGTCATGAAGTTTTATTGCAACTGTCCAAGGTGCTGTTTAGACCACATCTGGTGTGCTGTAAGCAATTTTGTTCCCCGTTGTTTAAGGAAAGATATCCTTTTATTGGAGCCGGTTCCAAGAGGGTTCACTTGAATGATCCCTGGTATGGAGGGATTGTCTTACGAACAAAGGCTAAACAGGTTGGGACTCTACTCGGTGGAGGTTAGAAGAATGAGAGATGATCTCATATGCATTTCTTAAGGGACATGACAGAATATATGCTGAGGATGTTTTCTCCCTCAGGGAGAGTCTTGTACCAGAGGACAGTCTCAGAATAAAGTGACGCAAATTTAAGACCGAGATAAGGAGGCATTTCTTCTCTAAGGTTTGAGTGTCTTCGGAACTCCTTGCCACAAAGAATTGTGGTGGCAGAGACTTTGTATATATTTAAGGCTGAGATTCTTTATATCATTAGAGGAATCAAGAGTTATGGGGAAAGCACAGAAATGGAAACAAGGAACATTGATTCAGCCTTGATCCTGTTGAATGGTAGTCAAGGCTCAAGGAGACGAACATCTTATTCCTTTTCCTATTTTTTATGGCCTTATGATCTTGCTAGGCAAAGGCAGACAAAATGGGAAAGAATAGAGAAGTTAAATATGCATGGACACAGCATCTTTTAAAACAGGCATTTTGTAATAAAAAATAATAGCTTTGGATTTGTTTTAACGTTAGGTGCTCACGATGAGCTTCACACAAAAAAATGTACTGCTCTGTTTTGCCATTTTCTTTCTGATGCCCAAGAGGATTAAAAGCAAGCTTTCTTTGGAAAATATGATGTTTTGATACAAGTGTGATAGATTTTGAGCATTTTGATGAAGTCATTTGCCAAGAGAAGAGCCAAGCTTTTTGCTTCCAATGAAAGCATCTTTTGGACTTCGCTCAAATATATGTTTGGCTTTTTCGTTTGAAAAATTAATAGACTTTTGTTTATTTGGCTTGTCCCCATCATTTTCTGAACTGTATTTCTTAACCTAGTTGATTCATATAAAGCATTCAGCATTAGTAAGTCAGGCCAGATATGCTTTTATGCCTACAGAAGCTAAGTTGAATAATTAGTAAAGTCTGTTTTGGATTTTTTTTCTAATAAAAGGTCTAGTGTAGTGTTGTGTTATGTTCCAAAGTTAAAGGCTTTCATTCGAGTTCCATGTTAAAAACAGAAAGCCAAGATAAACGAGAAGGATTCCCAGTTAATCCTCTGGAAACGCTAGTTTTCAGTTATTAAAAGGGTTCAAGAACACGGAGATCAAAGGTTTATCTACAATGAATGATTTCAGACTGTGAAATTAACTTCTCAAGCAAAAGGAACTTTTAAAAAGAAATGTATAACAAACCAAAAGTGGACTTAAAGAAAATTTTGTTTGTTTATTCACTCGTGGGATGTATGTGTCGCTGGCTGGCCAGTATTTATTGCATGTCTCTTGATGCCCTTTTGAAGGTGATAGTGTCTGCCTTCTTGATCCGCTGCAGCCCATGAGCTGTAGGTAAACCCACAATGCCCCTAGGAAGGGAATTCCAAGATTTTGACCCAGTGATAGTGAAGGAACAGTAATATATTTCCAGGTCAGGATAGAGAGTGGCTTGCAGGTGGTGGTATTCCCATATATTTGCTATCCTTGTCCTTCTAGATGGAAGTGGACTTCAGTTTTGAAGGAACAGTGTACAGATGTTTAGTGAATTTCTGCAGTGCATCTTGTAGATAGTAGCAGCAGTGTGTATCAAGCATTGGTGGTGAAGAGAGTGAATGCTTGTAACAGTTTTAATATAGACATACAATGTGGAGTGTTGGTCTTGGTTAATAGCAAGTAGTGCACCAAGAAAGTGTTGGTACTGCTACAATCAAAGATAGTGAACCTCTCAACTAAATGCCCAGGTTTAACTGACTTTAATAATAATCTGATTCTTTTCTGTTATGTACAACATTTTTCATTAATATGCTTGCAGAATAGGCTCATTAAGATTTGTTCCTATTCATACAATTCTGTTGTATTATACATGACAGGCATAAGGTTTTGAGTATGCTCAATAAAAACCCACCTTTCACCAAGAATACAGATTCTCCACTGTGCAGTGAGGCCCTCGTGGACCAGCTCTGGAAACTAATGAACTCAGGTAAATTGAAAATCTCTAAAGTTAGACTCTCTGCCATGGTTTCTATCATCTGATTATCTTCTTTGTGATATTTTTAACCAAATTATATAACATACTAGTTAAAATATAAGTAAAACAGATGATTTGTATACTTCAAAGCATTTTTTGTTTTTAATCCCATTGGGAATGCTTCATACATATAATGTTAATTTGTGATGTGTTATGCTTGTTCAATACCATCCTGCTTATTCTATGCTAAATTGAAGTCAAGTGTGCATTAGTAAACTGTATTTGAAAACCATGCATTGTTAAACTCTGGCTGAAGTTCTCACTGTGGTTTCTGTTTTTTTTGGGTTAAGTAGTTTGAGGATCTATCTGCTAATTCACACATATGTGTACTTTGATAATTGCTGTTTCTAAGCCTCAAAAATCCAACTAAAAAAATTACTCGTACATATACAACCACACTCTTCAGTTTTCTGTTCTTTGTGGCTTTTTGCACCATTTTAAGGCTCAGCACTGTGGTGTCAGTGGAAAATTAAAGACGGTGACGGGTTGTTCTTAAATCATTCCTTTACAGTGTGGCAACTTATTTTTGTTGGTCTTCAAATTTCTGAGTATTTTACAAGAATTATATTGTTAGTAGTGCTTTTCTCGTGCAGACTAATTTTCAGACAAATTATTTCTAAAGCTGCCATAAGTGTGCTTATTTCATGCTGTGGTAGTGAGATGGTTGTATTTTTTACTCTTAACTATGATATCTGATGTGCTCAATAAAAATGCCAGTCATCAGGGCACCAGAAGTTCTGATTTTATTTTTTGGTATATTATGTTATGAAAGTCTGCTCCAGATGTTTTTTTCTTTTAGTGTAGAGACTTTCAAATTGAAGGACATAGTTGCTTTGAAGTCTGTTCAAGTCTGTTTAGAATGAAATATTTGATGTAGTTTCAGATCCGTACAAAATTATAATCAGGTATGTAACAAAGAATGGGTTTTAACTTTTGTAATGTCAAAGATGGCTTAACTTAAAGTAGAAACAACTTTATTATCACTTTCTAGGAGCAGATTGAATAAAAAATGGTTTGTATAAATGTTGTTTTGGAAAGCAGGCATGATAGGCTGCACCTTTTGTATAAAGATCTTAATTGTTTATAAGAATCATTGTGTTATAGTTGCTATATAAATGTTTAATCTTCACCCAGAGAACCTACTGTGTGTTGCCATATTCTTAGGTGGAAAATTGACCCAAATTTTCAGTAGTTTGGTTGTATAAAAACCTTTGATTATAAATGACTGTCCATTTGTAGTTGCAATAATTACAGCAATATGGTTTTATATATGCCTGTGAGATTTCATTGTAATGCAGAAAATATCTCGACCCAAGACAGATGGTGATTCTGTTTACACTTGAAATGGACTTCAGGTTTATCAGACTAACTCATCAGTGTTTATGATGGCTCTTACAACCAATCTGATTATAAGCTAAAGTAATTGTTTCTGTCTTTGAGTCACATGTGACTGTTCCCACCTGTTAAAATTGTTTTAACTCAGTCTTTCTTAGCCACGGCAGGAAGGCGATTGAAAGAAAACCATAAACTGAAAAATAACAATTCGTACAATCTTCCACAATTTTAAAAATTATTTTGTTCTTCTGCCAGGCCCGGCACAACAGTTAGGACAAGTAGAAGAAAAATCTTGGAGTATTTTGTTAGACTGTGGCATTCAGTGTTGAACCAAATGTTCAAGATCTTCCATTTTGAAAAGATCTTTAGTTAGACCTTAGCAATAACACATCTTGTGGTGTACTCCTGTTGATTTTCTTTTTGCTTATTTCCTTTGAATGTTTCCCAGTTTTTTGTTTGCTGTTTGTCCTTCCGTTATGTTATAATTGAAATTCACATCTGAGAATTCAGGGTTCATAGATGTGTATCAAATTTGCTCAGTATGAAAGTTAAGCCTGTGTTGCAATAAATTGTCATTATTCTGAAATATTTGAAATACTTGCATTAGAAATTTGTGTGGTGCCATGATCCATGGGACGGAAATTGGCAAATAACCGTAGTTTTGTTCGTGCAAAATATTTTGAATGTTCAGATTTTTTAAAAAATTGATCTGAAATAATAAAATGTTGCATTAAAGAAGTGATAAAAGGACAATATACCTTTATGTCACTATTTTGACATAACTTTTATAAAACTAAGCTCAGTAATTGATGCTAAATTAATAAATTAAATTTAAAGCTCCTTGTGAGAAATAGTTTCAGAATGCATCAGTACTAATCCAAACATATTGAGTGGTTATGCATAGGAGGGAAAGATGGCATTTAATGGGTGCTAGACATACATGCCCACTGAAAATAATTATATGACAAAATATGCAGAAGTTTGAGAAAATGTGGAGAATAGTCAGTGGGTCAGGCAGGACCTGTGGAGAGAAACTGAGTTAATGTTTCAGGTTGAAATTGAACCTTCACCGTAACTGAGGGAAAGTAGAAATTGAATAGTTTTGAGCAAATAGGGATGCCTGTAATAGGATCGAGGGCAGGAGTAATTAAATGACAAAAGCGTTTATTGTAATGAGTAAATAAATAGTGCAACCTACATGAGGTTTACAAGGCTGGATAGCAATTGTCCATGTGCAAAGTGAACAAATAATGAAACAAGAAACGATGAACCAGCTGGAAAAAAAACAAAATGGAGAGAAATGTTATGATCTAGAATTGTTAAATATAGCACTGAATCCAGAAAGCTAGAGAGTCTCAAGTCAAAAGTTGTGGTGCTATTCCATGGGCTTTTGTTGAGGTTCCTCTGGAGCATTGCAGCAGGCTGAGGTCAGAATTGGGAGCAAGGTGGAAAATTGAAATGATGACCGACATGACACTAGTCAGGCTTGTAGGTGGAACTGAGGTGTTGTGCAAAGCAGTCATAGGAGACCCCATATAATAAGGAAACACGATATCATACCCTGAAAGAAGTACAAGTAAATTGCTGTTTTACTTGAAAGGATGCTTAGGGCCTTGGATGATGAGAGAGGAGTTAAGAAGTCTGTTGCTTAAACTACTTTGCTTGTACGCAAATGTGCAGAAGGAACATTGGAGGGAGGGAAGCAGGGAGTGGTGTTGGGGCTGACTGAGGAGTACACCAGAGAACTGTAGAGGGAGCTGCTTTCAAATGCTGATTGGAGGGAAAGGGAAGGTGTGTAAGGTCACAGAAATGGTGGGCAATCATCCAATCAATGTGGATACTGATAGGTTATAAGCTGGTGTTTGCTGTTTTGGAGAAATAGATGACAGGCATATTTATGCACTCCATAAGGAGACATTCATAAGGAGCCAATGATGTGGTCCTGGTGCAGTAAGTGCTGCAACCACAGAAAAATCATAGACTGTCTGTTCCTGCACCCACCTGATTTGACTTTCTCCAGTAATGCATCATCTAGTTTGTGACGTCCAAGAGCACCCAAATTCTCAGTTGATTGGCCATTTTTTACGATCGAAACTGCTTTGGGTTATCAAGATCTCTATCAGTAATTGAAAGTTGAAGACCTTGAAGAAAAGTTCACAGGTCGGCGCAACATCGAGGGCCAAAGCGCCTGTTCTGCGCTGTATTGTTCTAAAACTTGGAGAAATATGAAGAATGGCCTCAGTGTTTAGTAGTATTTCTTGGATGTGAAGTTCCAAGCTTCTTCTGCAACTCGGCTTTTCTTTTGATATTTCTCCTCACTTTCTGCTAGGGAACTATACCAACTGACAGCAGACTTGCTGTGCCATGCTTGGAACCTTCTGCCTCTGGAGGAAGAAAAGCAATTTAGAGGAACCACGGAGAAATGTTCCTTTCCTCTGTTGAAAACCTAAATGATATTGCTGGGGCCTGTGCAAAGTGATGTTCATGATTACTTCTAGGCTTAAAATCAAAGCAATCACTTAGCATCAACTTAAGTGCTGAAAACAGCAACAGCAGATCCTGTCCAGCTCCCTTGACAGACTTCTCATGATTAACTTTTGGTCACTAGCAGGATAGCTCCAGTAGTGGTGTCAGTACCGTGGTGTGCATTTTGGTAGGAATGAAATGCTGGGAATTGTTGAGATTTGTTTTATGCAGTCACTGTGTCTGGATACAGAATAAATCATTTAGGATTGAGATGAGGAGAAATCCCTTCACTTGAAGGGTAGTAACCTATGGAGTTTTGCACCACAGATGGTAGTGTGGGCAAGTCATGAACATATTTGTGAAAGTAGTAGATTTCTGGACAACAAGGCATTGCTGGGTATGAGAAGTAAGGAGAAGTATAGCTTTGAGACAGAGATCAGCCATGATCATATTGAGTCACGAGCAAATGTGATCAGCCGAATGGCCTACCCTTTCATCTGTTTTAAGTTTCAGCAAACATAGATAAGCGAAGCTTTTGCTGATGACCAGCTTCTTGAGTGTTGTTGGAAATGCGCTTGTCCAGGCAAATGGGGGTTGACTGGCAGATAGTCTGTAGACTTTTGGGAGTTTAGTGGTGTGGAAGTTTCCTAACCTTTGAGGCACTCCTTTAGCTTTCTATATGGGTTGCCCTGATCAGTCTATGGTCAATGGTAACTCTCGGGACGTTGATAGGGGGAATTGGGGGCTTCAGCAGTGATAATGATGGTTTGATTTTCTTTTATTGCAGGCAGTCTTTGCCTGTTACTTGTTGGCCAGAGCCAACAAGTCCAGGTCTTGCTGTGTTTGGAAAAAGATAATTCAGTACCCGAGAAGTTGCGCAGGCTACTGAGCATTGCGCAATCTTTAGCGAGCACAGTCACCAGCAGTACCTTGGCAGCAGCCACTACTGACTGAGCTGCATGAGTCCTGATATCCACTAGGCTTGCTGTGGCTGGTGAGAAAACCAACATGAGGGAAGAACATCCTTGAGCACATTATCAGGAATCTACCTGTCACATGATACGAGTGACAACCAGGCAGAATTTGTGGAGCCAAAGATCTTTCATGTTGAGCATACACTCCAACGTATGCTGCATCATTATCTCTGTGCTGAAACAGATAGACTTGGAACTGGTCTAGCAGCTCAAAATTGGGCGGTCCTGTAGGGGCTATCAACATTGTATTTAATTACAATCCATAACTTTGTGGCCTGGATATCCCCCAATCTACCATTGCCATTAAGCCAGGAAATCAACTCTACTTCAATGAAGAGTGCAAAAAGGCATACTAAGAACATGGACAGGCATAGCTAAATATGGGTATTACGACTCTGTACTTTGCAGGCCCTTGATATCTTCAGTGCATCGTCGAAATTTTGTTCAATGTGACAGACCCAGCAGAAGTGGTGGCACAACAGCATGCAGTTGGAAGGGAGTAGCTGTAGCATTCCTCAGCATTGTCTCAGAACTCCATGAAGTCTTATGGCATTGGGTTAAACATGGGTATGGAAACCTGCTGATTACTACATGCTGCTCCCTCCTCAGCTGCTGAATCCACTTTCATCCATGTTGAGCACAAGAAGTCGATCTGATGAAGCATACATGTCAAACAGTAGAAATGACATATTATAGAGCCAAGCAATTTCACAAACAGCAGGCCCAGTCTAAGTTTCACAGTTCTGCCACATCCAGCCATGAATGGTGGTGAACAATTAGGCATCTAACTGGAGGAAGGGATTCCACTAATATCCCAAACTGCAAATGCAGGGGAGCCCAGCAAATCAGTGCAGAAAACAAGGCTAATGCATATTCATCCATCTTCAGCCAGGATTGTCAAGTTGATCCATCTCTGCCACCCCATGAGGACCTCGCAGTCACATCTGTGTCTTCAGACAGTTTGATTCACTCCATATCATATTAAAAATAACTGAAGGCATTGGATATTGCAGAAATCATCAACTGTAGCAACATTTTGGCATAAGTACTGAAGACGTGCTCTAGAGTTGGCTGAGCTTCGAACTAACCTGTTCCACTGCAGCTACAACACTGACATTTACCCTGCAATGTAGAAAATTTGTGTGCCTGCCTACCTGCAAAAAAGCAGGATAAATCTTACTTGGCCAATTACTGACCTAATGGTTTACTCTCAGTAGCAAAGTGATGAAAGGTCTTATCATATGGTGTGATCAAGTGGCGTTATGCAACAGTAACCTGTTTACTGATACCTAGTTTGGGTTTTACCAGGCCAACCCACCTTCTGACCTCCTTACAGCCTTGTTCTAGGCTTGGACAAAAGAGCTGAACTCCAGAGGTAATGTGAGGACAACTGCCCTTGACATCAAAGCGTTGCTTAACCAACTATGGCATTAAGGAGCCCTTTTACAGTTGAAGTTAGTGAGAATCCCAAGGAAATCAGTTCTGGAGTTCCTCAGGGCAGTGTCTTCAGCCCAACTATTTTATCAGTTACCTTGGCTTGAACGTAAAGTTAGAAGTGGGGATATTCATTGATAATTTCAGTGTTGACTACCTTTTTGCAAATTTTCAGATACTGAAACAATCCGTCTTGCCTGCAGCAAGATTTGAATAATGTTCAGGCTTAGATTGATAAGCGGTGAGTAGTATTTGCACCACATAAATGCCAGGCAATGACAGTCTCCAACCATCTTCCTGTGGCATTGCCATCATTGAATTCCCATGCCATCGAAATCCTTGGAGTTACTAATGACTAGACTAGAACTTAGCCACCTATAGAAATACTGTGGCAGGAACAGGTGTGAGACATGGCCTAGACTATCCAAAACCTGCCCATTGTCTACAACTTGCAATTCAGAAGTGTGATGGAATACTCTTCTCATTTTGTTGACTAGAAGTCGAACAACACCCAAGCAGCATGCCATTCATGACTAAGTAGCCCACTTAATTTGTAATTCTCCAACCACCCTGTACATTTACTTCCTGCACAACCGTGCAGTAGTGCGTATATCTTTAATTGAGCTGCGATAACTCATCAACAGCACTTTACAAACTAAAAACCTCTACAACCTAGACAGGCAGGGAAGTAGAAACCTTGAATACAATCTTCCACAAGTTTAGCTCGAATCTCACACCATGTTGACTTGAAAATTGCATTTCCTACACTGGGTTAAAATTTTGGAACTCCAAACCAAAAAATCAAAGTTCACCGACTTCTTGAGGCAAGTGGGGAAACAGGCAATAAATGCTGACTTTACCGGTGAACCTTGCATTTCAAAAACAAAGACAAGAAAGGCTCTTCGGGCCATTGACTTAACAGGTAGACGAAATGTTGTGTTTGTGGGGCATAGCTGAAGATATAATGGGGATTGACTAATGCAAGGAAACTCTGTTTCATAAAAGTGGAGAGGGAATACTGTTATAACTATGCATACGAGTTACAAAGAACTGTTTTGGAGCATATTTCAAATAATGTATCTTGGAGTTAAGCTAATGACATAATGGTCTAGTTTAAAGTTTGTGACCATCTCAATTTCCTTGAAGTGTTTCTGCCTTGTAACACAATCCAGACTTTCGGTTATCCTATACATAAGGCTATGGGGTCTCATTCTGCTCAGAATAAGTGGGCCAGCTGGGATATATCAGGGGCCTCTTGATCTGTGCTGTGATTATTACTGCACAAAGTTTTCCAGCATTACTAATGCACTGTTTCACAACACTTGGCTAATGAATAGAGCCTTTCAGAGAAACTTCATTATTTTATAGTATGTTCTTGCAATGAAATTGATTTTTGTTTTGCTTTGTTAATTTATTGTTGAAGATTTAATGAGTCTGTAAAAGTTATTGGGAGACTGCTAGCAATTTATTCTTTCCCTGCATGCTGTATAGATATTGATTACACTAGAGCACGTCCTCAGCTTCAATGTCTGTATATACCCAGTTTTGATAAATTCTAAAGCTGAGAATTTGCTGTTTGTCATTGATTAAAGTTGTTTAGGAAATATTAATACATACGAGAGGCGTTGATTCTTTAATTTATTGCAGCTGAAATTCAGTTCCATGTTTTAAATTTGAAGTCAATACAATCCAACTAAAAATATATTTTGCTAAGTTGTAATGCATGATTTCACATATTGGGAGTTGTTGAAATACAATTTTTATTATGGTAGGGAGTTGATCTTCTTTGCCATGTCAATTAATTTTCCTAGTTGTTGCTGTGAAATTATGGGAGAAGAAGTTGCACTAAGTAGTGGCCTTAGAGTTCTGGAATCATGTGCATTTGTGGCATGAAGCATACTAAAGGCCATTTTGCAGGTTTTTGCGTGGATACACTGAATGCCTTTTGGAATTATACAGAGCAGAAAGGTAATGCTAGCCAACTCGAGAAGGTGACTTTATGATACGCTGTAATTTTGCAGCCAGGTTCCCCTTCAAGGTTGCACACCTGAAGATGTTTAAGTATCAGGAAGAAATCCTTACAAGCACTGCATAAAAGAATCAGCAGCTACTTATAACTGAATTGCTAGTTGAATTCTGGCGATTGCTATTTTGTTATGCTTTCTGTAGTTGTTTCAAAAGTCCAAAGAAAGTGCTTTGGCAGATGCTGCGCAGTGAGTTGTTCTTAGATGGATTTATCAGTCTTCTTGAAATACATCATGCCTGGGAGAATGGACAGAGTCTGAAACTTTTAGGATTTGGAGGAGGGGTAGAGAAGGGCTTTCTGCTCAGGGTCTCCAGGGAGGAATTTTCACACTTGAATATTAGTGAGGAACATTATGTGAGATGTCTGCTTCACTAAAGAAATCATCCTTGAAATCTGACAAAGACTAAAGGCTGATGGCTATGTGAGTAACTGTACTGTTGAGCAATGCATCACTCTCCTCCTAGGTTGTTGCTTGATGTAATAGTAATATCCTGCTGTTTGCTGTCAGTGGACACACTTGGGAAGTACTTAGGTTGTCTATTCAAAGAAAGTGAGTCATATTGGACTTGAAACATTAACTCTGTTTCTTTCTCCAAAGATGCTGTCAAACCTTACTTAGGAGAGCTAGAAGTGGGTATGAGAAAACCTTGGCAGGTAGGATCAAGGAAAACCCCAAGGCTTTCTAAACTTACGTGAGGAACAAGAGGATGCCCAGAATGAGGGTAGGGCCAATCAGGGATAGTGGAGGGAACTTGTGTGCAGAGTCAGAGGAGGTTGGGAGGTCCTTACTGAATACTTTGCTTCAGTATTCACCAGTGAGAGGGAACTTGTCATTTGTGAGGACAGCATGAAACAGGCAGATATGCTCGAACAGGTTGATGTTAGGAAGGAGGATGTGCTAGAAATTTTGAAAAGCATGAGGATAGATAAGTCTCCTGGGCCAGACGGGATATACCCAAGGTTGTACAGTAAGCAAGGGAAGATATTGCTGCCTCTTTGGCAATGATCTTTGCGTCCTCACTATCCACTGGAGTTGTACCAGATGATTGGAGGGTGGCAAATGTCATTCCCTTGTTCAAGAAAGGGAATAGGGATAATCCTGGGAATTACAGACTGCTCAGTCTTACTTCTGTGGTGGGCAAATTATTGGATAAGATTCTGAGAGATAGTATTTATGATTATTTGGAAAAGCACAGTTTGATTAGAAATAGTCAGCATGGCTTTGTGAGGGGCAGGTCATGCCTCACAAGCCTTATTGAATTCTTTGAGGATGTGACAAAATACATTGAAGGTAGAGCAGTGGATGTGGTGTATATGGATTTTAGCAAGGCATTCGATAAGGTTCCACGTGGTAGGCTCATTCAGAAAGTTAGGAGGCATGGGATTCAGGGAAATTTGGCTGTCTGGATACAAAACTTGCTGTCCAACAGAAGACAGAGGGTGGTAGGAGATGAAAAATATTCAGCTTGGAGCTTAATGACCAGTGGTGTTCTGCAGGGATCTGTTCTGGGATCTCTGCTGTTTGTGATCTTTATAAATGATTTGGATGAGGAAGTGGAGGGGTGGGTTAGTAAGTTTGCCGATGACACGATGGTTGGTGGAGTTGTGGACAGTGTGGAGGGCTGTTGTAAGTTGCAACGGATGCAGAACTGGGCAAAGAAGTGGCAGATGGAATTCAACCCAGAAAAGTGTGAAGTGATTCATTTTGGAAGGTCGAATTTGAATGCAGAATACAGGGTTGATGGCAGGATTCTTGGCAGGGTGGAGGAGCAGAGGGATCTTGGGGTCCATGTCCACAGATCCCTCAAAGTTGCTCCCCAAGTTGATAGGGTTGTAAAGAAGGCATATGGTGTGTTGGCTTTCATTGGGAGGGGAATTGAGTTTAAGAGCCATGAGCTCATGCTGCAGCTGTATAAAACTCTGGTTAGACCACACTTGGAATATTGTGTTCAGTTCTGGTCACTTCATTACAGGAAGGGTGTGGAAGCTTTAGAGAGGATGCAGACGAGATTTACCAGGATGCTGCCTGGACTGGAAGGCATGTCATATGAGGAAAGGCTAAGGGAGCTAGGGCTTTTATCATTGAAGCGAAAAAGGATGAGAGGTGACTTGATAGAGGTTTACAAAATGATGAGGCATAGATAGAGTGGATAGTCAGAGACTTTTTCCCAGGGCGGAAATGACTATTACAAGGGGGTGTAATTTTAATGTGATTGGAGGAAGGTATAGGGGAGATGTCATAGGTAGGTTCTTTACACAGAGAGTGGTGGGCGTGTGGAATGTGCTGCTGGCAGTGATACAGGAGTCAGGTACTTTAGATAAGCAACTCTTGGATAGGCACATGGAGGATAGTAAAATGTAGGGAATGCAGGGTAGATTGATCTTTGTAGGATAATAGGTCGACACAACACGATGGGCCGAAGGGCCTGTACTGTGCTGTACTGTTCTATGTTCGGTGTATGTTCTATTGTTAAACCTGCTGAGTTTCTTGGCACTTTTTTTTGTTCGCTTTTATCAGAGAGAGGCAAACAGAGCCAACTTGAAGGCTTCTTCAAATTGAAGGCACCTATTTCTTCAGAGCGCAATTGGTTGTTGTATGCACATTGCCTTGCTTGTCTGTGGCCATAAGCAGCATATTGTGCATTTCAGTTTCTAGTATCTGACATGCAATAATACATAGCCATCTGCTGTTGCCATTGTGTTTCAGTCACCATGGCAAGCCAACAGATGTGTACTGGGTGATGAGGGCCATCAACGACTCCAACTCCATGGAGTACACATCCAGAGTCTTCAACTACCCCTCATATGACAAGCCCTTCTAAACTTCCTTTAGACCTCCTCCAAGACTGGCAATCCCTTCCTTAGATATGGGGCCCAAAACTGCTCACAATGTTTCAAATGCTATCTGACCATAACGGTAATGGGCAGATATTGGGGAGATAGAATGAGAGTTACTCACTGCAGAATTCCTAACTTCCGATCTGTCATGGTATTTATATTGCTTGTCCAATTTGGTTTCTGGACAATGGTAACCCCCAGGATGTTAATGACAGGATATTCAACAATAGTAATGCCGCTGAACATCACACTTTGATGTTCAGTGGTATTACTATATCTTTGAAATGACCGTTGCCATACACCTGTGTGTTGTGGATATTGCTTGCCACTTTTTTAAAATTCACCTTATTTAATATTAATAACTGAACTCTAACACAATTTATTGAATTGTAACAATGTTTTCACAATTGCTTAATAAGAATTTCAACTAAGTAGAGAATTAAAATGGGAAATAGAATTATTGACAAGCTTGATGCAGATAATTTTCAATATAAAAATATCCAACGAAAGTCTACCTTCAGAAAATAAACTATTTTTGTGCATTTTTATTTAGCTAACGGGGTGACAACCATGTAACTAGATTCAAAATATAGGAGACAAGTACGACTCCCACCACTCTGCTTTGCAGTGTTGCGCAACAACCTAGCTGTGAACAACATCTCAGCAGCAGGTGGGAAATTTTTTATCTATGCAGTCGGCTCCACACTCAATGTACAGAATCATCGTGCTGCCATTACCTGAGGTTTCTATGGCTTTTACATGTCAGTTGAAATAAGTGTGTCTGTTTTGAAAATCAGTACTGTAATTAATGGAAAACGTCAATAATTCTTAATTCACTTAAAGGAACTTCCCATGACTGGCGACTTCGCTGTGATGCAGTGGATGTGTACTATACCTTGTTTGGCCTCAGCAGACCATCTTGCCTTCCTTTACCAGAGCTAGGCCTTGTGCTCAACTTGAAGGAAAAGAAGACTGTTCTAAATCCTATTATTATACCTGAAACGGGAACAAGTGGACAAGAGACTGCAGGCAGTGCAAGCATACATGGATTAATGTCTGGCTTCCAGACAAACGTAAGCGAATAATAGTATTTTCAAGCAATTAATTTTGATGCTGATTCAACTCTTTTTTTCAAGTTTATTTGCTCCAAACAACTTTGGCTCATCTTCTAATATTATCTTCAATTCAAAATTCTCATCTTTGTTCCAACTCCTCCCCAGTTGTCTAGACACCAAGGTCTGAGTTTTCCTTCATCTCTGTCTTTTTAAAAGGGTTGTGAAAGATTCCCCCTTCAACCATATATTTGGTCAGTTGTTCCTTCTGAGGTCCGTTATTAGGTTATGTTTAATAATGCTGCTCTGAAGCAACTTTGACTGCAATATATAAGCTAATTATACCCTTATTGGACATAATTTAAAAGCAATGAAAAATCTATTTTTTTTGCAATGAGTCTCCTTTATTAACACCTCTATTCCAGGATCAGAGCAGGCATAATTAAAGTGCAGTGTTTTCAACCGTCTAATTCTCATTCAACTCCTTCCCTCCAGAAAATTAAGTCATTATAAATACTGTTTCCATCAAAATTAAGGAAGCTCCTACAGATGCTGAAAATCTTAATTAGGCAATTTTGATCTTTAACTAGGTTTGTTGCAGGCTAAACTACTTGTACGAGTGAGCATCTTTTCAACATGAGTGCTGAAAAATTTGAGGTAATGCTCATTCACAAAAAGAAGTCTGTTCTATGAGGTCATCAGGATGTAGCTTCATTTAAAAAAAAGTTAAGTTGATGCTACAAAACAAAATGCTGCAGAAGTTTGTATTCTCTGACAGAACCACTTTTAATCCAAATCTCTTGCCTTCTGATTAGCCATGTTGGAAATTCTTCCTATCATTTTCGGGTTTCGAAGGAAAGTTAATCAGATGAAACATTAATTCTAAATATTGGCTTCATCAAGTGAGTGTTACATCTTTAGGTTTTTGTATCTTTCTTTACCAAGTTATCTTCTATAATTTACCTTTAATTTTGTTTCCTTTCCTGTCGCCATCAGGTCTCTGTTGTATTTTACATTAGCAAAAATAAATTCACCATTCCTCAGTCCATTGTGAAAATGATAGATCTCTCTCAAGTTGCCTTAAGCTTCAAAAATTTGCTCCATTTGTACATTGTCAGTTAAACTTGCCTTAAACTTAGGGCTAGTAATTGAGTGCAACTATCTTTTTAATAACTAGAATTATGTTCCTACATTTCCACTAAACTCCTTGATCTAGAATGGGAACGCACCAAATTTCTTTTTAACGACACCTATGGGACCAGGAGTGATACTGGTTGATCAAGAGATCCACATAATCAATGTAAAAACACACAAAGTAATAGAAATGTAATACAGTGTATACACATCACTGTTATACTTTATTTACAGCATAGATTACTTAATGCAACTTTGCCTGAAATAAAACTTAACAGCACTTCTCACTCGCACCCTCAGATGACTACTTGGACATCGGTGAGATCTGATATCATTTTTGGTAGTTTATTGAGAGTTCTGGTTCATCAGGTGCCAATTAAAACACTCTTTGCAGTATTCAAAAGTATGGAATAATTCCTGAGGGTAGAGAATCATTGAAATTTTATTTTTAAAAAACAAGTACGCATTCAATTTCTCAATTGCTTCCATAATCCATTCTTTCCTTTCCTTTGTTTATTTTAGTTTCCATTTGCTAATTTTATTCTAATTCGCCCTGTTTCTTTTCAGTCCTTGAATGTCATTGGTCAAGGAGATAATCTGTTAGTCCCAAATATTTTGTTGTGTGTGACATGATCTGTTCACACATCCAAGAAGTTTTAGTGCAAATTAACGCCAGTGTATGTGACGTTGGAAGTCTAATTGCATTGGTCATAATGTGCTTTGGGGCACTCTGAAATTGTGAAAGATGTTCTTCCCATCTTGCAGTGTAGCAGCAGGATTATAAACCTATTATTAGTTACATCTGAGAGATCAACCTTAGTTTAGGAGTGGTCCTGCAACTCCAAATTAGTCTTACTCAAGGTATTTCACCTAACCTAGGTTGATAGCTCTGTTTAGTACTGGTTAAGTGTTGCATTGTCTCATGTGTCATCTTTCAGATTAGATACCTGGCCTTCCTGCCCATTAAATTTAATGTAGAAGGTCCCATCACAATGTTTATCCATCAATCACCACAACTTAACAACAGTATAGCTAGTCATTTCTCTCTCTCTCTCTCTCTCTCTCTCTCTCTCTCTCCCCCCCCCCCCCTCCTTTTGGAGTCCTGCTATGTACAGATTGGCTGATGTATGTCCTCTCATTTTAGAAATGAATGAATTTCAAAAGTGCTACTTTGAGAAGCAGTTAAGAAGATTCTGTACAAAACAAAAAAAAACCCAAATAACTGTGGATACTGGAAATCAGAAACAAAAACAGAAATTGCTGGGAAATCTCAGGCAGGTCTGGCAGCATCTGTGGAGACAAAACAGAGTTAACATTTTGGAGTCCGATGACCTCCATCTGAAGGGTCTCTGGATCAGAAATGTTTACTCTGTCCTGTCTGTACACATGCTGCCAGACCCAGTTTTTCGAGAAGTTTCTGTGGCCTTGTAAGGAACTACATAAATGCTTTTTTTTTTCTTTCCCAGGAAGAGGAGCATCTTACCAAAGACTCTGCATCCACTGGGTCTGGAGTTCCGCCGAACATAAAGAGAAAAGCTGAGACACCACTTGGTTCCCCATTGGAACCCGGGCAGGTTCTGGAGAAGGATGAAGATAATAAGGTTAAGCTTAAAATCAAAGTAAGGATGTTCTCTTCAATCATTACAAATACAATTTATAGGAAATGAAGAACTCTTCATATTAATTTAAGAAAACTAAATTGTTGGAAATGCTGAGCAGGTAAAGTAGCATCTATGGTGGGATTAATAGACTCTATTTCAGATGAATCAGCTTCCATCAGAACTAGAAGATGATCAGCTTTTAATAAGCACAGCATAGGAATTTGGGGATGTCTATGATGCGCTGAAAGGCAGGAGCAATTAAGTGATAAATTTGTGATGCTGCAAGGCAGAAAGAGGCAACAGTCATACAAGTTCGAAAACAAATAATGCGCTCACAGGAGATGCACATAGTTGCAACAGAGTGGAGAAAAGGGCATGATGCAAGGAAAATGTCATGAGGATAATGTGCCTGTGGATCAGGAGTGCAATGGAAGAAATGTACATAGACCCAGGATGTGCACATCACTTTACCAGTTGTGCACCAATAAGGTATTCGTGTCCCAAATACCAGCTCGCACCACTTACCCCTCCAGTGGCTCAGGTGCAGCTCTTCTCTATCCTAGAGAATAAAAAGTAGTGTTATTTCTAAGTTTTAAACGGCATATTGAGGTAGGAAAACTGTAAAATGAATAAAAACAAAACGAGACCTCGAACTTGTATTGAACTTTGTTGAAACTGTCTGGGAGATGAAGGACAAGTGTCAGAGTGGAATGAAAAATTAAAATAGCAATAAGTAATTCAGGATTGTGCTTGTGCTCTAATTGCATTGCTGAATACCTTACTTGGCATTGACCTTCCTAAAATCAAAACTTGCATAGAGTGTACAGAGCTGGAAAAAGTGCAGTTGCTGTATCACTGACAGGAATATTTCGAGCCTGGATGATGGGAAGGTAACTGGCATTTGTTGCGTTTGGAGGTGTCAGGAGGAATTATCATTTTGTTGAGGCAGCAGCATGTCATGGAAGGAATAGTCAGTGAATAATGTTAATTTGAGTCTACTTTGCAGCTATTTTCTTCACTCTACCTTTGGATGAGCAGAAAATCTGAATGCTGTTTCCTGAATGCTTATCCAAAATGATTTTGATATAAAATATAAATAGTTGAGGCCCAACCATTGATCCTTTTTAACCTGCTGAAGTGAAAATATCTTTTTTATTCCATTATTGTCTACTGTTCCATTAGCAGTTGTCAACACATATTCTCAATGTATACCTTCACATCCAAGATCTTAACCTTATGCAATAATTTCCCATGTGATGCGTTTTTAAATGCCTTTCGGAAGTCGAAATATAATACACCTTGCTGGGTTCTCTTGTCTATCCCTGATAGCTGTACTCTAATAGCTTTTTAAAGCATTATTTCCCTTCCATGACACCATGTTTCTTAGTTATGTGATTTTTCCAAGTGTTCTATCCCTATTAGCAGGATTCTAGAATTTTCACTTGTACAGATGTTAAGCTATCTAGCTAATAGAAAGGACAGCTCGGAGAAGGAAAGAATTAGGTGGAAGTTGTTGTATGTGTACTTTACCTTTAGGAGACTTCATCTTTAAGACCTCCAGCTACTGTTTAAAAGACTGCAACTCCACCTACCAGTCAGTTTGTATGCAGGTAGCACTTGCATTGAAAGCAGTTCCTGTGCTGTCATATTTATTTTAACAACCTGTGTGTTCCTGTTAAATAAACTATGCCTCCCAGCTTTGATGAGTGATTCTTAGAGCAGTATCATCAATATGATGTAACTGGCGGGTGTTCAAAGTTTTGAAGCAGTCAAAATGTAAAGAATCCACAAAATGCTTAAAGAACCAGTGAAAGAAAATCTGCAGAGAAACAGGAAAAGAAAATGCTGTAGAGCAGTGAGTATAACTTTTAATGAAATATGCCTTTAAGGAAACAGAAATTGGATAGCCCCAGAAAAATTGAACTGTTTGGAACTGTGTACAAGAAGCAGAATTGCATTGTCGCTGCACGAAGGCTGTTTCTGAAGTTAAAACAAGCCAGTCAGACTGGGGAAACAGTGTTGAGAACTGAAAAACTCTAATCAAAGCTGGAATTTAAATTTAAATAAAAATCAGAGAATCCCATTACTGCCATTTTGAAAATAGGAAAATTCTGCCATTTTCTAAGAGAAATCAAGAAAACTGAGTAGACTCAAATACTTGCTACAAGAAATGTTCTAAGAGATTTATTGGAATTGAAGATGTTTGAACCTTCAAAAAAATTTTCGAATATCGTAGTTCTTTCTTTCCCCTCTTCTTCCCCCCTACCCTCACCCCAACCTGAGAATTAAAAAAAAAATAATGCATACAATGTTTTAATAGCCAATTAAGGAAGATCAAAGACATTTTGTCAGAATGTCTAGTAACTTGGGATACAGCAGACTTCTTTACAGTTTTAAATGTTCATGTGGATTTTAGGGAGCTATGGTTTCTGGATTCGGATGTGTCCAATACAGATAAGCAAATAATTCAGGTTTGCTTACCAACAGGACTGAAGGTCCATGTGGATTTAATATGTCAGACTTAACAGATGAGGAGCCAAAAGTTACACAAAAACATATGGACTACATTTAAAAGACCAATTTGGACTTGGATTGAGTTTCTGTATTTGTAACTCGAATTTATGTAATTTAGAAACTTACAGAATCCATGGACCGCTTCAAGAACAGATACAGAGGAAATATGCCTTGTGGTTAGGATTGTTGAGCTAGTGTTCATAACTATGGAATCTTTCTAAAGATATTTGCTACATAACTTGAAGCATTAAGGGCTTTAAACTTAATGGGGTCGGGAGATGGGTTCAGTTGTAGAGGAAATTAGAAAACCCAAATTAAAGGAGAATGTAAGAGTGCAGATTAGCAATATGGTGGATGGTTACCAGATAATACAGGTGAGGGACAGAACAGGTGAATGCACCGAGGAATAATAAGAGAGCAGGGTAATTTACCAGTAGAACAAATTTAAAAGCTTTGTATATAAATGCGAGAAGCATTCGAAACAAAATTAATGGCGCACATAGAAACAAGAGGGTATGATTTGGTAGCAATTACTGAGACATGGTTACTAGGAGTCCAGGTGTGGGAATTGAATATTTAAAGCTACTCATCATTTTGGAAAGATGGACTGAAAGGAAAAGGAGGCGGTTCAGCTTTGGTGAAGGAAGGGATCAGTGCTTTAATGAGAAATGACGTAAACACAGGAGACTAAGATGTGGAATCTGTCTGTATAGAAATAAGAAATAGCAATGGGAAGAACTACTTGGTAGGAGTATCTATAGGTCCCCAAGCAGTAGTTCTGCAGTGGGGCACAGTATAAACCAGGAAATATTAGAGTATTGCAAGAAAGGCATGACAATAATCTTTAGCGATATTAACATGCATGTAGATTGGAAGAATAAAATTGGCAAGAGTAGCCTGGAGGCAGAGTTCATTGATTGTATTAGAGATTATTTCTTGTAGCATTATGTTGTGGAACCAAATCCAGAGCAGCCTGCTCCCTGGTTGGTATTGTGTAATGAAGAGAGATTAATTGATGACATCATAGTTAAGGATCCTTGAGGGAGTAGTGACCATAGTATGATAGAATTCAAAATTCAGTTTGGGGGTGAGAAAGTGGAGTCCCACAGTAGTGTTCTAGAATTAAAGGGAATTACTTAGGCATGAGGTCAGATTTGGCCTGAGTAGATGGGGCAGGAAGGCTAAAAGGTAAGACAGTCGATGAGCTGTGGCAGTTGTTTAAGGAGCTACTCAGTTTCTTGCACCTAAAATATGTCCCAGTGAGGAAGAAAGTTGGCAAAGGGGTAAAAAACATCCATAGCTAAACAAGGAGGTTAAGGACAATATAGAGTCAAAAACTAAGGCAGACCATATTGCAAAGGCCAGTGGCAGGCTGGAAGATTGGGAAACTTCCAAACATAAACAAAGGGATACTAAAAAAAAAATAAAAAGAGCCAAGATAAACAATGAAAGAAAACTAGATCAAATATCAAAAAGGGTAGCCAAAGCTTCTATAGCTATATAAAAGGGAAGAGAGTCGCTAAGGTGAATGTTGGTCCCTTGGAAGATGAAACCAGAGAGTTAATAGTAGGGAACACTGAAATGGCAAAGATGTTAAATCAATACTTTGCCTCAGTTTTCACGGTGAAAGACAATAGTACCATTCCTGTTGGAACGTGCAAGTCAGAGGCAATAGAAAGAATAGAACTTAGAACAATCAACATCGATAAGGGAAAGGTACTCAGCAACTGTTAGGTTTGAGGGCAGACAAGTTCCCTGGGCCAGATGGCCTGCATCCTAGGCTATTAAAGGAAGTGGCGGCAGAGGTAGTGGAATCCAGAATTCCTTGGACACGGGAAGGGTTCCAGTGGATCGGAAAAATGCTAATGTAATGCCCCTATTCAAAGATGGAGGGAAGTAATCTGTGGGAAATTACAGACCAGTTAGTTTAACATCTGTTGTTGGGAAAGTGTTAGAATCAATTATCAAGGAACCATTTGGAAAGTCAAAACACTTTCTATCAGAGCCAGTATGGTTTTATGAAGGGCATATCATATTTGACTAATTTGCTAGAGTTCTTTAAGATGTAACCAGCAAAGTCGATAATGGAGATCCTGCAGATGTAATATATCTGGACTTCCAGAAGGCGTTTGATCAGGTGCCATGCAGAAGTTTAATTCACAAAGTTAGATCGTATGGGATTAGCTGGATAGGTGACTAGCTGATGGAAGAAGACAGTCAGACAGTCGGGGTAAATGATTTTTTTTTCTGGATGGCAAGAAGTAACTCATGGGGTGCCACAGGGTTCGGTCCTAGGACCCCAGCTATTTGCATCCTGCATTAACGACTTGGATACAGGGATCGAAGACTCTTTTGCCAAATTTGCAGATGACACAAAAATGGGCGAGACGGTAAATAGCAATGAGGAAATAACCTTACAATTGGATATAGATAGGTTTGGAGCTTGGGCCAAAATGTGGCAGGTGGAGTTTAATGTGGATAAGTGAGAGGTCATGCATTTTGGTTGGAAAAATGGGAAGGTGATCTACTATCTAAATGGGGAGAGACTTCAGGGCACTCTGATGCAGAGGGATGTGGGTGTCCTCATTCATGAGTCACAGAAAACTAACATGCATGTACAGCAAATAATAAAGAAAGTGAATGGAATGTACACTTTTATAACTAAAGAAATAGAATATAAAAGTAAGGAAGTATTATTGCAACTATACAGGGCATAGGCGAGACCACACCTGGAGTATTGTGCGCTCTTTTGGTTCCCTTATTTGAGGAAGGATGTGGTGGCATTGGATGAATTTCAGAGGAGGTTTCCCCGATTGATCCCAGAGGTGAGGGGTTTATTGTATGAAGAGAAATTGAACAGTTTAGACCTATACTCTCTGGAATTTAAGAGAATGAGGGAGATCAAATTGAGCTATTCAAGATGATAAGAGGTATAGATAAAATAGAAGTGGAGCGGATGCTCCCTCGTGGGGCATTCTAGGATGAGAGATCATGGTCTTAGGATAAGAGGTAGCAAATCTAAAACAGAATTGAGAAACTACTTCTCCCAGTGGATGGTGAGTCTGTAGAATTCACTACCCCAAAGTGGGGTGGATGCTTGGACACTGAGTAAATTTGAAGAGGAGGTAGACAGATTTTTAATTAGTAATGGGTTGAAGGGTTATGGGGAGAAGGCAGGAAAATGGGGGTGAGAAGCATGTCAGCCATGATCGAATGGCGGAGCAGACTCGGGCTGAATGGCCTAATCCTGCTCTTATTTCTTATGAACTTATAAGTCAGCATGGGCAAATATCAAGATACTACCTGCAAATTCTAAAAAGCATGTACCCACAGTGGGAAGCCATGAAGAAATCTACAAATATGAAATTCTTGATCTATAATGGCTCATCAATTCCATGTGCAAGGCCAGTAGTGCTGGGGTGCAAGAACAATCAATGTGCTTGGATTCCACAAATGCTTTGGGATGTAGTCAGCACTGAACCAGCAATTGCAGGTAAGCCATCATGCTGTGACACTGCACTAGTTATAATTCAAACATCAGAGACACCGAGAAATCACAGCATGCTATTCAAGAAACACTTGCAGAATTGAATATCAAAGAAGAATGAAAAGCGTTACTTTCTTCTGAATGAGTGGACCTAAAATCTCAGCTATCTGCTGTGGAATGAAAAGTGAAACTTCGAGATCAAAACCTGAACAACTAGTTCAGAATAAATTAAAATTAAAAATAAGGTCTCGGAGACTAAGAAATCTTTGAGGGATAACTACATTCAGTTCACAAATGTGAGCAAATAGCTGAAAGAGCAAGAAAGGAAGCAGGATGAACCATAAATTGTGAATCGTCAATCCAATGCAAATATTATCACTCTGTGGTAAGATCACCAGCAACTTACATGTAATACAGATCAGATTCAGCATGAGTAGCTGCAGAAGCATCTAGCTTGAGTTCAAAACAATGCTGGACGAAATGACAGATATGCAAAAACAGATGGCGATACATAATGCATAGAGTAAGGAGCTGTAGTCATTTCAGAAATAACTGGCAGCAATGCTGATTCTCCCATGAGAGAACTTGAGCAGCAGCACAATAAACCAAGCAACCACTGAAGTAGCAAGTAGAAGAGGTCAAGGTTTCCAGGAAGACGTTGAAAGAATAAAACAACTTGATTAAACAGGTACAGCAGACAGTATTATGAATAATGGGGAGAAACCAATAATACCTCCGGATAAAGTCGTCGTCATGAGATCTCAGCATTTCAGTAAACTGCCTTTATTATAATAACTTACAGATTGGCTTGTTATTATAAATATTTAAACTTTCTTTTGCAGAGGAGGGAGATTTTGTATGCCTGCTTAGACTTGAAGAGATTTCACCTTATAAGAACTCCAGTGCATATAGCTGCAACTCTGCCTCCAAGTAATTGTGACTTGTTGGCATACTAAAACCAATTGCTCTGCTGAAATATTTGTTTTATAACTTAGTGTATTCACTGTTTTAAATAACCAAAACAAAGTAGCCCTGTGGAGTGATCACAACGAATTTGTAACGACTACATACTAGCTATTTAGTATTTTTTAAATCTTATCGTAGTAAAATTGCAGTGTGACATTTCTGCCTTATGAGAAAAGGTTATTGATGCTGAATTTTTATTTTGTTTTAGTTTTCTAATTCTCAAGAAGATGAAGAGATTGACATAGACTCTGTTCATGATAGTCAGGCTTTCATTTATCATCAGTTAAACATACTTGAAAGACCATCCACTCCAGGTAAGAAAAATCTCAAATTGATGCATTTAATGTGAGAAAAGGGCACCAAATAGTACAGAGAGTTGGAGTTACCTGACATATGCCAGTGCGTATTTATTGTGTTACAGTTTCAGATGAAATCACCAAATCGCATTGTCATCTCTGACCAGACTGTCAGCTTTATGATTTACTTAGGAATCTGAAAACATTTGTTAAAAATAGTCAAAAGCTAGTATTGAAAGGATTTAGTAAAGGAATGAAGCTAAAAGATTCCATGGTTTCAAACAAGCAGCAAGTTAAAACAGTGATGCAATCTATAATACATGTGCAACTTATTTCTAACACCCAGAATTAAGATGTAAACTTGGATAATATACTTTGATCGAACAACCCACAGTGCATATCAGATATCACATGATCAACTCTGATCCCGTGGATTTCTCAAAATGCTTCCAGACGTTAATTACATGTTCGGTCATCGATTTTCATTAAAGTTCAAAGGATTGCAATTCTTTACTTTGGAAGACCTAGCCTTGAAACTTCCTCTCGAAAGACCCTCTATCATGGGCTCCTCAGCAACTGCTTCTCCTGTAGAACACCCTCCTGTCCTGGATCCACACTTCGTTAGACTCCAAAAACTGCACGCATAACATATTTACAGGCACGACTCCAGCTTTTTGCCAATGGCTAACTTCAGTAAGTTAGATTATTCTTGTGCTTTTGCTGAGTTCTAATCTTTCTATTTAAATCAAGCAAACACTTTTCAGCCCTTAATGACACCCAACTTTTTGTAAACCACCACAATTTAGTCTTAGTCATAGAGATATACAGCATGGAAACAGCCCCTTTTGTCCAACTTGTCCATGCCGACCAGATATCCTATATAAATCTAGTCCCATTTGCAGTATTTGGCCTTTACCCCCTAAAACCTTCCTGTTCATTTACCCATCCAGATGCCTTTAAATCTTGGAATCGTACCAGCCTCCTCCACTTCCTCTAGCAGCTCATTCTATATATACTCCACCTTCAGTGTGAAAAAGTTGTTCCATAGGTCCCTTTTATATCTTTCCTCTCTCACCTTAAACCTATTCCCTCTAGTTTTGAACTCACTCACCCACCCTGCGGAAAAGTCCTTGCCTATTTACCCTGTAAATGCCCCACATAATTTTATAAATCTCTATGAGGCCCTTAGCCTCCGAGACTGCAGGGAAAATAGCCCCAGCCTATTCAGCCTCTCCTATAGCTCAAACCTTCCAACCCTGGCAACATCCTCGTAAATCTTTTCTGAATTATTTCTAGATTCACAACATCCTTCCTATAGGAGGAAGACCAGAATTGCATGCAGTACTCCAAATATGGCCAAATCAATGTCCTGTGCAGCTGCAACGTGGCCTGTCAACTCCTATAGTCAATCCATTGACCAATAAAGGCAAGCATACCAAACTCTTTCTCGCTATCCTGTCTACCTGCAACTCCACTTTTAGGACTTTACTATCTCCCGGAACAGTTTCTGTGTGATTTGTTTTTAACAGCACAAATATTCAACTACTCTTCACTTCATTTGTACAGTTAAATTGTTTGCAACACAACTAAAAAGCAGCACTTTGAACTTGGATTCTATTTTCCATTCCCCTTGACACACTTACTGACTCTCAGTCACTTCACACAACCTTTGAACCCCTTTCCAGTGATCTCTGAACTCCCCTCAGAGCCAATTGAAAACCTCACAATAAACCGCTCCTCTATTACTGTGCACAATTGAATGTCTTAAACGTAGTACACTTGGAATTACTTGTTCTAGAAGTCTTACCAATCCCCACATTGCTGGAAAAATGGATATAACTGAGGGATTTCATTATAGTTGTCTCTACAGTTCGCTCATTGTCAAGGTACAAACATATCAATGGTCAGGAACTGAAATCCATGAAAAGGTACAAGTTTTAAATACAGGCTTTCAAAAAAACTGCCAAATTAAAAAGTAAAGCTAAATCTGCCAATTAAATAGTCAGCATATATTAGAAAATAAATATATTTGTCTTGTTTCAATATCAACTGTCTTCAGAGCAAGATCCCAAACAACAGTGAAGTACCCTTGCCAATAATTAGTATTTGAATTGAATATTTGCTTTTAGTCACTTTAGTCCAAGGATATACAGGTTAGGTGGATTGACCATGCTAAATTGCCCATAATATCCAGGAATGTGCAAGCTAGGTAGGTTAGCAATGGGAAATGCAGGGTTACAGGGATGGGTTGGGTCTGGGAGGGATGCTCTTTGGAGGTTTGGTGTGGACTTGGTGAGCTCTATGTTCTGCTTTTACACTGTAGGGACCCTGTGATTTATAGTGATTATGCTATTGCCTATCAAAGCCATTCAGCATGGCTCATTGTTGACCAGTTGCAAAGTTCAGTAGGCTACTGAAATTGCTATTAAACAAGTCATAGGAAATTGTATGAAAATAGAAAAGTTGAGATGCCCTTTGATTACACTGCCTTTATTCAGTGCACCTCCATTCAACAACACCCATGTATGCATATGTTTGTGCAGACCTGTATGTCCATTCATGTTGTTACTGTTATGTTATCATTGTTATGTTATCAATTATGGTGAAAGTCAGTACAAAATGTATATAGATACACAAATTTTCATATTTATAAAATAAAAAGGAATGTGGTTTAAAAAAGTAATTATATGCCATTTTCATAGGAAAAGAAACAACAGCCATAGAAAATGCCATGATTTCCAATTCAGCTGCTCCACTTCCTTCACTTGGCAAAGAGTCCAGTTCATCGAGACATGGGGAACACCATCACCACCACCATCATGAACACAAGAAAAAGAAGAAAAAGCATAAACACAAACATAAACACAAGCACAAACATGATGGGAAAGACAAGGAAAAGGACATGTTTACTTTTACAAGCAGCCCAGCTAGTGGGCGGTCTTTAAATTCTCCGTCAATTTCAGATTAAATTATATGGTGAACCATCTAAGCAGTTATCAGACATTTATATCAAATGTATATCAAACATTTTCAAAAGTAAAGGACTGAATGTGAAACAAGGAAGACTACTTCTGCCCCTTTCTTTTGTCAAACTTTTAGCTTTCTGAGGAAGTAACCAAAACTGCTGTCAACTATGATCAAAGTACATGTCAAATGGAATCTAAGCCTCATTCCACTTGTTTGATGTGTTTAACTGGCTTAAACTAACAGCTGCTGGTTTGTACAACTGACAATCATTGCTGCTTTCAAACTGTTGAAAATAAGCACCCTACACCCTACCCCCTACCCCATCCTTCTAATTAATCTTTGTAAGTATATTTTCCTAACATGTCTACTGGTCTAGCGGGATCCTGCTTTACATTTCTCACTCTGATTTTGTGCTTGTTCAAATTTGTTGTTGGGAGTTGGGGGTGTAGTAGTTTTTCCAAGTAAAACCTTATGTATAACAAGCATAACTAAAAATGATCATGCTGTACAGAAAAAAGTTAGAGCCTGAGAATCTGTTGTACCAAAGCAACTGTTCCTTCGGTAAGAATGTAGCTCAATCCCATATATAATAGTGAAATTCTTGAGGTTGTCCACAAGGTGGAATCCAGGTGGACTAAGCTTGTATTTTCTAATCTGTTGCAAGCAATGCATCTCAGTTCCACAGTGGGGCCTATTGAATGAAGCTGCCACTGCTCACTGGCGTAGATGTGCACTTAGTGATCCATCTTCCTCCATGATTTAGTTGCAAGTTGTTTTAAAAAAATTTAATGAGTTTACTGCCAACTTATTTTGCCTTTTACTAGTTGCATATAGTTAGAAATTTCACTTGGGATACTCTCTTAAATAATGATGGCAGCAATTCTTTTAGTTGCACCAAAGAACTTATGATACAAGATATTTTAAGAGACAATGGTTGAATTGCATTTACTCTGGTTTGATCTGAACTCAGGTGGGTCTGTGTAATAAAGATTTGTCTTTAGCTGTTATAGTGTCTGTTACAAGTAATTGTTTCTTTTTTCTCATTGGCAAAATGTCTTTTCTGTCCCATTGTTCAAGCACTTCTTATTTTTAATTAAGTTTGCGTTTTTCTTATTTACAATTGTTTGTTTCCAATATTTGTTTGAGTCATATTGTACAAACCTTCATTTAAAATTTCTCTTCAATCATACTCCTCAAAAATACCCCCAAACCCAGTACAACAAAAAGCATATTAGAGCAAAAAAATTCTCTCTTGATACAGCTGTAATGACTATTTCTCACCTACCAAACTATACGGTCTGTCTGCCCTTTTAAACAATAGAAGCTCCAATTCCATGTTTTCCTGACTTCGTACAACAGAAACAAACATGATACATTGCAGCATTCCCTATCAAGACTTTAACCCTTCAACTTTACTATCAGGCTATCCTATAATTCCCAAACACCTGAGATTACAAACTCTAGTTTACTTTGTTCATTCAGCACATGTTCACTACAGCTGAATAGGTCATGGAATTGGTGAGTTACAACAGCGATGATTTAAGTTTTTTAACTAGCTATTTACTGCAGAAATATAGAACATTACAGCGCAGTACAGGCCCTTTAGTCCTCGATGTTGCGCCGACCTGTGAAACCAATCTGAAGCCCACCTAACCTACACTATTCCATTATCATCCATATGTTTATCCAATGACCATTTAAATACCCTTAAAGTTGGCGAGTCTACAACTGCTGCAGGCAAGGCATTCCATGCCCTTACTACTCTGAGTAAAATATAAGGATACAAATTACTTGACAACGAGCTCTAAACTAGACTATACATGGCCGACCATGAAAGATCTAATAAATTAAAAGTATTTCTCACTTTTATACATCAGTGCTTATTAACTTGCTATTGTTTTAAATGTAGCTAATAATACTTTTTCTCAGCTATATTAAATAATAATTATTGAAGGTCAAATAATTTCTACATCGTAATATTTTGCATGGCCCTGCTAATTTGGGTATAGATTTGCTGAGTCGTGCATCTAAAATACAGTGAATAAGGTTTCTTTCTGTAAATTCAATAATGAGGGCATTTTCCATGTATACCTGGTAAAGGTAAAAGCTACGACTTTTTACAGGCTTCTGTTTAGCAATACGTCTAACTTTGTAATCTTTTTCTTGTACAGTGAGATTTTGAAAATGTTTATAAACTATGGATTCAGTGTGTAATTTTAAGAAATTAGTGCATTTATTTAGTACATTACAAATTTTTTGTGATGGATACTAACATACATGCAGTAAATGTAATTAATCAAATTAATTTTTTTAAAGCTCAGCTATGGTTTTCATACTTGTCTACAGTGCTAAGACACAGTTTGTGAATATTACATCAATTTTACTTTGTATGTACTTTCAATTTATAATTCTGATGTAACGCTCTGACAAATATCAGCAAATATTATTTCTAAACTCGTTATTTTTAAAAATGTATATATTTGGTGCAGAGTTTTTTCAATGTATTTGTTTTAGTGTTGAGTTGGAAATAGTAATAGAAAACTAATTTAAGAGTACAGGACATCAGTGCAACAAGTATTTCTAATCTTATTAAAGTTTGCCAACAAAATATTCTGTAATAGTTTGTCCCCCCAAGAATTAAAACCATGTTACTTTTATGCTGTATTTGTATACTCATCTCTTGAAAATTATTTGATTTAGAAAATATTGTTTAAAAGATCTTGTAAGCTTTACAAAGTTGTCTCCTCCATAAATTTGCCTTTGAGACTGAAATGCTAAATCTTCAAGTTTCAAAATTCAGCTCCTATTTAGTTACAACATAAGGATGCATTAGTCCAAAATTACTACATTCTGGGCTGGTACCAGATCTTAGAAAGGCAGCAGAAGTTGGACATCTTTTGAAAACAGTAGTACAATGACAAAAAAGAAGGCTGAAGATTTAGCATAGCTTCTTCCATCGTGATAAACAAGATGCTCAAAAGTCACAAATGCATACTTTAGATTATTCTGATTCAAATGATTTTAGTTTTATCAGCCAAGTGTTCAGAGTAGGTCAATCCAAACGTGATGTGAATTTCCTCAAATGTGTGTTTGGCAGTTTTTTAAAATAAAAAGATATGGTTATTTACACTTGTTTCATCTTGATTTTTCTGGATTTGTTTTCAACCTTACTGGTTAAAATAGATTATTATGGCATTTGTGTATTAATAGTCAGGCCCAATGCTTCTGTTAATGAAAGAAATTCATCTGCACCAGTTCGCTAAGAAATCATATCTCTTAGTTGTTTACTTTCTTGAGAAAACATGTTTTCATAACTGGTGTAAAATCTAGCTTGTCATTCACTTATTCTTTTATTTATTAATAAATTTTTTGAGGAGAAGAAATCTTGGTTGTAATGTGTCATTGTTCAGCAGTTTTCCAAAGTTGAGGAAAATCTTTGAGGGTATATGATGAACTCAGTAAGTCAAAATAAAGTGGATCATTTTTTGCAATCCCTAATAATCTGTAGATATCTGAGTAATGACAAAGCTGTCTTAACATAGAGAGGAGGGCATATTTCCAGAATATAAAATTGGAAAAATATATCTGTGTAAGAGAGAGCATTTTTTAAAACAAATATGACACAAAAAAAACTGGATGAAGAAGGAACTGCAGAAGAGCCTAGAAGGATATAAGAAAAGCAGACAGGATACTGACAGAAATAGTTTAACATAAGCATGAAGTAGTACACTTTGCATACAAGAAAGATAGATGGCACAATAATTGAATTGGGAAATGAAATTAGATAGATTAAATAATTTATGGAACAGTCTACGTAAAGTATTAGAACCTTGCTTGTAGATGCATAATGCAATTAGAACAGCCACCTCAGACTGAAATAGAAAAGCAAGTATGTAGGCAAATTTCATAAAATAATAGGGAGTGATAGTGGGGGATTTCAATTTCTCCAACATTTACTGAGGCAGTCATAGTGTGAAATGTTTAGAAGTCAAAAATCTTAAAATGTATTGAGTTTTCTAAACTTGTATGTAATAGGCCCTACATGAGAGGGGAGCAGTCCTGGGCTTAATTTTAGATAATGAAGCTGGGCAAGTGGTTGAAGTATCAGAGTGAGCATTTTGTAAATGGCAATCATAACTGTATTAGATTCAGATTGTGTTAAGAAATTAATGTCCTAAACTGTTTTCCTAAAATGTGACAAAGTATGATTTGGTCAGATTGGACTGGGAGCAGATGCTTTTAGGTAAATTCATGTCAGAACAATGGGATACATTGAAGAAAGAAACAGTACAGGGCCAACATGTTCCAATCAAGATAAGGGGGGTGGGGGGAACCAACAAATCTAGAGAACCCTGGATGTCGATGGATTCCCAGAATTGGATCAAGAGAAAAATGGGAGGCTTATGGTAGATACTGAGGGCTCAGAACAGCAGATGTCTTAGAATATAGAATATGCAAGGGGGTACTTGGAATTAGGAGAACAAAGAGACTGCATGAAAGGATAATAGTTAAAATAAAAATCCTAAATTATTTTACAAGTACATTAAGGATGAAAGGATAACAAGGGAAAGAGTAGAGCCCATTAAGGATTGCAGAAGTAATTTGCACCTGGAGCTAAAGGACATAAGTAGGGTTCTGATTTAGTACTGTGTGTCGGTGTTCACTAGGGAGAATGGTGATTATGGGTATAGAAATCAGAGAGAAGAACTGATAGTTAAAAATTTAGCATACTCAGGAGGTTCTAAGTGGTCTGACCGGTTTAAGTTTGATAAATCTCCAGGGTCAAATGAAAGGTATCCCAGGCTGTTGAGTGAGGCGGGAAGGAAGTAGCACAGGCAATACTTTCCAGTTCCCTAGCCATGAGAGGTGCTGGAAGATGTCCAATATAGTACCGTTATTAAAGAAGGGCAATAGATATAAACCAGGAATTTACAGGTCAGTAAGTGGTGGGGTAATAATTCTGAGGGACAAAGTTAATCTGCATTTGGAGAGGCAGGGATTAACGAAGGATAGTCTGCAGGGTTTTATTACGGGGGGTCATGTCTGACCAATGTGATTTGAATTTTTCAAAGAGGTGACAGCAATGGATTTGATATAATTTGCTCAGGCTTCAGTAAGGCTTTTGATAAGATAGCACATGGGAAACCAATAACAATGGATAAGAACCAATGGGATCCAAGGAAATTTAACTAATTGCATCTAGAATTGGTTGATTGGTAGGAAGAAGAGGATGATGCTTGAAGGGTTTTATTTGTGACTGGGAGCATGTATCCAGTGGAGCTCTGCAGGTATCAGTGCTGGGGCCCTTCCTGTTTGTGTTATATATGAATGATTTAGACTTGAATGTAGGTGGGTGATCAGTAAGTTCACAGATGATACAAAAATTGGTGGGGTGGTAAATACTGAGGAGGATAGCCCTAGATTACAGGATGATATAAAGGGACTGATCAATGCTAATTGGAATTCAATCCAAATGGGTGTGAGGTGATGCACTTGGGCAAGACAAACAAGGCAAGGGAGTAAAAGAGAGAAAGAGAAACCAGAATTGTGGATGCTGGAAATCAGAAACAAATCAGAAATTGCTGGGAAAACTCAACAGGTCTGACAGCATCTGTGCAGAGAAAGCAGTTAATGATTTGGGTCCAGTGACCGTTCTTCGGAACTGATTATAAGTAGGAAAGGTTATATATGCTGAAGATGTGGTAGAGGGAGGGAGAAGGAAAAAAATGATAGGTGGATATGAAGCCCAGAGAGTTGGGCAGACAGGAATAGGTAAAGGTCACACTGGGAGAATGAATAGCTGACTATGTTTGTGATAGCAGCCCATTTGATGACAAAGCTTGGTGTTTGTGGATTGGGGTGAGGGCATGGGAGGTGGTTTTCAGGCTCGAAATTTATTGAACTCAATATTGAGTGCAGAATGTTACAGGATTCCCAAGTGGGCAATGTGGTATTATTCTAGTTTGCACTGAGCTTCGCTAGAGCACTGCAGCAAGCCTGAGACACAGATGTTGACCAGAGAATACGGTGGTGCGTTGAAATGGTGGGAAATGGAAGTCCAGGGTTGTTTTTGCGGACGAAACATAAATGTTCTGCAAAGCAGTCACCCAGTCTGTGCTGCGTGTCCCCAGTATAGAAGAGATCACGTTGTGAGCAGTGATTACAGTAGGCCTAAATTGAGTGAAATACAGGTAAATCACTGCTTCACGTGGAAGATACATCTGATGTCATGGATAGTGAAGAGGGAGGAGTTAAAGGGCAGGAGTTATACTTTCTGTGATTGTGTGGGAAGGTGCAGTGGGGGTGATGGAAGATATTGGGAGTGGAGGACACAAGGGTATCCCAAAGATAATGGTCCCTGTGGAAGGCTGACAAGAGAAGGGAGGGGAATATATATATCTGGTGATGACATCCTACTGGAGGTGTGGAAATGGTGGCTAATAAACTTTGGATAGATGCTGGTGGGCCGGTAGGTGAGGACGAAGGGTCCCTATAGCTTTTGTGGGAAGGAAGCAAGGGGGTGAGGGCTGAATTGTGGGAGATAGGTCAGACCTGGCTGTGGGCTCTGTCAACTACTGCAATGGGGAATCCTGGGTTGAAGAATAAGATGGGCATTTTGGAGGCTCCCTTGTTAAAGTTGATATCATCAGAATAGATGCAATGGAGACGGAGGGACTGGGAGAATGGAATAGACTCTTTACAGGAAGCAGGATGTGAGGATGTATAGTCAAGGTAACTGTGGGAGTCGGTGAGTTTGTAGTGGATACTGATGGCCAGCTTGTCCCAAAAATGGAAACAGAGATGTCAGGGAAGAGAAGGGAGGAGTCAGAGATGATCAGGAAAAGATGAGAGCAGGGTGGAAATTGGAAGCAAAATTGATAAATTTTTCCAACTCCAAATGAGAGAGAGAGAGAAGCAGCACTGATGATGTCATCAATGTTCTGGAGAAAGAGTTGTGGGTGGGGCCCAGAGTAGGACTGGAAAGGAATGTTCGGTGGACCCAACAAAGAGACAGGCAAAACTGGGGCTTGTGAGATTACCCACGGCCATGCCTTTGACCTAAAGAAATTGGGAGGAGTTAGAGAAGTTGTTGTTCAGAGTGAGGATGAGCTCAGCCAGTACAGTAGTGGGCTGGTGGATGGGGGTGGTTCAGGCCTTTTTCCAGGAAGAAGCAGACAGCCATGAGACCATCCTGATGAGGGATGGATGTATAAAGGAATTGTATGTCCATGGTAAAAAGAAGGCAGCTGGAGATCACAAACTATTCTGAAGCTGACGTGAAGCATCAGAGGAATTGAGGATGTAAGTGGGGAGGGACTGGACAAGGTGAAAAAATTGAGTTGAGACAGGAAGAGATGAGTTCTGTGGGGCAGGAACAGGCAGAAACAATGGGTCTGTCTGGACTGTCCTGTTTAGATTTTGGGAAGGAGGTAGAAGCAGGCTATGTGGTTTTGGGAGATTATGAGCATGGAGGTAGTGGCAGGGTAGATCACAGGATGAAATGAGGTTAGTGACCATTATGGACAGGATGGCCTGGTGTTCTGTGGTAGAATCATGGTCCGGGGGGACACAGGAGATGATATCTGGGAGTTGACGCTTAGCCTCCACAATGCAAAGGTCAGTACACCACACAACAATAGAACCACTCTTGTCAGCAGACTTGATTACAAAGTTAGGATTGGATCTGAGAGCACGGAGTGCAGCCATTTCAGAGGGGAATAGGTTGGAATGGATGAGTAGTGCAGAAAAATTGAGGCAGTCGATGTCACATTGACAGTTGTCAATGAACAGGTCAATTGCAAGTAAAAGGCCAAAGCGAGGGGTCCAGGTGGAGGGAGAGTGTTGGAGGTGGGCAAAGGGGTCTCTGGGATAGGGACAGAACTCTTGTCCAAAGAAATGGGCACGGAAGCAAAGGCAACAGAAGAAGAGTTCGATGTCATGTGCCTGAAATTCATTAAGGTGAGAATGTGCGGATTCAAAGCACAGAGGATGAAACCTGAGTTGGAATTAATGTAGGGTGAGTCTGAACCGGAAGCAGTCACTGAGGAATGTGATGTGGCTGTGCAAGCGAGTTTTGGCAAATACGTTGTCAAAGACCAGGAGCAACAACAAAATTAATGATGGTGAACAAGAAAAAAGAACAGGAATGTTGTCAGAGAGTGCAGCAGAACTTCTTCAATGTGGGCACAGCTGGAAGAGATGTGACAGTGAGTTAAATACTAAACAAAGCACCAGTTGAGCCCTTTACTATTTTAGTTTCTTCCTTTGTGGGATGTTGGCATCGCTGGTAAAGTCAACATTTGATGCTTGCCCCTAAAAGCCCTTGAGAACATGGTGGTGAGCCCTGTGCAACTCTGTTGGGCTAGGACAGAGTTGCCATTTTGAAGCATTTTGGGACAATTTGAAGCTTGTGTTTTAATCATTCAGGTAATTTACTGCTCAATCCCTAATAATCTCTTTTAAACAGATATATTAGTCAGAGTAGCGAGTCTCATGATGCTAAAATAATTCACTTTAGAGAATTCTAAAGCATTTTGACACCAGAATACAAGCAGTTGATATCAGGAGAGCACTTAGTCAATGTCCACAACAGGAAGACCAATTTATGGGCAATGATAGTGAAACCAAACAAAGTGTAAGATATTTAACTGCTAACAAGAAAAATCATACTGTAAGCTGCAACACGGAAAATGTGGAAAGAATTGAAACAGTGTGGCCAAAGTATTCCTCTTCATATGATGGCCACCCAAACAAAATCTAAAAGCTTGAGTGGCAACTTAAAAAATGTGCAGGGTGGGAATTAGCAAAAAGTGCAAGTCAAGGTTGGGTCAAACATTTTGAAAGGCTGGGTTATTTGCTAAAGCAGTTGATGATTTCCCTGCCTATTTGATGAAAATCACCAAACAAATTAACTGTTCGCTGGAAACAAGTCTTCAACATTGATGAGACAGGGCTTTATTGGAAGTATATGCCTCAAAACACACACCTTTCCAAAGAGATGACTGCAGGCTTTAAATTTATCAAAGACCACAGCCCTGTTGCTTGGTAAGTTGGAATACTGTAGGAGATATCAAGTTTAAGTCCTTAAGAGATATTCCAGTCTAAGGCACCAAAGGTTTTATTATGAGGAACATTGGTGTGCTATTTGGCACTCAAATAAGATGTTTGAATGTTGGGACTACTCTTTCACATCCCTATCATCCCTGCTTGTAAGGATATCTTACTAAAAGAGATTGCTGCTTCTAGATAGTGTCCCTGTGCATTCTGTCAACCTAGATATTTTGTTGGAAAATATTAAAGTTGTTTTTCTGCCGCCACGTAAAACCCAGGGACATATTCAGGGCTTATCTCCCAGCTCATCAAGGAAATGTATGGTTATAATAAAGCAATAATTGGTGAATATTGGCATGCCTACAACATCCTTAATACTATAGTAACATAGAAAGTAGCAGCAGGAGCAGGAGTAGGCCATTTGGCCCCTTGAGCTTGTTCTCCCATTCAATATGATCATGGCTGATCACACTATTCCTGATGAGGTTAAGCATTCCTGCTGATTCATGGGAAACCCTGTCTTGTAACAGACTGTTAAAGTCATAGTGTAAATGGACCATCTACAATCAATTTTCTTGATTTGACTTTAATATCTGAGGCTTACATGGAACAGAAACCAGTTTTTAAAAGGACACTGCTGACACAATATGGCTTATCACTCGACGAGCCCTGGAATATATGAGATTAGCTACCTCGGAATTACCATTTTTAACAAAAAGGCAATGAAGCTCAAAGAGGCATCAATAAGTATATATCTATTGTTTGGTTCCCATTTACATTGTAATTTCATATACTGGGAGATTAAAAGTGACTTGTAGAGTGTTTATTTGGAAAGGGTCAGTGGAACTAGTCTTCGAATATACAAACAAACCATATTTCAGTAACTTTGAATAACAAATTAGAGAAAATAACATGGAGTGATAAAAGGAAGGCTGCACAATCTGCCTTCAACTCTAGTCAATGAAAAACAAGTTGAAACAATAATACAGATAAATTTAAGTCTTCAGGATACTTGCATTGTTGCCATTACAATGGAAACAAGGCTATGGTAACAAAGTTAGATTCGGTTCTTTTCATGCAACAACCCAACCGTTCTGTAAACTGTAAATGCCTTTACTTTCCTATCAGTATTAAATACGCCTTCCCTCCATCTTGTGAGTGTACGTTTGTCACCTTTTTGAAGATGGTAGTAATAGATAATAAAGAAAACCTTGGAATTGGTTCTTCTTAATTTTTGATTCATTTAGTTGAAAAGTGATAGCTATGTGCTTAAAAATAAATTGTTGCAACTGACTGTGGCAAGTTTTAAAAAAAGGGGAGCCATGTCATTTCTTTATCTGGTCATAACACTAACCAAAATGGAGTAGGTCCATTTGGGAAGACACTAAAAATCGAGAATGTTCAAGCATAAGAGATGAAATATCTCAAAGACAGCACCCAAACCTCCAAAAGAACTCATTGGCCTAACTCTCCACGTGCTGCCTGACATGCAAATGGTAGAGTCTCCAGATTGTACATTGGACCTAACAGCAGTCTCAGCACCAATAGAACTGGAATGCAAACAATCCTGGACCTTGAGGGACTGCTGAAGACGGAATGGTGAGCTTTATCTAAATTAAATGTATATAGAATTTATTTTATATTAAGTACTGTACATGTATAATACTGTACAGTATTCCAACTAGTAATTTGTTTTGCAGACAAGCAATATCGAAAAGCACCTAATTCCAGTTTATACATTGATTCTCTGATTCCCTTAAAGTTGTTTTGCAAATTTAAAAAATCCAGCTAGGACTTAATGTGAAAAATTACTTTATGTAAGCGAGTTTGAACAATGGTACAAATTGATGCTTTTAACCCTGCGACTTCTTCTTGTGGACAAGAATTTCCATTCTGACATTTCACCTTATTACATTGCTCACTGTATCTGACTCCTTCATTCAGCCCTGCAAAGATGTTTTACTTTATAAGATATTATCCCCCTTTACTGGATTCCAAGCTTCCGTTTTGTTATGTTTGGTATCAATATATCACAAGAGGTAAACTTCTGGAAATCTTTGGCAGATGCAAGATAGAATTTTTGACCAAAGGAGCTAGGTATTACCTCCTGTTCATCTTTTGGATGGCAAATCAATACATTTCATTTGACATAGCTTTTAAATTACAGTGTTTAGGAAAGGCAACTACTGGTTTTAATTATTTGACTCTTTGATGTATGATGTTTCTAGGATTAACAGAAGTAGGATAGAGTGCAGAGAAATTTTCTTACACCACAAAGAAATTTGCATCCAACCTAATTGAGTCATGCTTTTAAAGCAGTCTGTTTTTTTGATCAGTCTTGATGAATCTTGTATTACAGGACTTAAAGATCCTGTGTGACTGATATCTGCAAGCACTTGCATTTGTACCGATTTTTATATTTTCTTAAAGCATAACAGTATCTCTGCGAGACTCAGGATCATTGTTGAAAACTTGAACTCAATTTATAAGTTTTGCTAAATGTTTAATTGTTTTGCAGGCATTGGGGCTCTTCCCTTAAACCTGTGAGGATTCCAAATGTGCCTACAGCTGCATGTATACCTATTTATTTTGTCCAGCAAGTGCTGCAACACTTATTTCACTGCTGTTGCTAATTTGATTTTTTTTTTAAAGGTTTAATTCCATGTTTATCTAAAGTTGTATGACTTTGAATTGAAGGTTAACAGAGTTGGAGAGACTAATATGAATGAATGTTTGAAATGGTGACATATCGATATATAGAGTAGATATTTTGTAAAACAGCAAAATAGATGAGTGTACTGAACAAGTGCAATGGACCCTTCAGATGGTCTAATTGCAAGCTAGAAGCAACATTGGCAAGGTTACACAACATATGACCTTTTAGACAAAAGTGTAGACATCCCAACTTGATTCTTTTCAAAAGAGTTACATCCTAGTGAGAGAGGTTTTGGTTGATATTATTGGTATGTTGGTATTGATATCAGACAATTATGTTATCTCATGTATTAAACAGGTTTTCACATGATTTCAATCATAACAAAAGTTCCAGTTATTAAAGCTAACATCCTGTATTCCAGATCTCTTCCTTACCCTTTTATTATAATTCCAACAGTGTAAAGGGTGCAGGTATGCATTTCCTTTCTGAATCCATTATAAAATGTACATCTGAATGGGATAAACTCAGTTTCTATAAGGATGTATGGACATATATCATCTTGAACTGAACAATGAATATGAAGAAAAGCCATTGTGTAAAATTCCAACCCATCCCCTAAGAGCCCCAGATACATACTGATGATTTGGAATGAGAGATTTAATGAAGTGATTATTTAATTGAAGTCTCTGCTTGGTCAATCTCAGTACCAGCTGATGAAGACTAAATTGCCTTATATAGTGACTGGAACAAAGGCCAGGTGGATCTCATTGACTATGAGATCCTTGATTGTTGTTAACCTGGGCCAATCAAGGAGCCCTGGCTGACACAGATAAATAGGAGATTCAGAGAGTTTGCTTTGTCTTGGAACTTGCTTTGAGCTGGCTGGTCGCAGCCCATGTACAGTGCAGATGTAAATAAAAGGTGACTTGGTGACACAATACCCACCTCTGTTCAGTTATTTCACCTTGTCTATTGTCATTGTGAAACTACGATGACATTTGAAAGGAAACGCATGTTTACGTTTCTTTCCTTATCAGTTTTCTGACAGTACAATCATTCCCTGTCAGTATAACTACCACAATGTATGTTTACGTGCTGGTATTCAATGTATGACTGCTTTCATGAGAAATCCATGAGTTAGAAACTGCCAGAAGAACCAAAATTAAGAAAAAAGGTTTGCCATTGATGTCTCAATGTGCTCAGTGTCCACTTTGCCTCTAATGAATACTTTTATTAGAATACAGATGACTCACCACACAACAAGTAGACTCAGTCACTACAAAATCTGTTCAGTTTTAGCAGAGTGCAAGAATTTATTTGTGGCAAATTGCATTTAAAAGATAACAAGTGATAAAAACTCTTTTAAAAGGGGGAAAAAAGCAACAGAAATTGCTGGAAAATCTCAGCAGTTCTGGCAGCATCTGTAGAGAGAAATCAGAGTTAATGGTTTGGCTCCAGTGACCCTTGTTCAGAAGTGTGTTAAAAGGAGTTCATTTTGAATGCCTGTTTGGTTACAAACTCTTGATAACTTTGCAATATTTCAGGCAACTAAAGAATTATGGCTCTACAGGCCCTTTTTGTCATCAGCAAGAAGTAGTAATTTTGTAACTGTTGTGAATCTGCTCTTACTTGCCAAATGATGCTAAAATTCTTCGGTCTGCAGAGAAGACATATTGTAAATAATGGTGCGATGTTGTGACAGCAATTTTTTTGTCTTATGTTTCTCTGTATTGTTCTCCCCTCTTGTTGGAATATAACCCATTGGTACTTGATGACCTCCAATTCTTCAACCAAGTGTATGAATTTTCCCACTGCATTTCAGCAAGCTGGTCTACCACAGGAGACATCATAGCTGAGCCTGAATCAATGGTGGCAAATAAAACTAACACCCCAGCAGCACTGACACTAATTGTAACCCCTTTCTAGCACCCCTGAATCTTGAGAGCTAAATCAGCACAGTTCAGAACCCTGTCTGTCGTACTTGTGAATCTTCTGATTTGGATGCTTCTTTTCTGAGTTATTGCATGGGCAGTAATCAGAAATGCAAGCTTTGTTCTCATCCATCACTGTGCAAAAACAAGTCGAACTGCAACCTGTGCTGAAAAGAAATGTGTATGGAGAGAACTTTTTTTGAATACTATTCCATGAGTTGAACCATTTTTGGTATGATTTTTAAATTTTGTTGCTTAGAAGCCGAAAGTTACGGGATATGTTTACATTCTTTTATCATCCAAATCTTATATTCTCTAATTTATTCTGTAACCATACTGTTGGTTGTTTTCCAAGATTTAAATAGTTATAAACCCTTGAATAACCCTTTAAAGCGTTATCTTGTATTTTGTTTTCCCTCTTTTTAAAGGAGGTTAGTGTTTTGGAGACCTGACACACCCTATTAAGTTTCCTAAAATCCCATGTTTAGTAAACACTTGAATTAGTAAAACAAAACCCTATAAATCAACAAGATTTTAAAAAAAGACCGGAATGTGTATTGGAACCTTAATACACTTCTGTGTTGTTGATCTTCAAATTAATCTTAAAGTTTAGATCTGAGGTGAAGGTTAACATGTTTGGACTAATGCATATAAGATTAATGCCCTGAGGTCAAAGCGCACTCAATACTTGGCAAATTCTGAATGTAGGCGGCTTTGGTGGTAATCCTGTGATAATATGCAAGTACTCAGTTCTGTTGCTTACCCCTTTATTGGTCAGCTTTGCAAATTGTCCTGATGAGTGTGAAATCAAACCTTAGTCAAAGTGTATCTTTTACCAGCAATACTCAAATTCATTTATAAGGACACTTAACATAATCATTACCAAATGTTCAAATGAGAAAAGTTAAAAAGAAATCGGTGAAGATGCTTTGTGTAGAGCTGAGTGAAGGAAGCAGCTATTTTGAATTAAGTAAATGTGAATTCAGTTTATTCTGAGTTAGGAAATCTCTTTTGTAGAAACAAAGCATTACATAGTGACAAAATAGCAATAGGGTATCTTTTCCTCCACTTCCGGTCAGCTGATGTGAAACTGGTGGCATTAATAGATTGCATGTGTGTTATCAAGTAGAGGAGCTATGTCCCTTCTTTTCTAGAGAAAAATGTGACAATATGTGCTTTCAACTCCATCAAACAAATTTCTTCTTTAGCTGAATTTCACAGTTGTGCCAACTATTTTGAACTGAGTTAAATCTATGGTTAGTAACCTGTGCGTTGTAATTTCAGGACAGTTCCCTCAATGCAGCAAACTTACACAATGCAGAAAAGTGATGAGGTTAATTTAGCATGAGTGATTTGGATAATGCAAATACGTCCACATATCTGACGATTGAAATCATAGTCAAGTTTGCAAATGGAACCCAAAATGATTATTGTAAATAAACTATTAACTTCTCGTCCTTCCAAATCTCTCTGTAGCTATGGGCTGCTTGACTACATCATCCTACTCCCAATCCTCTGATGTTCAGCTGGTATGACTACTTTTCTTTGGTTCTACTCCTTGCTATCCAATTGTAGATAAAGGATCAGCTGAAATAGTCTCTTGTATCTCTTTTGCTTCCACAGGCTGCTCCTTGCAGGTTCCACATATGTACTGAAAACTTCCAGCTCTACCTCAACGCCACCTCTATTGACCCATCTAGCACACTGCTCGTTTGACATTTGATTTGCAGAGACTCAGTCCAATTAAATATTGGAAAAATTGAAACCGTTGCTTTCAGTCTTCAGCACAAATTCCATTCTAGTCGCTAACTTTGTCACCACTGTGACTTGGAAATATCTTGCTAGGTCATGGTCTGGAACTCCTTGCCTAATAACATTGCGGGTGTACCACCACCACATAGACTGCAGAAGTTCAAGAGGCAATATGCCATTCTCAATCTTGAGTTAGAGGCCCTTAATAAAAACTGGCCTTGTCATGGATGCCCATGTCACATGATGGAAAAGAAAGAAAGCATTCAGGTCAGTTATCATTCATGTCAATTTCAACACTGCGACGTCTCTACAGAAAAGGCAGTACATGCTACCTCTGAAAGCATTAAGCTTACAGTGAACCAAATGAAGCTGCCATTGATGTTGCTGTGTTGGGAAACATTTTCTTATTCATTCACAGGATGAAGACGTTGCTGACTAGGCCAGTTAAGAGTCAATCATTTTACTGTGAGTCTGGAGTCACATGTAGGCCAGCCCAGGTAAGGATGGTGAACCAGATGGGTTTTTGCAACAATTGATTCATGGTCTTTATTACACTCTTAATTCCAAACAGTTATTGAATTCAAATTTCACCATCTGCCGTGGCAGGATTTGAATTTGGACCACCAGATTAACAATCCAGCAGCAATACCACTAGGCCATTGCCTCCCCATTGCAGATTTAGTATAAGGCTTCCAAGTTTCCAGTTGACTAATTCCTATATTACATTTGCTGGGGGGACCACTAATGAGAAAAGCACATACACTAGGACTATGCAAAGGTTTATGGGTAAACATGAGTAAATTCAGAACAGAAATGTGTGCAGAGTGTACACTCAAGCAAAACAATGAGAAAATAATGATAACAGTTTTACTGAAATGTTGGGCATAAGTATTAGCTCGGTCACTGAGGAGAGCTCCCTTGCTCTTCCTTGATATAATTACAAGGCCTCTTATGACATATAAATCGAAAAACAGTAACATCGAACTAGAATGCTCTTTCAGTACTACCCAAGAAATTTTGCCCCAGTCTATGGAATGAAAATTGGCATTACAACTAATTCAGAAGTAAGAATATCATAACTCAGCCTTGGGTTGACACAAAATCATAAAATCCTTACCTCGTGTTGGTATCATTTTGCAAATTTAAGACTCTGATAGTGCAATTCAAATTGTATGCTGAGTCTTGACATGGATTTTGAACCCATCACCTTCTGAGTCTGAGGAAAGAGAACTGATAATCGAAACAATCATTATGAGCACCAACATGTAATTTGAGGATATTGGGTAAATGATTTTTGATTTTCTATTTTGTGTCATTTTGTTACAGAATCTGCTTTTGGTTTGATTTCTCTGCCAATTTGCTCCTCTGTTCATTAATCTTGAGAACATTTATAAACAAGTCTCTGATCTTGCCCCCATACATTGACCGTAAACCAGCACTTCCAGTAAGACTTATGCTGAGACTGAACCCTGTCCAATTTTTCAAGTTCTTAAAACCAAGGATGAAAACCCAATTGTCACACTCTCTATACAGCTGTAACTGAAACTAATTAATTTTACAAAATCTGCTTTTAATTTTATCATTTAAGTGGAAAGGTCTGAATTTTGCTTTTGAATGTTTTGAAGTCTTTGTTCCAAATTTCTATTACTTTCCCTTGGCTGAAGCCAGCTGGACATTATATAAATGGAATAGATTGTCTTTAGTTCTCAAATTTGGACTTGTATTCAAGTTTTTAGCAAACCAGTCAACTTTTGAAGGGACTCCCCTGCCCTCAAAACTAGAGTTATAAAAACAAATATTAAAAATGGCGTAGTATGAAGGTTTATGGTAAAATAACTTAGACATGGCAAAGCAAGATACGTGTCTGTTAAGACTGACACAGGTATAACAGCGCAGCAGTATAAATAAGATAATCAGTAAAGGGTACATTGTCAGGAGACTACATCTGAGTGAGATGTGGACTGATTGAGTAGCAAATCAGGCTCACATGGAAATCTGGTGCATGGGCAAAAGAAGTGCTTTAAATAAGATACATTCCAAAGTGTGTTAATTATTCATCAAATTTATTAATACAACTAAGGTTGACTAATAATTTTAAGGTTTATTAAGACCAAACAAAATAAAGTTAATACGAGTAAACCAAAGTAAAATAAAGTTAATATAAGTGAAATTAAGTTAAGGCATGGAAAGACAGTTTGGTCACATGAATGTGTGTTCTCTCATGTAGGGGAAGTTGTGCATCCTTGGGTGATCTGGATGACCACAGGTACGGGAAGTGTTATCATCTCAGAAACTTGAGTTTCTGAGCTGGAGTCATTGTGGCGCATTGTGAGACTGATAGGTACGTGGATAATGCTTTTAGAGAGATGGTCGAACTGCAGGCTAGGAGCATGGGAGCAGGCAGTCCAAGAGAAACAGTCATGAAACGCAGGAAATCCCTGACTTCCTCTTGCTACTTGATTTTCCATTTTGGATACTAGTGAGAATGTTGGTTCCTCAGAGGAACGCAGTCCTAGCCATGGCACCAAAGACAGCTCAGCTGTACTAGAAGGTAAGGCCAATGGTGATAGGGGTTCATTAGTTCAAGAAACAAACAAGCATTTCTGTTACTGTAGACGTGACTTCAGGATAGTCTGTTGCATCCTAGGCAATGTTGCAGAGGGTGAATTTCTGGATTGTGTGCAACATGAGTTTCTGGAGCAATACGTTGAGGAGGCAACTAAGGGTTGGCCTGTTTTAGATATAGTATTTGTCATGGGAAAGGGCTAATTAATAACTTTGGTGTAAAGGAACCTTTTGGAAATAATGGCAATAATGTGATAGAATTTCCCATTGAGTTTGAATACTGGATGGTTCATTCCGAAAGTAGGTTCTTATATCTGAAGAAAGAAAATTATGATGGTGTGGGGGGAAATTTGGGAGCAATTTAGAATGCAAGAAGGGAGGGCCAAGAAATTGATTAAGGAAAAAGAAAGTATGTTCGGAAACTAGCAAGGTAAATAAAGGAGAATTGTAAAAACGTCTTACATATGTGAAAAGAAAAAGATTAACAAGGATATATTACACGGCCCATCAGAGGCAGAGACAGAAAAATACATTGTGAAGAACAGAGAAATGGTGGAGATGCTAAACAATTACTTTGTGTCTGGCCTCGTGGAAAAAGATACAGAAAATCTCCCAGAAATGCTACATGACCGAGAGACATGTGAAACCGAGGAAGTAAAAAAGAAATAGTGTTACTAAAGAGGTAGCACCTGAAAGGTTAACTACCTTGAAGGTTGATAAATTTCTTGGATGAAATGTGGTTTATCCTGGAGTGCAGAAGGATAGTGATAGGTATAGAAAGGGAAAGAACAAGACAGTGGATGTTTAGGTGGCTCTCTTTCAAATTCTATAGTTTCTGGAAAGGTTCCTGCAGACTAAAAAGTAACAATGTAACCCCATTATTTCGAAGGGAGGAAGAGGGAGAATGGAGAACTATAGATCTCTTAATTTGACGTCAATAGGCAAAATGTTGGGATCTATTATAAAGGATGTGATAACTGAGCATTTAGAAAAAAATGGTAACATTGAACAGTCAACATGGATTTCTGAAAGACAAATTATATTTGACAAATCCTTTGGAGGTTTTTCAAAGATATTACCTGTAGCAATGATAAAAGTGAACCAATGGATCAGTACTTGGATTTTCAGAAATTTAAACAAGCTACCGGCTAGATCTGATCTGAACTGGCTATTTACATTTCTGGTCCCAGCACTATAAGAATGATATGAATGCAATGGAGAGAGTGCAGAAGGGACCGGTTCCGGGGATGAGACACTTCAATTATGAGGAAACATTGGAGAAGTCGGGACTCTTCCTCAGAGAGGAGAAGGCTAAGAAGAGTTCTGATATCTTTGATATATTTGATAGATGTTTCCAAAATCATTAGCAGACTGGATAGAGTAGATGGGCAGAAACTGTTCCTATTCTTAAAAAGGACCAAGAAGCAAAGGGCACAGTTTTAAAGTGTTTTGCCAATATAAACAAATGCAGATTCAGTTAAGGTACTCAAAGCGCATGGTCATTTTAGAATTATTGAGAATTTGCTAACAGACAGAAAATGGAATTAGAATAAACAGATCGTTCTCAGGATGGCAGACTGTTAGTAATGGTGTACCCCACAGATCAGATCTACCCCATAGATCACAACTATTCATGATTTGGATGTAAGACCAATTGGAATATTTCCAAATTTGCTGATGATACCAAACTGGGTTGGACCATAAGTTGTGAGGAGGATACAAGGAGACTTTGAAAGCTTGGAAAAGCTAAGAGAATAGGCTAGATTATCCCAGATAGAATAAAATGTGAATAAGTGTGAAATCTACTTTGGTAGAAATAAATAGAAAGACAGAATGTTTCTTAAATTTGAGAGGTTGGAAAGTATTCATTCTTTATTCACTATTTACCTAAAGTTAATATACATCTGATGAAGAGTCATCTAGACTTGAAACATTAGCGTGCTGTCTCTCCATGGATGCTGTCTGACCTGCTGTGATCTCCAGCATTTGTTGTTTTCAGTCAAGGAATTAAGGAAACTGGTATGTATTCCCTGGGATTTTGAATAATGAGACATGATCTTTTCAGAACTTACAAAAGTGTCTCAGGGTGTGACAGAGTGGATGTATGTATGATGTTTTCCTTGGGCGATGTGTCTAAAACTGAGGGACATTTCTCAGGATTAGGGGTAAGCCATTTAAAAATGGAGCAAAGATGAATTTCTTCCCTTGGAAGATAGTGAATCTTTGGAACTCTCTACCACAGTGAGCTGTGGAAGTTACATTATTGAACATGTTCAAGGCAGAAATCCACAAGTTTCTGGATCCTAACAATATCAAAGATATGGAGATAGTGTGGGAAGGGGGTACTATTTTATCTGATTAACCATGATCTAACTGATTGGTAGAGCAGCCTTTGCGGGCTGAATGGCTAACACCTGTTCCTATATTTGTAATGCATAAAATAATGAGATAGACACTGGGTAGCACAAAACTTGAGTAAGGCTGAAAAAAGGAGACATGCTGTCAGAGATAACAAAGTGTGGAGCTGAAGAAACACAGTCCCGACCCGAAACATTAGCTTTCCTGTCCCCCTGATGCTGCCTGGCCTGCTGTGTTCATCCAGCTCCACACCTTGGTCTCCTGGATTTGATGGTTTCCACTATCTTAAAAGAAGTTCATGAGTAAATTGCTGGAATGTTAGTTATAAAGCTTTCAAAGACCTATTAATTTGGGTGTTATACCAATAGTTTGAGAAATTATTAATTACACTTCACTAATAATAAGGGTGGGAAAGAAAACAATCTGGTAACTTCAGGCTTATTGGTTTAATGTCGGTGGTGGAGCAAGTGTCATTGGGAATTCGATTAGTTGCTTGGACGGTGTAGTGGCACCATGAGAAGCAACATAATGTTGTTCAGCATTTCTGATGAACATAGTCAATTTTTTCAGGAAGGCACAAAATAAATAGCTAAGGAACTGACTATAGATATTAATTTAAATCAACATCTTGAAAGGATTCAGTTCCACACAAATGAGAGAGGAAAACCTTTCAATATTTAACCTTTATTAGCCAATTATGATCCGTTAGATCAAAGATCTCCCCACCTTCTAAGGTCTTTTACCCTGTGCTTAGTATCAATGACCTAAAGCAGCTGAATGCAACTTCTACGCACTGTGCTTACCCTTTATTAGCGTACCAAAAGCAACATATTCTCATAAAAACCGAAAGAACTTTGGATGCTGTAAATCAGGAACAAAAACAAAGTTACTGGAAAAGCTCAGCAAGTCTGGCAGCACCCGTGAAGGAGAAAACAGAGTTAACGTTTCGGGTCCGGTGACCCTTCCTCAGAACATATTCTCGTAACACAAGTTGCACATTGGATTTCCATGCAGTGGAGCTGGCTACAGGGTGGTCACTCTGCCAACAAATCCCGTGCACAATCCCATGACTGACCAGATCACTCTTCCTACTGTAGCCCCAATGTCATTGGAGGCTGCATTTCTATACACCACCTTGACCTGGCTGGCAGAAAGGAAATATATCAAATCAGGTCATCCAGTGGGTTTAGTAAGCAGTCCCTATGCTGGGCCCACCCCTGAGTGGTCATACTTTACTCGCTGCAGAGGTCTGTGTCTTGGCTCATACAAAGCAGGTATGATCCATTGTTTCCTTGGGCAGGCCGAATAACATTCACACTACACCCTCCCCCTGCCCATTCCACCTTCCCCCCAAGGTGGCTATTGTCCACTCAATTTCTGAAGATGAGACGTCTATATGTATGAGCCATCATTTTCACAACGTGAGGGCCTGGATTGGTATTAGTTGAGGTGTTCTTGGTAAATCAGTCTTAGTTTGTACCAGCAATTTGGCCTTCAATTAGAATCTTCTCATTCTGCACAGCTTTATCTTCATACCACCTAGTGACAAGCTCTGCATACTGGCCTACCTCACCACTGGTTATATTTTAATGTAAGTGCAAATACAAGACAAAATCAGAGAGATAAAACAATAAAATGCGTCACATCATGACTGAAATATATTGAAAACAAAATCAACCTCCATGCTTAAGCATATAATTTTGAGAATGAACATGACTACATTTGTGAATCTAGCCCATTCAGCTTATCCCATCATTTCAGTAAATATGCAATATCTGTTCCATTCTCCCAGGCCTATGATGATTCAGGCCACACAACAGGTACATGACAACAAATAATGTACAACATCCAGTTTGTGTGATATAATTCCCACTTAAGGCCATATTGCAAGCCTCAGACCAATGTCTGGTCATTTTAATTTCTCTTTTTTGTTGTTTAAGGGTATAAAAATGTTTGTTCCATGTGTTAATCTTCCAAAAGTGACAAGGTGTTTGGGTAATGGAGTAATTCATATCGAAAACGGGCAACAAACTCACTTAACTGGCCTCTCAAATCAACCTTTACAGTGACTTTTACTTTTCCATTAGTATAGACATTAAATAATACCCATGTACCCAGTCCACCAGACAAAATGTTCTATCTGAAAAGGGATAGAATCAGATCCACCTACAGATATTCCCAGTGTACAGTTGTGACACTCTAATTTCCCCTTTCCTTTAGAATACCACAAGTAGGGAAATCCACTCTTGAACCCAGAGCTTGGTGCATTTGCAGTTAAATGGTGCGAACAAATGGAAGTATCTCCTCTGAGCACACCTGGACAAGTTTGGGTCTACCCAAGAAGTCTTCTCCATTTGGGCTAATCACCAGGAGTAATGGTCATAATGTGACACATGACCCTAACTTTCTCCCCCAGCGTTTGTAATTCTATAGAGAGATTATAGCGAGATTAAGAGTGGTAAGGGCGTGGAATGCCCTGCCTGCCAATGTAGTTAACTCAACCACATTAGGGGCATTTAAACAGTCCTTGGATAAGCGTATGGATGATGATGGGATAGTGTAGGGGGACGGGCTTAGATTAGTTCACAGGTCAGCGCAACATCGAGGGCCGAAGGGCCTGTTCTGCGCTGTATTGTTCTATGTTCTATGTCTCTCCTCCGTTAAATCAGGACAGTACAGGACCACCTTAGCATTCTCATGCTGACAAACCCTCCATGCCACTCAGGGATTTTTTTGGTATGTGCAGTGTCGTAGAGATGTACAGCATGGAAACAGGCCCTTCAGTCCAATTCATTCAGGCCGACAAGATATTCTCCATTAGTCTGGTTCCATTACCAGCAATTGGCCCATATCCCTCTAAACCCTTCCTATTCAAGTATCCATCCAGATGCCTTTTAAATATTGTAATTGTACCAGCCTCCACCATCTCCTATAGCAGTTCATTCCATACTCACACCACCCTCTGCATGAACAAATTGCCTCTTAGGTACCTTTTAAATCTTTCCCCTTTCACCTTAAACTTATGCCCTCTAATTTTGGACTTCCCTACCCTGGGGAAAAGACTGTGACTATCCACCCTATCTATGCCCCTCATGATTTGATAAACTTCAATAAAGTCATCCCCTCAGCCTCCGATGCTCCAAGGAAAATAGCCCCAGCCTGGACAATCTCTCCCTATAGCTCAAACACTCCAACTTTGGCAACGTCCTCATAAATCTTAATAAAAACCGAAAGAACTGCGGATGTTGTAAATCAGGAACAAAAACAGAAGTTGCTGGAAAAGCTCAGCAGGTCTGGCAGCATCTGTGAAGAAAATGTCAAGAGTTAATGTTTCGGGTCCGGTGACTCTTTATCAGAACTCAAGGGCTAGCAGGGAGACCAGAAGGGAGATCTGCACCAGTCCTCTGATTTTTCAGATACAGCTGATAAGTTGACAAGGAGATATGGCTGTTAGATGCCCATCAGTAACTCTGAAGGACAATCTCCCTTCCACAATCTTTTGGAGATTTTCACATGCCAGTTTCATCAACCAGGAACCATATGTTGTTCATCCATAATTTTCAGTGGCTTCCAAAGAGGCATTTTTATCCTCTCTTAGTATTTAATTTATGCAATGGCTGTGTCCATCCAAGCACCCCACTACATCTTGCAAATGAGCAATAATAACTTGATCTATTGCGGAGCTGGTTCCCTCCAAGAATCTCCTCCATACTTGCTGCAGCACTCAATTCTGGAAATCATATATTTTATGTTTACACCATGCGGCTATCCTCATATCTGCTAAATGAATCATTACTGACACTATCTCACAATGAGCATTGTGATAGAGTAGTAGTTTTATGTAGGAATAACAACCAGCCTGCTCTTTGATCCTGGTGAGGGCAGCCTTTGGATGACTTGCGATTTTGTTAGCACAGTGAGTGAGCCCTCAAAGCTAAAATAGGAACAAGAAGGATTAAGGTTTCTTCCTTACCAAGGTAGTACCATGCAATACTCAATGGGTACACATCCCCTAGCTCCACTCCTCTAAAAGATCCCATTTTCATACCATCCTAACTGAAGCTTGGGCCTGTGCCGGGCCTTGCCTCCCGCACACACTCACTCTCTCACACACACACACATACCTTCCTCATGATGCTCCTTCCACCACTGAGGCTTTGGGACTCCAACTAAATAATAGAAGTATTTGGCTTCCAGGGAATCCTCTATTTGCACCCATCTGCTTTCTATTCTCCTTATAAACCAGACCATTACGCTTCCACTTTGTCTTTTCAGATGGATCACAAATAATTAACATCTTTTCCTTTTGTGAACTTCCCAAACCGTTTCAAGTAGAAGGTGCACTTTATTTCCTGTGAGCTCCCCAACATAATCTCCCCTCTTATGCCGCATCAATTTGCTACTCTCCACCGTTGATTCCCACTGTTTACCCTTGTCTCAACCCAAGGTTTTTAAGCGGGATGGGTATGATTCATGACCGGCTCTGCATTCTCCTTATCATTTTTAATATATTGAAGCACTAATGCCTTGTCCAGGTATAAGTTGAGGGTCAGGAGTCTCAGGATCATCCCCCTTAACAGTGTCTTCATGGTTCTGGAAAACAAAATAAAGTGAAAAGCTGTCCTTCGAGCAGATTTGATCAGAGGTACATTGTGGCCGTGTGCAGTTGAACTTAATTAAATTAGAATCCCATCAATGTTTCCTAACCCTGTTAACCCCTTGTCGGGAATAGAGTTGATGTTCTCTGTCATGGGGGTGATGCTCCTCAGGATGCTTCGATTTTGGTGTCTTGGGCTGCTATGAAAACAGTGTTCCAAACTCCTTTATCATTGTCTGGAATATCATTTACAGGAAAGTCAGTGATGATGCCTCATCATTCTTCATGATGAGGTCTCAGAGTTGCCCAGAGGCAACCCTGCTAATACTGGTTTGGTCCTGTATTTGCCAGCTGGTGAAGCTTTATTTGACGTATGTGAAGCCACTTAACTGGCTGTACTGCTGGACTGCTCACACTGTAGGGCTTGCTATGTCTGCTATACAGCATACATTCTTGTATAGTCATTCAAATTCTCTAGTTCTATTTCGAATTTTAGATCATGTCTTGATCTTCCGCACCTCATTCTTGGGGTTTGAGTGGCTCCAAGTTCAAACAAATAAAAGTATAAGTGCTGCAGACGCAGGAAATCTGAAATAAAATCAATGTGCTGGAAGTTCCAAAGAAGAGTCACTAACAGAAGTTAACTGCAGACCTGCTGAGTTTCCCCAGCATTTTTATTTTTATTACAAATTCAAGCATACTTTGATGACTGAGACCTATTGTCGTTGCAGGTTTAGATTTAGAGAATGCAGTGTCGACCACAGCACAGCCACAATTTACTTTGGTTACTTATCTAACTTTGACTCTGAGTATGGGCACCAGCATGTACATTAGCATTTCTGTGCGATGCCCAGTGACCATCTTATGAGAAAACCTGTCCCTTTTGATTTTACACCTTGGATACCTATCCATTGAAGGACCGCAACCATTAAAGGTCCTGAGCAAGGAGATCTTTGTACATGGCATTTCTGAGTGTACAGTTCAAATGTTCCAAAAATTCTTAAAGATTGAGGTTTATGCACAATGCATCATTTACTTTTAATACCTAACAGCTTTGTAGTTGCCTGCATTGCCCATCATGGAAAGTGGCTCCTCTAATTTGATTCCTCAAATTTTCTCCAATGAGAAAATACCTCCTTTACTAAAGTCTTGGGTATGCATAATGCAGTGGCTACCTCACAGGGAAAAGCTTCCATTCACTTGACCGACTTGTCCACCAGAATAAGACAGAATTTGTTACTTCTCTTTGTGTTAGATAAGGATCTAATGGAGTCTATCTGGAGACACTGCTAGGGACCCTCCATCCCTGTTCTGACCCATGGTAACCTGGGAAAGGGAAGTTTCAGGATTATTCACTACCTGAGACATGCTCTACAGTGACTGTCAACAACCTGGCGAATGCTGGGCCAACAAGGCACAGGCTTGATCCACTTCCTATGAATGTGCAAGTGATACCAGCCTAAGCACAGTCCTGACAGAAGAGGTATTTGGCCTCTAACAGCCAGCAACACAAGCCTAGAGAGTGAAAACAATGCTTCAGAGGAAGTCAAAGATCCCATAATCCAACCTCTGTTATCTAGTTCTACAAGACTACAGCCGCCCACATAAATGTCTCTTCCTTTGGGATGTATTCCTGCTTGGAAACACTGTCAGTCACCTACAGCCCACCTACTATGCAAATGTGGAGCTCCCCTAACTATCTGAGCTTGTCTGAAAGCCAAGACCAAAGCAGCACCTTGATCTTTGGGGTGGTGCTGTGCAATGAGAGTTTCCACCTGGCCACTCGTGCACTGGAGACTATCCTGTCCTTGATGTGCAACTCTGGTAAGGGTTGAGTGGGGGTGTGGTGTGTGTTAGCATGTGTGGGGTGTGCCTGTACAAAGTGAAATGTTTCAGTGCCCAGCAGGTGGCACTCACACATTGACTATCCCTTCTCTAGCTCTGAGTGGACCCACTATGCTTGTGTTGCTGGCTGTTAGAGGCCAAATACCTCCTTTGCTAGGACCATGTTTAGGCTGGTATCACTTGCAGCAATGTCCACAGAGTGAATTACCAAGTAGGGTTCACCACAGCAAGTGCAGACACTGCCTGTAAAATACTTTGCAGGACAGCGGGCCTTCTATTCCGTTGTTAAGAAAACTTAACAATGGCACTGACCTCCCACCAAAACACTCAATAAGCTCTCTTGGTCTCCAGAAAGCACAGAACTGATCAAACAGCTGGTACCAATTCCAGGTGGTTTCTCATCTTCCATGATCTATCGCCCACTCTCTTGGTCAGATGGTTAAACCTAGAATTTGGACGTTTTTCTGCGCCTTTTGGGCTTTATTTTAAAACCTGCCTCTCTTAACAATACCAGTAGTTCTGCCAGAAGTTCCTAATGCTCCACTTTCGTCTTGGAGAAGAGGAACAAGCCATCCCACATTATCGGATGAGATGACTCGACATCAAATTCCTTTCAGAGAATTGTACAGTAGTGGAAAATGGAGTAGCTACTGTGAAGGCCCTGGGCAAACATGTCCAGCAACACTGCTGACTCCTAAAGGTGTAATCACATCTGTAATGGTATTCCTTCCTTACTGGGATGGACCAGAATCCATTGGAAATGTCTGAAATAGTAAAAATCTGGACATTGATCAGGAAAGCAGCTAGCAACTGTGGTGGCACAGGTAGGGACGATCTTAGTCAAGACACAGTATTTGACTGCCACTATCCATGAACCATCAGGTTTTATGGGTCGAATGGGGGAAGTGGTTTGTTTGGGTATTGGTTGGAAAATTCCTTGTTCCACTAGGGATCCCACAGTTTCCTCCAAGTCATCCGCTGCCTCTTTTGGTGAGGTGTATTGTTTCTGAGGTAGCACTATGGCCTCTCCATCTTCCTGTCCCTCTGTACCAGCCACCCTACTGTAAACATGACAATGGGTGGCAAACAAAGTCTTCTGTTCCCTAATTAAATCTTTACATTCAGAAGAGGGTATGCTGTACTAGAGAGTCAAAGTCATACAATCTCAATAAGGTGATGGGTCTCCTTTCTCGGTTTCTTGCCTGGAAGTCACAGCCTTGGTCTTCTCCTGCTACCACTCCACACACTCTACACTCCACTGCCGTTAGCCAGACTGCCTTTATTTGTCATTACTTATATGCGGACTCCTGCATCAGCTTTTACTCACAGATTGTCTGCATCCAGATTAACCAAACGCACCCCTCCTTCCGGGTCAACATCCTGGCGAATGCCGGGCCACCAAGCTACAGACTTGATCTGCTTCCTATGAATGAATGAAAACAATGCTTCAGAGGAAGACAAAGATCCCATAATCCAACCTCTGTTATCTAGTTCTGCAAGACTACAGCCAGTCATATAAATGTCTCTTCCTTTGGGATGTATTCCTGCCTGGAAACCCTGTCAATCACCTAGAGCCCATCTACAATGCAGATGTGGAACTCCCCTAACTATCTGAGCTTGTCTGAAAGCCAAGACTATAGCAGTGCTAACAAGCATGGGGCTGGATGAACACAGCAGGTCAAGCAGCATCATAGGAGCAGGAAAACTTGACGTTTCGGGCCTAAACCCTTCATCAGAAAAATGATGCTGCTTGACCTGCTGTGTTCATCCAGCCCCATGCTTGTTATCTCGGATTCTCCAGCATCTGCAGTACCTTTTATCTCTGATACAACTATAGCAGTGCCTTGATCTTTAGGATGGTGCTGTGCAATGAGAGTTTCCACCAGGCCACTTTAGCACTGGAGACTGTCCTGTCCTTGATGTGCAACTCTGGTAAGGGTTGATTAGGAATGTGGGTTAGCATTACCTCCTAACTACCTGTTTACAAAGTGAAATGTTTCAGTGCCAGAAGGTTACCAGCTGGTGGTACTGACATGTTGACTATCCCTTCTCTAGCTCTGGGCGATCTTCTCGCCACAGATTCGGTTTAATCATTTTTTTTAACATTTTAGAGTCCCTTTATGGTCACCATTAAACCAAAAGGTGAACAAAAGCTGGTTACTGGGTGGTCACTCTGCCAATGCATCCTCCTTATATGAACATAGCTTGGCCACGCTATGTGGTTATACCCTGCTCCTAGCATGTTGTGTGTCTGGATGTGATCTATTCTATCCTCAAGCAAGATGAACACCATTCATACACAACCAATCCCACTCCCTCTGGGTTGCTGTTGTCCAGTTTCTGTCGGCACGTTGTCTATGTATGAGCCACTGTATTAATTACATAGAGTCGCAGAGTCATACAGCATGGAAACAGTCCCTTTGGTACAACTTGTCAATGCTGACCAGACATTCTAAAGTAATCTAATCCTATTTGCCAGCATTTGGCCCGTATCCCTCTAAATGCTTCCTATTCAGGTGCCCATTCAGATGCCTTTTAAATATTGTAATTGTACTGGTCTCCTCCACTTCCTCTGGCAGCTCATTCCATACATGCATCACTGTTTGTGTGAAAAAGTTGCCCATTACTTCCCTTCTAAATCTTTCCTCTCTCACTTTAAACCTAAGCTCCTCTAGTTTTGGACGCTGCTACCCTGGGGAAAAGACCTTGGCTATTCACCCTATCTATACCCCTCATGGTTTTATAAACCTCTATAAGGTCACCTCTCATCCTCTACTGCTCCAGGGAACTTAGCCCCAGCCTATTCAGCCTCTTCCCGTAGTTCAAACCCTCCAAACCTGGCAACATCCTTATAAATCTTTTCTGGATCCTTTGAAGTTTCACAACATCCCTCCTATAGCAGAGAGACCAGAATTGCATGCAGTATTCCAAAAGTGACCTAACCACTGTCCTGAACAGCTGCAACATGACCTCCCAACTTCTATACTCAATGCACTGACCAATAAAGGCAAGCAAACACCCTCTTCTCTCTCCTATCTACCTGCGACACTACATTCAAGGAACTATGAACCTGCACTCCAAGGTCTCTTTGTTCAGCAACACTCCCCAGGACATGAGCATTAAGTGTATAAGTCCTGCCCTGATTTACCTTTCCAAAATGCAGCACCTCACATTTATCTAAATTAAACTCTGTCTGCCACCACTCAGCCCATCGGCCTATCTGTTCATGTTTTGACTTGGTTGGGTGTGTACTCATTGAAGCATTTTTGGTAAGAATTTTCTTAGCTCATCCGAGCCATCATGTCTTCTTTTGTGCGCCACCATCTTCATACCACCTTGTTACCAGCTCTGGACACCAGCTGGTTATATTTTAACATGAGTGCTAATCAAGCAGCACCTGTTAATGATCTGAACACAAAATGCCTGAGAAATTCATCCCGTCAATTACCATACCATTAGCCTACATTCAATCATCAGTAAAGTGATGATGGGTTCATCAACAATACTATCAAAGGCTATATAACAGTGCTAGCACATGGATGAATGATATTGGCAGTCAGTAAGAAGGACTGGATTCAACGTCTACCTGCCCAGTTAAATGTTCTAACATTTCTGAAAAGGTTGATTAAAAAATATCAAGCACCGTTTGCTTAGTAATAAACTGTTCACTGAAATATAGCTTGGATTCTGACGGAGCCACTCAGCTCCTGATCTCATTACAGCCTTGGTTCAAAACACGGACAAAGAACTGAGAATGACTGCCCTTGACATCAAGACCACATATGAACAAGTGTGCATGAAGGGGTACTAGCAAAACTAGAATCAATCGAAGCAGGAAAACTCTCTGCAGTTTGGAATCATACCTAATGCAAACGAAGATGGTTGTGCTTGCAGGTCAATCATCTCGGCTCTAGGTCATCTGTGCAAGAGTCCCTCAGAGTAGTGTCCAAGGCCTGACCGTCTTCAGCTGCTTCAACGATGGCTTTGTCCATCATGAGATCAGAAGCACAGATGTTCACTAATAATTACAGAATGTTTAGCACCACTCACAAGTCTTCAGATACTAATGATGCACATGTCTAAATATAGCAAGATCTGGACAATACCCATATTTAGGCTGACAAGTAGCACGTATTATTCATGCCACATAAGTGCCCAAAAATGATCATTTCCAATAAAAGATATGCGGGCATGGGGGACATCATGGCCCCAAACTGGCAATGAAATATTACGGTTCCCTTAGCTTGCCATCATTTCCCAAGAGTTTAAGTGCAATTTAAAATATCTGTCACAATTCTAAGCATGAAAACTTGAAGAAGACAACCTTTGTCCCGAATTTCTCCTTTTCCTTTTGTGACTTCTTGTTAGGTATAGTTCCACAGCTGCTACTAGTCATAGAATTATAGGATAATAACATGTGGAAAGGAGACTGCCCAGTCATTGTGCCTGTGTGAGTTCTTGAAACAGCTATCTATTTATTCTGACTCTCAAATTTTTTCACAGTAATCCTGTTCTTTCCCCCCCTTCAAGTATTTATCCAATTCCCTTCTGAACACTATCATATAATCTGCTTCCAGCAGCACATTTGTATTCCAGCTCATAACACAGAAAAGAATCCTCCTCACGAACAAAAAACAGAAATTACTGGAAAAGCTCAGCAGGTCTGGCAGCAGCTGCGGAGAGAAATCAAAGTTAATGGTTCAGTTCGAGTGACCCGCCTCAAAACATTAACTCTAATTTCTCTCCACAGATGCTGTCAGACCTGCTGAGATTTTTCAGCAATTTCTGTTTTTGTTTCTGATTCACAGCATCCATAGTTCTTTTGGTTTTTTTGTAAAGAATTCTCCTCACCTTGCCTTTGGTTGTTTTTCCAATCATCTTTAAACCTGTTTCTTCCAGTTATTGGCCATTCTACCACTAGGAACCATTCAACCTTGTTTTACGCTATCAAAAACTTCCATCATTTACAACACCTCTGTTAAACCTCATGTTAACCTTCTCTGCTGTAGAACAAACAGCCTCAGTTACGTGAGGCTCCAATGTCTGAGGTCCCATGTCCCTAGTGAGAGTATAATAAATCTTCAGCACTTTCTCTGATATCCTCCCTAAGGCGTGGAGTACTGAACTGATCCCAGTATTTTAGCTGAGGCTTAAACAATGTTTTACAAAGATATAAAATAACTTCCTTGCTTTTATAGTCAGTCCTTTGTGATCCTATTCCTGTGACTACTCATCTTGTGTAAGCCTAAATATGAGTTGTTCAGCCTTGGTAAGTGTACATAGTCAAGTGTCACTGATCAGCAGGGAGTCCTCAAATGATGCTGCTCGCTTTTTCTCGTTCTGGTCAGTTATAGATATCCAAGAGTCACCTTGTTTAAATTCCACAGGTCTGAGATTCTGTATGATTCAGTGTCATACTATGTAGGGTAATTACTCACAGAGCTATTCAAACAATTGACAATACTGAATCAATGGTCATATTATCATACATTTACACTACTGGACTTGTGATATTCCTTCAATTGATGTGAAAGAACAGTTATGTTACCATTAAAAATGTCTGACAGCCAAATATTATTGTGATTTAATTTTCATAGTGGAAGACAATGACTAGATTGTTAACGCATGTGAGAAAGGAGTCACTATTCCTGTTTGAGCCAAAGATGGTACTGTATGCTTTAAACTGGCAAAGTAGTTTTAAAACATCCATTTATGAAACATTAGTCAGAGGCTAAGGTGGTTAAGCATTGAATGCCTTCATTTAACAACCAACACAAATTTTCCTATATTATTAAAATAAGGGACTATCATCTAATAAATGGTCTTCTGAAACAGTACCAAAATTTGAATCTGTCCAATATCCATTCACAAACAGGTTCTGTTCTCAGTCCTGTTCCTGACCATTACTGGTTCTTTGTTGCTGGGTTCCAAAGGTCAAGGTATATTGTGCTAGTTCATGCCAAACATCCTGTTCTCCTTGTTGTTACCACCACTCTTCTAAACAGTTTATATTGGAAAGTACTGCATCTGATTTGGATTGAGTAAACATCTATGGTACAATGTTCTCAAGGCAATCATTTTAATTAACTTATGCCCAATCACACAATCATGACTGCAGCCAAATGCTTAGATGTGAACACTGTTAGAGCTGACCAGCCTGGTTATGTAAGGCAGGAATTGTTGAGCATTAATAAAACAATGCAACAGGAAAGTAGTTTAGGGCTGAAATTAAAATAAATGCTTAATGCAGTATAAGATCATTTAACAGTCCCCAGTCTGTCTCGTTAGCCTCGTACAAAACATTCAATATTAAGTTTCAGATGTGCTTTAAGGCAAAATTAGTTATAATTTTGAATATGTTTAAAGTTACATTGACACATGCAGACAGGAAGGAAACATGCAGTTAGAGGTTTACAACATTATTTACCAGAGCATGTCAGGCACAAACTGAGAGACTGAACTGACAACTTGGCTTACTCTTTATGCTTGTCAGTAATTAAGTAATTCCTGTTTTTGTATCAAGGGGAGGCCTAGTGAAACAAGACCACTCCAAATAAGTCTGTTTTACCCAGCGGACAGATGTGAATAATCTCTTACTAGACAAAATGAGATTTGATATGTCCCTCTGGTTTTCTTAATTCTGATTATAGGAAAACATTTGTAACTACTTGATAATGCAAAGTAAATGTTATGTTGATTTCATACTGAGCTGGATGCTCTCATTCTGTGGAGGTTTAAGTTACAAAATGTTTGCTTAGATATTGATTAGCCTTGAAACTCTTGCACTTTAATATCTAACGTAATAAACTCTTCCCAATTATCAGTGTTAAAATTCTGTTGTGTTCAATACCAAAAGTAAATCTTTGTTTAATAATATTTGTTTAATTAAATATTTCGAAGTTTAATTAAATATTCTCAAAAGAAATTGCACATAAGCTGCTATATTTAGGATTGTTTAAAATTATACTTTGTGAAGTGTGCAAAAAATGTTCATATCTGAATATCTGAATTTGAAGCACGTTAATTTATTTGCTTCAAAAAATGCCTATTATAATACACGATGATGAAACAGGGATTTTAACAGTTCATATGACTTTAAAACTGTTTTAATATCAAAGTCATAAAATATTCCACATTTTTAAGATACTTAATACAAAATTCATACCATATGAGCAAATAGAATAGTCTTAGTAATTTGTCTGAATAATTCTTAGTCTTATTGTTACAGTTAATATTTTATTTATGTTTAATACAATATTTAATTGAACATTTGGATATTTTAATGACTTGTCATGAAGATCACCGAACATTTCTTTTGGTCATCATGGTGACATATGATTATTTTTTGGGTAAGCACGACATTGCATTGTAATTCTGCCAAATCATCCTGTCTGGCCATCAATTTCCAAAAAGAAACAGCTTGAAATTTCCCCGCCTCCAACAAACATTTTGAACTCTTCCACTGAAATATTCAGAAAGTCTTTTTGTATTGAAAACTCTGTCAACAACAGAGTTCTGGACAATAAGTTAACTGTTACCATCAAACTCATTCTCTATATAATATGTATTTTTTACAGGTGGTTCCTACCCCTGCATTGTATGTTGTATTAGTGAAACCCCTTCTGATTAAGGGTTTAGGCCCAAAACGTCAAGTTTTCCTGCTCCTATGATGCTGCTTGACCTGCTGTGTTCATCCAGCCCCACGCTTGTTATCTCGATTCTCCAGCATTTGCAGTACCTTTTATCTCTAGAGTATCATGTACAGTTTTGGTCTAGCTTTTAAAGAAAGAACTTAATGCACTAAGAAGCAGTTCAGAGAAGCTTCATTCAACTGATTCCTGGGATGAGGGGTGTTAGCTTACAAGGAAGAGTTAGACAGATTGGGTCAATACTCATTAGAGTTTAGAAGAATGAGGGATGATCCTATTGAAACTTATAAAAATCCTGGGGGGATTTGACAGGGTACATAGTAGAATAATAGAAGAGAGACAGGAACTAGGGAACACATTTTGAAAATAAGGGATATTCTATTTAAGATGATTATTATTTCCTGTCAGATTGTCATGAGTCTGTGGAAATTTCTTCTCAGAGTATGGTGAAGACAGGATCATGAAGATTTTTAAGGCATTGCTCAATAGATTCTTGACTAACAATGAAGTTAAAGAGTAAAGAGGGTCGGCAGGAAAATAACTTGATGCCACAATCAGCTCAGCTATGATTTCCTTATGGATCAGGTTTGAGAGGGCAAATGATCCAGCTCCTGCTCCTAACTCTATAAATTTCTTACTTCAATAAAGGCTATGATAAGAATTCTACACTGAGCCAAGTAAAATGTAATCCAAAATGCTAAACTGACATATTTCACATTGTTACTGTGCCTGCTCTTGAGACATGGATGGAACCGTTAAAGCCTTGTGGTGTTTGAGTTATGAAAGTGTAGATAGCATCCTTTATAATGCAAGAGAAAGCAGGGATGAAAGAACAAAGACATGCTTTTCTAAGTAGTTCTTGTTATGATTCTATAGATAAGAATTGAACCAGTTGAAAGTACATCCACTCAATTGAATGACAGTGGAGACATTGGTTGAGATCAATGGGATCAAAGGCTATATATTGGATGATGAGGGAACATTTACCTTTGTCAGAGTCACATGGGATTTTACTAATAACTTCACTGAATACTGTTTCGAGAAGGATCGAGACCTGATTGCAAGGATTCAGGCATGGAGTTTTGGGCAATGGATTGAAGAGGTTACAGCAATGATAAGGATTTTTAAGAGGAGTGGGACTTTGAATGATCAATATAGTTTTATTCAAACATAAAGGCACTCAATCAGATCCTGCTGGTCATACCCTAATGTTAAAGGCATATTGCAATTATAAATATTTTAAGTCTCTGACTATCCAAACTTTCTACTCCTCTCATAGTCTTATAGACCGCTACAAACTTATGAGAGGCATAGATAGGGTGGATAGTCAGAGGCCTTATCCCAGGGTGGAAAGGTCAACAATAAGAGGGCACAGGTTCAAGGTGAGAGGGGAAAATTTGAGAGGTAAAGTGCAGGTAAATTTTTTCACACAGCGTAGTGGGTACCTGGAATGCACTGCCAGTGGAAGTAGGGAAACAGATACATTAGCAATGTTTAAGACATGTCTTGATAGACACATGGATGGGAGGCTAACAAAGGGATAGAAACCGTGCATGGGCAATAAGTAGCAGGTCTAAGTAAGGATTAGGAATCAGTGCAGGCTTGATGGGCTGAAGGGCCTATTCCTGTGCTGTATTGAATTGAATTGAAACTGTCAGAGCAAATTACTGCAGCTGTTGGAATCTGTACTGAAAACAAAAAATGCTGGAAATCTCAGCAGATCAGGCAGCATGCAGGGTGAGGGAGAAAGCTAACATTTTGAGTCTAGATGGCTTTCTTGCTGTGATAGTCACCATATTCATGAATTCAGTTATTTTCCAAGTAATAGTAGCGGGAACTAATCTCCATGTTTACTTCTGTAACTGCAACTCCCTTCCTGCAGATTCTAATCATGTGAATAAATAGGATTAAGTAAAAATGAAAAAAAACTGTCATTAAACTTCAATTAAGCAAGGTAAGTGCAGAAACAGGTAGAGAGAAGGTTTAAAATTGCTGGAGAAACTTGGCAAGTCTGGGAGTAGCTGTGGAGAGAAAAAAAACTTAACATTTCCAGTCCAGTTACCCTTCTTCAAAACCCATTCTGAAATATGAACACTGTTTTCTCTCTGAGATTATGACAAGGATGAAAGGTTTTACATATCAGGAAAGACTTGGGAATCTTTATCTCTAAAACAGTTCAAAAGGATATTTAATTAAGTTTTTGAAAATTATAAGCGGTTTTGATATTTACTAAAATAAGTCATGGAAAACATTCCACCACGAACAAAAATAGAAATTGCTGGAAAATCTCAGCCAGTTTGGCAGCATCTGTGAAGAGAAATCTGAGGTAGAGTCACTGGACCCAAAACGTTAACTCTGATTTCTTTCTACAGATGCTGCCAGGCCTGCTGAGCTTTCCCAGCAATTTTTGTTTTTGTTTCTGATTTTGAGCATCTGCAGTTCCTTAGGTGTTAAAAACTTTCTACCAGTTGTCACATGGACAATGAGGGGAACATCAATTTGAAGAACATTATCTGAAGAACTAGGGAGAGGTTTGAAATGTTTTGTGCAAAGATCATTTGGATCTTGAAAGCACCGCTGAAATTGGTGGTGAAGACATGAGCCCGACTAAAAATGACCTGGTTGCAAATTCAAAAGAAGCATTGTGGCTGGGCAGTGGAAGTAAGTATATAGCTCTTTCAGAGAGGTAACAATGGGTCATATACACAGCTTCTATTCTACATTTTTGTTGAAAGCAATAGCCTACTCCATTTTAACGAATACAATAACTAAACCTAAATCACCAACGATAAATTAATATGTCAACAATATTTAATGGCCTGAATTATGTTTGAAGACTGACAATTATTAATTTAATTAACAGTCAAACAATCTTATGGATATGTCTGGATTATGCAGTTCAGGTTCACGAATCGGTGTGAGAAAAAGAAATATAACTTTAACAAAATTCAAAATAGAAGGTAAAAATGCAAAGCCATATTTTCACTCTTCAGTAGTGTTAGGATTAAGCATTTCCTCCTCCCTAGTAACATCTGCCCATCAAACAAACGGATGCATCTGCGGTTCCTGTGGTCAGATTTCAGATTTGATAACCACGTCAGGCACAACTGGTCTTATTGGAAAGGACCTAAATGTATTGATAATTTCAGGCTTGTCAAAGGGGCAGCCCGGTCTCCTGCATATGCCAACCAGCTATCCAGCCAGCTGCACAATAAGGAAGCCAGAAGAAACAAGAATTGTGCTGAGACTTGATGCATTCCGTTTACAAGTATTAAGTTGTTTACCTTGAAAGATGTGCAAACCGGAGTTCTAAACAAAATGCAACCAAGATTAATTTGAAGTGCGCATCAGGAAGTTACTGCAAAGCACCGATACAGTTATTTAAAATATATTAATTTACATGATTAGTCCTGTTCTGATTTTTTTTGTAAGAAAGAAACAGGAACCGTGAAATACTGCGCCATTTATCATTGCGCCATTGTTATGTGCTAAACGTTTATGAAATTGAGATTTGTTTTATTCCGCTTCATACAACGAAGTGTCGGATTTTGGACACTGGGTTCTTGGATGTTAAAACTTCGTTTAAGTCATGAACGTGGGAGTTTGCAGCAGCGGGTTAGTCTGAAGGTCATCCAACTAGTGCAGCTATTGTATTTAAAGCTCGCTGATACGATTAACTCATCTACATTGAGGTAAAGCCAGAGAAACAAACGACATCGAACAAAATAAGCACAGAATGTGCGAGATTTGAACCAGTGCCCGCAACTGATAACTGGAGCGAACTGGTCTCCAAATAGCTGTAATGCAGTAGGCACAACAAAGACCGCTTTTCTTCAATGTTTATGAAGGACAATGGTTGTTATGGGAGAGCTGGTACGGTAGGCCCCTTTTAAACCCTGTGCTTTCACTGGAGTTTCTTCTTGTGTGGTCGAGTTTTGCTGGTTTGATAGTTTGTGATGTCTTGCATGTTTAGACAAGCTTCCTTCCACCCAATGGCCATGAAATATTATTCAGATTCATTAATAAATGAAAGTAATACCAGATCAACTTTTTTCCCCAGGGAGTTAAATATTGCTTTGAATGAGGCGATTTAATAAATCAAAAATATTGACAGGATATCAAGGTATGAATTTAATTGATAAAATGCAGCTCTTCCTTGATGTTAGAAAAGTGAATGCTGATTAGGAGGAGTGAAACCGGACACCATGAGGAAGGGAAGGCAGAGTAAATCCAGATGTGGTGTGGAGTTTTGAACAGGACCTTGGTGAGACGGAGCTGTGGAAACACTGGCCACACATTGTTACACGATGATATTATCCGAGCGAGTTACTCACTTTGAATGACCTTCAGTTCCCAACTTAATCAATTCCAAGGGCATTCGAAGCGGATGTGGATGACAAATGATGAACTGAGCGGTTCAGTGTGTGTGTGAACGGTCACTGATATATCCTGGTCCAGTGGGGGTGGGAGCTGATGTTGTTCACGGGAAACCATTCAGACCCACAGACTGTTCCATCAACCGAATGAAGTTTCAGTCCGTTTCACAACGCGTCCATTTTTACACAGAATGTTGCAGTGCCATTTATTTTCGTGGAATCGATGTTACTTATCCATTTAAGGCTATTTGTCCTAAATACTACTGGAAAGTATGCTATTATGAATAATATTTCTTATGGACATGAGCATTATGAACAGTATTTTAGGTAAAGTTGGTTGTGCAAATGTTATTTGAATTTGGGCAGCAACGTGAGAGAATAGAATCCCTGCAGCGTGGAAGCAGGCCATTTGGCCCATCGAGTCCACAGTGAACCTCCCAAAAGCATCCCGCCCAGGCCCATCCCACTACCCCACCCCTGTAATCCTTCAGTTGCCATGGCTAACCCTCCCAGCCTGCATATCCCTGGACACTGTGAGCAACTTAGCATGGCCAGTCTTCCCAATGTGCACATCTTTGGACTGTGGGAGGAAGCCCACGAGGACGCGGGGAGAATGTGCAAACTCCAGTCGCCCAAGGCTCGTATCGAACCCGGAGCTCTGGCGCTGTGAGGCACCGTGCCGCCCCTGTAATTGGCATCGGTGGGATTTTTTAAAAAAAATGGCATACGGAAGGAATGAGCACCACCTGAAGCAGAAATAAGTTACTGTGCACTGTACGTTGAATCTTGCTAAAAATCACTGTAGGCTTGGCCGCTGTTACATGGGACCTCCGACATCTGTAAACCTTCTGATGTGACCATGCAAATAGTCATCAGAAAGTGCATTGTAAACATTATCACAGTTTATTGTCCCCTCATGTCCAGAAAATGAGAACACACCTGCAAATGTGACCATGTTTGAGGGATCCCCTCTCTCCGTGCTGAGACACCTGTGCCACTCCGCTATTTTTGCCTAGTGGGTCATTTTATTTGTCTGTACACCAACAGCAACTGTCATTGGGCGATTGCAGAAAGCAAAATAGAATATAGAATTAAAAATTTCACGGTTGCTGTATTCTGACTAGATAGAAAACCACCAGTATGCTAACATTGCGGTCTCCTGGAATTTGAGAAGTTACGTTCCAAACTAGAGCTAACGTGTCTTCGGGCAGCTCTGATCGCTTCTCTTTCGACCTCAAGAGTGAGGAGTCAGAAGAAACCCAGCTGTCCAACTATAAAAGATCAGCTTAAGTCCACATCATATTAACAACAATAATTGATCACTCTCAGCCAATCCTTGCGTTCCAAGGATCCAGATATAGGAAAATAAATAATCGCAGTTGCCGTCTTGTGTTTTGCTACATCCTCTCCACTTCCAGATGGTTTAATTGGCTCCCAGTCCTCCTGTCCAACTGTGCACAGTTCTGATGAAAAAAGAGCAAAATACTAGGACTTTCCGCAAATTATCATTTCAATGCACCGCAGAGCTATACAAAAGCCCGCTGAGATTTTCTGTAGCCAATTTGTTACAGCATGTGCTGCTCGTTATTCTTGAACTCTGGGTGGGGTATTTAAGAAGTGAATCAGACTCGTAAAAATGAATAAAACAAGTAAACGATAGATTAAGAGGCAAAGTTACGAATGAAAAGGACCAGTGAAATATGGATGGGCGCGGAGCGTGGGAGTAGGAAAGTGCGTTGTAAACTTTATCACAGTTTATTGTCCCCTAATGTCCAGAAAATGAGAACACAGGAAAACTTGAGAACATTTCTGCTGCCCTCCTATCCATGTCGGCAAGGAATTCCAGAAGGGAACCAAACCGAGTGCCATTGTGAGCCACTGGGAATGCTCATCTCGAAAAGCAGCACGTTAACTAAACAACAACGATATCTTGCTAAATAAGCCTATAAAGTTCATTCATTCGCCAAAGTTTGGTAGGTGTGTATTTTTAAAATAATGTTCACTAAGAGGTGAATTTTTAAAGAATTGTAGAATCCTTACAGTGTGAAAACAAGCCACTGGCCCGATCAAGTATACACTGACCCTCTGAGGATCATCCCACACAATCCCTGTAACCCTGCATTTCCCATGGCTAGTCCATCTAGCCTGCACATCCCTGGACGCCACGGGACAACATAGTATGGCCACTCCACCTAGCCTGCACATCCTTGGACTCTCGAATCCTTACGTTGACGAATTCTCGACAGTAAAGGTTAATTTTGCTACATGCCATTTGGAGATTTCTAACCCTTTTCTTGACACACATTGTGTGAGTTGACTCAAAGATGAGGAGATAGGAATTTATCCCTATGGCACAAACCGGGACTTTATGTGAAGTATATTAAATTCCACTGACTTCAATCAAACTGGAATTCAACTACTAGTTACAGTACACCCTATCTCACCAATTTCCCGAAAACGTCCAAGACATATTTCTACCCTCATTGATGGCCTGGCTGAGAGTGGCTGGGTTGTAGAGTCTTAAGTCAGCTCCAACCCAAAAAATAGAGGATCTGCTTCTGATGGCATTTATTATAGCCTACTCTTTACCCTTAGGCTCTTTCAGGGAAGAAAAGCGGGTAAGTTAAAATACTTTAATGCAACATGAACTGCCTTCTGGTGTTCCCAATCAGCTGAAAATATCATTGCATTTTGCAATAGGAAGCAATTTAATATCAAGTCTAAACTCAGATGGGTTGTGGGTACATTGTATGAAATACTGGTAGGCCTTCTGGCCTCCCATATTATAACATAAGAAACAGTGGCCTAGCGGTAATCCATAGATGTAGGATAATACGCTGGTAACATGAGTTCAAATCCCACATTGGCAGCTATTGGAATTTAAGTTTAGTCAATAAATCTGGAATATAAAGCTAGTGTCAGTGGTGATGACCATAACAACTATAGTTGGAAAAGCCTATCTGGTTCACTAATGTGCTTTAGGGGATAAAATATGGTGTGGTAATCTGGTCTGACCACGATGTGACACCAGACTCAAAGCAGTGCAATTAAGTTTTTAGCGCCCTCTGCAATGGCCCAAAAAGTCATTCAGTTCTAAGGCAATTAGGGATGAACAACAAATGTCCACATCCCATTAAAGAATAGAGAATAATATTGAGAACTTTGCACTCCAACCAACACAAAGCCAAGAGGAAATTACTTGTCTATCCCGTTGTGCACTTATTGAGCAATTAACCTTTTTAACATTCTGAACACACTTGGAAGCAAGCTGTAAGAATTATGATGGCATGCACATAATTTTTAAAATTAAAATCCACAATGAGCACTTACAGAATTCCAAGATATTGTAGCAATTATTTATGATTATCTCAAGTAACATTTCTTTGTGGCAAATCAAGTATCAAACTGGTGATTTCATTTTCTGAAAAAAAAAGTTTTGTTTGAGATTTGTGGCAAGAACAGTTGAAAATTACCAAAGCAACTTGATTAATCAGTTTGCTGAACACAGCTCCATGGTTTGGGGAATTACTATGATAAACATTCAGGGCTACACAAGTAGCACGGATATAATCCTGGATTAGGATTTAGAACAGAGTTTAAATTACATGCCGTAAATTGAAATCAATCATGATGTTAACTTAAATGTTAGGCTTGGAGAAAACAGTGTTTAAGACCCAAAGTAAGGATGGGTGAATAATGAATTATAATTTGAATGTGGAGATAGTTCATCTCCCACTCCACCTATATCTTCATCAAATTCGCAGTTGGGTTGTTTATGTGCAATGTAATTCACAATTCATATTGCAAGAAGTTATCCTGAAACAGATGGTACTTATTTTCCAGCCAGTGAAACCAGAGCAGAAAGGAAGTTTGATGTTCATTTATAAATCACATTTCACAACTTCAAAATATCCCAACAAAAATAAACCAAAATAACTGCGGATGCTAGAAATCAGAAACAAGGACAGAAGTTGCTGGAAAAGCTCAGCAGGTCTGGCAGCATCTGTGGAGAGGAATCAGAGTTAATGTTTCAGGTTCAGTGACCCTTCCTCAGAATTGGCAGACTATCCCACAACTTCAGAATACCCCACTTTACTGCCAGTGAGTGAAATGTATTTACCGTCATGATGTGGATATTACAATGTCTAATTTGTGCATATCCCACCTACAGCAATGTGGTCATGACTAAATAACTTTTTATTTAGTGATATTTGTTGAGGGATAAATAATGGCCAGAACATTGGAAGGAACCCTTCTGTTCTCCTTTGAAGATTATCATCAGATCTTTTACATCTATTTGAGAGGAGAGATGAGACCTCAGTTTTATATCTTATCTGAAAAAATGTACCCACGAGAGTTTGCCACTCCATCAGCATTGTCTTGAAGTATCAGCCTGAACTTTGTGTTAAAGGCTGACACATGTTACTTGAATTCATGATTTCTGACTCAAAGTATTGCCATGGAGCCCGGCTAAAGTTTGTGGCTTGGTGTAGTATTCAGAAGCTGCCATCCCATTTACAGCAGGTAGAAGCATGTTGAATTGACCCACAGACATTTACAGCACAGAAAGACGACATTTACCCTATCATATCTACTCTGGTCAATAAAGATCTGACTACACTAATCTCATTTTGTAGCTTTTGGTCTGTAGCTCCAGAGAATATATGAATACCACTTAAATATTAGAGGAGCTTCCAACTCAACCAGCTTTCCAGGCAGCGAGTTTCAGACTTCCAAATCTATCTGGGTGAAAACAAAATTCCACGGCTCTCCTCTTAGCATTCTATTTTTTTTACCTTAAATCTATGTCCCCTGGTTTTTAATACCTATTTTAATGGAAAAGTGCTTTCCCATCCATCCTACCTATGCCCTTCATAATCTTAATCCCCGTAACAATCCTGGCAAATCTCCTCTGCCTCTTTCTAGCTGAGCCACATCCTTCCTATAGTTAGCTCAGTTGGCTGGATGGGTGATTTGCTAATACAGAGCAATACCAACAGTGTGGGTTCAATTCCTGCACTAGCCATGGTTACTGTGGCAGACTTTCCTTCTCAACCTCTTCCCCCTGCTTGAGGTGTGGTGACTCTGAGGTTAAACCACTGCCAATTATCTGTTTCTGAGAGAACAGCCTTATGATCTGGTAGGGCTATGGTGACTTTGCTTTACCTTTATACTGTATTGACGAGAATTGCAATACTCCATATGTGGCCTAACTACCATTTGATATAGTTCCAGCATAACCTCCCTGCTCTTGAATTCTATGCCTCATCTAAAAAAGCCAAGTATTCCGTGCCTGGGTTGGAGGGGCTAAGCTATGAAGAAAGATTGGATTGGCTTGGGTTTTCTTCCTTGGAATAGTGAACGTTGAGAGGTGATCTGATGCAGGTGTTTAAGATTGTGAAGGTCATTGATAGGAAGACACTTTTCTCATATGTACCTTTTTATATGTACCTATGCCCTTTTTTTAATATCTACCTGCCCTGCTACCGTCAGGATTCTGTGAATATGCTTACCAAGGTCCTTTTGAGCTTCAGTACTTTCATGTATTTTACCATTCACAAAGTAATCTCTTGCCTTATTAGACCTCCCCAAGTATCATAACTCACAATTTTCCATTTGCCAGTGGTCTGCCCAGGTGATCAGGCCTATGATATCCTTCTACAATTTACAGCTTTCATCTTCACTAGTTACAACCCTGCCAATTTTCGTGTTATTTGTGATCTTCCTGTCATGTTTCCTATGTTTAACTTCAAATCATGAAAGTGTACCACAAATAGCAAAGGTCCCAGTACCAGTTCCTGCGGAACCCCACTGAAAATGGACTTTCAGGAACATCTGAGATAAAAGGTACTGCAGATGCTGGAGAATCCGATATAACAAGGCGTGGGGCTGGACGAACACAGCAGGCCAAGCAGCATCATAGGAGCAGGTTGGCCTGCTGTGTTC
>JAHRHZ010000077.1:15069887-15153182 GCA_024137785.1 Ginglymostoma cirratum | reverse complement strand
GGCCAAGCAGCATCATAGGAGCAGGTTGGCCTGCTGTGTTCGTCCAGCCCCACGCCTTGTTATTTCAGGAACATCTCTCCACCATCGCTCTCTGCTTTCTGACTCTCAGCCAATTTTGGAACCAATTTACTACTTTGCCTTGGATCCTATGAACTTTTACAGATATATTCTGCCCCTTAGAATTCTTTCTAATAATTTCTTCACCACTGAGGTTAGACTGACCCCTCAGAAATAATTGGAAAAAGAAGGGTCCCGACCCAAAATGTTAACTTTCCTGCTCCTCTGATGCTGCCTGGCCTGTTGTGTTCCTCCAGCTCCATACTGTGTTACCTCTACCTTTAGGCAGAGTATTTTTCTATACCCTTGCAAATTATAGTTTGTCGTTTTTCTATGCTCTTGCAAATTAAATAATCAAGATGCTCTATTCACTTCTATACCTTTCTTGTTGGAGAAATGAGCTATAATAATATTTACTTCCCTGCAAGGGAAATTTGCTTGATTTAACTAGAAATTATTAATAAAAATCATGGAATTTTGTGGGTGTATTTCATCAAAGAAATTATATTTGAAGTCATCATAGTTCTTGAAGTTTGCCTCAAAGTGTGTTCAGAATATTGAAAGGTTGATTACACAATGAATGATTAGTTCAATGCTTAATAAGATTCAATTAATTTTGGGCTTTGTATTCATGAAAGGCTTCAGCTCCACTCCAATTAAAAAGTTCACATACTGTACCTTACATGACTTTGAACTAAAGAACTGTAAATTAGTCACAACACTCAGGAGGCCATTCAATTCACAAAGTCTATATTAGTTCTCCACATGAGCTGTTCAACTATTGCCTTTCTTCCAAAACCCTACAGTTTGTTTTCTGTGACTGGTTAGCACTGCTGCCTCACAGCGCCAGGAACCTGGGTTTGATTCCACCCTCAGGTGACTGTGTCGAGTTTGCACATTCTCCCCTGTGTCTGCGCGGGTTTCCTCCCACAGTCCAAAGATGTTCAGGTTAGGTGGATTGGCCATGCTAAATTGCCCGTAGTGTTCAGGGATGTGTAGATTAGGTGGGTTATAGGGGCATGGGTCTGGGTGGGATGCTGTGAGGGTCAGCCTGAACTTGTTGGGCCGAAGGGCCTGTTTCCTCGCTGTAAAGAAATATTTTTATCAGCCTTTGGCCAGATTGGGGCAAAGTGATTGTTACCCATTAAGGTGATGGTCCCAATAACACTGACTTTGCTACTTAAGTAGTTATTTGGAGATTATTGGTTCTGCAGTTAGTTGAAAGCAGTTTGCCCAGTTTTCTTCAACAGTAACTTCATCAAACTCGCTCACTTAACCTCATCAAAAAATTCAAAAAGATTCATTAAACATGATTTATTTAATTTACACTCACCCAAGTATGTATTCATTTTTGTCCAGGATTATTGTTTCTAGAAGCTTTGCCCTACTGATCTTAAACTGACTGGTCTGTTGTTGCTGAGCTGGTCCTTTAACCCGTTTTTAAACCATTGTGTAACATTTGATTTAAATCCTGCAAAGAAGTTTGAAAGATTATGGCCCATACCTCCACAATTTCTACTGTTAATTCCGTCAACATCCTCAGATGGTCTTCCCATTTGGTCCTGATCATGTATTAACTTTACATGCAACCTATCTTTCCTATACATCCTTTCTTTTCATTAATCATTAGCCTATCGTTTCTCAAAACTCCTTTTTCACTATGATCTTTTGCAATATCTTCCCTGGTGAATATAAACGTAAATTACACAAAGTACCCATGCCCACTGCCTTCATATGTAGACCGCTCTTTTGGTCCATAGAGGGTACATTCCCTCTTCTTATTTCCCTTTTATGATTTTACAAGCCCAGTGAGGATTTTTGGATTTGCCTTTAAGTTAGGAACAGAGGAGCAGGAGTAGGCTATTCAGCTCCCCGAGCTTGATCTGACATTCTAGGTCGTGGCTGTTCATCTACTTCAATACCATACGAACAAGAATAAATCACTTACCCATTGAAGCTGCCCCACCATTCGAGATCATAGCTGATTATCTCCTCAATGTCACTTTCATACATTATCCTCATCTCCCTATAACTTTCAATGAGACAATATGTATATTGAAGTCACCTGGTATCATTATTACTACCCATGTTACATGTGTTTCTAATTTCCTGATTTATAACATGCCCAACATTAGCACTGCAGTTTGGTGGTCTATGAACAATGAACACCAATGTTTGCTTCTGTTTATTATTTCTTAGCTTTACCCAAACTGATTCTACATCTTGATCCTCCCTTATGAAAATACTGATATCATTTCTTGTTAGGAGTGCTATCTCACCTTTTTCTTTCCGTCTCTCCTGCCTAAATGTAGAATATCCTTGGATATTCAGTTCACAATCTTGACCACCCATTAGCCATGCCTCTGTAATGGCAGTTAAATTATGCCTATCTACCTCAATTTGTGCATTGAAGTCATCAACCTTTTGTGAATGCTATGCAAATTCATATAGAATGTCTTTGATTCTGTTTTTTAACACTATTCTCCATTTTATTCCTATTTGATGCTTGCTATTGCTTCATCTGTCTTTGCTTACTCCTTTTGATACCTTTTACTAGCTTTACTCCCTTTGAATTCACACTGCTCATTAGATTCCTGTCCCCCTGCCAACCTAGCATTTACCCTCCTCATCAGCATTACCCTACAAGAATGTTAGTCCCAGTCCAGTAAGATACAACCAATCTGTCTTGTACATGTCCATATGATGCAGGTACATGTTCTTATGCTATACCCTATTCCTTGATGTAATTAATAACAAGAAATCTCTCAATCTCTGTCTTGAATTTAGATAATGACTAAGCTTTCACTGCTCTCTGGGATAGAGAACTCCAAAGATTCACCACCTTCCAGTTGAAGAAGTTCCTAAAAAAAAAAACCTCTTCATCTTGGTCCTGAATCTTGATCTTTTATTCTGAGACTGTGTCCTTTGTTATAGATGCCACAGCAAGGGGAAACATCCTTTCTGTATTTACTCTGTTTATCCCTTTAAGAATTTTATAACTTAATATGAGATTGCTTTTCCTTATTCGGAACTCCAGTCCCTCCATTCCAGTAATTACTCCCGTGAACATCTGCTGAACTCTCTCTATGGCAAGTTTATTCTTCCATAGGCATGGGGACTAGAACTGCATGTGATAATCCAGGTGCTGTCTCACCATGTTCTCTACAATTGAAGGAAGATTTCTTTATTCCTGTACTAAAATCTTCTTGTGCTAAAGACTAACATTTTGGGTGCTGAATCCAATAAAACTCTTAGATGTCTTGTGTTGTTATTCTGAGCTATTTCAAAACTAACAATGGAATTTATGTGTTACCCTTTTGATCCTGATGTATAGCATTTTATCTTTGCCTGCATTATGTTTTAACTGCTGATCTGCCCAATTACATATTTGACCTGTACATTTGATCATTTCTGAGTTGCCTTTTGTGAACTCCCTGTCCTTCCTAAATCGATATTTGCATTGAATTGCACAATCCAAATGATTGATGCAAATTAGAAACAGTACTGATTCCAACATCAATCCCTTGGGCCCCTTTTCAGAATCTTCCCCATCCAAGATATCCTCTCCAACAAATACTTATTGCTTTCTATTCTTAAGCCAATTTTTAAATCACTTCCGAGTTTGAACTTAAGTAATAGTTTTTTGCGTGACACATTGTCAGTTGTCTTTTGGAAGTCTGGTTAGAGATTTCCACTTATGCTGGCACATTCTCAATTTACTTAAATAATGCTGTCATACACTTTAAAAACTGCATACCTGATCACTAGTCTTTGTACAGGGTTGAGTATGCCAACTATTGTTGGGTCAAAATCCTGGAATTTCCTTCCTGGAGGCATTGTGAGTCAATCTACAGCGTATGGAACTCAGCGGTTCAAGAAGGCAGCTCACCACCACCTTCTCAAGGGCAACTAGGAACAGGCAATAAATGCTGGCTAGGCAGTAATACCCAAATCCCACAAGTGAATAAAAATACTTTCCAGAGTGAGACTGCTGCCCTTCATCTGTCTCCATTATATCTGTGACTCCCTGCTCCCCTTTGTCATTGAATCTTACAACCCAAAAGGAGGCCATTTAATCCATTATTCCACATATTTAAAAGTTGATTCTATTGAATATAACTGTTCTCTTTCCACGGAGCCCTGTAAATTTTCCTTTTTTGCATATTTATTTTAGGGGAGGCTTAGTGGTATTACTGCTAGACCATTAACCCAAAGACCCTGGTAATGTTCCGTGGGCCTGGGTTTGAATCATGCCATGCCAGGTGATGGCATTTGAATTCAATAAATATCTGGAATTAGGAGTCTACTGACGACCATGAAACTGCTATCGATTGTTGGGAAAAACTCGTGTGGTTCACTAATGTCCTTTAGGGAAGGAAACTGCCATCCTTACCTGGTCTGGCCTACATGTGACTCCAGACCCATAACAACTTTGTTGACACTCAACTGCCTTGTGGGCAGTTAGGGATGGGTAATAAATGCTGGCCTATTCAGTGACACCTATGCTCCATGAATGAAGAAAAATAAAATTCACTTTCCCTATTGAGAGTGCTGGAAAACCTCTAAAGAAAATGTAATCATTCTTTGCACTTCACAAGTACATCAGATAAAGGACTGTGCCTGCGATGTCAACATTTGGCCTTTATAGATTCTGCCTAATCTGCTGAATGTTTCCAGCACTTTCTGTTTTTGCTTCACATTTCCAGCATCTGAAATAGTTGCGTTCCTGCGCTTGGCTGTATATTTTGCGATAGAAGCAAATTTATGCTGTAGTTAGGTCAAAAAAAAGAGCAAACCAGGTCTACGGTTGGTAATGGTCGTGTTTTGTGATTTACTATCAGAAGTGATGGAATTGTTCCTCCTATTATTAGTTACTGAGATCGTCACAATTCTGCAAAATAAATAGCCATTTTTCTAAAGATAATGATTACAATTTATTTACTTGCATGTAATGTGACACACCAAAACCCACCATTTTTGGTAATATCAACGTATTAATATCGTCTCCTTTGTAACTTTTTTTTATTTGAGCTAGACGTAGTGAGGCAACATAAACTGCCGTTGCATGAAGTGTGCACACTTGTGCAGGGCGCAACTGATTCTATAGAACACACCTAAGCAGAAATTCATATCCACCAGGATTCAAGCTATAAAATAAAAGGGTTAGAAAACTTGCTTTCTTCATAGCGAAATGTTTCTTCTGGTTCTTGAACTTGAACAAATTTACAACTGCTAGTTTAATGTTACATTGCGATACTTTCACTGAATGATCAACCAAGACTTTTACGCGTGATTCATTTTAAATAATGTTAATTCAACTGTTCAATACAACCTGAGTTAAATCTCTTCTCAAAATACCATGCTTTCCTATGGCCTTTTCTTTAAAGGTAAAGCGCACAGTCCCCCTGTTCTTCTCCAGTACAAACTTCTAGTCTTCTCCTGCCTACAAGACTTTAACTGTTCACGATACGAGTGAAATGAGGCTTTGTGCACAAAACTGCAGTCTCAAGATCTTCTTATCAGTCAGGTAACCGGGGAAAGGTCATGACTTATTTCGAAAGAGGGCGTCAGAAAGGGAAACAAAAACTTTCCCTCAAAACTGCAGCGAGCTGGAGTCAGTTGACGGTTTTAGCTGATGTTTACCAACCAGCCTTGGGGATTTTTTTTTTGTTTACGAATACTCTCAGTCCAAACGATTGCGACAGCTTTTTTTTTCATCTTTATAATCTCTGAGAAGGGGGGGAGGGGCGAGGGAATGGAGAAAACTGCCAGACAGGAAGCTGGCACAAACGCACTCGTACTAAACAAACGCTGTTTTAAAAGAGATCTGGTAACGCGGGTAGTTGTACATCACACAGCTCGCCTTGCCTCTTCTCCCGGACAAAGGCTCCACTATTTGGTGCAGAACAAGATGCCTTTGAAAAACAACAGTGGCGGCGTTTAGCTGCTTCAACAGCTGAGATCCTCCACAGCTCAGACAACATACACAAAAGGCAGGGAGAATTCCACGTGTTGTTTAAAAAGAGAGAGAGAGACAGAGAGAAAAAAGAGCTTTGCAGCACAACGTGGCAAGTTTTTGTTTTAATTAACAAGGTGTGATTTCAAACAAAAAAGACAAAACTCATCTGCTGTTCAGTGTGAAACATGATCCAGTGGTGAGACAGAGGCAGACACGCTTTAGATTGACAACCTGAACAGGTGGGATCAATCTTGAGCTTCCTTGAGGAAGCCAGTTGCCAGGAAGGAATCCTCTTCACTGAAGAACAACCATGTCGAAGGGCATTAACCTGAAGTTGTCCCAGGTATGTCTAATGTGGTGTCGTGGGCCTTTCGAGGAGTCCCCAGGACAAGCGGGTAACATTTGTTCTTTACTGACTCTGCTGCGGATCTGGAGTTGGCTTTCTGAGAAAAAAAGCACCATAACCCCTGGTAGCCCCGGGTATTAACACGGGCAGCTGTCTAGGAGCATTGCTGCCGCTATGCTCAAGCATTGAAGTGAAAGATTTACCAATGTCTCAGCTAATCATCATTCTTTTCTTTGATATATCTACTAAAACAAATCTCGTTTGCAGATCATTTCAATGTTGACATTCATAGCCGGGGTAAATGTTTGCCAAGGATTTAGCTTGCGCCGCGTGCAAAGATCAGGAGGCACAATCAATCGTGAAGGTACTTTATTTTTCATTGTTCATCTATAGACTCCGCAACAAAGTATAGCCCAAAAGAATATTACATTGGATGGAGGTTGTAACTGTGACCGGGTTGCTAACGGACCTTGTGTTATGGTTTATTTAGTGCCCAGTACAAGGTTATAACACTCCTTGTCTTGCAAACCGTCTCCTTCCAACATTTTAAATTGACACAAATGCAACCGACCTTTGAACTGTGCATCGGGTCGCAGATAGGGGAAAATGAAGCAGCTCCCTGATGGTTTATGCTCACTTTGACTATCATAGGCGATGTAGTTAAACAGCCTCTAATTTGACATTAAACGAGGCGGAGGCATGGACCATATATTTACAAGCATGTTAGCACTTCAAGGTCCACGTTAACAGTGCTTGCCAGAAAAGTCGCATTGCTTGTTAAACGGTGATAACCTCAGTGTTAATTATTGTCCAGTTTACACCTATAACCACGATAATTGTGATTATGTTATAGAATCAGAGTGTCCTGAGCATTCAAAGGGAAGTTTCAGTGACTATAGCACTGCAACGGAATTGGGTACTCTTCGAGTCCTGAAAAATCTCCATACACTGGAAAAGTTTATTTGTCAATTGAGAGTACATTTAACAAAGCGAATGTAATTTATTATTACAGTAAACTGGGTTTATTAAATTGAAGTTTAATTGTTATTATTATTAATATGTCTATAAATGGTTTCAGAATGAAGTTATCTCTATGTTATGGTATGGACATTAAGCACAGTGCCTGTGTCCAGTGAAACTTTTTCTCATTGAGCAGGCTGGAGCATTAAAGTAATTTTCTCTGCATTATTTCTGCATGCTCCAGTGAAAAACAACCTAGCACTGTTGTGTACAAGTACTGTGGAATAGCTGGAACACCAACCGTAATATTGAGAGAAATTACAATTGTGAAAATGTGTGTAAATGTACCTAGCATGGAGACACAGATCGTAGTTTAAAACTGCAACCAGATTTTTAGAATTTTAAGGTTTAATTTTGGAAATATTTGATGTTTGGCTGTTGAAAACATAAATGTTCTCAGTTTACTCTATGTCCAGAACTTTCAATTGGCTACTGAATTTGTAGTTAGTATGTTTTGCAGATTAAATATTGGATTTTTTACATGGCAAGAAATTCAACTTAAATTGAACTACTTTGCTTGTTGTTAATGAGAAAGATTCTTATACCCATTAGGATGTGTGTAAACTAATATAACATTTACCCTTGTGTTTTGCGTCAATTACGTAACCAACAAATTTCCCTGTCTTTCAACTTTTAAATGATGCAGTTGTGCACTGTAATTTACAGACTACGCATCCCTAAACTTAAGTGATTTGAGTTTTTTTTGCCATTATGTACAAAATTAGATTGATTAGTAATATTGTAAATTCCTCATCAACGTAATTATTTTGTATCAAAATGCATTTATTTTCTTCAGGAATGGATAGTTTACTTTGAATTAAACATTGAAATAACTTGAATATGAAAATTAATGAAAAGCTGTTAAAGTCAATGTGTGATAACAGACTTCATGATCATACATCAATTTATTGCCAAATTGCTAGCATTAACTAGAAAGGAAACTGACAAGATATCTATTTTGCACTTTGAAATCTAAAGTAAATATCCAAATTATCAGTCTGGCAGATACTTTAATAAGTAACTGGAATTAAGATTTGTTTTGCATGAAAATGAAAACGGTGTTTATGTAAGCGCTTACTGACTAAAATAAATATGAAATTTTGATAGTACGTTCTTCATAAATTCTAAAACAAATTAAATACATTACTGGGGAAATATTTCTTAGAAATAATATGAGTTCTGAATTCTTGCACAAATGAATACTACAAAACAGTTAAATGAGCTAACATTTACAGTTGTTGTGGTTTTACTGGTAATCAGATCATTACTCAATCAATTCTCAAGGCATTGCATCACCAAGTTAATCATTCATTAGAAAAGTCATCATCAGCTACATGGAACTTCATGGCCATTGATGTTTACCGTAATGTCCATGTCTGGAAATATTGGAAATTAAATATAACTGTCTTTAATTTATAGTATTGATTAGAAAAATACTGAAACTATTAAATAGTAGTAATATTCACTATTTAGGTGTTACAACAGCTGAAGATTCATTTGACTAGTTTGCCATGTTATCTGAGTCTGTTGAAGTGATAATCCCCACATCACTGCTATTTTAATTTATTTCATTGATGTCACAAATGTACTTTATAGTAATGTTATGTAGTTTAAACCAACCGGATAAATATGCAAAGATTTTTCATTCATGCTTGTTTACAAATTAATACATTTAGGATAATTTCCATAATTCTGACATAGAAATTAAATTTAAAAGATAATGAATATCAAATAGCAAAGATATTCTATCATAGCTGTACTTTTGGAGCTGCAATTATAATGTCAATATATTGCAGAAGTTACAAAAAAGATGCAGAAAGCAGAAAATTATTTATAGATTTTGTCCTATTTGTTTATGTATTCAGGGTTCAAAGTGTCCTAGGACTCATACATTTTATAGTTTCAAAATAACTAGTATGCTTTCATAAAATAATTGATTGAAGTTTTCCTAAACAGACCATCTGCTCTGCCTCTTCATTCTGTGGTCTGTTATGATATACTGTGCCTCTTTTAGAGAATTGAAATTGGAAGCAATATTGCCAGTTTTGTTCAAGTAGTTACTTTGTTATTGCAGAGAGGGAATACAAATTTGTATTTATTCCAAAAGAACGGATCTTTAAGGAATATTTTTTTCCTTCAACATTTCAAATACTTTTGAGGGAAAACAAACTTTTTGAATGAACCCAGAGCATATGTTACTTGAGATCTCCTTGGATGAACATATTCTCCTGTTTGGACAATATCCTTTTAATAAAAACCATCTTTTGCTCTCACACTCTGGCTATGTTTTACTTTCCTAACATCTGTGAAATTAGGTAATGCATCACCCGAAAGCTTTATGATGACTACTTCTGGCCCCTTAACTTGCTGTCAACTTGCCACTTCATTTTAGCTACCATCAAAAATGTTGGGATACATAGTGCAATTGAACAATATACCATTTAGAATTTTAATCTTGTGCATCATTAATATCTCTCAATCAGATGAATGTTCAAACATCATAGCAAGGGATAACAAAGTTAATTAGAATGCTGTGCTTGTTAGTTGTTGACTGTATGTGGACAATGCCTTTACTGTTGAATTACATTGTAAACAACTTTCTGGATTGTTTGATTCTCCATCGAGTGCTATCCCTGACCAATCTTTATATTCTTCTTTTACACTGTTCTTTCAGATTCAGCCCGAGCTTCTACTTCTGGGTCATGCAGGGGCAGATGTTTTGAACTGCAAGAGGCAACTCCACCCAATTGCCGTTGTGACAATTTGTGTAAAAGTTATAACAGCTGCTGTTCAGATTTTGATCAACTTTGTTTGAAGACAGGTACTAAGTAGATAGTCAAACATGCTTTTAATGTATGTTTGGAATTATTTTGTTTTTGAGGGTAGTTACCGTCTAATTATTCTTTCTTTTTTGTCCTTTATGACTTTATTTCTGTTTGCCATGTATAATCTGTGGCTGAGAGGGTACCCTGAATTCACTGAGGACTTTACTTTTGCAAACAGCTCTTCTCTACCCCAACTCCTTGTGTGAGTCTTAACCAACTCACCATTTTTTCACCTATTCCCGAAATAACCTAAAGTATTTGATCCAAGTTTAAAAGATAGATTTGATTTCAACACTGGTTCAAGATATCCAAAGGAAAACTTATAGTCCTGCATATTTTTATTGTCATCTCCATTTCAGTAATTTTCTTTTTATTTTTCTATATTCTTCCTTCTCTAGGTTACTTATCACGTTCCCATCCTCGGGTAAGAGGGCAAGCAGGTGAGTTAGTTAGATTCAAAATATTTAAAGTTTGTATAGTGCTGGTATACTGTGATATATTATACTGTGAAACAAATTCTGAATAAATTAAGCTGTTTAAAAATGGCTCTATTGAAGAGCCATTATTTTTACCAATAGTATCATGGTGTTCCAATTAGATAATGGTTGATGAGTTCTGACTCTAAGCACATTCCTTTAAGCTTGCCTGCCCTCTTCAGGTAAGTTTAAAAAATTGTTGTGTGAGACACTTCACAACAAACTATGTAAATCACCTTCTAGTGTCAGAACAAGTCCTTTGTGCAGTCAGTTAATTGATCCTAACTCTGCAAAAGCTACTGCACCAGATTACAATGCCTTTTTGTCCACTGGTAAGAGTGAAGTCACTATAGCCTTCCCAGGCCACAGGGCTGCTCTCTCTGTAGAGAGAGATAACTGGTGGTGGCTCACCACACCTTAGGCAAGGGGAAAAGTTGAGAAGGAGAATTGTTCACAGTAACCTCAGCTGGTGCAGGAATTGAACTCATGCTGTTGGCATCACAAACCAGTAATCCAGCTAACTGAGCTAACTGATCCCTGGCTGCTGGAAGATGGCTGTTTATGAGCATGATTGAATGAAACAATTTTTAAATGAAACAATTATGAGAGTCCAATAATTGAAATAGTCGTTAACTTCCAATGAGCAGTTAAGAAATCTATAGGGATCCCTGTCATTGGAACTTACTTCTTCTGATTGGGTGAGTTTCGCTACTACTCAATAGAAAGCCTTAGCCCATTGATGATGGCATGGCAGAACTTACCAAACAATCTCTCATCACCAAGTTTGTATTTTGGATAAGTGGTATTTGAGAACAAGAAAGCATCTGAGATCTTTCTACAAAATATAATTGCTGGTTTGCACCATTTTTTAGATTGCAGTATATTTAAATAGTGTGGTACCAATATGCTAAGTTAATGTGATAGGTTATGAGTCTGTGCAAGAGATTCAGAAAATAGAAAACATCTGAGGTCGAAATTTGGCTGCCCTTGTTGGGATTTGGGAAGCAGGTTCCGAAATTTGCCCCTAATGGGAAGTGGGTAAAGCTTCTGATTTTGGTGAAGGTAAAATGTTAATTGCTGAGGGGTTGGATTGCTGGCTGGGGATGTGAGAATGAAGGTGAGTTACCGGAGAAGTGGGTCAAATTCTGTCCTGTGTATAGCTTAAAAAAACACAGAAGCATCTAAGTCTTTATGTTGGGCAGGTGGATATTTAGAACCTGGGAAAAGCTACCATTTATCAAAGTTTTTTTAAATTGTGGAATAGGTTTTCTGCAAAACTTCATTTTTTTCCAATCAAATGAAGTCATTTTACCACACTGCTAACACTGTGCTGGACAAGTTGGGATTAAGCTTTATACATGTCTAAGGAGCCTAAAATGTTTCTTGTGTGGTACCTATTGCAGAGTCAAAACTTGCAGATTGCTGTCAAATGCTTCCTAGTGGCCACTTCATGAGGGCTCCAATTTAGTCTGGTTACGTTTTTCTGCCTCCGGGCAGCAGATCACTTAATTTTGTTTTGTTTAGATATAGTTTATGTTACAGAAGTGGTAATTGGAGATACGTTCATGTTTTTAATATGTATAATTTATTTGATTTGGTTGATACATTGGAGTTGGAAATTTTTCTGGACATCGTCAGTTGGTTAATGACTGGCAATACTCTACTTTTTAAAAATTCTGTAATTCTGGTAATAAGGCATAAATAAATTAGTTGAAAGCCACTAATAACTTCTTTTATTCATAAGTTTTATAGCAGTCTACCCGATACATTGGCTTTAATATCAATATATTATGTATTATTTTTCACTCTCTATCATTGTTTTATATTTCCAAATAGTAGATGGGCACAAAATTCAGTGCAATACCATTTTTTATGTATACATATACACTATATATCAGTGAAACTATTAATTAATTGTGACAATAACTTGACAAGATGTCAATAAAACAATTTGCAATGGTTTCAATGCTGTGGCTATTGAGTAACTTCACTGTCATGTGTTAGAGGCTTCCAAAAGGCAAGCAGCAGATTGAAATACATGAAATTGGAAAAGTTAATTAAAATTTAACTTGCTATACTCTCAGTAACATACCTGATTATCTGTCAGGAATCTCTGTCCTTATGAGCATCTTGTCCCATTGTCAACCTTCTCTAACTCTCCCCATTTCTTATCTGCTTCAGCCAAAATGACACTCCCTGTGGTTATTCACAAGTTTCCTTGCTGGATCGCTTAGGGAGCTGTTTTAATTTACCATGACATTTACGTTGGCACTGTAGCAGTGGTAAATGGACTATTGTGGAATGCAAATCTTTTCATTGTTAAGTTGGAAATCTGACCCTCATTTAAGGAATTGAATTCTGCCATGAACTGCACTATTATTGAGACAATATGTGCTTGGATGTAGCGAGGAGAACTTCTTTCATCCAAAATGAAATTAAAATCCAAGCTGACTGAAGGAAAGACAGTGCATTGCTTTCCCACTCCAGAAACATTTTCATTGGTGATACTGCTTGAGAGATGGATAACTTGGTGGTTCCAGTCCTCCTCTTAAACCTTATCTGCTGAAACTGCAAGCTGCCTTGACCTCATTCTTTGCTCCCTCTTTTCCTTACACTATTTTTCTCTAGTCTGTCCCGCTCTTCCTCCCTCTTCATCTTTGTCATCACTCCTTTTTCTTCCTGATTTCCATTCTTCATTCTCCTTCCTCCTTTCTCTACCCGTTATTTCTCCTCTGCCATAGTCCAAGTGCTTTTCCCCACAGTGATTCTGCTTGATTTGAATACAGTAATAATCTTTATTGCTCAAGCATATGCTACAGTTAATATCGTAGTCAAGAAATTTTGCTGATGTCAACGAACTACTAAGAAAAATACTTTTGTAAAAGACGAGTGCAGCAATCTGTTTTACGCCAGTGTTCTGTGTTAAAGACTTCAGAGATATCTTATTAATGAATGTAAATGCTGATATAAGATGGACAAACTGAAGGTAATTTGCAAAAAAAGCTCCCAAAACCTCAATAAAGTCTAATTTATTAAAATGCATATTTTAGGTCGAGCATGGGAGTGCAGCAAAGACCGTTGTGGGGAAACCCGAAATGAGGAACGTGTTTGCCAGTGTTCTGACGACTGCATGAGTAGAGGAGATTGCTGCACCAACTACCTAGTTGTGTGCAAAGGTAATTTTAGATTATTCCATAGTCCCTTCTGATATATAGGGCCCAAGTCTTTCGAGATTCCAAACATGATGGAAATCTCATTGCATGGGAGCACTGATTTTAGAAGAGGTCAGTGCATCCCAGTTTCTGATCATAAACTTTAATGAACAAAAAATTCAAGCACTCTGATCACGACCAAGTCTCAGAAAACTTACTGTATAGGATGTTCTCTCTTGGAGTTGACAAAAGCAGAGAAGGTTGAAGACTTGGACTGACTAGACAATGTAAGTGGACAGCACTTTCATTTATTAATAGCATCATCAATAACTTTTAGTCTTTCAAGTTTCTGAAAGAAACCTTTATTGACCCAGATTTCCTGATGGTCAGATAGTCATTTCTGCAATGTAGTTTGGTGTTACAGTCTAAATCACCTCAATATTGCTTATTCTCCCAGAACCTGATCGAAAATCCCACATCCCCTTGTAAATTCTAGCCCAATATCTTCAAGGATTAGTTTTAAAATGAAAATAAAGCATTATTGGGATGGGGTTGGGGATGGGTTAGTGTGCAAAGTTTAAACCTGTGTTGTATAAACATCAGTAAGCCTCAACAAGTTATTTTCATGAGAAATTGAGATATCTGTAGTTGAAATTGTAATATTGTCAAACTTCTTTACTGAACACTTTTTTAATACTTTTAGTATTGGGAGTTACTCCTGTCAGGTTTTACTGCAATTGTCTGTCCTTTTGTAGGGTTTTCTTGTCCCTAACAATATTTACATGTTTGAGTATGAGTAGAATATATGTTGTGTATTTTTCAAAACCATTTAATGTGTATGTTCTAAAACTTCTGTAAGATTTTTTTAAAATCTTCAGTTTTTGCAGATTTTTGAATGTTTTCTCTTGAAAATCTTCTTTTGAATGTTGCTCTTTATACAAGTAGATTGAGTAGTTTTTTTCTATTTAGAACTCATCAAATCAAAGATTAGATTTGGAATAAGATATGCTAGATATTGTTTCATAGTTTAATTTATGCTAGTCCTACAGTCTAAATCTTTGTCAATTATATGATAAACCTTGATACTAGGTGAAACAAATTGGTTGAGTGAAGAATGTGAAGATTTGAAGATACCGGATTGTCCAGCAGGGTACGTGCAAACTAATATCCATTTGGGTCCTGCAATAATTGAGATTATCGTTCCCTATAGCAGTTATATTTATAGTGCTGATTTTATATTGGAAAGTAGACCTGTTGAAAATTAGACTTTAATCATAATGATCAGTTTGAGCAGCTGTACATCTGATCAGCAGCATAATTGATTGTTCTCCTGTTTCATACTAGATTTGACTATGTGCACTCTGCTATTTTATCATGATCCCCTTTAAAACTAGGACTGACGGCAGCAAAAATTGTTGAATCTACCATAACCAGGCAGTGTTCCATTTATGAAAATTCACCAATCATATGGTAGTGTTTCCACTTGAGATGCACTCACTGATTTTGGTGCAAATTGTGTCCAAAATTGATAAGTTTTGATAAGAACCAAAGTTTTAATAAGTGATATACCCCCTCTCCAAGTTTCCAATTAAACTATTTTCCGTAATACAAATTGTAACATCATATATCAGCCAATTAAATAGAATTACATTTCAAAAGGTAATTGTAATAAAAATTGCTTTAAGAAATATTCCTTGTTATATTTAAGTAAAAAATTAATACAGCTTAAAATGGGTTTATCACAAATAGTAAATATTTGAAATCAATTATATTAATCCACCACCTAGCCATTCAAATAACTAAATGATAATAAAAATATACAAAACTTTTTTAGACTAATGGTAAAGTCATAAAATTCCTTAGCAATTTCATTGTTGAAAACCTTTCAAAGTGTACCCATTAGAGTCATAGTAACTGGAATCCAATTTAATTTTTGGAGATATACAAGGTGTAGAGCTGGATGAACACAGCAGGCCAAGCAGCATCAGAGGAGCAGGAAGGCTGACGTTTCGGGCCTAGACCCTTCTTCGGGTCTAGTCCTAATTTTTGGAACCTCCTTGATGGCTTGCAAACTAACCCGATTGAGAAAATAGTACTGCATCCTGGGGTCAGTGTCTTGTTCTGGGTGAGCCAGATTTCTAACACTGTGTTTTTGAAACTTAGTTTGTGAAAACTAAAGTTTGTGAAAACCTGAGTTGCACTGAGTGCAATTTGTGGTTAAAATTTAGTGATTCTTTGCATTGAATATGCTTATATAGGGTCAATTATGCTGAAAAAAAAAAGCACAATTGAACAGAAACTCCAGGCCAGTGTGTTTTAGATGCTGGTACAAAGACCACACATTGAATGTTTGTGAAACATTGGTTAGTCCCATGCCTGTTGTCATATTGCATTCGTTTTTGGCCATCGGACTATTGGACGAAAGCCAAAGCCTTAGAGAGGATACAGAAGAAGGTGAAGAATGATGTCAGATTTGAATGTCAGGGACATAAACTGGAGTTGCTCTCTTCAATGCAGATAAAATTGAGAGGAGAATTTGATAGAGGCATTCAAAATTATGCAAGGTTTTACAGAGTAAATAAGAAAAATAAACTTCTTCTGTAGCAGAAAAGTTGTTATCCAGAAGATAGAGATTTAAAGTGAGTAATTTGACCAGAGGAGACATGAGGAAAACAAGTTATGCACCTAGTTGTGATTTGGAAGTCATTAACTGAAAGGGTGGTGGACATTGGTTCAATGCCATCTTTCAGATGGGAATTTGACAAATACGTGAAAGGAAAATCAGTTACTGGGCTGCTGGACAAATTGAATACCTGATTGAAAAGCTGACGGACTTCCTGTGTTGCACCATTTTATTATTCTGTGATAACAGTGACTTGTTACCATATGTGGGAATATGTCCGCTCCTCTCAAAGCATGGCAGAATTTGTGCACAATCAAACCGGTAAGCCATGTGGAGAAGTAAAGTATTAGAACTTTGCGTGGGGGAGGTGCAAATGGTGTAACTGATAAGATACTCTAATTTCAGTATGAATGTGCTAATTTTTATTTTGTAAATGCAAAGTAATTAATAGCAATACATGTTCCATTAAGATCGATTATTTCATACCAGAAAAGAATTTGTGGTTGCCTGCCCAGTGATTGCAACATGCTTCCTCATGTTGACTACTATAATAGAACCTTTGCTGATTCTATGTAACCATATGGAATCACCTGGTTTATTGTTATGGTAAGACAGATCAATCATTATGTCCAAATAATCGTCACTAGTGCTGGTCAGTTAAATTGAATTCAACTGTTTTTCTGTATCTTTTTATGGCTATATATGTTTGACATCTGCAGAACAAATGTTCATGTATAATTGGTTAATATCTAGTGTCACTGAATGTAATACACACATGATCAGCATAGGCTTTGTTATGGACTCCTTGCTTTAAAACTTATGTATTTCACATTTTAGCTTCACCCGTCCACCACTGATTATTTTCTCTGTGGATGGATTTCGAGCTTCATATATGAAGAAAGGAGGCAAGGTCATGCCCAACATTGAAAAACTAAGTAAGGCTATTTCTAGAAAAGCTTGCATTGTAATAAGTTTTGGCCAGTCTTTGTGCCTACTGAAAGGTGGCATTGATGCATTCTCTATCAGGATAGATTGGAACAAATTCAGGTTGAGTGACTGTGGATGAAATGTTGCTTTGATGATTCTGAGTGGCTTGTTTTTGAGAAGTCATACACATTTCACTGTATCCATTCAGATACTCAATGGTGTGCATGTGTGATTATCTTAGTTTTTAAGGTGATGTTTGTAAATTATTTGTAATTGGCATCTGTGGTGCATTCATATATGAAATGAACGTTACTGTACTTCTATGAACAACTGTCACATACCAATAACAAAGCAAAGACAGTAGATGCTGGAGATTTGGAACTGACACAACCAGTAATTGTTGGAGAAACTCAGCAGGTCTGGCAGCATCTATGCAGAGATGGGTACTAAAGAAGGGTCACTGGATTGAAATATTAACTCTGTTTTCTCACCGCAGATGCTGCCAGACCTGCTGAATGTCTCCAGCAGTTTCTTTTCTTGTGTATCACATATGTATGTTTTATACAACTCTTGACCTGAACTACTATGACCCAATGATTCCCCAAAAGCATGTTATTAAATGTTGAGCATTTGAAGTATTAGAATATCAGATGTTACTTACTTTTCATGCAAATTCTGAACGTAAATGTATTTTTATGTTGAAATTATTTTCTAACAACTCATATATAATATTGACACAAGGAACAGTGGTGTTAAGATGACTGATTATACTTTTAAAGCAAAAGTAAACATCAGAAATAAACATATTCCACTTTGGTGGACTCAGAGGTTTAGTCCTCTAAAGTGTCAGCTTCAATTCTCCTAACTCTGAAATTGCTCCTTTTGATACTACTTACTTCTTTATTTCAGGCAAATCTTTGAGATAATTCTTTGTAAGCCGAAATAAGATTTGAACTAGCAGTAAACATAACATAATGCTTCAGGGCATTCCAACTGTCTAAAAATCTGCAATTAATGAATTCTGAGTTGATTCGGACTGACTCCAGCACCATGAATGGTGCATTTTAAAAAGTGGGATCCCCTCCAAATTTAGTAAATCAGCTCCATTTATGCTATAGTGCTCTGTAAATTCAGATCACTTTTAATGGTCATGTATCTGTGTATGGCAAAGTACTTTAAAGTGTAATGTTTATCTTACCCTCTTTCACCAGCCCTATCCATAAATGGTTTAGCATTGAAAAGTAATTAGCAGTTGAAAAGCTCACAGTCTGAGACAGTTGATTTGAGGATGTCTAATTATGTTTCACTGACAATGCAATGCAAATATCTTTACTGAACACATTGGTCAGGCAGCATTATGTTCTGCACCATTATATCGTCCACATCAAAGTAATCTGTTGCCAGAGACAAACTTTGTAGGACACATCTCAGAACATGGACATCTTTTACATTGGAAACCCTCTCCCTTACATCAACAGTTCACATCCCACTTTATGTCTACTTCAAGCAAGTATCTCTCTGCTTGAAAGTGGATTGTTTCAGCAGATAATTCATTTTCAAACTATAAACCACAAGAGAAAAGGTGAGGGAGATACTGCTCTGATAACAGTTTTTCTTCCAAATTGTCCAGTAGGATCCAGCTATTTTCTGCATGAAGTGATTAGAGTTTCCATGTAGGAAGGAGTTAATCACTTTAGGTAAATGTGTTTTCTGTCCTTATTTTCAGCTCTGTTTGATTTACACAAAGTAATATAACATTCATAAGTAAAGTCAAATAAACCTGTGGTTTGAAGCAAACCCTGTACTCCTTGAAAACCTAAAAAAACACAAGCTTTTGGAGAAAGTAGAATTCTCTGTCTGTACTGTGACAGCATAGAAACCTTTTGTATTTTGCTTGTACACAAGAGACTCTCTCAAAGTAACTGTCTTATTTTGACTACCTGTAACATTCGAGTTGCTGTGCAGATACAGTGGAGTAGATTCTGATTTAGTGCAATAACGTAAAATGGCTGATGATCGATTGGTAGACTGTTTGACGTCTCTTTTGACCTCAGTAGAAATAAAAAGCAGGAAGGGTGCAAAGTGGGTTCTCATCACCACGACCCCAAACACTCCTAAATGAAACAGCAAATTTGCTTGTACATCTTTCAGTGTTGTGCACTGTATTCACTGCTCACAATGTGGCCTTCTCTACATTACGAGAACAAAATATAGACCGGCTGACCACTTTGAGAAACTCCATCTCATTCCACAAGCATGACTCTGAGCTCTCTGTCACTTTTTAATTCAACTGTCCACCTTGCTTCCATTCTGACCTTTCTGTCCTTGGCCTGAATCATTAAATCTTTTGTTAGTTCATCTCTTGTGTCTTACATCCTAACAGTGACCTTCTGCTTTGTCAGTACTTCTCCCTTCTGTTGGCTTTAAAACCCATTACATTTCGATCTTTCTTCAGTTCTGAAGAAAAGTGATCAATCTGAAATGGTCACTTAGTTTTGCTGCACAGATGCTGTCTGATATGTAGGGACTTTCCAGCATTTGTTTTAGTTTTTATTTCAGATTACCAGCATTTATGATATTTCTTAACTTTTGTTTGTGCTGGTCCTTATCACCAGTTTTAGAAAGTTGCACTAAATCTACTCCAGAGATTTTATTAGTATGTTCCTTGTATTAACACAGTATAATACCTATCTTGCATTTTTACTTTGGCCCTAATTTTTACTGTTGCAAGGTTTTGGGCTTCATACAGACCTGCTAACCTATATTTTGATGAATTCCAGATGTGCATTTGAAGTGATGCTACACATCTTGCCTTCATCAAAATCTGTTCAACCATTGTGTAATGATTGAAAAGTAAATACAGATGCTGAGCATTTCCAAATGTAAAAGCATTTTTTAAATGCGAGTTGATAATTTCAGAGAACCTTACACCAAATTCAAGTGATATATTCTGCATGATTTAAAGAAGACTACATAGTCGTATTTCTTCCCCATAGTGATCAGCGGCATAGTGTCAATATTGTAACACACCTTCTTTGTATTTAGGATCGTGTGGAACTCATGCCCCCTACATGAGGCCTGTTTATCCGACTAAAACCTTCCCAAATATGTACACCCTTGCTACTGTAAGTGTTAACTTTTGTAAAAGTAGCATCATGCATTTTAATAGTGATCCAGTTTTATTTCTGGCAAATTACTGAATATGAAATATTGAGCTATTGGATTTCTTGAATTCAAATTGGATATATTTTGATATTAGTTAGTATGTACTTTGATAGAAATCAAACTGTTCTTTTCATTTTGTGAATTAATTAATTCACATGACAGTCCTGTAGATGGGTGCACTGCATGGCATGGTACTATGCTATGTTGATTTGGAAAGTCTCAGGTATACTTCCTTGTTCCTGTCATTTCAGCCAATGTCATCAGAGGCAGTAAATAAAAGTCTTCAATTCACCCAAGTGTTCCAAGGAAGGGGAGAGGGAAAAAAAAAGAATTCATTTGCTGAAATTAAAAACATACTTGCAAAACTAACCTGTGATTTTTCATTTTAGCTGCTGACAAATGTTTCCAGCATTTTGTATATTTTTTTTCTTTCTGGTCTGATTGCTGCTTGTAGACCCTGCTGAAAGTTCATACATGAATGTCTGGTGAGGATGGATAAGGCTTATTTGTGATGACCTTTATATTAGATAGCTCATGCATGGGGTACCGACACACTAAACATTTGCTGATAGATGAGGGTACCAGACTGCAATATGCTGTCAGTCTCCTCAGGAAAATAATTTTTTAGAAGAAAAATTAATAAAGGAGGCTTTTAGGACAGTAATGTGAGGGTTATTTTCTTTTAAATGACACATGTGGCCCTTTTAAGCTTAAATGAGGGCTGGGAACTAACTGAGCAAGCAATGTCTTTAGAGCTTAAAAAACCTTACTGGTAATCATGTGTAGTCTTTTTTCTTCTTCTTTTTACTTTTTTTTTGAGAACCATGCTCATGACCCTGCTTTAAACTAATTTCATGATAAACAAGCCTTAATGTACCAAAATAGTGGAGACCCTGTCTACATAGGAAAAGGAAATATATCAGATTCATTAGTGGTAATAGTGTTTTTATTAATGCTGTGTCAATACCTTTTTCCCCCTCTGTCAAAATTTCAGCACATTTTATGTGCAGTATGGAGTCCAGGTTTTGAAATTAGTGAATAAGCAATACATTGGAAGCTGAAATAAGAGGCAAAAATACGTTGGAGTATTAAACCCATTTAAAGTGTTTTTTTTTCTTTCCAAGCAAACGCAAATGTTGGTTTTCCTGCTCTTTCGTATTACATAAATAATGTAGAAATACAGCTTTGAATTCCTGTTCTAATTTTCTGTGTTCAGGTCTTAGATGCATATTTTCCCTAGTGAAATTACTTGGTGTGAGAAAGGTTGTGTAAATTCTAACGAATAAAACTCACATCTAATCAACTTGCTTCGGTTTTTCATACAAAGGGACTTTATCCTGAATCACATGGAATTGTTGGCAACTTGATGCATGACCCTGTGTTTGATGCCAATTTCAGCCTTCGAGGTAGAGAAAAATTGAATCCTCGATGGTGGGGAGGACAACCGGTGAGTTCTGAATGTATCTATTTCTGAGAATTGTCTAGTGAATGCAGGGCAGTTTGTCTCCTAACTGGAGTCCATTCTTATCTCTCAGTGAAAAAATGTTTAATTAACATTTTATAAACAATTTAAAGAAAAGGAAATAAAGGTAGCACTATTTTGTTTTGCCTGTACTCGGTGAAATATTGAATTCACAAGTTTAAATGAACTAATTTATTGTACTGTCTTTAAATACTTAATTTGCTTTTTAAATTGTTCTTTGATGGGAAGTGAGCATAGGTGGAAATTCCAACATTTTCTGCCCATCCTTAATTGCCTCTGAGATTGTGGTAGTGAGACATCTTTTTGAATGATTGCAGTCCATTTGGTCTAAGTACACCTGCAGATCTCCAAGGATGGGAGTTCCAGGATTTCGATCTATTGATAGTGAAAGAAAGACTGTTGGATAAACATGGTGGCTCAGTGGTTATCACCACTGCCTCACAGCACCAGGGACCTGGGTTTGACTCCAGCCTTGGGTGACTGTCTGTGTGGAGTTTACACATTCTCCCCTTGTCTGCCTGGGTTTCTGTTGGGTGCTGTGGTTTCCTCTTACAGTCTGGAGATGTGCGGGTAAAGTGGATTGACCATGCTAAATTGTCCATTGTGTCCAGGAATCTGCAGGCTTGCTGGATTAGCCATGGGAAATGCAGGGTTACAGGGTTAGTGAGAGGGCTGGGGCTGGGGCTGAGACTTGATCTGGGTGGGATGCTCTTTGAACAGTCACTGCAGACTTGATGGGCTAAATGGCCTCATTCTACACTGTAGCAGTTCTAAGGCTGTATAGTTCCAAGTAAGGATGGCATGTGACTGGAGGGCAGCTTTTAGGTGGTTGTGTTCCCAGATATATGTTGCCCATGTCCTTCTAGATGAAAGTTTGCAAGTTTGGAAGGTGCTGTCAAAGTAGCCTTGGTGGGTTGCTATAGTGCACTTTAGCAAACATTGCTGGTACCGTGCATCAATGGGTGGAGGGAGTGAATGTTGGGAATGGGAATACAAGCAATGTAGGCACTATATAATGTTGAGCTTCTTTTGTATGTCACTAGATCTACACTCATTCAGGCAAGTAGAAAGTATTCCATCACACTGCTGACATGGTCTTTGCTGTATGACTGTATGAATTGTGTGCTATAGACGTAGAGCTGCTGATCTCTGTTTGCAACCACAGTTTTTAGTAAGGCTGATCCAATTTCTGGTCAATGGTAAAGCCCAGGATGTTCATAGTGGGGAATTCAATGATAGTAATGCCATCGAATACTAAGGGCTGATGGTTAGATTCTCTTTTCTTGGAGATGGTCAACTTCAGTATCTGAGGAGTAGTGAATGGTGCTGAACATTGTGTAATCATTAGTTAACATCCCCACTTCTGACCTTATAATGGGGCGGGGGGGGAGACAGGCATTGATGAAGCAGTCGAAAATGTTTGGATCTTAAACACAACCATTTGCACATTGATAGCTGTCATCAGCTGAGCCAGCAAACCTGTGAGCTACCTAGCTCCGTTCAAAGTTTTAGTGGAATCTTGCTGACACATTAATGCTACACTGGCAAAGGTGCTTTCATTTAGATGAGAGGATGAACCGAGGTTCTATTTATCCTCTTCATGGATGTCAAAGCTCCCTTGGAACAATTCAGAGAAAATCAGGGCACATTTCCTGGTGCTCTTGGCAACAATTACCTCTCAACCAACATCATGAAAAAGTAAATGATTTATGTTGTCTGTGAACTGGCTGCCATGTTTCCTACATTTCAGAATTACTCAGCTGTCTATAAAAACCTGATTTATCATAGAATCCCTACAATGTGGAAACAAGCCCTTCAGCCCAACAAGTCCACACTGACCCCCAGAGCATCCCACCCAGATCCATCACCATACAACCCACCTAATCTACACATCCCTGAACACTATGGGCAATCTAGCACAGCCAATGCACCTAGCCTGCACATCTTTGGGCTGTAGGAGGAAACTGGAGCACCCGGAGGAAACCCACACAGACACAGGGAGAATATGCAGACTCCATACAGACAGCTGCCCAAGGGTGGAATTGAACCCTGGTCCCTGGTGCTGTGAGGCAGCAGTGCTAACCACTGAGCCACCATGCCACCCTGTGAAAAGCATCATATGTACAAGTTCTTTCAGGAAGGGAATTTCATAATTTTTATCCATTTTGTTTACATGCATGCATTTATTCCAATTCAGGATATATTTCCATACATGATTTATGAAAGCACTGCACTTCCTGACTGCATGGTACTTGAGAGAAAGGATTGAAAGCATTCAGTTTCTGCCCTGGGAACAGTGTAGGTTTCAGTGACAGGATTGATTGATTTTAATTGATTGATTGCTATTTTATTCCCATGTGTACCGAAATTTCATGAAAAGCTTTGTTTATGAGCAGTACAGGCAGATAACAGGCAGGCGAAGGATGTACAGATCAAAAAGACTTAGAGGTACACAGGTTACATTGCAGGTTACATTATTTGAGGCCAGAGTCCATTCAACAGTCTGATAACGACCGGAAAGAAGCTGTTCCTGACCCTGCTTGAGCGTGTGTTCAGCCTTCTGTATTTTCTACCTGACGGAAGAGGTTGTAGGAGGTCATTACCAGGGTGCGATGGGTCTTTGATGATGTTGGCCGCCTTTCTACAGCAGCGAGCCATGTAAATGGAGTCCATGGATGGAAGGTTGGCCTCCATGATGGTCTGGGCTGCACACACCACCTTCTGTAGTTTTTTACAGTCCTGGGCAGAGCAGTTGCCATTGCAGGCCGTTATGCACCTGGACAGTATGCTTTCAATGGTGCATCTGTAGAAGTTGGTGAGGGACCTTATGGACATGCCAAATTTTCTGAGCTGCCTGAGGAAGAAGAGGCTTTGTTGTCCCTTCCTGACTGTTGCATTTACGTGGGAAGTCCAGGATAGGTTGTCACTTACCGTCACTCTGAGGAACTTGATGCTCTTCACTGTCTCAGCCTCAGTTCCAGTGTTGTAGATTGGAGGGTGTTCTCCCCCTTTCTTTCGGAAGTCAATGATCAGTTCTTTAGTTTTGCCGACTTTGAGAGACAGATTTGCTTTCATTGCACCATGTCACCAAGCCTTCTATCTCCCTTCTGTATTTTGACTCATCAGTGTTAGATATCTGTTCCGCTACAGTGGTGTTGTCAGTGAACTTGTAGGAGTGGATGAAAATTGAAGCAGCTGCTTTGGCTTTGATCTTTGGTTTGGGATGAGTTAGATTGAACTCAATGGGAAAGGATTCTAAACTTTGATTGAGGTGTTATTCCTAGTAACTTGTGGGTGAAATGCAGTGTTACGAGCCCACTTGGTGTTGTGTGCATCTCCAAGATTGGACCACAGACTTTGTGGTATTTCCACAGCTCCAGGCAAAGGTCAGATATCATTGATTGGCAGCTGTTCTGCATGTGACATGAATGATATTTTGGGGGCGGGATCTGTATTTTGCCAGAGATGGAGATGCATGTGCTGATGATGAAGGTCTTATTCATTTTGAGTGATCTTTCTTTCTCACTGGGGAAGGATTGAGCTTATTGTCCATACCTTGAGAATTGTCAGGCTCCTGGAACTCTTGCTGTCAGTGCGCAGAATGGCAGTGGGGACATGAGCAGAATATGTGTCAAGGGGTCCCTCCTGGTTCTAAAGCCCAAAGTTATTGATTTGCATCCAATATTAGAATTTATAAGGTACAAGAGGGGACATGATGTTAAATTGACCTACCTTTATTACCCCTCATGTGGCAGTGTTTGGGGTTTTACTCAATAGGGATATATATTTTGTCTTCTCTGTTTGAGTGGAAATTTGGTGGAGCAGATTGTCCACCCTTTATAAAACCTGATGGATTTTCATTCTATTGGAATTCCCTCCTCTTACCAATCTGTGATCCATTAGTGTTGCATCCCACTGGAAGGTGATAGTAGCAATGATATTGGCTATGAGACAATGATCATTGAAAGGTTTACTGAGATGAGCAACTATATCTTTCATTTCAGTTGAAACAAAGCTATGTTAGCAGAGTTGGATGCTTCCTTGCTTTGCTGTTAGAAGAAACAAGTGGGTTCACAGGGAAGCTATCCATTTTTGTGATCTTTGATTTGACTAACTTCTCTGTTAAGGCTAAGTGTAGATTTTGCACCTGTTTAGAATTTCTGTTCTTGTTGTAGTTGACTGGGCAGGATGGTTGACTGGGGAAGGTGGATCTGTCCTCAAATATAGACTGTGAATAGTTGAAATGCCAGCAGGGAGTAGGGCTATTGTCAAAAGCAGCATTGAGTATTTAACTCTGATATACACTGAAAGACAGGGGGCTGAATTTTCTTGGCTCTTAACATAGGACCAAGATGGACCAGGCCTGAGATGACTGAGAATTTGGCGTCAGAGGAATCTGTCCTTCTCCAAGCTAGTCGTCATTGTGATTTGTCCTCAGAAGGCCATGCACATTGTAGCACTGGTCACCATTTCCTTATCAGTAGTCATCAAAGTCACTTCTTTCTCATTCGCACTTTCCTCTAGAAAGTAGCTGTGTGCCACTCCATCTTGGGTTACTGATGACCACTATTAAAAGCTGGGCCGTACAGTCAGTTCCTCATAGATGATGCCTTGGAGCAATGGGTTTCACCTCCTCCACTTGATTTCCCTATGTGCAGGGAATTATTAATTGCACTTGTGTAAACTTTAAATCAATTACTCTCTAGAAATTCTAGTCATTATATTGTCTGCTACAGTGACTCTGACTGGGGGATGAATAGTGGGATGGGCATGAAGAAGTCATGGAGTTTCTTCAATTGGTCCCATTGGGAATGACCTGAATAGCACACACTGGTTTCATACCTTAGCAGAAAGACAGCTTCCCTGACAGTGCTGCCTTTCCTTAACACTGCACTCTGGTGTGAACCTGAAACTAAAATACAACCGAGGAGAAAGGTTTAATATGGTCCCAGTGTGGAACAATAAAGATGTAATAAAAGCTAGAAATGACTAATTAGATGGAAGAAAACAGAAACTCACATTCTTGATAAATGGGGAAGTAAAATCTCTCATGCCTTTGCGGACATAACACAGAAAATTGGTTTCATATACAGAGAAGATTTAGATTAAAATAGAAACAAGAAAGTGGATGCATGAATGTTACTGCAAGAGTAGTAATTCAACTCAGTGGATTTGATACCATTGTTCTCACCGTTAATGAGCACTTGGAAAATCACAAGATAATTTCTGGTTTAAAGATTTGCCATTATATGGTTTTTAAAAAATTATTAATGCGTGACACGGTACACTTAGTCACAAAGCTGGCAGGAGATGGGTGATAGGGCAATATAAATGATTGTGCTTTATTGTTCAAAGCATGAGTTATTCTGCATTACTAGGTGCGATGAGAGTGACTGCCTTTGAAATCAAGGCAGCATTTGACCAACTATTACATCTAACAGTCATAGCAAAATTGAAGTCACTGGGAATCTCTTCATTGTTTGGAGTCAGACTTGGCAGAAGGATGATGGTTGTGATTTTTGGAGGTCATTATGCAGGAGTTCTTCAGGGTAGTGACCAAAGCCCAGCTGCTGCTTCTCTCCATTATCAGGTGAGAACTGGGGATGTTTACCAATTGTTGTACCACATTCAGTGCCAAATGCAACTCCTCAGATATTGAAGCAATCCAGATACAGCAAGACCTCGACGACATTCAGGTTTGAGTTGATAAGTGACAGGAATATTAGTGCCACACTGTGGAATACTTCGACACGCAAGGCTACAATCATCTCTCAAGACATAAAGTGGCATTACCACTGCTGAATCTTCATTAACCATTAACCAGAATCTGAACTGGACTAGCTATATGAATACTGTGGCTGCAAGAGCAAGTCAAAGGTTGGGAATTGTGTGGTGAGTAACTGACCTTCAAACATGCCAAAGCCTGTCTATCATCTACAAGGCACGAGTCAGGAGTGTGATTGGAATATTCTTCACTTCCTTGAATAGACGGAGCTCAAACAACAGTCAAGAAGCTTAACACCATCCAGGAAAACTCAGGCTGCTTGAGCGGCACTTGTGTACACCCTCAACATTCACTCCTTTCACCACAATATATAGTGGCAGGTACAAGATGCACTGCAACCTATTGGGAGAGCACATTCTAAACCTCTGATCTCTAGCACCTAAGAACACAGAATCACCAGCTAGATGGAAGCAAGTTCCTTTCGAAACCACTTACTGTGCTGACTTGGAAAGTTATTGCCATTCTGTCACTGTTGTTGAATCAAAATCCTGGAATTACTTTCCTGACAGTACATTGAGCTGCAGCAGTTCAAGAAGGTGGCTCATAACCTTCTTCTCAATATAGTTTAGGTTTGTGCAATAAATTCTAGTCTCACTAGCAAGGCTTACATCCTGTGAACAACTTGAAAATAGATACTGTTGAATTTTTTATATCGATATTGTTTCCGACAGTCATGGCAACTTACATTTTTACAAAGAACAACATGCATGGTATATCATTTTATATCTATTATTAGAATAACTCATGTTTTTCAATGTATTGTATGTTGTGAGATGTTCTTACGCAGCGCACCAAGTACTTATCCAGGCAGCATCTTTTGATTTGCTGCTGCATGTGGCTCTAAAGCCTCCATGTCAGACAACAATACTTGTTTCAGTCTGGCAGACTGTTTGTGCTGCTTGTGATACAGTCTGTCCTACATTGAAGAAGCTAAACATAGGTTTCTTTACTTCAGCCAGGATCTCATTGAATGGTGGTGCGGACTCAGTGCTCCAAATGCTCCCGTTCTGCTTCTTATCTCATGGTCTTCAGTATTACTATTGCTGCTGAGTTGTACTTCCGGCTTTGGCTGCACTGTCCTCTCATTTGCAGGTTAATTCTCACATCCGGGGCCTACAGTGTGCAAACCAATCTGAATTCAAACTTCAAGAATTTTCTTTCCTTAACTTTCTGCAGCCGAGGTGTCTGAAAAATTACATTAGTAACATCGACCATGTCTGCTTCTTCAATTTTTCAGCCCATTTAACTCTTCCATTTTGGAGATTTTTACTCATTTAATCTTTTTGCTTCGACTAATCTTTATATATGATCTGACACTCAACCTCTGACTAGTTTAAAAAAACCTGATCCTAGTTTATTCAACACATCAACTGATTAGTATTAAGAATTCTGAACTCAGTTGTTCTCTTTTTTTGTTTAGTTTAACATTATAAAGGAACTCATCAATCTTTCAGTATATGATTCAAATGAAAGATTTTCAAGAGTTGAAGGAGTTTTATTCTGCTTCTTGTATTTTTCAGTTTCATTTTGGATTTTAAGCTATAGCTTTTGGATAGTTTATTTTGCATGGTTTATTATTCCCAAATATTTTGAGATGTTTTGTAGATTAGAGTTGTGCATAATATATAGGATAAAGCAGCATGGTGGCATGGTGGTTAGCACTGCTGCCTCACAGTGCCAGAGTCCCAAGTTGGATTCCAACCTTGGATGACTGTGTAGAGTTTGCACGTTCTCTCTGTGTCTCTCTGTGGGTTTCTTCTGGGTGCTCCGGTTTCCTTCCACAGTCTAAAGATGTGCAGGTTAGGTGAATGGCCTCGGTAAACTGTCCGCAGTGTCCGAGGATGTGCAGGTTAAATGGGTGGGAAATGTGAGGTTATGGGAATAGTGTGGGGGTCTGGGTCTTGGTGGGATGCTGTTCAGAGGGTCAGTGCAGACTTGATGGACCGAATGGCCTCTTTCCGCACTGTAGGGATTCTATGATTCTAAAGCAGTCTTTGTCATGTTCCTCTTTCTTGCTTTACTGTCCGTTGTTTTTTGCTGGTGTAGGAATGTCATTCCAGACGCCAGTAACTATTTGTGTAGACCAGAGGTTGTAAAAGGAAGTAGTTGGAATGACTGCAATTGATATTCTGATAAAGATTTATGTTGGCAGGCCAGACCCGAGGTCAAGTCTTGTTCTGATGCATTATGGTGCAGAAAGCTGCCTATAAAAATGTCTCTGAGCAGAGACTGTGGTTTTGCAGCCTGAAATTTCTTCTATATTGACTGAGAAAATCAAGTGCATGCAAGATTCTAATGATGTGAGAAAATAGAAGGGCTGGAATTTCATACATATATGTGTGTCAGAGTAGAGGCAAGGGGATTTAAGGTAGGCTGAATGGACTCTATTCTCAGATTCCCACTCCCACTCGCATTTCTGAGGATTTTGCCGGCACTGAGTGGCAAGCTCATCATGCAGCAATCCCACCCTTGCTTTTCCATCATATGGATGGGCATTTTAGAGCCTCCACAAGATTCATGGAATTGGGCATAACACTGATTTGGAATTCTGGTTCATGTTACCTCAGAGGAGTTATGGATCTTGGGGGATATCTGTTCTGGAGTTAGGAACCTCTGGACAGATGTATTTAAAAGATGTTGCCAAATGTAACTGTCACAATTAGATGTTACATGATAAGTTAAATAAGTTTTGAATAAAGTAACTGATAATAGGATACTGTCTTTAATGGATGAGTGATCATTAAATTGACCAGCATGATGTAATTCTCCATATTTGTTAGAGTAGTGGAGAAAGGACAGTTACGCGTTAAAAGTTGTTGAGAATCAGACGTGGCATGTTGATGCTGTGTGCTTTCATCTTTATGTTGATTTAAAGTCCAGACATCGTTTGAAACACTTTTCCAGTATCCACATTGCACAAAATTCAGTAGCCCCATGACAAAACAGGGAAATCTTTTGAAATGATCAGGAATATGTCAAAATAAATAAACATCCATTCAAACACCTCTTGAAAAAGGGCTTAATCCTATTAAATGCTCCTAAAAGTTTCAGAATAGACAGGCAATCAAAAAAACATAATCCTCCTAAGTTGATTGAACTGTCAATCAAACATAGCTCAATGTTCCCTTGATAGCTGTGTAAACAAACCCTAGAGAATTAAATCAATTAATGAGGATTGGAGTTCAGCCAAGCATTTAAAATTGGATGTCATTGCAGAATTATATAAACAACGGCTCTAGAGCTGAATACATTGAAACTTTTGAACGAGGCTGAACAGATGGCTTTCTTAAGAACTTCCTCAGAGGTAGAACAAACAGCAGGACTGTTATTCAAGGATGTCAGACATCTGTTGAATTATGGCTAAGGTGCCTAATAGACAGCCACAGAACAAAGAACAAAGAAAATTACAGCACAGGAACAGGCCCCTTGGCCCTCCAAGCCTGTGCCAATCCAGATCCTCTATCTAAACCTGTTGCCTATTTTCCAAGGATCTATATCCCTCTGCTCCCTGCCCATTCATGTATCTGTCTAGATACATTTTAAATGACCCTATCGTGCCCACCTGTACCACCTCCTCTGGCAACGCATTTCAGGCACCCACCACCCTCTGCGTAAAGAACTTACCACGCATATATCCCTTAAACTTTTCCCCTCTCACCTTGAAATTGTGACCCCTAGTAATTGAGTCCCCCACTCTGGGAAAAAGCTTCTTGCTATCCACCCTGTCTATACCTCTCATGATTTTGTAGACCTCAATCAGGTCCCCCCTCAACCTCCACCTTTCTAATGTAAATAATCCTAATCTACTCAACCTCTCTTCATAGCTAGCGCCCTCCATACCCGGCAACTTCCTGGTGAACCTCCTCTGCACCCTGTCCAAAGCATCCACATCCTTTTGGTAATGTGGCGACCAGAACTGTACGCAGTATTCCAAATGTGGTCGAACTAAAGTCCTATACAACTGTAACATGACCTGCCAACTCTTGTACTCAATACCCCGTCCGATGAATGAAAGCAAGCCGTATGCCTTCTTGACCACTCTATCCACCTGCGTTGCCAACTTCAGGGTACAATGGACCCGAACACCCAATTTTCCCCAGGGCTTTTCCATTTACTGTATAGTTTGCTCTTGAATTGGATCTTCCAAAATGCATCACCTCGCATTTGCCTGGATTGAACTCCATCTGCCGTTTCTCCGCCCAACTCTCCAATCTATCTATATTCTGCTCCGACAGTCTCCTTCACTGTCTGCTACTCCACCAATTTTAGTGTCGTCTGCAAACTTGCTAATCAGACCATCTATACCTTCCTCCAAATTATTTATGTATATCACAAACAACAGTGTCCCAATACGGATCCCTGTGGAACACCACTGGTCGCAGTTCTCCATTTTGAGAAACTCCCTTCTACTACAACTCTCTGTCTCCTGTTGCCCAGCCAGTTCTCTATCCATCTAGCTAGTACACCCTGGACCCCATGCGAATTCACTTTCTCCATCAGCCTACCATGGGGAACCTTATCAAACGCCTTACTGAAGTCCATGTATATGACATCCACAGACCATCCCTCATCTATCAACTTTGTCACTTCCTCAAAGAATTCTATCAAGTTGGTAAGACATGAACTTTCCTGCACAAAACCATGCTGCCTATCACTAATAAGCCCATTTTCTTCCAAATGTAAATAGATCCTATCCCTCAGTATCTCCTCTAGCACTGACGCCAGGCTCACCGGTCTATAATTACCTGGATTATCCTTGCTACTCTTCTTAAACAAGGGGACAACATTAGCAGTTCTCCAGTCCTCCGGGACCTCACCCGTGCTCAAGGATGCTGTAAAGATATCTGTTAAGACCCCAGCTATTTCCTCTCTCACCTCCCTCAGTAAACTGGGATAGATCCCATCCGGACCTGGGGACTTGTCCACTCTAATGCCTTTTAGAATATCCAACACTTCCTCCCCTCCTTATGCCGACTTGACCTAGAGTAATCAAACATCTATCCCTAACCTCAACATCCGTCATGTCCCTCTCCTCAGTGAATACCGACGCAAAGTACTCATTAAGAATCTCACTCATTTTCTCTGACTCCTTGCATAACTTCCCTTCTTTGTCCTTGAGTGGGCCAACCCTTTCTCTAGTTACCCTCTTGCTCCTTATGTATGAATAAAAGGCTTTGGGATTTTCCTTAACCCTGTTTGCTAAAGATATTTCATGACCCCTTTTAGCCCTCTTAATTCTTCGTTTCAGATTGGTCCTACTTTCCCGATATTCTTCCAAAGCTTCGTCTGTTTTCAGTCGCCTAGACCTTATGTATGCTTCCTTTTTCCTCTTTGCTAGTCTCACAATTTCACCTGTCATCCATGGTTTCCTAATCTTGCCCTTTCTATCCCTCATTTTCACAAGGACATGTCTGTCCTGTACTCTAATCAACCTCTCTTTAAAAGCCTCCCACATATCAAATGTGGATTTACCCTCAAACAGCTGCTCCCAATGCACATTCCGCAGCTCCTGCGGAATTTTGCTATAGTTGGCCTTCCCCCAAATCAGCACTCTTCCTTTAGGACCACCCTCGTCTTTGTCCATCAGTATTCTAAAACTTACGGAATTGTGATCACTATTCCCAAAGTAATCCCTTACTGAAACTTCAACCACCTGGCTGGGCTCATTCCCCAACACCAGGTTTAGTATGGCCCCTTACCGAGTTGGACTATTTACATACTGCTCTAGAAAACCCTCCTGGATGCTCCTTACAAATTCTGCTCCGTCTAAACCCCTAACACTAAGTGAATCCCAGTCAATGTTGGGAAAATTAAAATCTCTCATCACCACCACCTTGTTGCTCCTACATCTTTCCATAATCTGCCTACATATTTGTACCTCTATCTCACGCTCGCTGTTGGGAGGCCTGTAGTACAGCCCCAACATTGTTACCGCACCCTTCCTATTTCTGAGCTCTGCCCATATTGCCTCACTGCTCGAGTTCTCCATTGTGCCCTCCTTCAGCACAGCTGTGATATCCTCTTTGACCAGTAATGCAACTCCTCCACCCCTTTTACCTCCCTCTCTATCCCACCTGAAGCATCTATATCAGGGATATTTAGTTGTCAATCTTGCCCTTCCCTCAACCAAGTCTCAGTAATAGCAATAACATCATACTCCCAGGTACTATTCCAAGCCCTAAATTCATCTGCCTTACCTACTACACTTCTCGCATTGAAACAAATGCACCTCAGACCAACTGTCCCTTTGCGTTCATCATCTGCACTCTGCCTACTCTTCCCTTTAGTCACACTGACTTCATTATCTAGTTCCTTACAGGCTTTAGTTACTATCTCCTTACTGTCCACTAACCTCCTCATTTGGTTCCCAACCCCTGCCACATTAGTTTAAACCCTCCCCAACAGCGTTAACAAAAGCACCCCCAGGACATTGGTTCCAGTCCTGCCCAGGTGTAGACCGTCCGATTTGTAATAGCCCCACCTCCCCCAGAACCGGTCCCAGTGTCCCAAAAATCTGAACCCCTCCCTCCTGCACCATCTCTCAAGCCACTCTTTTATCTTGCCTATTCTTTCATTTCTACTCTGACTAGCACATGGCAGTGGTAGCAATCCTGAGATTACTACGTCTGAGGTCCTACTTTTTAACTCAGCTCCTAACTCCCTAAAATCTGCTTGTAGGACCTCATTCGTTTTTTACCTGTATCATTGGTGCCTATATGCACCATGACAGCTGGTCCAGTGGGACAATGTCCCAGTGAATGGAGGTCTTTGGACAAGCTTGCTTAGACATCCTCCTTCCTCTTTTTTTCCACCCTGAGCATGCTTCTAGAAGCAGCAGCCCCAGTTCAACACCATTCCTACTATAGCACAATGAACATACCATGGGAGGATATTGCTGGGCAGGAGGTTGGGAATCACAAGATCAGGAAATGGCCTGCTTCTCACCTTGAGGATAAATTGACCTGAAGTATTTATGTTGCAAGTGGGGGAAATTCTCACTCAGGTTAATTTATGATTTTATCTAGAATGGCTCATAACATTTGTAGATCTGGTAACTATTGGATTGGCCACATAAATGTCATGGTAACTAGGCCAGATCAGAGGCAGGATATTGAGTCGATGCCTCAACACCTAACTCCCCAAAGATTCTTTTACTTTGAAAGCACAAGTCAACTATGTGATGGAATATTTGCCAATTCCCTGAATGATTATCACTTCAACAACACCTTTGATCGTTTTATAATATTTGATTGGGTTTATCATTGTCACATGCACTGAGATACAGTGAAAAGTATTGCTTTGCTTGCACGGTGGCTCAGCGGTTAGCACTGCTACCTCACAGTGCCAGGGACCCGGGTCAATTCCACCCTTGGGTGACTGTCTGTGTGGAGTTTGCACGTTCTCCCCGTGTCTGTGTGGGTTTTGTCCGGGTGCTCCGGTTTCGTCCCACAGTCCAAAGATGTGCAGGCTAGGTGGATTGGCCATGCTAAATTGCCCCTAGTGTTCAGGAATGTGTAGATTAGGTGGGTTATAGGGAATGGTTCTGGGGGGATGCTCTGAGGGTCGGTGTGGACCTGTTGGGCCAAAGGGCCTGTTTCCACACTGTAGGGATCCTATGATTCTAACATAAGTATGTCGGGATAATACCACAGAATGCATAATATAGTGTTATAGCTACAGACAGGGTGCAGAAACAGTCCTTAACTCTGTTGGTACATGTTTTCATACTTTTGTTTCTTCTGTCCAATGGAAGCAGATGGATGAGTATAACTGGGACAACTTGAGACTCAACATACTTCAGGGCAACAAAACAGAAATTGCTGGAAAATCTCAGCAGGTCTGACAGTATCTGTGGAAAGAAAGCAGAGTTTCTGGTCCAGTGACCCTTCTTCAGAAATGATGGTTGCTGGGAAAAGGGCGGATTTTGTACAGAAGATGGGTGGGTGGGGTTGTGGGCGCTGTGGTGTAGGGGGAGTAAATGATAGGTGGAAATATAGTCCAAAGAGAAAGAAACACAGCTGGACAGACAAAGGAGTGGTTAAATGTCAGTTTGGGGGAATGAAAAGCTACTAATGAGGACAGTTAGTGGCTGACTGTGGGTAAGGTATGATAACAGCCAGTGTAATGACAAGGCTTAGTGTGAGGCTGGGGAAAGCGTGGAGAGAGGTGCTCAAGCCCTAAAATTGTTGAACTCAATATTAAGTCCTGAAGGGTGCAGGGTTCCCAAGCGGAAAATGAGTTGCTGTTCTTCCAGCTTGCGCTGAGCTTCGCTGGAGCACTGCAGCAGAAATGTTGGCCAGAGAACAGGGTGGTGTGTTGAAATGGCAGGCAACTGGAAGCTCAGGATCTTTTCTGCAGGCAGAACACAGGTATTCTGTGAAGTGGTCACCCAGTCAGATTTGCCAGCGATTTCTGTTTTTGTTTCAAATTTCCAGTATCCGCAGTTCTTTCGGTTTTTTGTTCATGCTTCAGGGCAAAGTAGTCCTCTAGATCAACAGTCCATCCATCACCTTACAGTGCACCAGTGATGGACAAAATGGTTGTGTCTGTGTGTGCACCAGCTACAGGACGCACTGCAACAATTTGCCAAGAGTTCTTTGACAACACCTCTCAAACATGCTATCTTTTAGAGGGCCAAGAGCAAGTAGGCGTTTGGAAACATTGCCATCGCCAAGTTCCACTTCAAATCACACATAATTCTGACTAGGAAATGAATCAGTACAGTGCTGTTTTTGTCATAACCGTGCCAAAATCCTGGAACTCCCTCCATAACGCTGGAGAACTTGACAGCAATGATTCAAGAAAGAACCCACGACCAACACCACAAGGGAACTAATGATGGGGAATACATGCTAGCATTACTAGAAATTCGGTATCTCAAGAACAAATTTTTAAAATCTGTGTTAGATTAAATTTGAACATGAGCCTTTTCTTACTTGCAAAAACGTCTACTTTTCTCACTTTCCTTAAAAGATATATGTGATCTTAGTAATTTTTTTATTTTTCCAAGTTGAATTTTATTCTAACTTGATTTCTCATGTCATGCTAGATCTGGGTGACTACTGTCAATCAAGCTGTGAAGGCTGGCACATTTTTCTGGCCGGTGTAAGTAATGGTTTTATTCAATTTCTTTCAACACCAAATGTATTAGTGGGCCAAAGGTGTCTTTAAATGACTAAATGATTAAATAAGTAAATTAAGTGAAATTGAAAGTAGCACGGACATCTGTTGCTTTTGTGTTGTTGTTCTGTTGCATTGTTTTCTGTCCTGTTAGTTCAGTTAGGTGAGTGAAGTATTTTGCCTCTATTCAATTTTAATTTTACTGACATGCCAGGCTGAAAAGAACTATTTCATTCATCTTCTTGATGGCAGACTGTAGCGCTGACCACTATGTGTATGCCCCTTTGGAATTAGGTTTGTCTGCATGGCGTTGTTTTAAAGCTGCACAATGTGAACATATTTTTAGCCCTTTGTTTCACTTCCTAATATGATTGCAATTTACTTTAGTTTAACTCTGTTGTATGTCTTCTCTGACTCATCGTCTCTAACTTGATTGCTTTGCAGTCTGCCCACATTGTTTTGCTTGTTCTATTCTCAGATATTTGCAATCACTCTCTCCTCTGTCATTTCTCTGTTGCCCAAATAAGATAGAAATTGATCTTTGACCATATTTTGGGTCCAACCTCATGGTAACTGGATATTTTTCCAGTAAGTTACTTTAAAGCTAGGTGTAAAATCACATTTTAAAAAATCTCTAAATGAAATGCGATGTGTTTTTTTTTGCTGGTTACAGTATCATTCCCCACGAGCAAAGGGTGTTCACAATACTTCAATGGCTGAAGTTGCCAGATAATGAAAGGTAAATGCTACTTGGTAGTTTGTACTTTAAAGTTAACCTGTGGTGTTCTTTTAATTTGCTGAATTATAACTTTTACAATGAAATCAAAAATAATAAAACTGGCATTTCTTCACTTTGCGTCATAAGAAACATGAAAGACATCTACGTGGCTAGTTTAATACTGAGGACCTTGTCAGGAGCGTAAGGCTAAATTAGGGTAAAATAATCAATTTTTCTAAATAAATTGATTAATAGTAACAGGATTCTGTCCAGTTTTTCTAGAGAGCATGCCGTTCCCAATTATAACAGTGAAAGAAGGATTAAGGGAATCAATGGAGTAGTGGTATCATCACTGAACTAGAGATCCAGAGACTCAGGTCATTGTTCTGAGGGTGTGAGTTTGAATCCAATCACAGTAGATAGAGAAATTTGAAGTTAATTGGAATTAAAAGCTTATCTGATGGAGATCATGAACCATTGTTGATGGTTTCAAAACAACCATCTGGATGACTAATAGACAACACAGTATGGAGCTGGAGGAACACAGCAAGTCACGAAACGTCAGCTTTCCTGTTCCTCTGATGCTGCCTGACTTGCTGAGTTCCTCCAGCTCCACACTGTGTTGTCTATTATTCTGGGCGGCACGGTGACTCAGTGGTTAACACTGCTGCCTCACAGCATCGTCCAGGGTTCGATTCCACCCTCAGGCAACTGTCTGTGTGGAGCTTGTGCATTCTCCCCGTGTCTGTGTGGGTTTCCTCCGGGTGCTCCAGTTTCCTCCCACAGTCCAAAGATGCGCAGGCTAGGTGCATTGGCCATGCTAACTTTCCCGTGGTGTTTAGGGATGTGTAGATTAGGTGGGTTATACGGGGATGGGCCTTGGTGGGGTGCTCTGAGGGTCAGTGTGGACTTATTGGGCTGAAGGGCCTGTTTCCACTCTGTAGGGATTCTATACTGTGTTGTCTCCACCTCCAGCATCTGCAGTTCTTGCTATCATCTGGATGACTAATGCCCTTTGTATAAAAAAAATCTGCTGTCCTTACCCTCATGTAACTCTGTATCCGTGGTAATTTAGTTGACTCTGACTCTTAATAACCCTGAGAAATGGCCTAGCTTGCCACTCATTTGTAGCTAAATATGACCAAGCCTAAATACAGGAATGAAACTGAACGGACACCCCAGAAACAATCAAGGTACTGAAAGTAACAATAGCACACATATCCCTGTGGATTCTGTGCTGCCGTCTTTATCACCTGGAGACCTGTGCCAGTATTGGGAGGGTTGTCTCACAGACTAGTCGAATAACAGCCTGACATTATCTGTAATGATTCCATGAGTATGATTGTGTCCCAGACACCACTGTCACCGTCACTGGATATGTCCTGTTGCAGTGGCACAATGGATCCAGCAGAAGTGGCATCACAACGGTATACATTCGTGAGGAAACTGCCTTAGCATTCTTCAACATTGACTCTGAACACCATGAAGTCTCATGGTATCAGTCAGACAGTAACATGGAAACCTTCTGCTGATTACCATCTGCCACACCCCTCCATTGATGAATCAGTTTTCCTTGATATTGAACACCACTTAGAAACATAGAAACATATGAACTTAGATGATAGGAACAGGAGGAGGCCATTCGGCCGTTTGAACCCGCTCCGCCATTCTTCATGATCATGGCTGATCATCCAACTCAATAGCCTAATCCTGCTTTCTCCCATAACCCTTGGTCCTATGCGCCCCAAGTGCTATATCTAGTCGCCTCTGGAATACATTCAATGTTTTGACATCAGCTACTTTACGTGGTAATGAATTCCACAGGCTCACTATCTTTGGGTGAAAAAATGTTTCTTCATCTCTGTCCTAAATCATCTACCCCGAATCCTCGTCCTGTGACACACCCACCATTGGGAACACCCTCCCTGCATTTTATAAGTCTCTATGAGATCCCTCCTCATTCATCCAAACTCCAGTGAAAACAATCCTAATCTAGTCAATTCCTCTTCATACATCAGACCTGCCATCCCCCGAATCAGCCTGGTCAACCTTCACTGCATTCCCTCAAGAACAAGAGCATCCTTCCTCAGAAAAGGAGACCAAAACTGCGCACAACATCCTAGGTGTGGTTTCACCGAGGCCCTGTAAAACGGCAACAACCCATCCCTGCTCCTGAACTCAACCTCTCACAATGAAGGCCAACATGCCATATACCTTCTTTACCGCCTGCTGCACCTGCATGCTTACCTTCAGCAACTGGTGCACAGGGACACCCAGGTCCCACTGCACACTCCCCTCTCCCAATTTACAGCCATTCAGGTAGTAATCTGCCTTCTTGTTTTTGCTTCCAAAGTGAATAATCTCATAGGTATCCAAATTATACTGCATCTGCCATCGATTTGCCCACTCACCCAACCTGTCCGGATCATGCTGAAGGATCTCTGCATCCTTATCACAGTTCACCCTCCCACCCAACTTGGTATCATCTGCAAACTTGGAGATGTTACAATTTATTCCCTCATCCAAATCATTAATACATATTGTGAATAGATGGGGTCCCAGCACCGATCCCTGTGGCACCCCACTAGCCACTGCCTGCCAATTTGAAAAGGTCCCATCGATTCCTACTCACTGTTTCCTCTCTGCCAACCAGTTTCCTATCCATCTCAATACACTTCCCCCAAACCAGTGTACTTTTGGAGGGTGGCATTGAGGGTGGCAAGCAAATGGAATGTACAGTGGGTGGGGAACTTAAGTTTCCATTACAAAGAGTGGTACAGCAGTACCACTGCTAACAAACCTGCCCCAATCCTAAAGGATAAGCCATTAGACTGGGGCTGTTGCAGGTGATGAAGAATTGACAAAAGGGAAAAAATACTTGACCTCATCCTCTTCAATTTACCTGTAGCAGACATATCGATAACACATAGATAAGCTGCAGAGCTGGGCTGAGAGATAGCAAATGGAGTTTAATGTGGAAAAGTGTGAGGTGATTCACTTTGGAAGGAGTAACAGGAATACAGAGTACTGGGCTAATGGTAAGGTTCTTGGTAGTGTGGATGAGCAGAGAGATCTCGGTGTCCATGTGCATAGATCCCTGAAAGTTGCCACCCAGGTTGATAGGGTTGTTAAGAAGGCGTACGGTGTGTTAGGTTTTATTGGTAGAGGGATTGAGTTTCGGAGCCGTGAGATCATGTTGCAGCTGTACAAAACTCTGGTGCGGCCGCACTTGGAGTATTGCGTACAGTTATGGTTGCCGCGTTGTAGGAAGGATGTGGAAGCATTGGAAAAGGTGCAGAGGAGATTTACCAGGATGTTGCCTGGTATGGAGGGAAGGTCTTATGAGGAAAGGCTGAGGGACTTGAGGCTGTTTTCGTTAGAGAGAAGAAGGTTAAGAGGTGACTTAATAGAGACATACAAGATGATCAGAGGATTGGATAGGCTGGACTGTGAGAGCCTTTTTCCTCGGATGGTGACGGCTAGCACGAGGGGACATAGCTTTAAATTGAGGGGTGATAGATATAGGACAGATGTCAGAAGTAGGTTCTTTACTCAGAGAGTAGTAAGGGCATGGAATGCCTTGCCTGCAACAGTAGTAGACTCGCCAACTTTAAGGGCATTTAAATGGTCATTGGATAAACATGTGGATGATAATGGAATAGTGTAGGTTCGATGGGCTTCAGATTGGTTTCACAGGTCGGCACAACATCGAGGGCCGAAGGGCCTATACTGCGCTGTAATGTTCTATGTTCTATGTTCTATGTTCTATCTATATATGACCACCTGAGTAGGATTGATTACCACCCAGACCTTGGATAAAGATACACTTCATCATGTAGAGTGGCACTACCATCTGGTGCTGAATAGGATACATTGCAAACAGGGGCATCCATGCAGCCTGTGGACCATCAACAGCAATAGCATTGCATTCAATCACCATCTGTGATCTCATGACCTGGCATAACCCCACTGCACCATTAGAATCAAGTAAAGGGATCATCCCTGGTTCAATGAAGAGTTTAGGAGGACATGCAAAGAGTGGCACCAGGCAAACCAATGAAATGAGGTGTCATCCTGGTGAAGCTACAGCACAGGACAACTTGCTGGTCAAACAGTGAAAGCAACAGGGACTAAATCTAAGGGATAGCATAACTAACACATAAAATCTAAGGCCTGCAGTCTTGTCACAGTCAATTGTGAATGGTGTTGGACAATAAATAAAGCCCTTACAGCAGTAGGATCCACAAATATCTTCACCCTGAATGATGAAGGAGCCCACCAGATCAGAACAAAATTTAAAAACTAAAGCGTTTGCACCCATCTTGATGATCCATCTCGGCTTTCTCCTGAGGTGCCCAGTATGATGGAACCCAGTTTTCAGCCAATTCAGTTTACTCGATGTGATATCAAGAAGGAGCTGAAAGCATAGTGAACTGTTCTGGACCCAGATATCATTCTGGAAATAGCAAAACGGTTCCAGCACAATTAGAGCACTGGTGTTTATCTGGCAATGTGAAAAATTGTTCACATATGTCCTGCCCACCAAAAGCAGGGCAAATTCAAACAGGTCTAAGACCACCCCATCAGTCTACTCCTCGTCATCTGTAAAGGGATGTAGAGTGTCATTAACAGTGCTATTAGTTGCCATGTACTCATCATTAACTTGCTCACTGATCAATATGGCTTCCACCATACCCACTCAACTCCTGACTTCATACAAGTTTGGTCCAAACATGGAAAGAAGAGGTGAACTCAAGGGGGAATGAGTGTGGCTGCCCTTGACATCAGTTGGTCAAGTGTGGCCTCAAGGAGTCCCAGAAAAACTGGAGCCAGTTGGAATTGGGGTAGACTCTTCACTGGTTTGAGTCATAATTAGTATAAAGGCAAATGTTTGTAGTTGTTGTGGTCAGTCTTCTCAACCATAGAATACCTTTACAGGAGGTTCTCGGGGTAATGTCCGAGGCTCAACTATCTTCGGCTGCTTTGTCATTGATCTTCCCTCTGTCATATGGCCAAAACTGGAGGTGTACACTGACGATTGCACAGTACTTAAGTATTACTAGTCACAATGCAATAAAGGTTGGACAGCATTCAGGCTTAGACTGATGAATCACATTCATCCCACTCAAATTCCAGGCAATGACCATCTCCAAAAAAGAGAATTCAACAATTTCCCCTTGACATTCAATGGCAGTATCGTCACTGTGTTCCCCACTATCAGGGGGAGGCGATGGCCTAGTGATATCATCGCGACTGTTAATCCAGAGACCCAGATAATGGGTTTGAATCCCTCGCCACGGCAGATGGTGGAATTTGAATTCAATAAATATCTGAAATTAAGAATCTAATTATGACCATGAATCCATTGTCGGGAAAAACCCATCTGGTTCACTAATGCCCTTTAGGGAAAGGGACTGCCATCCTTACCCGGTCTACATGTGACTTGAGACCCGCAGCAAAGTGGTTGACTCTTAACTGCCCTCTGGGCAATTAGGGATGGGCAACAAATGCTGCCTTGCCAGCGATGTCCTCATTCCATGAATGAATAAAAGAATAAAGGAACATCCTGGGGCACCATTAACGAGAAACTGAACTGGACCAGCTCTGGATACTACTACAGGTCAAAGACTGGGAATCCTGCAATACGTAATCCCAGTCCTGACTCAACAAAGTCTATCCACCACCTACAAGGCACAAGTGAGGAATGTGGTGGAATTTGCCCGGATGAGTTTACCTCCAGGAACACTTGAGGTTCAGCACCATCCAGGACAAAGCAGCCCATTTAATTTTCACTCCATCTAACACATTCAACATTCACTGTCTTCACCACCAATGTGTACTGACAGCTGTGTGTATCATCAACAAAATGTACTGCACCAGTTCTTAAAGTTTTGCCCAGCAGCACCTTCCAAACCCATGTACTCTACCTCTCGAAAGACAAAGGCAGCAGGCTCATGGTAAAATTCCCACCCTCAAGTTCCCCTCCAAGCCACACACCATCCTGACTTGGATCTAAATTACCATTCCTTCACTGTTGCTGGGTAAAAATCTTGAAAATTCTCCCTAACCGCACTGGGGTGTACCTACACTGCATGATCTGCAGATGTTCATTACCATCTCCTTAAGGATAATTATGAATGAGTAATAAATGTTGGCCCTGCCAGCAATGACCCACATCTCATAAATGAATAAAGCATAGACTTGCCATCTCCCTTTACACTGCCCAGAGATTTCCTGGAAACCATTTGATCAGTGATGGTAGGGGCATTTTGAGAGCAAAGTGTTGGTGTTGCATTCAAGGAAGGTGTGGCTACTAATAAACAAAATAATGAGAAATTTAAAAAGCCTAGTTGATAATTAAAGAGGAAATCTTAAAAATAAAAAGGGTATTTGTGAAAATTCTAGCTGGAAGAAAATGGATGTGAGGAAGGAATGTGATACTGGACTTATTTTAATTATGGCAAAGCAAAGTTAAAAGGAAATTTGATAAAGTGTTTTTAAATAAAACTATGAGAGCTTGATAAGAATGAATACAGAAATATATTCCCTCTGGTTGGTGAGTTAGTAATAAACGTTCATCAATTTAAAATTAAAACTTAACAATTCAGGAGCAAGTTTAGGAAAATTTTCTTTACATACAGTGTTATTGAGGTATGGAATGGTTAAGGCAGATATCTTTCCACCCGTTACCAGAGAATTGGATAAGTATGTGAAGCATACTTGGTTCCTGGGTAAAAGTATGGCAGTTATATTAATTTTCATTTGCTGGAGCAGAATGTCAGCACTGACATGAAGAACTGAGTGACCTCTTGCTGTCTTGTAAAATATCTTTTGGTTTTATGTTTCCATTTCAAGTTTGGGATAACTAGTTCTTTGAATGCTTATTGTTACCATCTCATCTGAATCACTTAACTGTTATCAATTCTCGTAAAGTAGAAATGTTGATAATTCATCTTCATTATAATGCATCTGTCATCAGTGTTGATGCTGTAAATAATGTCAAATAATCAGACTAGATACATTGTTAGAGGCTACCCTTCTGGAATGAATACAACTATACTGTAAAAAGAAAGTGAAATATTTCTGCATTGTTTGTCAGTACAGATTTTCCTCTCTATCGATGAAGATAGAGTGTGGAACCCACTCAGAAGTAATGCCAAATACTGACAGTTTTACAGGCATGCTTTTTGTGCCTTTAGCTGTTCTTGGGACCTGACCTACAAAATACATTCTATGACTTATATAGCGCCCAGGACATAAGGTATTCTTTCTGCAATAGAAATGCTGCACAACTTAGAAGACATCAAAAATTAAACTGTGCCATTAGTCTATTAATTACGTTATTTATCGAAAGAAATAGCCTACTCAGTACTATTCCCTGCTCTCCCATCATTCTCGCTAAATGGATGGGTTGGTTAGTGGGACCAAACAAGGAGTTCCAGTAAGTGAATGTTGTTGTTTCCCTGGATTTATTTTTAGATTATATAATGTATTAGTGTGTGGACTGACTCATGTACTGGCAGCCACATGAAGACGATTGACTGGAGAACTGTGTGCCTTAGAGAAGTAAAGGCTGAGAGGAGATTTGGTAGGGTTTTCAAAATCATGAGGGGTTTGGTTAGAGCGGATAGGGAGAAACTACTCTGACTCGTAAAAGGATTAAGAACCAGAGACTTTAGTTTTCAAGTATTTTACAAAAGAAGCAAGAGAAAGCTTTTCACAAGGCAAGTGGTTTGGATTCGGAGTGCAGTGTCTGGTAGTGTGGTGGAGGCAGGTTCGATTGAGGCATTCAAGAGGGCACTGGATGATTGTTTCCTTTTCAATAATGAGCTGCGCACCAAATCAAAAGGCTCTGAGAGCTGGTGTGGAAATGATGGGCTGTTTGGCCTCCTACACTGTACTAATTCTTTGAGATATATCATGAAATCATCTTGGTGTTCTAAAATATGGTATTTATGAATTTGACTGAAATTGTGATCAAAAAAATCTTCACTAACATGTTGTTAGGACTGTTGTTCTGAACTTCTCTCTACTTTCTAATTTGTTCCCGCGATCTGTACTACTGGCTTCTTTATTGCTTTATTTTCCTAATTTTTTCTCTAAGAAGTTGTACTGAAGAATCTGTACCTCGGTATCTTGTACCTAAGATAGTGCTGTAATATGGCAAATTGTAAATTTTTCACTACTCACCTGAGTACGTGACAATGAAGCTAATTCAGAGCTAATGATTTGGTACACACAGTGACCTTTGGCAACATATTGTTTTTGAGGAAGTTTAAATTTCTTACTCTCCTTTAACGTGTGTAATAATATTTGATCATTTTTCTCAGCTGCCTCAGGATATGTGAACTTTTTGCCTTAAAATATAAATAATTATTTTTCTGTCTTGTACCCTTGTTGCACTATTTTGCCTTGTTACTAATACCAATAAAGATAATCTTGATTATTTGGATCAGATTGACTTTCCATTTAATTTCTCCTCTGACTCTCTGCCTATCTAACACACATCTAATGATAGGGAGCAGAAAATCTTAGAAACATGCAGTAAAATTAGTCAACAGATATAAAGGGGTAAAGCAGACTATGAACTGTGTGGAATTTTCTCTGTACTGTTGAAGGATTCTTTTGATTACCTAATGCTGATAGAGTTTCCTCAAAGGGGGATGATGTCAACACCTTGCAGTGAGTGTACCAGTATTTGCAAGTTTTCTCCCTGACAATGTTTGAAAAAACACTATTTCAGAGAGTAGAACAAAGATGAGAAGTATATGCATTGGATTGTTTGATTGTGTAATTGTAAAAATTGTTCAAATGGCAATTGTTGAAAACCCAAATTTCTGAGGAAGTTACTAGTCCTACCACAATGCAAAGAGATAAGTGTGCTTGCAGTGACGTGGGGACAGAGAGTTCAAGGAGAATGTGGGTAAAGAGATCAATGGCTGGATAGTTAAGATGTAAGAAAATTGACACATTCAGTATCAACTTCCGCGGTTTAAACATTTGACAGAAGCTGCACTAGTAAATAAAACATAACCAGATTCAAACAAAAATTATTCACTGTCTTAACACTTGCTTCAATTTTAGGCCCTATGTCTATGCCTTCTATTCAGAGCAACCAGATGGTTACGGTCACAGATTTGGGCCATTCAGCTCCGAGGTTAGTAAAGCATATTAATATTAGGCTGGGGAACTCATGGAGTCCAACCTTTCCATATGTGTAACACCTGTTCCTTGTGCTACTGAGAGAAGTGAATTGCTAATGTCAACCAGATGTTGTGGTTTCCTTGAAAAAAGCTTTTTTTGTTCTTGCTTGCTCCCTGGTGGTTTTCCAAAGGTCCTGATTGCATAAAAAGGTCATAGTAGGATATGCTGACCATGTGCGTCAGTTTGAGGATGGTCTGAGAATTAAGCAATCATATTCTGATTTCCTCTTTCTCAATAATTATCCATTTTTATTAAGCTCTTAATGTAATATACTGTACCTCTTATGATTAAATATTGTGCTATATTTGTGCAACACACTTGATGAATCTTACTGCTTGCCAGACCAGGAAGGACTATTGATTGAGGACGGTAAACTTCATACTACTGTTGGTGGGGATTTTCAAATGTTGGCTTTTTCCATTTCTCACTTTATAAGTAGGCAACCCGCAATTGGAAATTGGGGACGGGGGCTTAGGAGAGGCACTGCTGTTAACACACTGGTCCTGAAGACTTATTTGATGCAAAGATCTGGCAATTTATTTTTCCTTAAAAATAAACTATAATAAATTGAAGTGACTGGCTCCTGGTCAAATTCATTTTACTGATACATTTTCAAAGATTGAATGTGAACGCTGTATAAAAATGAATGAAAAGACTCATATTTATAAAATTATATTCATATCCTCAGGGCAGACTAAATAACTTCACAGTCAGTTCAGTACTTTTGAAGTGCACACCAGTTATAGTGTAGCTAGATTCTAATTGTAATACTCAGGGATGGTATTGCATACCTCTGGAACAGTTGGGACTTGAATCTAAGTCTCCCAGCTCAGAAATAGGGACACTGCACCACAGGAACCCTTCCTCTTGTAGTGTAGGTGATCTCCATACAAGATTCCACATTCGGCAATGAGGCAAATGATGAGAGGATCCAGTTTTTGATTGAGGGATAAAGGTAGACCAGTCCAGCAGGAGGAATTTTCTTTGAATCTACCATAAGATCTGTTCCATCTGTCTCAGAGGGCAGATCGGGCAGTATAACACTGAGGGAGTGGCTGCACTTTTGCAGCTAACATTTTTGAGTTAGTCGATTGACTGTAATAGATTCTGTGATTATTTGAAGAAGATGTGTTTTCCATGTGTTCAAATTGGCTTCCACATTTCCTTATATCAGTGATTGTGACAGGAATTTTTCTTGAAGGCACCAGTTCTGCTGATTGGCTGAAATGTCAGGTACTAGCCTGAAAGCATGATCAGGTTTATCAGTTGCCAGGGAGTTAACTTGCATAATTTAACTTCCCTGTCTCTGAGAACTGCTGGCTGTTCTGATAGCTGGCAGTCGTCCCGTCTCAGCAGCATTAGGATTAGTGGAAATATCATGATAGGGTTGACAACTCTTGTGGTACAATGATATCATATAAGGAAATCACATTTGGCAAACGTGTTAGAATTCTGAGGATGTAACTAGCAGAATAGATAAGGGGGAAATGGTAGATGTGATATATTTAGACTTTAAGCAAGCTACTGAAAGGGTCCCATGCAAAAATATAGTAAACAAAACTAGAATACATATGACTTTAGGGAACGTACTGGCATGGCTTGAGAACTGGTTAATGGTCAGAAATCAGATAATTAGAATAAATGGGTCCTTTTCAGATTGGCAATCCACAACAATGAGTACCGCAAGGGTTTCAGCAAGTCATGATACAAGTCAGTGATTTGGAAGCTTGGATTACACGTAATACTTCTAAATTTTTAGTTTACACAAAACTAGTTGGAAGTTTGAGGTGTGAGCAGAATATAAAGATAATTTAAGGGGATTTGGAGAGGCTAAGTGAGTGTGTAAAACTTTTGGCAGATAGAATACAACATGGGGAAGTGTGAGATTAACAGCTTTGGTCTGAAAAACAGAAGCATGGAGTGTTTCTTAAGTGTGAGTGGTAGGGGAGTGTTTAACATCAAAGGACCTTGTTCTTGTTCATGAAGTACTAAAAGTGAACATGCAGATATAAGCAATTAAGTATGCAAATGCCTTCTAATACAAGAAAGTTTGTGAAGAGGAGTAAAGATGTTTTGCTGCAGGTATAGAGAACCTTAGTGAGGCAATCCATGGAAATATTGTGTACAGTTCTGGTTTCCTTAACAGTGGAAAGGTGTACTTGGCATTGAGAGAGTGCAATAAAAGTTCATCAAGTTAATTCATGGCATGGATGAATTGTCCTATGAGGAAGGATTAAATAAACTGCAGGTTTAAAAGATGAGAGATGATCAGAGTCAAATATACAATTTCAAGCAGTGCTGAACAGTAAGATGCAGAATTGATGTTTTCCCTGCATTGAGGGTCTAGAACCAGAGGACAGTCTTAGAAAAAGGAGGAGGCTGTTTAGAACTGAGATGAAAAGGAATTCCTTCTTTCAGAAGGTGGGGAATCTTTGGAATGTTCTGCCACTGAGGGCTGTGACAACCCAATAGTTGAATATATTCAAGACTGCGATCAATGGATTTCTACATATTAAAAACATCAAATGATACAAGGATAGTGCAGGAAGATGGTGATGAATTAGAAGATTTTCCATGATCTCATTGAATAACAGGATGTGTTTGATGGGCTGAATGGCCTACTCTTACTCCTATTTTTATGTTCTTATGCGCCTAATTGCTTGAAGGATGAGCAGACCGCCCGTTATCCGTCCCTCTGGTGACAGAGAACCAGCAAAAGTGGGTAGGTAACAAGGTGTAGAGCTGGATGAACACAGCAGGCCAGGCAGCATTAGAGGAGTAGGAAAGCTGACGTTTCGAATCTAGACCATTCGTCAGAAAGGTGCTGGGCACCTAAGTGATGGGCACAGCCTCCCATCCCTTCCACGTGATTTCGTTGCCTCAGCTCACCTTGCAGCCCACTCCGCAGGGCAGGCTTAGCATTCTGGCCTGCATTTCAAAGATAATTTGTTACTTGTGAAGCCCTGAGGTAATGAGAGATATTGCACAAATACAAGAAAATTAAATTGATCTTAACTAGAAGCACTAAACAGCTCCATTTAGTGTAGTTGAGTAGTTTCTGTTGAGGTCAATCAAAAAAATGATGACTTAATGGAAAAGAAAGTCAGGCAAGGTGTAAAATGAGCTAAGCTTGCTCTCCCCTCCTGGCTACAATCAGTTTCATCTCCGGTTCTATCTTTGGTTATTTTTAAGTCATCAGCTCATTGGTACCACCACATTTAATTTTTAATGTTTAAGTGAAGTTGACTTATTTTCTGTTTCTACATTTCTGTGAGTGAAGTTAGGTTGAGCTGACCCAGGGCTGGAAGCTATCTGAGAACCACCACATAAAAGATAAACTTGCTAACGTAACAATACATTCCTGTTCGTGGTATTGAGTGAGAGATGGATGTTACTCATGACAATGTGACAGTTGCTTCGTCTTCTTTGAGCAGAACAGTTGCTCACTCTCTGGGATTACCATTGAGTATCCAGAAATTGAAGATTATTCTCCGAAACGGAGATGTGAGCATTCAGGTAGAAAAGGTCATAGAAACAATAATGAAATGACTTTAATCACTTTGAGCAACTTGTTCATCATAAAATAATTGGATAATGGGGAAATAGTGATTTACTGCACAGGGCAGCTGGAAGGAGGAGGCCATGTGTTTAAATCTCTGAAAAGCATTCAACCAAAGTGAAAAACTTTATTGCTTGAGGGATCTTAAAGCCTTAAGATTCACCTCAATCATCAAAGCAGACAGTGTAATCTCATTGATAGAAATTATTGTTAATGATCTAAAGGAAGAGGATTCTGGGTAATGCAAGATGGGCGATGGGAAAAAGTTTGTAGCTGTAAGAGCTGCTCCTTTTTTCAGGTATTTTCAGTGTTGGAGCTGATTTCCTCGTTCTAGGAGCGGTAATTACTGTTTATAAGCTGTTGCAATGTTTTGGAACTTTGGGTAAAAAAAATCAAAACAATGACACTTTGAGAAAGGAGGAAGGGACACAAAGGCAGTGACCACATGGTGGGAAAGTGAACAGAGAAACCTACACTGCTGTCAGACCCAGCAGTGAACCTTCACAGCTACTGCCTCTGCTGTTTGATTTCAAGTACCTCTGGACATCCAGTTTGTCTAAGAAAAATAAACAGACAGCAAAATTCACAGCTGACCTTGGAGAAATCTGGATGGAGAGATCACAGTAGGGGAGCAGCTAAGTGATTAGCTTTTTTGTAAATCTAAAATAGTGAGCAGAGTGGGTTCTTTTAGATTGAGATCTGTCTCTTGATTAAACTTTAAAAAATATAAAACAGAGGTATTAAGTTAACCTGAGTGGTGTTTTTAGAGCAGTAAGACTGTGCTACTTTCTGGGTCTGCAGATTAAAATGCAAAGATGGTCTTTCATAGAATGATGTGCTCTTCCTGTTGGATGTGGGATACTAGGAAGAGTTTCCATGTTACTGATGATTAGGCCTGCCGGAAGTGTGCGTGGTTGCAAATCCTATTGGATCACATGGATCTGTTGGAGCAGCCTTCCGAGGCAATGAGGAATTTACAGGAGCTAGGGGTGTGATGGATGGCAGTTGCAGGGAGGGAGATAAATTGAAGATCCAGGTCAGGCAGATGAGTTTCTGTTAGGAAAAGTAGGAGAAGGAGGCAGGTAGTGCAGGAGTCTCCTGTGGCTATCCCCTTCTCAAACAAATATGCTGTTTGAGAAAATGTAGGAGGTGATGAACTCTCAGGGGAATGTAGCACTGACAGCCAGGTTTCTGGTACAGAGACTGGCTCTAATGTAACGAGGGGTCCACCAGGTTCTAAGCAATTGATTGTGATAGGGGACTGTCTAGTCAGAGGTACAGACAGACATTTCTGTGGCTGGCAGCAAGACATTAGAATGGTGTGTTGCCTCCCTGGTGCCAGGATCAAGGAAATCTTAGAGAGGGTGCAGAATATTCTCAAAGGTGAGAGGGACCAGCAGGAGGTTGTTGTACACATTGGAATGAATGACATCAGAAGAGATAAAGAATGAGATCCTGAGGAAAGGAAAGAGGAAGTTAGCCAGGAATTTAGAAAGGAGGTCCTGGAGGGTAGTAATATCTGGATTACTCCCTGTGCCACAAGCTAGTGAGGGTAGGAATAGGAGGATAGAGCAAATGAATGTGTGACTGAGGAACTGGTGCAGGGGCGAAGGATTCACGTTTTTGGATCGTTGGAATCTCTTCTGGATTCGAAGTGACCTGTGTAAGAAGGATGGATTGCACCTGAATTAGAAGATGACTAATATGCTGGCAGGGAGATTGGTTCGAGCTGCTCGGGAGGATTTAAACTAGTGAGGGGTGGGGGAGTCCCAGGGCGATAGTGAGGAAAGAGATCAGTCTGAGACTGATACAATTGGGCAAAGGAGTAAGTCAAACAGTCAGGGCGGGCAGGAACAAAGCAGAGAACGAGGTAGGACTGATAAATAAAATTGCATTTATTTCAATGCAAGAGGCCTAACAGGTAAGGCAGATGAACTCAGGGCATAGTTGGGAACATGGCACTGGGATATCATAGCAATTACAGAGACATGGCTCAGGGATGGACAAGACTGGCAGCTTACTGTTCCAGGCTGTAGATGCTATGGGGAGAATAGAAAGGGGGGCAAGAGAGGAGGGGGAATGGCATGTTTGATTAAGGATAACATTACTGCTGTACTTAGGGAGGATATTCCTGGGACTATGTCTAGGGAAGTTATTTGGGTGGAACTGAGAAATAAGAAGGGATGATCACCTTATTGGGATTGTACTATGCACCCCCCCCCAACCATGAGTCAGCGGGAAATGGACAAACAAATTTGTAAGGAGGTCTCAGTTATCTGTAAGAATAACAGGGTGGTTATGGTAGGAAATTTTAACTTACCAAACATGGACTGGGATTGCCATAGTGTTAAGGGCTTGGAGAGGAATTTGTTAAGTGTGCACAAGAAAATTTTCTGATTCAGGGTGTGGATGTAACTACTCTTGGGAAAGAAGGCAGGGCAGGTGACTCAGGTGTCAGTGGGGGAGCACTTTGGGGCCAGTGACCATAATTCTATCAGTTTTAAAATAGTGATGGAAAAGGATAGATCAGATCTAAAAGTTAAAGTTCTAAATTGGAGGAAGGCCAATTTTGACGGTATTAGGCAAGAACTTTCAATAGTTGATTGGGGGCAGATGTTCGGAGGGAAAGGGACGGATGGAAAATGGGAAACCTTCAAAAATGAGATAACGAGAGTCCAGAAACAGTATGTTCCTGTTGGGCTGAAGGGCAAGGCTGGTAGGTGTAGGGAGTGCTGGGTGGTTAGAGAAATCAAGGTTTTGGTCAAGAAAAAGAAGGAAGCATATATTTTAGACAGCAGGGATCAAGTGAATCCCTGGAAGAGTATAAAGGCAGTACTTAAGTGGGAAATCAGGAGGGCAAAACAGGGACATGAAATGGCTTTGGAAAATAGGGTTAAGGAGAATCCAAAGGGATTCTACAAATACATTAAGGACAAAAGGGTAACTAGGGAGAGAATAGGGCCTCTTAAAGATTAGTAAGCCCGCCTATATGTGGAACCGCAGGAGGTGGGTGAGATACTAAACGAGTATTTTGCATCAGTGTTTACTGTGGAGAAGGATATGGAAGATATAGAACATGTAGAAATAAATAGTGACATCTTGAAAGATGTTCATATTACAGAGGAGGAGGTGCTGGATGTCTTAAAATGCATAAAGGTAGATAAATCCACGGGACCTGATCAGGCAGACCCTGGAACTCTATGGGAAGCTAGGGAAGTGATTGCTGGGCCCCTCACTAAGATATTTGAATCTTTGACATGGTGGCGGAAGACTGGAGCTTGGCTAATGTTGTGCCACTATTTAAGAAGGGTGGTAAGGAAAAGCCGGGGAACTGTAGACCGGTAAGCCTGACATTGGTGGTGGGCAAGTTGTTGGAGGGAATCCTGAAGGACAGGATTTACATGTGTTTAGAAAGGCAAGGACTGGTTATGGATAGTCAACATGGCTTTTGCATGTCTCACTAACTTGATTAAGTTTTTTGAAGAAGTAACAAAGGAGATTGATGAGGGCAGAGTGGTGGATGTGATCTATATGGACTTCAGTAAGACATTCAACAAGGTTTCTCATGGTGGACTGGTTAGCGAGGTTAGATCACATGGAATACAGGGAGAGCTAGCCATGTGGATACATAACTGGCTCAAAGGTAGAAGACAGAGGGTAGTAGTGGAGGGTTGCTTTTCAGACCAGCAGTGTGCCACAAGGATAGGTGCTGGGTCCACTGCTTTTTGTCATAAATATAAATGATTTGGATATGAACATAGGAGGACTGGTTAGTAAGTTTGCAGATGACACTAAAATTGGAGGTGTAGTGGATCATGAAGAAAGTTACCTTAGAGCACAATGGGATCTTGTTCAGATGGGCCAATGGGCTGAGGAATGGCAGATAGAGTTTAATTTAGATAAATGTGAGATGCTGCATTTTGGAAAGACAAATCAGGGCAGGACTTATATACTTATTTCTAAGGTCCTGGGGAGTGTTGCTAAACAAAGAGATGTTGAAGTGCAGGTTCATAGTTCCTTGAAAGTAGAGTTGCAGGTAGAAGGCGTTTGGTATACTTGCCTTTCTTGGTCAGTACATTGAGTGTAGGAGTTGGGAGATCGTGTTGAGGTTGTACAGGACATTAGTTCGGCCCCTTTTGGAGTATTGCATGCAATTCAGGTCTCCCTCCCATAGGAACAATATTGTGAAACTAGAAAGGATTCCAAAAAGATTTGCAAGGATGTTGCCAGAGTTGGAGGGTTTGAGCTATAGGGAGGGGCTGAATAGGCTAGAGCTATTTTCTCTGGAGCATTAAAGGCAGAGGTATGACCTTATAGAAGTTTTTAAAATCGTGAGGGGTATGAAAAGGGTACACAGGCAAGGTCTTTTCCCTGGGGTGGGGGAGCCCAAAACTAGAGCGTATAAGTTTAAGGTGAGAGGGGAAAGATAGAAAAGGATCTAAGGGAGAGCTTTTCCACACAGAGGGTGATGCATGTATGGAATGAGCTGCCAGTGAAAGTGGCAGAGGCTGGTACTATTAAAAGGCACCTGGATGGGTATGTGAATAGGAAGGGTTTAGAGGGATATGGGCCAAATGCTGGCAAATGGGACTAGATTTATACAGGATGTGTAGTTGGCATAGACAAGTTGGACTGAAGGGTCTGTTTCCGTACTGTACATCTCTATGACTGTATGACTCTATAACTCTAACTTGTTTGAATAGTGACTTTTAGCAATGATTGACTGCTTGGGACTAATTTCAATTTACTTACGTTAAAAGTTGTGGTTGAATTCAGTGTAGCTTTAGATTATGTATCGTGCTTTTGGTTTATTTCCTTATGGAAGGAGTCTCAGGTGGTCTTCCGTCCTGTGCAATGATGGTTTGTGTCTTGGTGGTCAATTCTATGTTAAAAATCGCCTGGTGTGACTCAGGCACACTGCTGAGGTGTGGCAGTCTTTGTCACATTTGCTGCAGAGGAAGACACTGAGCTGAAAAAAAGGGCAGGGTTTACTGCTCTCTGTTTTCTCTTGGCTTCCTAATCCGCTGAGCTGTTCTTTTCTGTTCATCTTGTGTGAGGCCCCTCCAAACAGTCCAGAGGTCACGTTCACTACCGGTTGTCTCCAATTTGTCCACAACGATGTCGATCATGTTCACATCTTTCTTGTAGGTGATAGAGATCCACCAGGTAATGACCCAAAGGGCACTTCATCGTAGAGAAGGTCTTTCGGTATACAACCATCATCAGTCTGATGAATTTGCCCGAAAAACCACAGGTGATGTCAGCTTAGCAATGAGTGTAGTTATTTTTAGCCAACTTGTTCGGCCATACAGGGGTACAACTTCTGTTAGGACTTTTGGCCCAGAAGTAGGGACAGTACCACTGCACTACAGGAGTCCTGAGCAATGACTGTATTGTGATGAAATTAGTATGTTCTAGGATCTCAAAGTTGGTGACATTGTCTTACCAAGGGACTTCGAGGAAATGACCAAGACAGCAATAATGGAAACTTGTTCAGCTTTTTTATTCTGCTTTAATTAATGTCGAGGAGTACACTGAGAAGACAGTCTTGATAGACTCACCGTTTAGTGTTCTTGGTCTTGTTGTTCCACACTTTGTCCAAGAGAAGTGTTATAACATCGCAGTTTTTGTGATATGGGAATTTGAGGTCAGCTAATTTATTGTTTGCAAGACTTTCTGTTCATTCAAGTTCTATTCATTACTTGTGTTCAGCTGTTGAAGAGTATTGAGGAGAGTTGGTCTGCTCTGATGAAATGTGTCTTCGTGTAAAACTTGAGAAAATATTTTATATCTTGAAATGAACTTTGCATCTTATTTTAAAACATTCCTTCTACCCTTAAGAGTGCAGTTATAATGGACCTTCCCTCGTCATTCACAAATTAACCTTTATATTCCATTTAAAATTTCCGGATTACAATAAATGGAGTTATTTTTCATCAAATTTTTGTCTTTCTTCTTTTTGTCATTAAATCAGTACACTCTGTGCCCAACTAATATGAAATATGAAGACAAAAAGAAATTTCTCCCCCAATGTTGGTTCATAGTTTATGACTACATTTAGCATACTGAAAGGAGCGCTTGTTTCAATGAATGATTACTCTATTTTGGTTAAAGAATGGCTGCCCAGCCTCTGGTTCATCTCTTAAGGCAATACCTTGATCAATTACAGCCAACCTGCCTGGATTAAAATTTAAACAAAACTTGGTAGTTAACTTCGGTCATTATTTAATGGGTGCATTCTCCATGGCAATGTCTTTACCAATCATACTCCATTTGATATCCGATCATAAGCTCTATTCTCATAAAGTGTAAAAGGATTTTTTTTTATTTTCATTGGCATTTCTTGGTAATGTCCTGATGAGTGCAAGACAAAATGCTTCCACAAAATGTCTTTTTTCAGCAATACTCAAGTTCTGTACTATCAAATAATTATAAATTATTATATTAAACAGAGGACTGGCTTATAATGTAGCCTTATAAATTAATTAAAAGAAATCAGATGTTTTTGTTTTTATTTAAATGCTTAGCTTACTGATGCTCTTAGAACAACTGACAGAATTGTCGGGCAGCTGATGGATGGACTCAAACAGATGAAACTGCATCGTTGTGTCAACATCATCTTTCTTGGTGATCATGGTAAGTTATTATGCCATATGAACTTTCAGATGCTGAACTTCTTACCTTCCTCAAAAAGTGGCAGAGATGTTGATTTTTTTTTTGTGTCATCATAAGTGAATGAGCAACAAATTAATAAAGATTCTCGAAATGCATCCTTCCTGAATTTCACTTGTAGTTTAAAATAAAGAAGTGGTCAACAGTGAGTCACCTCCAATGATTATCTTATAACGTAATAGCAAAATGCTGCAGATGCTGGAGCTCTGAACTAAAAACAGTAAGTGTTGGAGACGTTCAACAGGTCTGGACACCAAAGAAGAATCATCTTGGTCTTGACACGTTAACTCTGTTTCTCTCTGCATAGATTCTGCCAGCCCTGCTGAGTTTCTCCATCACTTTTTGTTTTTATTTCATGACATTAAAACACTTATAAAGGAACAATTGTATCATTTCATTTCTAAAACATGTAAATTGTGCCTGACAAATTTGGAGTGTTTTAATCAGCACTTAAGAAGCAGGACAAATCCAAACCAGACAATGAGCACCCAGTCTACTCTCAATCATTAGCAAAGTGATGGATTGGGTCATCACCAATAGTGATATCAGGGCAATACTTTCTTAGGAATGACCTGATGCTCAGTTTTGGTTCTGACATGCCCACACAACGACTGACCTAAGTACATTATTAGTTCAAACATGGACAAAAGAACTGAACTAGAAAGGGGAAGTGGCAATGACTACCTTTGACATTAAGATTGCTTTTGACTGATGTGGTATCAAGTAGTACTGCCATCCGTTGTTGATGGGAATCAGAGAAAAGTCTCTGCTGGATGGAGTCATATTGAGAAGAAAGGAAGATGGTTGTGGTTTTAGGAGGTCATCTCCACAGGAATCCCTCAGGGTAGTGTCCTGGGCCCAGCCGTCTTTACCTGCTTCATCAATGACCTTTCCTGCATTGTAGGTCAGAAGTGGGGATACTCGTCGATGATTGCACGATGTTTAGCACCATTCATGACTCCTCAGTTACTGAAGCAGCTTGATGTGCGGGATAACCTGGACAATAACTGGGCTTAGCTTGTTAAGTGACAAGTAATATTCATGCTGGACAAGAACCATCTCAAATAAAACAGCATCTAACCAGCTTGCTTTAACATTCAATAGCATTATCATCACTGAATGCCCCACCATCAACATTCTGAGTCTTACCATTGACCAGAAACTACGCTGGATTAGCCATATAAATATGATGGCCACAAAAGTAGGTCAGAGGCTATGAAAGCTGCAGCGATTCATTTACCACCTAACTCCCCAAAGCCTGTCCTCCCTCTACAAGGCACAAGTTAGGATTGTGATGGAATACTGTCAGTTTGCCAGGATGAGAGCAGTTTAAACAACACACAATGAAGCTGTTGACCATTCAGGATAATGCTGCCCATTTGACTGGGCAACTATACATCGCTGAAGTAGGGTGGCAGCCGTATGTACCATTTACAGTATGCACTGCAGCAACTTGTCAAGGCTCCTTCGATAATACCTTTCAAACCTGTGACATTTAATGTCAGGAAGGACAAGGCAGGAGATGGGTGGGAACACCACCATTTGCAGTTCCCTCCAAAGCCACACACCATCCTGATTCAGAAATATATTGTGTCCCTTGACTGTTGCTGGGTTGAAATCCTGAAACTCCCTTCCTAACAGTACTGTGGGTGGCCTTACAGCACAACGACTGCAGCAGTTCAAGGTGGTAGCTCACCAACAATGTTCCCTCTCGACCTTGTGGCTGTCAGCGAGGTCCCGAGCATGCTGATTGGTGTGCTGACACATTCACCTCTGATTTCAGAAGTTCTTGGAGGTCTGCATACCAAAAAAGAAAGTTACGGGGAATATTGTTCACTACCACTTTCTGCAGGGCAATTGGACTTGGCAATAAATCCTAGTCAAGCCAGTGATGCCCACATCCCGCGAATGAATGACAAATGCACAGAGAGTCAGTGGCTCTGGCATTCATGGTGGAGAGACAAAGAGAATTGACTTCATGACGGTGATGTTAACGTTTACTCAGTTTTTACCTCTCCACAGATGCTGCCAGCTGGGCCAGCTGAGTATTCCCAGCTTTCTCAGCTTTTGTATCTGATTTCTAGCATCCAGAGTATTTTATTTATGTTTTGTAGCAACAGAATCAGTTTCACTTCAGTGCATTTCATTTCAAGTTCTCATTAACTTTGCAACAGATCTCCTAAGATCTCCTAAGTGAGGAAAAACAACAGTTACATGACTTAAGTATGAGCACAGATGATATGGAGCTTGGAAAATGTAATGTGTTTATGTGTGTGCGTGTGTAGATTGAGGGATGGTATGGGAGCTGTGTCCTCAGATAAGTAGGCATGGTGAGGAGTTACTCTCCAGAAATAGTGAGTGTGCAACGGGTAGTTCTGTGTCACAATCATTAAAACATGTGAAACTTCCTTGTGAAGACCCCTTGCAAGTACTGTCATGAGGACCTCCTGCAAATATCTTCCAAAGCAATGCTACCTGCCTAAAGGAAAGAATGTAAAACTAAATTATCAGAAATCCTCTTTATTGGTAATTGATGTAATACCCTGTATTTAGTACTCGTTGGACAAAGTGCTGGGCAAGCAACTTCAGGGGCCATTAACTCTTTACCCCGACCATTGAGACCGCTTCTCAGATCAAGTACCAATTAGTTATCTAAATGTTGTCCAGAGAGATTTTCATTCAGACAGGAGCCTCGCCACTGAAGCCCCCCCCACCCCACCTCTCCACCTGAAGCTGCCCGCAAATCAGAGGCCAAGCAGCCTTGGGGCTGGAGGGTGTCACTGAAGCATAGGCTGTTTAGCTGCTGTGAAGCCAGCAAGCAATCCCTGAGGGGTTACAGGGCAAAATGGGCTCAAAGGCAATGGCTGGATGGTGGCTTTCAACAGCCGCACTGTTGCCCCATGTATCTGCCCCCAGACTGAGACAATTAGAATGGCACGGTAGCTCATTGGTTAGCACTGCAGCCTCATGGCGCCAGGTACCTGGGTTCGATTCCACCCTCGGGCAACCCTTTGTGTGGAGTTTGCGCATTGTCCCTGTGTCTGCATGGGTTTCCTCCGGGTACTCTGGTTTCCTCCCACAATCCAAAGATGCGCAGGCTAGGTGCATTGGCCGTGCTAAATTTCCTGTAGTGTTCAGGGATGTGTAGATTAGATGGGTTATAGGGGGATGGGTCTGGAGGGGATGCTGTGAGGGTAGGTATGGACTTGTTGGGCCGAAGGGCCTGTTTCCACTCTGTAGGGATTCTATGATTCTAGAAAATGGAGACTGCCCCAAGCCCAGCAGACAGGTCTGGCTGGTTGCCTTTGTCAGGAAAGCAGCCATTTTTCTTGCGTGCCGAGAAGGCAGGTTAAAGGGACCAGAGGAGGATTGAGGGCTGAAATCGCCATTAATTGACTGTTTCATTGGTGGCAGGTTAAGAAGTGTGTATTACTTCAGTGCATTGGGATTGGTTGGATATCCAGTAAGTCCAATTAAGAATAACAAATGAGAAATTGGAGCAGTGTTGCCTCTTTAATTTGTTGCTTTTAGCTTTATACAAGTTATCTCTCCAAATGTGAACAAGTATCTCACACCCTTCCAGAACCTGTTAATTCCATTTTTCAGTATAAGCAGGTGAATATTACATTTCCATCCAAATTTTCTGAAGCATGGGTAGGAAAACCCATTGAAATTTATAAGTCACTTAATTGTCAGTGGAATCTTGAAATAAAGAAAAGGCGCAAAAAGAAAAGGCAATTAGTCAAACAAACTAAGGTTAACCATTATAACTAGGAACAACCATTTTCAAATCAGTGTTTTGGATTTAAGTAAGAATGCTGGAACTGAAATGCCGAACAAATTCGATTAAAATATAAATATTTCCGATTGACCAGTTCAGACATGTTATGACACACTTCTGGAGCAGGTGGAACTTGAAGTTGGATTTTCTGGCCCAGAAATAGGGCAGCACAGTGGCTCAGTGGTTGGCACCGGGTTCGATTCCAGCCTCAGGTGAATGTCTATGTGGAGTTTGCACGTTCTCCCCATATTCATGTGGGTTTCCCACTGGGTGCTCTGGTTTCCTCCTGCTGTCCAAAGATGTGCGGGTGGATTGACAATACTAAATTACCCACAGTCTACAGGAATGTGTAGGCTAGGTGGATTAGCTATGGTAAATGCAGGGTTATGGGAGTGGGAATGATGGGTCTGGATGGGACGCTAACTAGAGGGTCAGTGCGAGCTTGATGGGCCAAATAGCCTCTTTATGCACTGTGGGGATTTTATGACATACCAATATGCTACAAGAGCCCATCAATTGATAGAATAAATTATGAAATAATATTTAATAAATACCACTGAATTAGGCAGAAGTATTATAAAGGCTAGCACGAGCTCTGGTTTCCAGTTTTTTTGCTGTGGCTAAACAGATTAGGTTAATTATCCCTATATAAGTGCACAATAATTTAAGGGAAGGATTTATACAAAATAAGTGAAGATTTAAATGGAACTTTTGTTCAGGTCCTTTTTGTAACAAAAAGAACGTTGAAAGATTGTTTTCAGTAGTCTTTGCCTTCTTTTGTGGAAATCACCATGTTAAAAAAAATCTCTAGTGGGACTTGCTGTTCCTGAATTTCAATACAAATTATTTCTCACTGGTTGTATTACAAGACTACGTGTTGTGTCTGTATATGTTGCATAAATACCAGACACCCTGCCTTTGCTGTTGGAGACCTCCTTGATATCCTCACTCCTTTCGCTCATTGTAAAAGATGGAACAATGCAAATATTCTGAGCATCAGATGGATTATCCTGCTTCAAACATGATTCTGCTCAGAAACGACATCCAGTAGCTTCCTTCACATTGCCACAGCCAGTGATCTTTACCAGTGCCCCACATTAAACATATATAACCTTGGCAATGCACTCAGCAGCCATCTAGGATACATCAGTGTATGAGGTACTGTTTGAGCACAGCTAAACCCGACTGAATCTGATCCGCAGTCACATTTGATCTTTAGGAAGAAAAGATAACTTCATGGTATTTGTGGTTTATTTTAAAGGAATGGAAGATGCAAGCTGTGAAAGAACAGAATTTTTGAGTAACTATCTCTCTACTGTTGATGACATCATCCTGTACCCTGGAACTCTGGGACGTATTCGCTCCAGATACAGTAACAATCCCAGATGTAAGTAAATTGGCAAGAGAGCCGATTTCCTTAATATTTCCTTTTGATTTACAAGAGTGGTTTGGTAGCACTTTTACCCCAAGCAGACCATTTTGGAGGGATACATCTACAGCAGGCTATGAGAGAACCAACGAGAAGGAAAGCCAGTTTGACCGTATCCTTAGCATCTTCCACATATACAAGGGTGGGTTATAAATGATGGCCTCGGAATGCCTGCACGGTGCACAATTCACTACGTTACATTTCAGACCAAATAACTTTGTTGCTGACTGTGTACTTAGTACCAATACGCTGCAGTTACATTGGGGAACATTGTTGAAAGGTCCCAGGTTTCTCAGTTCCTACAAATAGAAACTGACAGAAAATTCAGGGCAAAGCTACTGATTTCCGTAGATTGGTCAATTTGGCTAAACAGCGTCATCCAGTCTTATTTGACATGTGCAAGGACTCCAGTATGTCTGTGGATGCTCATTTTAAATCATAGGAACCTGAACAGCTATATCTTATCATTGGAGTGAACAAATAGCTACTGTTTTCTACTATTAGAAATGTTGCTGACTATTGTGTATTCAGTGCAAAATCCCAACATACTACCATTTAGCTGTTAGTACAAGAATGATTTGATGAATCCGAGTTCTTTTCAGGAAGTATGGCATGATGAGACAACATAGCCAAAATTTGGATAAAGAGGTAAGCAGGTCATGCAGGATTTTCTGTACATTAAAAATATTGGACAGTAAATCCTTTAAGGTGTGATGACCTATGTACCTGAGTTACTGATAAGCAATTGTTGCATTAGAATTTGTAAGATGTGCCCTCATAATTTGCGGTAACACACTTGTATTGTTGTTCTAAGACTGTGCTGCTTGTAAGATATATTTGTTATGGCTGCATCTTGGTTTTTGATTAGTTGTGAATATAGTTAAATTGGGTAAAGCTTGTTTCTTCAGTAACCCATTAGGATCTCCTCATTTTACAGTTTTATGTTAACCTTTCTTTGCAGATGATCCCAAAACACTGGTGGCTAACCTTACTGTGAGTATAAAACAACGCATTATTGAAAGCTAATATTTAAAGACAAGGACATAGCTACTGTATTCTGAATATTAATGAAATCTAATACAGATACAGAACTAGTCAGAATTTTCTGTTTTTGTACTCACTGGCACATGAGTTCCTGTTTATTGAGATCACTGGATAGGAAATTGAAGGCTAGCAAATGTTGAAACAGTACACACTTTCTCACATACTGATCTAATTACTGGAAGGCTTACACTTTGATCATTGTAATGTACAAACAAGGAACAAGAGTAGGCCATTGGGTCTGTTGACCCTGTTTCATGATTCAGTAAGATCATAGCTGATCTCATTTAAACTTCAACTCTGCATTCCTGCACATCTCCAATAATCTTTCATCTCCTTGGTAATCAAGGATCTATCACCCTCTGGCTTAAAAATGTTTAGAAGTTCTCCATTCACTGCATTTTGAGGAAGGGAATTCCAAAGCCATTCAGCTCTCTGAGAGAAAAATTGTTTCCTTATCTCTGTTTTTAATGAGTGCCCCTTATTTTTAAACTGTGACCCCTTGTTCTAGATTTTTCTACCAGAAGAAGCATCCTTTCAGTATCTGCCCAATCTCATCCCTTCAGGATTTTAGGCGTTTCAATGAAGTCACCTCTTTTAAACTCTACAGGATCCAGGCCTAGCGTGTCTAGGATTTCCTCATAAGGCAACCTCCTCATTCCAGATATTAGTCCAGTAAACCTTCTCTGAACTGGTTCCAATGCATTAACATCCTTCTGTAAGTACAGTGACCAGTGCAGTACATAATACTCCAGATGTGATCTCACCAGTGCCTTGTATAACTGAAGCATGTTGCACTTTAAATAATGGCAGTGTTTGCTGACATCAGTAACTCTGGGCAATTGTCTCTTTGTGCTGATTGGGGAACGCATGGTTCCAAGCTCTGATGTCATCATGTAGACTTTATGAGATGTCATATGTAAGTGCATTACAGCACATGCACGGGGAAGAGCGCGTGATTTTGAGCTGGGTTCAGTAGTGGAGGGAGCGATGCTGGATGTGGGGGAGCCCCCAGAGTGAGCTGGGAACCGGGCCAGGACCAGAGAGGTTGGAGTTGGATGTGACGAGGAGAGCCCAGGAGCTGGGAGGCCTTCTCTCCTTCTGTCTTCCTTCCCTCCACCTCAGCCTCTGGCTGTCCTCCCCTATCTCCATTCTCGCTCTCTCCCAGTTTTCCCTATCTCTTACTACCTCTCCTAGGCCCAATCCCTCCTTCCCTCCTCCCCTTCCCCCCAACTCCTGATTTCTTTAATCCCTCATAGAACATAGAACATTACAGCGCAGTACAGGCCCTTCGGCCCTCGATGTTGTGCCAACCTGTGAAACCAATCTGAAGCCCATCTAACCTACACTATTCCATTATCATCCATATGTTTATCCAATGACCATTTAAATGCCCTTAAAGTTGGTGAGTCTACGACTGCTGCAGGCAAGGCATTCCATGCCCTTACTACTCTCTGAATAAAGAATCTACCTCTGACATCTGTCCTATATCTATCACCCCTCAATTTAAAGCTATGTCCCCTCGTGCTAGCCGTCACCATCCGAGGAAAAAGGCTCTCACAGTCCACCCTATCTAATCCTCTGATCATCTTGTATGTCTCTATTAAGTCACCTCTTAACCTTCTTCTCTCTAACGAAAACAGCCTCAAATCCCTCAGCCTTTCCTCATAAGACCTTTCCTCCATATCAGGCAACATCCTGGTAAATCTCCTCTGCCCCTTTTCCAATGCTTCCACATCCTTCCTATAATGTGGTGACCATAACTGTACGCAATACTCCAAGTCCGGCCGCACCAGAGTTTTCTACAGCTGCAACATGACCTCACGGCTCCAAAACTCAATCCCTCTACCAATAAAACCTAACAACCGTATACCTTCTTAACAACCCTATCAACCTGGGTGGCAACTTTCAGGGATCTATGCACATGGACACCGCAATCTCTCTGCTCGACCACACTATCAAGAATCTTACCATTAGCCCAGTACTCTGTATTCCTGTTACTCCTTCCAAAGTGAATCACGTCACACTTTTCCGCATTAAACTCCATTTGCCACCTCTCAGCCCAGCTCTGCAGCTTATCTATGTCCCTCTGTAACCTGCAACATCCTTCCGCACTATCCACAACTCCACCGACTTTAGTGTCATCCGCAAATTTACTAACCCATCCTTCTACGCCCTCATCCAGGTCACTTATAAAAATGACAAACAGCAGTGGCCCCAAAACAGATCCTTGCGGTACACCACTAGTAACTGAACTCCAGGATGAACATTTCCAATCAACCACCACCCTCTGTCTTCTTACAGCTAACCAATTTCTGATCCAAACCGCTAAATCACCCTCAATCCCATGCCTCCGAATTTTCTGCAATAGCCTACGGTGGGGAACCTTATCAAATGCTTTACTGAAATCCATATACACCACATCAACCGCTTTACCCTCATCCACCTGTTTAGTCACCTTCTCAAAGAACTCAATAAGGTTTGTGAGGCACGACCTACCCTTCACAAAACCGTGTTGACTATCCCTAATGAAATTATTCCTTTCTAGATGATTATAAATCCTATCTCTTATAATCCTTTCCAACACTTTACCCACAACCGAAATAAGGCTCATTGGTCTATAATTACCAGGGTTGTCTCTAATCCCCTTCTTGAACATGGGAACAACATTTGCTATCCTCCAGTCTTCTGGCACTATTCCTGTAGACAATGACGACATAAAGATCAAAGCCAAAGGCTCTGCAATCTCCTCCCTAGCTTCCCAGAGAATCCTAGGATAGATCCCATCTGGCCCAGGGGACTTATCTATTCTCACACTTTCCAGAATTGCTAACACCTCCTCCTTATGAACCTCAATCCTGTCTAGTCTAATAGCCTGTATCTCAGTATTCTCCTCGACAACATTGTCTTTTTCATGTGTGAATACTGATGAAAAATACTCATTTAGCACCTCTCCAATCTCTTCGGACTCCACACACAACTTCCCACTACTGTCCTTGACACCCAGTCCCAATATTGTTTCCTCAGCCATCCCAACCTCTCCTCCCCTTCCCACCACTCAACTCCAACTTCTCCTGAAATCTGCACATTCACAACTTAAAACAGTGCATAGTGTAATGCATTGGTGCTAACAAACAAAGCCTTAAATTCTCCAGCATCTGCAGTACCTTTTATCCCTTAAATTCTACCAGTTACTTTTGCTGCTTACTAAAGAATACCACATAGATTTAGTTGAAGTTGCTAATGCATTTTTTTAATAATTAGAACTGATTTTCTCTTTAGTTATAATGACTGGTTTTGAGTTAAAATCGGTAAACTCATTGTTGCATTGAAATTGCCTTTTACAAGCCACCTATATTGACACACTGCTCCATTAACACAGTGAATTTTCAAAAACTGATTGTGCATGTCAAAGTTACAACTGGAATATAAACTTCCTTATTTGCTCCTGTTAATTTGGACTAAATCTAGTTAGAAAATGTATTTTGTAAAATTTGGGATCTACTTATATATAAGGTAAGAAATGTATGTGTAATAATATGCTGTTGTTCTAGTTTCACCTATACAGTGCCTGATATTGTTTTACCTTGAGTGCAGTAGCTGTGTCTAATGACCTAATTTGCTTTTGCAGTTTTCGCTGTTCACAAATGATCACTAATTCATAGTCTGAAGCAGCTGATACTGATAAAGAATTGTAAGAGGTGTTTTTTTATTATCTTTGTGCCATAGATTTTGCTCAACTTCAATTGTTTTTCAGTGTAAAAAACCGGATCAGCATTTCAAGCCCTATTTGAAGATGAACCTCCCAAAGCGTTTACATTATGCTAACAACAGAAGAATTGAAGATGTCCATATAATGGTAGAGAGGAAGTGGCAGGTAGCAAGGTACTTAAATAAATTGCACTCGAAGCATAAATACTAAGTCACAACTATGGATGCTGGATGTCTGAAGCGAAAATTGGTAGAGAAACGTAACAGGTCTCGTGGCGTCTGTAAAGAGAGAAACAGAACTAATGTTTGGTGAAGAGTCACTGGACTTGAAATATAAACTCTGCTTTCTTCCCACAGATGCTGCCAGACCTGTTGAGTTTCACCATCAATTTCTGTTTTTGTTTCTGATCTCCAGCATCTGGCCTTCTTTGTTTTATTTCAATGTTTCCAATCTAGTCTTCTGTAGAAGGGTAACTGGACTTGAAATATCACACCCGTTTTTTTCTCTACAGATACTGCCAGGCATACTTTTTTTTTGTCTAGCACAATCTGTTTTGTACACATATAACATAGCCTGCTTATTTCTGTTTTAATCTACCTATTTGAGCACCATGGAGTTACTACACCATGTAAAATTTTAATTCTTTACTGTAAATGCATATCAAAAACCTGACTAATAATTCTTATGCCACACTGTGTATAGATTTAGGATTGTGTGAGGTTAGAATATCAGTCTCTTAATTCCTATATACTCCCCTGTAAACGATGATAGTGTTATTATGAATATTCTACATTAACCTCCAGTATACTTTCAGTTGCTTTTATACTGTTATTAGTAATATTTTCACTTTTGTAGGGCTTACATTGTACATTAGTTCATAAAAACCAGAAGAATATTGTAAATTACTCTCTGTTCAGGTAAAATGTGTGAACTATGTGGGCCCTGTACCCTGATGATTTGTCATTGACTCGTACTTTTAGATTAAATTATGCTGAGCATCTTTAAACTTTTTCATGAGTTGCAGATAATTTCACCTTGTGAAATAAAACTGACTGCCTGTATGGTGTAGTAGTTTTGACACTTTCTTGAGTTCAATATTGTAGCTCCCTGCGAGTGCATTTTGAGGTGGGCAATATATAAAATAATGCAGCCTTCCTGTCCACTCCTGAACTGTCCTAAATTATGGGCGGGATCAGATACATGTGACAGGCAATCCACTACAGGCATAGGTCTGTGATGAAGTGGTTGAAATCCGGGATGTTCAAGTGCTACACTCCCACTAATACTTCCTGCTGCTGTGTGAACCTCCAACGATTGTGTGAGACAGGCACTTCTAGAATGGGAGGTCAATGTGTCCATTGTGTGTTGACCCTCCGATTGGCTGTGAGAGAATATTGTTCAAGAGGCCAGAATTGGAGGCTCGAAGGCATCCCAGGGGCTTTTGGAGCTGGAGTAGATTATACATGTCAGGAGGTGTGAGGCCAGGGAATACTTTTAAAATAGGGATGGTGTTTTAAAATCTAACTATTAATTAACTGTGCACCAATGTAGGGCAGTGAACTGACTGATGATTGAGTGGGACCTGGTGCAAGTTAGCATGTGGGCAATAAAGTTTTGAAGAATATCAGAGGGATATTCCTCTCTATCTTTCTTGGGACATAATTCAATATATATAGATAACATTGGTGTATTCTGAAATTAGTGTAGAAGAATACAAATCTGATGGTGAGTGGATGTTTGCATTGAGAAATAAGCTCCCCCATTCTGCAAAATGTTTTGTAGTCAAGAAATAGACATGGATAAAAATTTGCTTTTGATTTGTATTATGTTAAATAATACAATAGACCATTCATAAAGGAATGTACTTGACCAGAAAACACTTCATCAGGCCATTTGATCTCCATATCTTTAATATCTTTTACTTTGTGCTTTAAGAAATCATGTGTTAACTGTCCTTTCTGTTTTCAGGAAACCAATGGAAGTTACCAGAAAGCTCTCGGGAAAATGCAGTTTTCAAGGCGACCATGGCTATGATAATAAAATCAATAGTATGCAGGTAGGAATTGTACTGACTGGTTTGAAATGTTCTATTCTTCTCCTTCAATGCTAACTTTAGGACAAATATCACATGATATTACTCTTTTGTGTTTTATTTTCTATCTTTATTCTGAATACCAAAATAAAATGTTACCTATAGTTCGTCAAAAATAAAACCTTTAGCTTATTTTATTTTTATTCATTCATGGGATGGGGTCATTGTTGACTAGGGAATCTTAACCCTACTTGCTGAGAGGGCAGTTAAGAGTCGATCATATTGCTTGTGGGTCTGGAGTCACATGTAGGCCAGCTCAGGTAAGGATTGCAGTTTCCTCTCCTAAAGGACATTAGTGAACCAGATGGGGTTTTATAACAGTCAGCAACTAATTCATGGTCATCAGCAGACTCTTAATTCCAGATGTTGAATCAAATTCCATCATCTGTTGTGTTGGGATTCGAAACATTGTCACAGAACATTACCTGGGTCTCTGGGTTAACTGTTCAGCAATAATATCACCAGGCCATCACCTCCCTTAATTGACCATTGGATATTGGGTTGGCCCCATTGGTTTCAGTACTTGGAATAGAAGTACTGATGTCAAATTTAATCAGTAGCAACGTTCTACCTAGGAGTAGGATGTAATATAAAGGAAGGGCAAAGTCAGAAGTCACATGACACCAGGTTATAGTCCAAAAGGTTTATTTGAAGTCACAAGCTTTTGGAGCGTAGCCCCTTTGTCAGGTGAAGTGAGGGAGACGCACACAGACAGAGAATTTATAGGCTGAGAGACGAAGGGCAGAGAGGTCAAAAGATCATTCAAATAGTGTTACGGATAAGAAGCCTCTTCAAGTGATTAAAAGTATCAGATGGTGTGAGTAAAGTATCACCAGCTGAACAACAAGCAAAGGGATGACTTATAATCCGATAAAATGAGGTAGAGAGATAAATACAAAAGATTAAAAATAAGGAGGTGCTGGAGTCAAACCAGATGGATAGAATAACATATAAGAGCCGTATGCCGAGGGTCTAACCAAAGTAATAAGTAATCCAAAACTGTACAAACTAATTAAGGTAGAGAGATCATAACCTTAATTAATGTATACATCTTTAACAAACCTTAAACAGGAGCATACTTAAAGTTATTCATAAAGGTAAATGTCAAACAAGTATTCCGTTTGGGTGCTGATGAGAGGGTTGGCCCATCAGGTGATAGCTGTAGCAGCAGCAGTTGTAGCAGTGACAACATGGATGGCTCCTGCTGTACAGAGGGGAAGGATAATGTGTAATAGAGCAACAGGAATTGGAGATTTCATAGTCAGGGGCACAGATAGATGCTTCTTGGGCTGTGAGAGAGACTCCAGGATGGTATGTTGCCTCCCTGGTGCCAGGATCATGGACGTTTCGGAATGGGTATGGGGCATCCTGAAATGGGAGGGTAAACAGACAGAAGTCATTGTCCATATTGGCACAAAAGACATGGGTAGGAAGAATGACAAGATCTTGCAATGACAATTCAGGGAGTTAGGTAGTAAACCAAAAAGCAGGACCTCTGGGGTAGTAATCTCAGGATTACTCCCTGTGCCACGTGCTACTGAGGCTAGGAACAGAGACATAGTACAGTCAAACACATAACTAAGGAGCTGGTGTAGAGTTGAGGGCTTTGGGATGTCTTCCAGGGAAAGTAGTACCTATACAACTGGGGCAGGTTGCACCTAAGCTGGAGGGGCACCAATAATCTTGCAGATAGATTTGATAAGGCCACTAGGGAGGATTTAAACTAGTGTGGCAGGATTGTGGGAATTGGAGCAGCAGGTCAGTAAGTATAGAGACTGAGGAAGAGCTTTAGATTAAGGCAAATACAGCTAAGAGGAAGTGCATTCAGGGAGAAGTTTCTGAGCTCAGGAGGACTAGAGGCTAGTATTGTATTTGCTTCAATGCAAGAAGTATAACGGGTAAGACAGATGAATTTAGACCCTGGATTAATGCATGCAACTATGATGTTGTTGCTATCACAGAGACATGGTTGGAAGAGGGTCAAGATTATCAGCTTGGTGTTCCAGCATATCGATGCTTTAGACAAGATAGAGGAGGAAGCAAAAGAGTTGGGGGCATTGCATTATTAGTTATGGAGCACATCACAGCTGTGTTGAGGGAGGGAAACCCTGGAGGGATCTTGCAGCAAGGCTTTATGGGTAGAGCTCAGGAATAGGAAAGGTACAATCACAATGCTGGGATTGTACTATCTCCAGCTGCTAGCGGGAGATAGAAGAAGAGATATGTATTCAGATTGTGGAAAGATGTGAAAATGATAGGGTTGATGTGGTGGGTGATTTTTAACTTTCAACATATTGACTGGGACTCCCTTAGTGCTAGAGGTTTAGATAGGGAGCAGTTTGGTGGGTGTGTCCAGGAGGGTTTTTTGAAAGATTTTGCGGATAGTCCAATGAAGGAGGGGGCCATAGTGGACCTGGTATTGGGAAATGAGCCCGGCCAGGTGATCAAAGTTTCAGTGGGGGATCATTTTGGCATTAGTGGCCATTATGGATAAGGACAAGAGTGGACCTCAGGTAAAGGTATTAAATTGCAGGAAAGCCAACTGTAATTGGATTCGGCAAGAACTGGGGAATGTGGATTGGGAGAAAATGTTTGAGGATAAATCCACATCTAACAGGTAGGAGTCATTTCAAAGGCCTATTGATTAGGACAGGAATGTTCCTATGAAAATGAAGGACGGGAATGACAGGATTTGGGAACCTTGGGTGACAGGGGAAATTATCAGATGAATTTTTAAAAAATGGAAGCGTACCTAGGGTCTAGGCAACTAAGAGCAGATGAAGTCCTTGAAAATATAAAGAAAGTAGGAAGGAGCTTAAACAGTGGGTTGGGAGGGCTAAAGGGGTTATGAAATGTACTTGGCCAGCATGGTTAAGGAGAATCCCAAGGCATGTTATACATATATTAGGAGCAAGAGGGTAACAGGGAAAAGAGTAGGCTCACTCAAGGATGAAGGAGGGAGGTTATGTGTGAAGCCAGAGGAAATGGGTGAAATAGTTAATGAGTACTTTACAAAGAGAGGGATATGAGGAGTGTTGAGGTTAGGGAAAAGCGTGTTAACACTCTCGGGTGGGTCAACATAATGAAGAAGGAAATGTTGGGGTCCTTGAAATGCAGTAAGGTAGACAAGTCCCCAGGGCCAGATGGGATCTATCTCAGCATACTGTGGGAGGCAATAATTGGAGCCTTAATAGATATCTGCAGCACCTTTGGCCTCAGGAGAGGTTCCAAAGGACTGGAATGGCCAGTGTTGTTCATTTGTTTAAGAAGGGAAACAGAGGTAATCCAAGTAATTACAGGCAGGTGAGGCTGATGTCAGTATTGGGGAAGCGGTTGGAGAAGATAATGAGAGACAGGATTTATTCACATTTGGAAACAAATGGACTTGTTAGTGATGGACAGCATGGGTTTTTGTGGGGAAGATCATGTCTCACCAATTTGATTGAGTTCTTTGAAGAAGTGGCAAGAATGATTGATGAGGGAAAGGCAGTGGACGTTGTCTTCATGGACTTTAGTAAGGCATTTGATAAGGTACCTCATGGCAGGCTGGTACAAGAGATTAGAGTCTCAAGGAGTTTTGGGGTGTGCTGTCTAGATGGATACATAACTGGCTTAGTCATAGAAGACAGAGAGTGACGGTAGGATGGTGCTTTTTCGAATAGAGATCAGTAACTAGTGGTGTTCTGCAGGATCAGTGCTGGGACCTTTGTTGTTTGTAATATATATAAATGATCTGGATGAAACTATAGATAGTCTGATTAGTAAGCTTGCAGATGACACCAAAATTGGCAGAGTTGCAGGTAGCGAGGAGGATTGTCAAAGGATACAGCAGGATATAGATAGATATCAGATTTGGGCAGAGAAATGGCAGATGAATTTTAATCCGGACAAATGCAAAGTGATGCATTTTGGAAGGTCAAATTCAGGTGCGAATTGTACAGTAAATGGCAGAACCCTGACATACAGAGGGATCTGCCTGTGCAGGTCCACAGATCCCTGAAATTGGCAACACAGATGGATAAGGTGGTCAAGAAGGCATATGGCACACTTGCCTTAATTGGCCAGGGTATTGAATATATAAGTTGACAAGCTTTGTTACAGCTGTAAAAAACTTTATTCAGGCCACATTTGGAATATTGTGTGCAATCCTGGTCACCACACTGCCAGAAGGATGTAAATGCTTTAGAGAGGATGCAGAGAAGGTTTAACAATTGTTGCCTCATTTGGAGGAGAGGTTGGATAAACTCACATTGTTTTCTCTGGAAAGACAGAGGCTGAGGGATGACTTGATAGTGGACTTCAAAATTATGAGAGGCATTGATAGGGTGGATAGTCAGAGGCATTTTTCCCAGGGTGGAAAGGTCAACTACAAGAGGGCACAGGGTTCAAGGTGAGATGGGGAAAGTTTAAGGGAGAAGTGTGTGAAAAATTTTTCATGCAGAGGGTGGTGGGTGCCTGGAGCATATTGCCAGTGGGGGCGGTGGAAGCAGGCATGTTAGCAGTGTTTAAGGCATATCTTGATGGACACATGAACAGGAGGCAAATAGAGGGTTAGAAACCACGTATGGGCAATATGTAGCGGGTCTAAATAAGGATTAGGAATCAGCGCAGGCTTGGTGAGTCAAAGGGCCAGTTCCTGTGCTGCATTGTATTCTATAAAGTTGTCTGCTGTCGACATGAGCATACTAGCTTTGTGTAGTGGATTTTCCCATTTGTTTTTGACAGGATTTATAAAGTGGGAGAAATTGATAATTCTCTCCCAAAGAAGGTTTTATATTTAAACCTAATTTAATCCAAAACAAATCCCAACAATTTGCCTTTCTACTACTGTAGATCATTCTGCTTTATCACAAATAATTGATCAGAATAAGATGCCTAATACTTGAAAACAAGATCATCTCCTTTAGCTTCCTCTAAAACTGAAGTGATGTTTTTAATATTAGGAAAACATCTTGTTAACGATCACGCATGAGAGTTATGCCATTTTATTCAGTATGTGCAGGAACTGTCTAATCCCACTGGGAATAATGATCTAAGACTGAAACTCATGGGCTTCCTCCATCTGTCGCAATGTCCCTGATTTCTACTTTTACCACTGCCATAACTCCAACCCAAAAAGTAATTTGAACAGTGTAAATGAGAAAGGTCTAATTCCAAGCATTAAAATTCAACCAATAATTTCCCTGTACTGTGCTTACATTTAACCAACTATTTGGAGAAGTGGTGATTTTTTATATTATATTTCATAATTTCTACTCATATTTCTCCATTCTATGGGTGTGAAGCCAATCAGGCAGCCTGTTCCCAGCCCTTTGCTTATCATACCTTATTTTTAATACAATAGCAATTCAAGTGGACCTAAGTCCTCATCTTTTCAAGTTCGCGCTGAGGCACTTGTTAAATCTACCGATGACTCTGATAGCTTGACTGAAATAAGGAACTCATCATGTGGTGTTTTAGAGGAACATGACAGTGTGCTGTCATCCTTCTTGTATATTGACAATGAATTTTGTGTTTTTATGCATTGTACGTGTTATCGTTGTGCTATAATTTGATGTTTTAATTTTGCTTGTCTTGTGTCATTGCTTCTTTAGACTGTTTTCATAGGCTATGGACCTAGTTTCAAGTTTAAAACCAAGGTTCCACCATTTGAAAATATTGAACTGTATAATGTTATGTGCGGTAAGTTCTTTCCAGTGTGTGTAAAAATTTAAGTTATTTCCCAATAGTATAATTGTATCTTATGTTGAACTTGTACATAGTCATTGGTTTCTTGATGTATTCTGCTATGGAAATAAAGAGGCTAAAGCATGTTTATGTATAACGTTAAACATGAAATTAAAGCTAAATGTATACACCTTTCAGGAATCAATGTGTAGAAGGCGATGGAATTAATGAACAATTCTCAAATTAGTTGCATGTACATGACTAAAATAATTTCATTTTATTTTTAAAAGGAACGAAATGTCAATGATCAACCCTTTAACTTGATCTTTCTGCTATTGTCTACATAATCGCCATGAATACTTCTCAGCTATTCTCATTCTGCTGGACAGATCACATTGAACCATTTTTTCTATGGCTTATCACTGATGATATTTCCATTATTAAAACTGTAGCATTTCCATTACTAAAATTGTAATTGCTATATCATCTCAAACTGAATGAATTGGCTGTGGTTCGCTAGCATTGTTGCAGCAAATATGACATCAGGACGAAGAAGGGGTGGTCACTATTAGCAAACCACGAGGAGTTTGGGGATCTTTTCTGTGGAATAGAGAAGGCTGAGAGGTGACTTGATAGACATCTTTAAGACTGATGGAGTTTGATAGTACAGATATTAAGAAGATGTTTCCACTTGTGAAGAGTCCAAATCCTAGGGGGTCTTAAGTATAAATTAAGTCATTAATATTCAGTAAGGTGCTCAGGAGAAACTTCTTTACGTGGAGAGTGGGTAGAATGTGATATTTAACATCACATTAAGCGTGTGAAACAAAGAGCGTGCATACATTTAAAGGAAAGCTAGCTAAGTGCATGAGAGTGAAAAGAACAGAAAGGCATGTTGATAGAATGAAGTAATGTAGGGTGGGAGGAGGCTTATGAGGGTTGTAAACACTGACACTGACATGGGTTGAATGGCTTGTAGCTGTGATGTAAATATTATCATAGTTGAGGCTTGTTTCGCCATCCTGAGACTAGAATCAGGTTTTCATTTCCGAGTTGGGTATGCAGAAGCAGGAAATTTCTTGGCTTGGCAAAACCGTCTCTAGAGAAATAGCTTTGAGGCACAGGATTTTCATTGCATGGGAGCAAGTACTAGAATTGTGCTCGCTGTCCCTGGAAACAGTTTTCAGGCAACTACAGGGGCTGTCAAATGCTGAGGGGGATAATTTAAAGTCTCACCTTCGTGCTCTGGAATTTCCTGCTATTAAAAACAAAATCAGTTAGACCCTTAACCCTCAGCTTCCCACTTACACCACATCACAACCTAAATCCCTCGATCCACCCCTCATTGCCCCCATGGCTCAATGTCAACTTAGTGCCAACCCATAACTTCCCACTCATCCCCAAAACCCCGTTAATCTCCATGCTAATTTGGTGCCAATTCATGACCCCATCTCATTCCATGATACCATACAGCCAGAATTCTAACTTAGTGTCAATCCATGGTAATTGAAGATCCCACACGTGGCTCATTATAGTCTTATACCAACTGATACCAATCCAAGGCTCCCACTCACTCTTCTCTTTTAAAACCTCCATTTTAACTCACCAAGTCTCTACCATTGACAGACCTTGGGTGCCATGTTGAACGTTGTGTAGTCAAGCCACACCTTGCAGGTTGGGTTGAATGGACCCATCTGTGTTGTAGTATTTGTGTGATGTTTAAAAAGCTTGCAAGCGTGTATGCAAAATGTGTTGCTATGATCGTTCAGGCTTATCAAACTAGGAAGATGATATCTGCACATGTTCCAATTGCAGGAAAATGCTGCAACTTGGCTACATATCACTTCAGAAAATACAGTATCTTCTGCGCTGTATAAAAACTGAAAGAACTGCGGATGCTATAAATCAGGAACAAAAACAGAAGTTGCTGGAAAAGCTCAGCAGGCCTGGCAGCATCTGTGAAGAAAAAGTCAGAGTTAATGTTTCGAGTCTGGTGACCCTTCCCCAGTTCCGAGGAAGGGTCACTGGACCCAAAATGTTAACTCTCATATTTTCTTCACAGATTCAGTCAGACCTGCTGAGCTTTTCCAACAACTTCTGTTTATGTTTTTCCTGTGCTGTACGTTGGCTTCTAAAAACAATTGGACAAAGTTATGTGTAAAATGGTAGGAATCCACGTTAATAACTGAAAATGGTTAAGAAACTAATTATGAAGAGGATTGTTTGTGGTTTTGGTCTTACCTAAGGAAAAATTTACTTTCCACGGAGAGAATGCAGCAGACTGATTCCAACAGGTTTGTTGTATGGAGTGAGATTGAGTCGACTGGGCTGTGTTCACTAAAATTTAGAAGAATGAAAGGGTTTTTAATTGAAAAACATAACATTCTGAAATGGCTGGACTGGCTGCATGGGGGAATGATGTTTCTCGTTGTTGGCTGGTCCCGAACAGGGTCATTTCAGACTGAGATGAAAAGAAATTTCTCTTCTCAGAGGGTACTGAACTTGTTGAATTCTCTGCCACAAGAGGCTGTAGAGGCAAAATCATTGAATTAAGAAAGCATTAGATGGGTTTCCAGAGATTGAAGATGTCAAGGGTTATTGGAGTAGGATACTCATGCTTCTATTTTAAATGTTTCTTTTAAGTACAAGTCTTTGTATTCCCAACCTGATATCAAAGGAAGCCAGTTTTCCTTACAAATTAATTGTACTACGTGTAATTTTATATGATGGCATTCCCACGAATTATCTTTCAAAAGTTACTGGAAAGTATCTACTTTGATTCCCTTTTTTTCTCATTCGAGATCAGCACAATGGCCTTAGCACTGTTTGTCTGCATGAAGTCAAACTGCTGTTTAGGTGTGCAGTAATCTGATTTCATTGGTTATGAAATGCTTTGAAAATAAACATGAGTTTATCAGAATAGAGATCCAGTAACATGCCCTAACTAGTTGTGTTTTACCTATGCAAATCACCACAGTCTGGCTTTTGAATGTGTGAAATTCATTGTCAATGATGTTATGTTTTGCTGCTATATGTTTGTGAACATGAAAATTACACCAGTCAATATTTTCTTTCCCTTTCAGACCTCCTTGGACTGAAACCAGCTCCTAATAATGGAACTCATGGCAGCATGAATCATATATTGCGGAACCCCCCATTCAGACCATCTATACCAGAAGAAGTGGCTAAACCATCCCACATTGCTGCTTCAGCAGTTCAGGATGATTTGGGTTGCACCTGTGATGAGAGGGTTAGAAAATAATGTCTACATTATCAAACCATTTGCTCATTTTTGAACAGCTGAGATAATGTTTGACCTGGTCAATTATTGTGAACATCTTTCCTGATAGATAGTAAGAACTACCGATGCTGGAGTCTGCGAATAACGCAGTGTGGAGCTGGAGGAACACAGCAGGCCATTCTTCCTACCAAGAGATTTCATTCTGGCATCGGTCATTGTAGTCACAACCCCAGATTAAAGTTGCGTCGGGACAGGATAACAGCATCAGGTCCTAACATTTCAGTATTAACAAGGTTCGTGCTTGCTTCCTCAGACAATTAAAATGGTGACAGCAGACATAACATGTTGGTGATGCAGCAGGTAGCATCCATCTATCATTTTAGACCATATCATTCCCGTCAGGTGGGTGGGCTTAAAATCAGGACTTTCATTTCTCCAAGATTATTAGATTAATGAATAAATGAAAGATTTATAAAATAAATGAAAGAATCAAAGGAGCAGGAAAGCTGATATTTTAGGTTGGGACCCTTCTTCTGAAGAATTTCTGAAGAAGGGTCCCGACCCGAAATGTCAGCTTCCGTTTCCTGATACAGCTGTGGTTTTACCTGAACTAAAAATATTTTGGGATCAGAATCTTTCATTTATTCATTAATTTAATAATCTTGGAAAAATGAAAGTCTTGATTTTAAGCCCACCCACCTGACGGGAATGATATGGTCTAAAATGATAGATGGATGCTACCTGCTGCATCACCAACACGTTATGTCTGCTGTCACCATTTTAATTGTCTGAGGAAGCAAGCAATGACCTTGTTAATACTGAAACGTTAGGACCTGATGATGTTATCCTGTCCCGACACAACTTTAATTTGGGATTGTGACTACAATGACCGATGCCAGAATGAAATCTCTTGGTGGGAAGAATTGACCCAAAGGAAACCCGGAAAGTTATTTTGGAGAATGATTTTGCTGGTCAGAAAGGAGATGTAGCTGTTCAATCCCTACCACCTCACCCCCCGCCTCCCCGGACCCACAACAAAGTGGAAACTCCCTGCTTCATACCTCACCTTAATGAACACCTACCCCCAACTTTGGCTGGTTACCATCCAAAGCTGAACACTTCATGTCAGTTTAGGGTCTCAGCAGTGACTCCCACCCATCCAGAATTTAGTTCTACATCATTCCCACCAAATTCATGCTGGCCTCACTGTTCCAAAATTTACATGAGGCCAGGAGTTAAGGGTCTTGACTTTATGCTGGTGCCGTTGTTATGTGTCTCCTCTTTACGCTGGCTGCTGAACAACACAGTCTACCTTGAGTTAAAACCAGAGTCGGCATATTTGCTTGATTCTCTTTGTAGGTAGTTCTGTCAGCTATTAATTTCTGTTCATGAATATATCAACTCTCAGATATGCAGCATAGTCTTAATAGTTTATTCACACATTAAAATCTACTGTTTAGTGACCTTTATACATTTATTTTAATTATCTTAGAACAAAGGAGATGAGCTGAACAAACGCCTGCAGCAAAGGGGAGTAGAAGGTAAGGCTTTTAGAATTGTAAGTACATGCAGTTTCAATACTATTTTGTGTTTTCATGAAACTGGCAAAACAATAAAAAAAACTATTAATGAAAATGCTTGTCATTATTCATCAGTGTAGTTAATTTTTCAAGTTGAAAAATTACAGTTTTTGTTTTGAATTTCTGTTGGTACATAACTTTTATATTCATCATATTGCGTTCTTGATTTCTCTACAGAAAACAAGCACCTACTTTATGGTCGTCCTGGTGTTCTGTACCGTACAAAGTACTATATCTTACATCATCAAGGTTATGTAAGTGGATACAGTGAGACATTCTCAATGCCCTTGTGGACTTCATACACCGTTCCAAAACAGGTTTGTGCTCAGCAGTTTAAAGAGTATTTGTTGAGTGTTGCAAGTGGTACCAATTTAGGACATTCTTAATGTTGAAATAACAATCCTGAAGTGGAACATGTCTTTTTATTCCCTAACACTAAAACCCTGCACCATAACGGATACAAAAACACATTGAATGTTGGTGGAGTGTTATAAATAGTAGTGTGGGAAAGAAACAAATTTATTGTTGAATTACAGGTATACATGTATAATTCCAGCCAATTTTTGATAAAAGTCTCTTTGATGTCAGTTAATACAAAATAGCTAGTATCATCATGTTGAAAGAATTACTTCCTTTAAGCCACTGTGATGGATGATGCATTTGAGTCGATGCAGTTCTAAAGCTGCAGGTCCAACAGCTTGGATGTGCCCATCTGTATCTCTGGCATTGACCCTGGCAAAGTGGGAATGATTGAGGGGGTTCGTGTATTTGAATAATCTTGGGACTAGAGGGCGAGCTCTTGGTGCACATCTTGGATATCCACCTGACCAGGTGTTCTGGTGTGATACTCTCAAATTTGTGGTGGTGGGGAGATGTGAACTGGTTGGGTTTGCTAGATCTGCTATCAATGCTTTTATTTTGTGTATCATTCTGCTATTCTTCCAGGTGTAGGTGCAGGCCATGCATGTGAAAGCTTTCAAGTTGGGAGTCCTTCTTCTCAGCCAGCCTGTCTCTTGCACAAACTGTGTCTGGGCTGGACTGATGTCCGCCTGAAACATGCCCCTGTAGAAACTGGCCAGGACCTATAGCACCCAGCATAACAATTTCAGGTCCTCTGACACACTCTTGTTGCACTTGTGACAATAATGCCCTGATACAGATACTCATTTGATATGATTTGCTTTTCTCATGATGATCAAAACAAAATGAGTGTTTTATTTTGTAAACCCTTATTTTGTTGGAAGGGAACTCTTTGAAATTACCTTCAAAATTGAAAGATGTATTGATGCCATTGTAAAGAGCCTTTCACATCCAATTTCAGGTGGAACTGTTTAACCTTCCAGACTTTCTGAACAACTGTGTGAGACCTGATATACGCATCTCTGCAACTCACAGTCAAACTTGTTCAGCTTATAGAGCAGACAGACAAATTTCCTATGGATTTCTTTATCCTCCCAGTAAGTTCACTTGTTTTCTATAACCTTTATGAAGGCAATTGATAAATTTAAATGATAAAACATAACGTCGGTAAATCTACAGTTCTTACCTGGAAGTCTGACACTATTCATCCCAAGTACACACCAAGCATGTCAGGGTCCTAGCTTGGTTGCTGGCTGCCTGTGTTATCTTGTGGCAATCATTTCCTAGTAGAACTGTTCATTTTCAGCCGCAGTATAGCTTAGGTTCTACAGTTTAGCACTATTGAATGATAATCAAAATACATTGAAATTTTTTAAAATAAACACTTATTTTATCATTAATGCTTAAAATGATCTCATCAACCAATAGCGATTTGACCTCTTGGACGAAAATTACATTTTTATCTCTAATATTTGGATTGGTATTGACTTCTTTTGATTCTGCCGTGCTTCATAATGGATTTAACGTGACCTCAGTGATAGAAAAATGTTCCAGCTCAGTTCATTATACTAGCATTTAAGATTAATTATTGAGCCTTGGCGAAGGGAAGAAAAATCCAGGTCACTCAGCTCAAACACAAGTTTCTGTATGATTTCAGACATAGTAGGAACTGCAGATGCTGGAGAATCGGAGATAACAAGGTGTAGAGCAGCATCATAGGAGCAGGAAAACTTGACGTTTCGGGCCTAGACCCTTCATCAGAAATGGGGGAGGGGAAGAGGGTTCTGAAATAAATAGGGAGAGAGGGGGAGGCGGACAGAGGATGGATAGAGGAGAGGATAGGTGGAGAGGAGACAGACAAGTCGAAGAGGCGGGGATGGAGCCAGTAAAGGTGAGGGTAGGTAGTGGAGTAGGGAGGAGATAGATCAGTCCAGGGAGGACGGACAGGTCAAGGGGGCGGGATGATGTTGGCAGATAGGAGATGGGGGTGTGGCTTGAGGTGAGAGGAAAAACAGGTTAGGGAGGTGGAGATGAGCTAGGCTGGTTTTGGGATGCGGCTGGGGGAGGGGAGATTTTGAAGCTTGTGAAATCCACATTGATGCCGTTTGGCTGCAGGGTTCCCAGGCTGAATATGATTTGCTGTTCCTGCAGCCTTCGGGTGGCATCACTGTGGCATTGCAGAAGGCCCAGGATGGACATGTCGTCTGAGGAATGGAAGGGGGAGTTGAAATGGTTCGCGACTGGGAGGTGCAGTTGTTTGTTGCGAACTGAGCGAAGGTGTTCTGCAAAGCGGTCCCCAAGCCTACGCTTGGTTTCCCCGATGTAGAGGAAGCCACAACGGGTACAGCGGATGCAGTATACCACATTGGCAGATGTGCAGGTGAACATCTGCTTGATGTGGAAAGTCGTCTTGGGGCCTGGGATTGGGGTGAGGGAGGAGGTGTGGGGGCAGGTGTAGCACTTCCTGCTGTTGCAGGGGAAAGTGCCGGGTGTGGTGGGGCTGGAGGGGAGTGTGGAGCGGATAAGGGAGTCGCGGAGGGAGTGGTCCCTCTGGAAGGCAGATAAGGGTGGGGAGGGAAAAATGCCTTTGGTGGTGGGGTCTGATTGCAGATGGCGGAAGTGTCGGAGGATGATGCGTTGGATCCGGAGGTTGGTGGGGAGGTATGTGAGGACGAGGGGGATTCTTTTTTGGTTATTATTGCGGGGACGGGGCGTGAGGGATGTGTTCCGGGAAATGCAGGAGACATGGTCGAGGGCGTTCTTGACCACTGTCGGGGGGAAGCTGCGGTCCTTGAAGAATGTGGACATTTGGGATGTACGGGAGTGGAATGTCTCATCCTGGGAGCAGATGCGGCAGAGGCGAAGGAATTGGGAATAGGGGATAGCATTTTTGCAGGAAGGTGGGTGGGAGGAGGTGTATTCCAGGTAGCTGTGGGAGTCAGTGGGCTTGAAATGGACATCGGTTTCTAGGTGGTTACCCGAGATGGGGACAGAGAGGTCCAAGAAGGAAGAATCCCCCTCGTCCTCACATACCACCCCACCAACCTCCAGATCCAACGCATCATCCTCCGACACTTCCGCCATCTGCAATCAGACCCCACCACCAAAGACATTTTTCTCTCCCCACCCTTATCTGCCTTCCAGAGGGACCACTCCCTCCACGACTCCCTTGTCCGCTCCACACTCCCCTCCAGCCCCACCACACCCGGCACTTTTCCCTGCAACCGCAGGAAGTGCTACACCTGCCCCCACACCTCCTCCCTCACCCCAATCCCAGGCCCCAAGAAGACTTTCCACATCA
>JAHRHZ010000077.1:14998832-15064887 GCA_024137785.1 Ginglymostoma cirratum | reverse complement strand
TGTTATCTATAATCAAAGTTGGCAAACTGATTTCAGTGTCAAATCCTATAAGCAGAATATTCCATCTCTTTGTCATTTGTTTTCGCACTTTTACTGTGGAAATGTTACAAATTGTCTGGTCTGCTTGTGAATGACGTTTCTACCAAGACCAACTGAAAGATAAATGGTATTTTAATGGGTAATTGGAGATGGTTCTTATGATGATAGAATTATAACACTTCCTTCGACAGAATAGTGGAAACCTTAGTGTGACCATTCAAGATGAGCAGATGTTAAATCACAAGCACTAACATCTCTCACTTTTAATGGTTATAAAAATGAAATGATAAAATCTAAATGTAATAAAAGAGATTAAAAATTCCAATTATATCACAACACTTTGTGGAGGGAGAACACCAAAAGCTTAGCAGTAATGTATAAAATTGATAATATTTTAAACACTTGACTCTCTCAATAGTTAGTGGATGAACGATTATGTGGATGTGCAGAAATTGGAGTTGAGGTTAAAATCATATCAGCTATGATTTTATTAAATGATGGAGTGGGTTTGAAGGGTTGAGTGGCCCTATTCTTATTCTTTTTTTGTCCATTTGTACAGTTACTCATTACGTTAGCAGAAGATTGAGGGTGGGGAGTGTTAAAAATGGGTTATATGCTGAGTTTGCCAATATTTGAATTGAGGCCTTTTCCCAGAACAGTCAATTTCAAACTCACTTTTTCCTCATTTAAATCGAGAGACTATGGGGTAGATTTGTGTCTTCACTAAATGGGTTGTAAGCCGACTGATTGTATCAATGGAATGATAATTGAGTGGGGTCTATAAAAGATAGATGATTTTTATCACCACATTACAGCGCAGGCAGTGAAAAATACAAAGCAAACCACTGTAAATCTCGAGCAAAACTAAGATATGCTGAAACTATTTAGCAGAACAGGCAGCATCTGTGGAATAGGTAGTAAAATTAAAGTTTCAGGATAATAATCTTTCATCAGTGAAAATGACAATTAAACCCAAAACATTTGAGCATTGGAATACTTGAACATGCGATTAGAAAAGAGGACTTTTTAAAATCTTAATTTAACTTTTGTACTGCTGCACTACAATATTACAGGACAAAGCAACAAACTTGATTGGCACCCAGTGCAGCACCTTAAACAGTCACCTCCTCCACCACTGCTGTACAGTGGCGTTAGTGTGTACTATGTACAAGGTGAACAGTAGCAACTTGGCCACACTACTTTCAACAGCACCTTCCAAAGAGGCAATCTTTATCACTCGGAAAGACAAGAGCAGCAGATACACAAGAACACCACAGCCTATAAGTTCTGCTCCAGGCCTCGTATCTTCCTGACTTGGAACTATACTGACATTTCTTCGCTGTCACTAGGTTGAAATTCTGGAACTCCTTTCTTAACAGCTCTGTGATGTACCTGCCCCCGCACAAACTACAGAGATTCAGGAAGGTAGCTTTCCTATACCTCCTCCAAGTCAGTTGAAGGATGGGGATAAGTCTTAGCACCCAAATATCTTGAGCAAATAGACCAAAAATTGAGCATTTGAATTAGCTAGTGTTCCAGATAGAACCCTCACTATGGATCACTTTACCTAATTTTGAGAGCTGCTCTTAATTCACCATGTTTATGATCGAATGATCCAATTTTTGCAGTTATTCCTAACACCTGAGGCTTTTGATCCAATCAGAAGGAGAAAAAAATACTCTGCTTCCTTTTAATGGATATTCCAACTGAGACTGAAAAATGTTTCCCTTTAGAGATTAGTCGAATGCAAATATCAGACTGGGACTGAAACCTATTTGCTTGTCATTTTAGCCAAATAGAGGAGAATTTGCTTGAAATGTATGGCCTTTTCATAAATGACATTGAACAGTTTCTGCTTTGGAAAATTTCATAAATATGATTCCTCCTAATTATTACTTCCCTATCACCCCCACCTGAATCACGAATCATTCTTGGAACTTCTCTTTTGTATTTCGAAAGCATGTGCTTCAAAAATACACAGATTATCTGATTTGCTAATTTTTATACTTTATTTTCAGATGTAAATATTTTGTATACTGGAAATATCTCTTATTTTGCAGCTCTTGGTTCGTCACTTGATGCTAAATATGATGCCCTTCTAACTTCAAATATTGTTCCAATGTATCCTGCATTTAAAAGTGAGTATTAATGTTTGTAAAGCCAAAAGGGAAGAAAATGACAAATTAAGCAGACCTTTGGAGCTGGATTTTGTTAGGCTGATGATGATCTTATCCAAAGGTTGGAGAACTGGCCAGGAATCCTTGACAATTACTTGGGAGGGTGATATATGATAAAATCAGGCACCTCTGGGCCTCCCGCATGACTGAAGTTCTTAGTGACAGAAATCCCAAGTACCTTAAGCTGCCAGTTAATCAGATTTAGGCAGCTATGTGTAATCACCAAGCCAGCCAGAGTGACAACTGCTGACAGCCCTGTAATTGCCACCAATGACAAGTGATGGTAAAACCGAGGTCAAGATGCTGGGAGTGGGTGGGTCAAACATGAGGACTGGAAGTTGCTTGCTGTCGGTGCCCCTGCCTCCTTCCTGATGCTGGGTCCCCTGATCAGGCACGCGCATAGTTCACAGGGAGACCTTCTGAGAAAGTTAGGAAGCCATCTGGCTCCTGTTGAATCTCTGACACATCACTGAATTGCAATGGCCTGACAGATAATGGGTGGCAGGGGGGTTGGTGGGGATCAAAACTAGAGGTGCATAGGTTTACAGTGAGAGGGGAAAGATTTAAAAGGAACCTAAAGGGACAACTCTTTCATTCGGAGTGAATGAAATGAGCTGCCAGAGGAAGTGGTGGAGGCTGATATAATTACAAAGCTTAAACGGCATCTGGATGGGCACATGGAAAGGAAGGAGTTTAGCAGGCTATGGGCCAAATGCAGGCAAATGGGACTCCATTAATTTTGGATATCTAGTTGGCATGGATGAATTAGACCAAAGGGTCTGTTTCCGTGCTGTACAACTCTATGACTCTTGCTGTATGAGCATAGTTGACGTCCTGCCATTGGTGCCTGGCAATGCCATGGTCAGCTCCTTCCACCCTTTACTATAGGGATATCCTCCCAGTGCTGGAAGACCAAACTGAGCACTACATTCATGGATCCTTCTGACCAGCTCTTAGTTCCACCTTTTTGTGGGGGTGCCGGTGTTGGACTGGGGTGGACAAGGTCTGAAGTCACACGACACCAGGTTATAGTCCAACAGGTTTATCTGAAATCACAAGCTTTCGGAGTGTAGCCCTTTCGTCAAGTGAAGTCTTTCCACCCTTTTGTTGTTGAGGACATGGTAATTTGGTTTGACCACTAGATGGAGTCAGAATCACTTTTGTGTTTGACTGGTTACTTTAAGGTTGTGATCACCTGTTAATGATCCCCTCCTTGCCAGTGATTCAAATTGGACTACCCGCTCTGGGCTGTCCTCACCCTAGTGAAGAGCAAAGTAGTTTTTAGATTTGCTAACAGCATAGCATGGAACTGTTAGTTAATGATGCAGGAACCTAAGTGTTTCCAGGCTGCTCTACAGCCTTTCAATTGTATTTGCAGTGGTGAACCAAGCTGTCAATTTCATATCATTAATATATAATGTGTGTGAGATGGCCATTTTAAACAGAGGCTCACCTTGTTGCAAAGTAATGTCTGTTATGTCTGAAGCTTTGTGTTTATTAACAATTGTCCTGTCTTCATCAGCTGCTTTATTTTTGTTCTATTTGTTGCTATGCAGGAGTGTGGAACTACTTTCACAAGGTAATGGTGAAAAGACTGGCCACAGAACGGAATGGAATTAATGTCATTAGTGGTCCAGTGTTTGATTATGACTATGATGGTCTCTATGACACACTTGATAAAGTAAAACGGTAAGCCTAGTCTAGTTTTAGTCTTATCTAAATATAAGGCCGTGCATTTTATTTGTATTTTCATAGGCTGATCCCGTGGTGACCTCAGATTAGCTATTTGCTGATACCAATACGCTCTCGATTAACTGCACTGACCCCGCTCAGCATATAATACAGGGCCTAGGGTCGGTTTTACTAATCTGACCAAATCTGCAGGCAATTTGTCTGTAGGACAAGATTTTGTTTTTGTGATGCTTTCGGGCAACCTTTCATTTTTAGTGAAACAAAAGCTAAGGAGCTGCTTATCAAAAGTAACGTCCATTGTATTTGAAGTTTTGTGTTTATTAATAGTTGTAATGTCAAAAGTGGTGCTGCTGCAGCCTACAACACTCTAAGAATTTCTAACTCATTAGTTAATGAAAATAAGTTACAAAGCTCCTGTTATGAAATGTGTCAAGAAAGGAGGGTAAATCCATTTTCTTTTCCTCTTTTTACTTAATCACGTGAGACCCTATCCCATTGGTTAGTCTTTGCCTGTATCTTCAGACTGGCGGAAAAGTTCTTTGGTGTTTCCCCAACTCTTGTGTCATTACTTCTGCATAAAGCTCCATTTCCCATCAGAAATGGGGTATTCTGTTTCAATTCTAGCCATGTAATACTGCTAGAGTGAGATCAACCCCATGTATTTCCTAATACCTTTTCACCCATAAGATGTCTGTGTGAAGATAGATTGTTGAGCTTCAAAGAGCCTAGTGACACAAAAATTTGCAAGACCCCATTTTTCTTTCTTTATTCATGAGCTGCGTAGGCCTACGTATATTGCCCGTCCTCGTTGTCCTTGAGAAGGTCCTGGTGAACTGCCTTCTTGAACCACTGCAATTCATATGATATAGGAGTGTCCACAGTACTGTTAGGAGGAAGTTCTAGGATATTAACGTAGTGACTGTGAGGGATAGTGATATAGTTCAAATCGGGACAGTGTGGGACTTGGAAAGAGACTTGCCTGAGCAAGTGTTCCCAGGCTTCTGCTGCCCTCCTGGATGCTCGAGGTTATGTATTCATAAAGTGCTTACGAAGAAACCTTGGCAGGTTGCTGCAGTAGATGATGTACATTGCTGACACTCTATCACTGGGCGGGGGAGCAGATATTTAAGGTTGTGGGTGGTGTGCCAATAAAGCTGGATGGTCTTCAATTTCTTGAACATTCTGAAGCTGCATTCCTTCAGGCACATGAGCCTGCTGAGTGTCCAGCTGTTAGGAGTGCGAGCCGTACTCCTGACTCGTGTCTGGTGAACTGGCTTTGAGGACTCAGCAGTTGAGTTACCCATCGCAGAATTCCCATTCTGTGACCTGCTCCTGTAGTTGCATTTACATGGTGAGTCCAGTTTGGTTTTTGGTCCGTGGCAATCTTGAGAATGTTAATGGTGGTGAATTCAGTAATAATGATGCCATTGAATATCAGGGGGAGTTAGGTGAATTTTCTCTTTTGTTGGAGATGGTCATTGGTTGGGACTTGTGTGGCCTGACTTTGTTTTCAGTGCAGACTTGATGGGCCAAGGGCCTGTTCTGTACTACATGTCTCTATGAATGTAACTTTCTCTTAATCAGGGCAAATCTGAATGTTGTCCAGACCTTATTGCATGTGGGCACAGACCACAATATCTGAGGACCATCTAATCACACTGAGCATTGGGCAATCATTAGCAAACGTCATCAATTCTGACCTTATGTTAAATTGAATGACATGAAAGCAGCTGAAAATGTTTGGGCCTAGGTTTCTACCCTGAGAAACCCCAGGACTGAGATTATGGACCGCCACCAAGCAGAGCCATCTTTCATTGTGCTAGGTAAGACTCCAACCAGTGGTGAAAATCCCCCAATTCCTAATGACTTCAACTTAGCCAGAGCTCCATAATGCCACACTTGATCAGATTCTGGTTTGATATCAAGAGCTGCCACTTTCACCTCGCTATCAAGTGTGCCGTCATGATTGACAGAAGATGCAAGAAAAACAAATAATGGAATAGGAGACAAATGACGGAAGGTTGTAATGAAAGAAGGATGAAATAAAAAGCAAAAACCTTTTCATATCATGAACCATAACAGTTTGGCCAAGAAGTAAAATGTATGATGTCCTTATAGATCTGTGTAGGAGGTACTTTCCTGAGTAACCTACAGTAACCTACACATGAGGAGTAAGAAAGGAGGAACTGAAGGACTAACAATGATAAATGGGCAGTGACACGAAGGGAAATAGCTATAGAAAATTGCGAAGAAGTAAATGCTAGTAAAACTGGGGGCAAAAACGTAGTAGTAAAGTTCTCAAATTATCACCAGCTTTTAAAGGAAGCACCCTTGGTGGATGATTAAGTTGATTGCCATGGACAAACTGGCATGATATGATATGGTTTGATATGGTGGCGCTGCTGGCAGGGCTTGCACTCCCAAGAGCTGGACACTCAGCAGCCTCAGCACTGCCACCAGAAGAGATGGCCACAGCTGGGGCCGTACTTGGAGCAGCAAGACCGATCTAAGGACATGAGCCCTCATGACCAGGTAAGTAAGGTCACGGTGTGCCAGGACCAGCAGGCAACCCCCTGTGAATTGAAGGGATGGATTGTTAAGGCAGGAGGCGTCACATGCTGTGGTAGGTTATTGCTTCCCTGCTGTGGATGAGAGGATGTTAGAAAGTGAGAGCCTCTCCATGCCAAAGTTGGGGGGAATAGTGGAGGGCTGCTATGATACACTTGGCAGTCCCCACATGTGTCACTGGTTTAATGACATATGTGAGAAAGGTCATCAAGTGGCTTAATTGGTCTCTGAGTGGGAGGGCTATTCTCTGCTCACATGAGGTTTGCACGCTGTTGGGAAGACAGCAACTGTTTGCATCATTTGATGCCTATCGCACTTCTCAGGCTATCCGTTAAGGGCAGGTAAGATCCAGTCCATTAATCCACCCCACTCTATTATGTAGGTATTGACACCATGTCTGTGCAAAAGAAATAAAACAGGTTGTACCTATGAAATGGGCCCGGTCAACAAAGGTCTGATAAACGAAAGAAAAGATGTAGACAAAGGCTCTTTTAAGGTTTTGAAAAGTACAAACAGTATCAAAAGCTGTAGAATAGTGTGGTGTAAATTTAAAAAGAATAGAAAGAGAATGGAAAAGCAGAACCAGGGAAGAAAGGGCAAGAGGAGGGCTTCAAATCTCTTTGGAGTTAAGTTTTTCAGTGTACATTTATAAGAGTTAGGGTTGGTCCTGATTATTGATATAATACCAATCACTGTTTCATTATTCACAGCCAGCAAGCTAAAAACATTTCTAAAATCTATTGATCCAGAGAGAATAGGAAACCTTTGATTTTTCTGCCAATCTAATGGTTAAAAGGTGTGATGCTGTTGGTTCTGCTATAACGTAATAGTTGCGTTCCTGCACAAATTCACATTATAGAAAATCGCACTGTAGAAATAACGGGGCTGATGGGAAAAGCAGGAATAGGGGCAGACCGCCAAAAAAAACTGACTCAAGGATCACTCAGAAGCCTAACACAAAGGATAGCACAGTTTGAATAAATGTTTAATTCATATCTAATAATGAAATAAAAGTAAATTTCATACTTTATCTTGAAAAAATGTCAAATTGACTTGAAGGGGGGGGTGGTTTTGAGGTTGCTCTGTCGTTAATGCAGGGGCTGAGGGTCGTCATCATCATCATCACCTTCAGGTGCAGTTGTGGTTGCAGGGTTAGGGCGAAAAATAGTTAATCTAGAAGTGGGTGGCTGTGGTTCATTGTCTTCTGGCTGTTTCTTGGGGATTGGCTTAAAAAAGACATCCAGTTTTTGCTGCTTTGCCTTTTTTCTTTTTTCATGAAAAAGCTGCTCATAGGGTGCCAAATAAGATCGTATTCTGTGAACTGCTACCCTGCTGCATTCTGCATTGTAATCGTTGACCTCTAAGAGCTGCAACTGCATCTCAATTTCCCTCAGGATAGAAGACAAAACAGAAGTGGAAAGCTCTCATGATGCTGCATCCTGAACTTCATCTTCTTCATCCACAGCTTCCACTTCCCCCTCAGCAACAAGTTGCTGTAGATCAGCTGTAGAGAGGTCTTCACAGTGGGCCTCAAGAGCTCTTCAACATCCTCACTCTCCACTTCTTCAAATCCAACTTGCTTTGCAAGATCAACACAATGTTCTTTGGTTCATGGGAGCTGCTCTGACGGATCAAAGCCTTTGAAATCTTGAAAAAAATCTGGGAGAAGCTGCCGCCAAACTGCATGCAAGCAGTCTTTACTGACGTCACCCCAGGCTTCCACGATAAGGTCAATTGCATTCTTGATGTTAAAGCTCTTCCAAAATTGAAGAACACTGTCTTTATCCCGCTTAGTGGCTGCAATCAGCTTCTTAAATGTGCGCCTTAAATAATAAGCTTTAAAAGCTGCTACTGTACCCTGGTCCATGGGTTGATGGAGAGAGGTTGCGTTTGGGGATAGAAATAGCATTTTGATGTTTTCAGAAAGCTCAGCAATGGTGGGCAGTTGGTTTGGCGCATTATCCAGACTGAGGAGAATCTTGAAATCCAAATTTTTTTCCTGCAGTACATTCTAAAAACATCCTCCAAAACATCAACAATAAGGTCAAGAAAAATTGCCCCATCATCCAACCTCTTTTGCTTGACCTAAAGTAGAGGAGACTCTTTTGGCGTTAACATTGCGCATGCTCAGGACAAAGCCTGTGAAACGATCATGTGATGTCCACGCATACTCCTCCACGCACCAATGGAATCGTGTTATAGCTGACACATGTTTGCATTTTAAAAATAGCGTTCCCCTATTCGTCAGTCGTGTTGAGGCTAATTTGCATTGCGGGAACACGTGTTATAGCAGAACAGACTGTCTGGTGTTACAGTCAGGTAAGGGAGGGTGAAATAGCTTTCCTCTTTTCCCTTTTCTGACAGTTTTTTTTAAACTCTGTAAAGGATATACTTGCCAATTTAATGAGTTCTTAACTGTTTATACACTGTAGCCATAGTAGAACTAGTTAGAAATGTTTTCCTGAGGCAAATTGCGCTTGAAGGTTATCAGGTTGGTTGGAAAGAGAGGGAGGCAGGAGACACCTTTGTCACCTCACTCAGTGCCTCTTTTGCTTACCTTCAGTTTTGCTGAGAAAACTGGTGCTTAAAGCATTGAATGGGTTGGCTTCTCACTTGTCCTTCCCCCTCCAACTGCCTAGGGAATCTAGTTAGGTTTATTGTCAGTAGATCAATAGATCATGCCCGGAAACTCTCTTTACTAGGATCCCATTGCCCAGGATATTGGGCTTTAATAACTTGTCTCCAATATTGCCTTTGCTTATGGAACGGCAGATATGTGTCCTTCGTATTCCCCACTATATCATTGTGTTTGGTGGGTTTAACAGACTTGCTGCTGTTATACCTCAAAAGATAACCGTATTTAAACAGAACTCAAATCCACAGTTCTGTGACAGCATAATTTCAGTTAGTCACACCCTATAAAACTCACATACGCAATGACTATCTCTCCATATTTATACAATCAGTGCATGCTGAATTGTGTCCCTACCCCGAAAGCAGGAGGCCTGTGGTTAAGTCCCACAAGCTCCAGAAGTGTGTAATAACATCTCTAAACAGGTTGATTATCTGTAGAATGTAGAGTAGTATCTTGTGGTGCAGTGGTAGTGTTCCTATCTCTGGTCCAGAGGATCCAGGTTTAAATCTCACCTTGCCCCAAATGTGTCACAGCACATCATAGAGATCTATAGCACAGAAAAATGCCCTTTGACCTACTGGGTCTGTGCCAGACATAAGCAAGCTGTAGAATGTACAGTAATGTAAGTTGAGGCAACCATATTTAATCCTGTTAGCCTGTCTTTTTAAAAAGTCTGTTTTTAAAGGTTCAGTTTATGTTTCGAGTCATTGAGGAAAATCATTACTTGACACCAAGTACGTTTTCATGATAATGTCTTTACACATTTTCCGTAAATTTGTCAGTGTTTGTCTGCATAAACTGACTTCTTTTTCGGCAAATAATAAGCAAACTGTTAAGAAATTATTGAAATGCTTACTCATTGAAACTGTAGCATAAATTATCCATCACCTTCAAAAGGAATGCTCACGATATGTTTACAGATCGAATTCATTATCAGTTTTTTTATAGACGGGTCACTTTGCTCAAAGGTACTAAAATTTTCATGAAGCTATTTGTGATTTGAGAGTTCATTTGTTGGCTTGGAAAGTTCCACTCTGCGATGTTAATGTAAGCAAATATGGGCTGGCTACCAGCTTAAAATTAACCAAGGAACTTTAACTTCTGAACACTGACATTATTGCTTGGTTCTTATGTCAAATATTTACAGAACAGTATTCAAGGAAAGGGAGTACTCCAATCTAATGCTGTAAAATTGCAGCCAACATTAGTATTTGCTGGTAAATCCTGACTATAATGCATTAATAGTGGAGCCTTGTACATGCTTGTTGATGAAGCGTGCATTCCCCTACTATTAAAAACATTATAATCCAGTTTTAAAAACTTCAAAGGAAATGAAAGCATGTCATGAGGTTGTTTGAATTGTGGTGTGGCATTGACATAGCGTTATACTGAAGCTGATGCAAACTCAGTGATGTTGACTCCTGGCGGGTCATTTCGCACTATTTGGCTTTAGTGCGCACAGGCCAAAACTACTGCTTTTTCAGTTGCACATCCAAAACCATTTTGGACAGATACAAAATAACAGTATGGTGTGTCCTAAATTATTAAATTTTGTAAGGGCTTTCTTACAGCAAATGGGGAAAGACTGCTGGAGAAGCTGAAGCTGAGGATCACCAAAACTAAAGTTGAGAAAATCTGTACAGAGATTAGGAAAGCTGTCTTTACACACAGTCTTCTTTTGGGTATGGTACGTACAAGTCTGTGGTTGAAGAAGAGGCTGTCACATCTCGTTACTGCACGATTGCAGAAATTTTGAGAGTTGCAGAAGATAGAAGGTTATGGGAAGAGGCAGTGAAATTAAGTTTGCGTTGCTGCGGAAAAAATCTGGCAATATCTTTTAGTTTGAAAACTTTTATGGTTTTACTGCTCCACCACACTAGAAAAAGTTTAGAATATCTGTGACCATGAAAGATGAAACTGCCCACATTTCTAATTGACAAATCTAGTTGAACTTTCTCAGGGCGTCACTGGGCCAATGCCTGTGAATATGATCTATACGGAGTTACAGAAAATGTTGTTGAATTGTTCACAAGAGGTCATTAGCTAAAATGACAGCACATGGAACTGAGTGTTAACCTGATAATTTGGGCAGGTAATTATTTGGGAGGTAAGAGACAAAAGATAGTGATAAAGGATTCATTTTATGATTGGCAGGATTTGACAAATGTCTCCCCAAGCATCCATACTAATGTCACGGTTTCTTATCACAAAAATGTTCATTACTTGGAATAAGGAATAAAGAGTTGTGTATGATATCAGTAGAGATCAATAATTTGTCTTTTAAATCTGAAAGCAGGTATTTCCTAAAGAAAGGAAGCCACAAGGCTCACAGCTTAAACTAAAATAAAAATTTGCTGCGCAGAAATCAAAATGTCTGAATCAGGTTACAACTTAACTGGGAAAAGTTTGCTGATAATCATGCTGCACTGTCCCACAATCCATTACAAAATGTATGTTATAACAATGAGACCACTCAAAAGTGATTGATTTGCCTGATTCACAGGACAAAAGCAATTCTTAATAGGTTTTGTTAGTAAAAGAAAAGAAAACACAAAACTTTAATGAGTAGTAAAAAGAAAGAATTTCCAATCAACTATTACTCACCCCTTAGAAACCTCAAATACACGTAAACATTCATTCATGATTATGACATACAAAACGCAAAGTGTTTAATACGTGTACTGTGGATGGAAAAAGAATATAGATTGGGTAAACATGATTCCAAATATCAAAAGTTTAGACCAGGTGGAGGAAAGTTATTTTGTGTATGGTACCTTAATGGCTACCATCTCTGGTTTGAACTCTCCTGTCTCTAATATGCTTTAACTATAGGGTTTTATATCTAAAATTCTTTTGCTCTCTTTTTTGGCGATGCCAGAAATCCAGATCACTATTAGTAGACTTGCTACATTAATGGGAGTTTCAGCTGTTTTTGCCAACGCCCAGAATTTCAACTGAATTCTGCTGGAAGAGATGCTTCATTCATTGCAGCTTATTCAAAGGCCTCAGACAAACCTTGAATGCAGAACCCCTCTTCCCCTCCCCTCACCCCAAACCTGTTCATCCCTATAATTAATCGGCTGTTCTTTGTTTGCTAGAGTGTTCACCTCCCAGCCAACCTGGTCACATGATTACTTACTGGACCCAAACAACTGCTTCTCCACAAGTCATACCTAATTCTTGAAGGGACCAACACCCATACAGAATATATATTCCTTTTCCCTAAATGCGTTTGGGTCAAGACATTTGTATTTCTAAGCTTGCAGGTGGCCGTAACTTTGGAGACACAATAATTCTTATGGATGAGAGTTGGCAGTTACCAAGGAACATTGTTTTTCTTCTGCTGATTTAGTCTGTTTATGGTGAATGATGTTCAGTGAATCAAAAGCTGGTGCATGGTTAAAAGGTAGTTCAAAAATAATGGAATATTGACCGTTTTAAATCAAAACTGGTGAAATTGCAAAGCCTGGAAGTGATGCTTCAATTGCCTTTGCCCCTTGGTCACTTGAGTTGATAGAATGCTGGAGGTCATGTTGTACAGCAACTGTCAGCAAGTATGTGCTGGCCCAGGAGGGGAGCAGCACAGATTCATCAATATGTTAAAAGGTTACATTATGCGAGTCACTATGTCAGAAGGGCTTGTCATAGAAATAAATACAAGGGAACTCTTTGTTTACCAGTGGGGCAGTACCCTCAAATCTCAGTCTGAAAATGCACTATTATTATGAGTTGCTGGGTTACTTGCTTGACCTTCCTAACAGACAAGTGAAAAATATTCAAAGTTTGTTTTCTCTTTCAGGCAAGTTGATGGATCAATCCCAGTCCCAACTCATTACTACAGTATTATTACCAGCTGCCTGGATAGTACTCAGCCTGTGGACAAGTGTGATGGGCAACTCACTGCGTCATCATTCATTCTTCCGCACAGACCTGACAATGATGAAAGTTGTAATGTAAGTGGAGAAAGCCCTGATGTGAAGGTGCTGGTGTTGGACTGGGGTGGACGAAGTCAGAAATCACACGACCCCAGGTTATAGTCCAACAGGTTTGTTTGAAAACACAAGCTTTTGGAGCCTCTTCACCTGAAGAAGGAGTGAGATTCCGAAAGCTTGTGTTTTCAAATAAACTTGTTGGACTATAACCTTGTGTCATGTGATTTCTGACCAAGTGGAGAAAAGCAGAAGCATTATATAATGCTATGTAATAATGAGAGGAAGGAATTCACTCTGAAGAAAATACCCCAAGAGTCAAACTCATTAGTTATGGGGTCTTTCTGGCCCTGAATCACACAGTATATACCATTGAACAGTTTTTGTTTTTTCTACTAACAAACTTGACAGAATGGCTATAACCACTTACGTTGGTGCATGGGAATAAGAACGACTGTTAACTATACCTATGTACTGTAAAGGACCTGTGGTTTATAGGTGAGGTGGTTAAATACCTATCAGTTTTAATTGAGTTTTTGTATCATATAAAAGTGCACAGAATACTGAAGGAATCAAATTGAAAATTTAGACAAGAAATAATAAAATGGTTTTAGCCTGAGAAATTTCATTTTGGAGATGGAGGCAAAATAGATTCACCATCTTAAAGGCCTGTGGATAAATATGAATAAATATAAAAATAAATGTAAGTATTCACACTGTGTATACCACCTTGTGTGATACTGTACCACACTGACCAGCAACATCCAAGATGCAATCTCTTCTGTATTATGAATGAGCTAATCTGAGCCAAAATGGCAATGGGAATGCTTCCATATATTAAAAGGTTCTCAACTCTGATCAGCATTTGTTGAGCCCTGTTGAAGAACACAGGGTCAGGAGCCTAGGCTCAGTTTGAATAGTCTATAACACTGACTATCGAGGTCATTAAGAATGGCTATTTGAGAGATGTACTGGCTGCAGGGACCAATCCAAAGAATGGCATCAGACATAAAATGTTCAGACATAACTACTTGGGTCGTGGTATATTCGAAAAGGACAAGGGAAGAAAACTGAAAGATGAAAGTCATGGGCCAAACACTGAAAGAAAGGAATTCTTTCTCAAGAAAGGTCACACAATGTAATGCTAAAATAATGATACCTACCTCAGTAACTGTGGTAGGTATTTAGCTATCTCACTTATAAGCCTCAGATCCATTACAATACGTAAGAATAGGTAACAATCAATATACGTTTCTTATTCCCAGACACCAGTGTAAGTATTTATGGCCATTCTGTCAAGTTTGTTAGTGCAGAAAACTGTTCAAGGGTGTATGCTGTGTAATTCAGGGCCAGACAGAACTATCACAAATAGATTTGACACTTGGGTCTTGGACATTTTCTTAAGGGTCATTTCCACACCATTTTCGCCAATACCAAATTCCCTCGCAACAACACAGTGAACTGATTATTTAACAAATGTGTTTAAGTCCAAAATGACTCCTCTTCTGAACCTCATATAATACAGCACAGGAATTTAAGATACATATCGACAGGACAAATCCTGTGTGGTTAATGATGAAAAGAAATGGATTTTCCAGCAGTTTGAACAAAATATGAATATGGTTTCAAGCTAAAAGATGTAACGTTGGCTAAATCATTAATTCGCTGATAACAAGGTGTGGAGCTGGATGAACACAGCAGGCCAAGCAGCATCATAGGAGCAGGAAAGCTTGACGTTTCGGGCCCAGACCCTTCATCAGAAATGGGGGAGGGGAAGAGGGTTCTGAAATAAATAGGGAGAGAGGGGGAGGCGGATAGAAGATGGATAGAGGAGAGGATAGGTGGAGAGGAGGCAGACAAGTCGAAGAGGCGGGGATGGAGCCAGTAAAGGTGAGTGTAGGTGGGGGGGTAGGGAGAACATAGAACATAGAACAATACAGCGCAGAACAGGCCCTTCGGCCCTCGATGTTGCGCCGACCTGTGAACTAATCTAAGCCCATCCCCCGACACTATCCCATCATCATCCATATGCTTATCCAAGGACTGTTTAAATGCCCCTAATGTGGCTGAGTTAACTACATTGGCAGGCAGGGCATTCCACGCCCTTACCACTCTCTGAGTAAAGAACCTGCCTCTGACATCTGTCTTAAATCTATCACCCCTCAATTTGCAGCTATGCCCCCGCGTACTAGCCGACGTCATTATCCTGGGAAAAAGACTCTCACTGTCCACCCTATCTAATCCTCTGATCATTTTGTAGGTCTCTATTAAATCCCCTCTTAGCCTTCTTCTCTCCAATGAGAACAGACCCAAGTCCCTCAGTCTTTCCTCATAAGACCTTTGCTCCAGACCAGGCAACATCCTGGTAAATCTCCTCTGCACCTTTTCCAATGCTTCCACATCCTTCCTGTAATGGGGCAACCAGAACTGTATGCAATATTCCAAGTGAGGCCGCACTAGCGTTTTGTACAGTTGCAGCATGACATCATGGCTCCGGAACTCAATCCCTCTACCAATGAAACCTAACACACCGTATGCCTTCTTAACAGCACTATCAACCTGGGTGGCAACTTTCAGGGATCTATGTACCTGGACACCAAGATTCCTCTGCACATCCACACTACCAAGAATCTTTCCATTGACCCAGTATTCTGCCTTCCTATTATTCTTCCCAAAGTGCATCACCTCACATTTATCTGCATTGAGGAGATAGGTCAGTCCAGGGAGGACGGACAGGTCAAGGGGGCGGGATGAGGTTAGTAGATAGGAGATGGGGGTGGGGCTTGAGGTGGGAGGAGGGGACAGGTGAGAGGAAGGACAGGTTAGGGAGGCCGAGAGGAGCTGGGCTGGTTTTGGGATGCGGTTGGGGGAGGGGAGATTTTGAAGCTTGTGAAATCCACATTGATACCATTGGGCTGCAGGGTTCCCAGGCTAAATATGATTTGCTGTTCCTGCAGCCTTTGGGTGGCATCACTGTGGCATTGCAGGAGGCCCAGGATGGACATGTCGTCTGAGGAATGGGAGGGGGAGTTGAAATGGTTCACGACTGGGAGGTGCAGTTGTTTGTTGCAAACTGAGCGCAGGTGTTCTGCAAAGCGGTCCCCAAGCCTCCGCTTGGTTTCCCCGATGTAGAGGAAGCCACAACGGGTACAGCGGATGCAGGATACCACATTGGCAGATGTGCAGGTGAACATCTGCGTGATGTGGAAAGTCTTCTTGGGGCCTGGGATTGGGGTGAGGGAGAAGGTGTGGGGGCAGGTGTAGCACTTCCTGCGGTTGCAGGGAAAAGTGCTGGGTGTGGTGGGGCTGGAGGGGAGTGTGGAGCAGACAAGGGAGTCGCGGAGGGAGTGGTCCTCCGGAAAGCAGACAAGGGTGGGGAGGGAAAAATATCTTTGGTGGTGGGGTCGGATTGCAGATGGCGGAAGTGTCGGAGGATGATGCGTTGGATCCGGAGGTTGGTGGGGTGGTATGTGAGGACAAGGGGGATTCTTTTTTGGTTATTATTGCGGGGACGGGGTGTGAGGGATGAGTTCCGGGAAATGCGGGAGACACGGTCGAGGCCGTTCTCGACCACTGTTGGGGGGAAGTTGAGGTCCTTGAAGAATGAGGACATCTGAGATGTACGGGAGTGGAATGTCTCATCCTGGGAGCAGATGCGGCGGAGGCGAAGGAATTGGGAATAGGGGATGGCATTTTTGCAGGAAGGTGGGTGGGAGGAAGTGTATTCCAGGTAGCTGTGGGAGTCAGTGGGCTTGAAATGGACATCGGTTTCACGGTGGTGACCCGAGATGGAGACAGAGAGGTCCAGGAAGGAGAGAGAAGTGTTGGAGATGGTCCAGGTGAACTTCAGGTTGGGGTGGAAGGTGTTGGTGAATTGGATGAACTGTTCGAGCTCCTCGTGGGAGCACGAGGTGGCGCCGATACAGTCATCAATGTAACGGAGGAAGAGGTGGGGTTTAGGGCCGGTGTCGGCGCGGAAGAGGGATTGTTCCACCCAACCTACAAAGAGCCAGGCATAGCTTGGGCCCATGCGGGTACCCATGGCCACCCCCTTTGTCTGTAGGAAGTGGGAGGAATTGAAAGGGAAGTTGTTGAGGGTGAGGACGAGTTCGGCTAAGCGGATGAGGGTGTCGGTGGAGGGCACCTATCCCCTCCTCCCACCTCAAACACCACTCCCATCTCCTATCTACTAACCTCATCCCGCCCCCTTGACTTGTCCGTCCTGCCTAGACTGACCTATCTCCTCCCTACCCCCCCACCTACACTCACCTTTACTGCCTCTTTGACTTGTCTGTCTCCTCTCCACCTATCCTCTCCTCTATCCATCTTCTATCCACCTCCCCCTCTCTCCCTATTTATTTCAGAACCCTCTTCCCCTCCCCCATTTCTGATGAAGGGTCTAGGTGCGAAACGTCAAGCTTTCCTGCTCCTATGATGCTGCTTGGCCTGCTGTGTTCATCCAGCTCCACACCTTGTTATCTCGGATTCTCCAGCATCTGCAGTACCTTTTATCTCATTAATTCGTTGTGCTGTTGTGAGGGTTTGGTGTTGCTGAAAAGCTGGCCTGAGAATGGGAGAGGAAGGAATTCACCCTCAAGAAGATGGCCGAGTGTCAAATGCACCATTAGGACAGGGACTACCTCCTGCCTGATCATCAGAGGCACGTACTGGAATGGGTCCTCGAATTATTAAAGTAGTTTCATTGTTATTAGAAATGCAGTGTGTTTATATGCATGTAAGTGGGCCAAATCAAATTCTGTGTCCATACAGAGCAAAAACTAGTTGGTGTAACCGCTTAATGGAGCGAAAACGTTTAGTGTGGCATGAGCAGACCCAGACTGCCAAATGTCCTCGATGCCAAAATGACCAGTTTCCAACAATTCAGTGTCAAACAGGAGTACTTGTTGTGCCACATTAGCAACATGGATGGAGTGTTCATGACTTTCAGTTTGTCTAGCAACCAAATTATGGACTGGAAAGGTTTGAAAGCAGTTCTAGTGAAAACACAGGACATGAGCAGACAGGATAATGATAATACTAGTTTGCATAGCCAGCTTAAAGCCTATTTTAATTCTTAAACGTCCCAAATCCAGTTGCCTGCAAGAGTTTTTGTGCATCTCCATAACAATGATTAGATGGATGAGAACAGAGTGAAGTTATGCATTAATAACCTATGGAATAGGCAACTCAGTGGCTTATGTAAGGAATAGCTTAGTGTGGGGGACATTCGGATCCCATCAGATCAAAAGGTATGTGGAAGGGAAAAAGCACCCAAATTGCAGTTATACCTGGGATGTAACATCTGTGGCATGTGCCTCAATAAGTCAATCAAGAACCATGATGAATCCAAATGGAATAGATGGACGGTTGTTGGAGGGGAAAAAACCATCAGAAGGAGTGGAAAAAAAGTGTGCTACCTTGATATTTTGTGTCAAATCGTGGGATGTTATTAGTGCACAGGCTTCATCATATCATTCAAAAATGCAGAATCTCCAATTCAGTGGACGGCAGGGGAAGGTGCTTTGTCATGGAGAGATGTTTGAGAAAGTGAAATTACCACGCTTGATCCAGAGTGGGATCCTTCAGATGATGCCATGGCCAAAGTGACTCAGCGTGAATTCAGTGAATTCTTTACATCAGATACTGGAGATAAATTTGATGGGTGTAGAAATGCTTTCATTATGGTTAAAATTTGTACAATGAATTTATTTGTAAACCATGCCACATTAATTTACTATACAGTCCCACCTTCTTTTAATCACATTTTAACTAGTGAGCATCCACACCAGCAGTTTCCCCTATTCTGGCAGGTTTATTTGCATGCTAACATCCATGGTATTGTAATATCTTTTATAACATTCTGGATTGCTATATCAGTGAGCTGACAGCACACTCAGTTTACAGTTATCATCTTGAATGCGTACCAAATTGATGGGATGAAAGTTTTTCTCCCTCTGCAAGGGGCTTGCAAGAAATATACACACATTAGAAAGGGGAAGAGAGAGGCTGTGAGGCTCAACAATGCTCATTGTATAATACATATGGAGTACTGTGCTTTCCAACATACCAGTTAGCTGATGTGCTAGCTTACAACTAGCATGTAGTTACATTCTACGTATAGAACAATGCCTTCACAACAAAAATACATCTCGAACAAATTTTGTATGTTTCAGAGTAACGATGATGAATCAAAATGGGTTGAAGACCTTATGAAGTTACATACAGCACGTGTGCGTGACGTTGAACACCTGACTGGTTTGGATTTCTACCGCAGGACTAGCAGAGCTTACCCTGAAATCCTTTCTTTAAAGACATTCCTACAGACGTTTGAAAGTGAAATCTAAACCTCTTGTGTATTTGTTGTTCTCACAGTACATCTTTTCCTTACAGGTGTATATTTTTTTAATACTTTTTTGTATTTATTAATTCAAACCATAGAATATTTTAAAGGCTGTTACTTTAAAGCTTTGCACCTAATGTCACACTTAATAACAAGCATGTGTCTTCTCCCCCACCTTTGTCAATATTTAGCTGTTTGAGTGATGTTTGTGTTTAACTGTTTGTACTACTGTGGCTTTTGTTTTTAGCCTAAGATTAGGACTGGGGCCTACAGGATTAAAATTTGCATTGATAAAAATCCAAGATTATTCACTGCATTGTTTGTTCTGTAATTTCTGTCCTGCATATTAAAATAGGACATATAAAGCAATTATATTTCAATGTTGCTGAGATGAGGCCAACTTATATTTATGCTTCATGTGCAAATTGTGTCACAAATATTATAAACCTTAAGTCAAATTGCAACAGTGGTGCTTTGATTCGGGAAGAAACAAATAATTTGCCTGTGAAAGAAGTAAAATGTTATATTAAATGTGAAATAAGCAAGCTCCTACTTACTCTTCCGTGCACATTACAGAGACGCTGTTAGCAGAAAAGAAATATGGGACCTGAGAGGTCTAAAGGGAATGGGAGAAAAGAAAATAGTATAGTGGCTGCTTTTATCTTTTGAGGGGGCACCTTTCCTCCTTTGATGTTTGTTCAGAGTTTTTATTGGAATTATTATGTGTATAGATATGTTCTGGAATAAACTGCGATCCATACAACATTTTCTTGAAACCTATATTTTAAAAATGCGCTTTCTTCCATGACAGTAAATCTTGAGACAACCAGCTTGCAAAGGAATTCAGGTTTAAATATGCAGTTCAGAATAAAGATCATGAGAATGCTTCACAATTTTCCTGATTTTTTGGGTGACGGTTCTCATGATGGTCTGCCTCAGTGGAAGAGCTACAGAAATGGTAGTTATACAGTTTTCCAAGTGTAGAAATGGGAGAAATTGTGTGGGAATACAATTTCTTTTCTTTTTTGACGAAATATAAATTCGAAATTAAAGCTTCAAAAAATGAATAAAGTAGCATGAATTTAACAAGCATAGAGCTAAGTTGGTGCAAAATAGCATGAGCTAGCAAACAATGTTGAAGCAACTTGGCTAGACCATTACACGTAAATGTTCTGTTTCAGTTTTGAGCATGTTTCTGGGATATACCTGGGAAAGCATGAGGTGTGAGCTGTCTCATGTATTTGAAAAAAAAAAACAAGAAACAAATTTGTTTCCTCTTCAGTTTAGCTTTCAGATTAAAATAGTGCCTGGATTTCTCTTTCCTCATGGATGTGGGATCTGTTTCAGTTGAAATACGCACAAATTCCAGAACAGAAGAACTACATAAAAACTTGCCAGATAACATATACGGTATGTTCTGATAATGAATTGACTAAATAGTGTTTTGTTCATTTTGTACTGCTATCTCCATGTTTTCCATTTATACTGAACTGGAGGGAGTGTTGATACAGAATGTACACAGTTGAATTGCCCTGGCACAATAGGTCATTTCTGTGTAGTGGGTTTGTAAAACAAAATGGAAACAAATAAACATAATCATGTAAAAGAAACTTGATCGTTGTACTGTGGTATTTACTTTGTATATGATCATTGTTTTTGCAAGAACGTTCAAAACATAATGTGCAGCCAGGATTACTAAAAGCACTTTCAGTAGATAAATTTTGACATCAATGTTTCTGCTCATTGGACAGAACACTTCCTGTCATGCTGACTCTGAAATGTAGATGAAAGCTGGTTGCATAAGGCTGGCCTATATTACTCATGAGATAACAAGGTGTGGAGCTGGATGAACACAGCAGGCCAAGCAGCATCATAGGAGCAGGAAAGCTTGACGTTTCGGGCCTAGACTCTTCAGTCAAGACCTTTGGACATAAAGCAGGAGGAGAGTCACTATCATCCTTCATCAGTGTGAATTCCACAGTGAAGCATCCAACAGTTTGAAGTGGGCTTTAGATGTAAAAGAATAAAACTTTTAGAATGTATTTGAGATGTGCACTTGTCTTCAGTTCATCCCACAGTGCTCCGTCAATTAAATTACGGCCATTGCCTAAATCAACAATAATGTTCGCTTCATTACCACCAGCGATCACGAGGGATTTCTCGTGGCTGCTCCTATGGACTGGAAAAGATGTATCCACGTTTACTATTCACGTCCTGACTCTCTGCAGCACTTTCAAATTGTTTCACAGTTGTGTTTCTTCAATCTCTCCTTCCTTTTCAGGGTTTGGCAGATTTTCCTCTCTGTCCAGTTTTACCTCTGCAATTGTTGACAAAACGGTCCTTACTCCCATTTTTTTTTTGCATTTCTTCCCCCTGGCAGACAGAGTAGCTACATCCGCAACCCTCTCTCTCACTGACTGGTGCTGTTTACATTTACATGCACCTGGATTCTGTTTTGGGTAATTCGGTTAACCTCAACTTTTGTTGTGCTGATGGAAGAAGTGGGACCAGGATTTCCTACTGTCCACCCACAGCTTCCAAAATGGCTGCTATTCTCAAAGTGTAACCTTGTCTTCCTGCAGCTAATGTCTCAATATATTTGATTTGCAATGTCAATTTATCTGGTTCATCCTCTGGCTCCACAAATCCGTTGCAACTGGATTCCAATCATCCAGTCACTGCCACAAGTGAGTCCAAATTGAGCTCCCGCTTTCCTTTCTTCCAGTCTCTGATGGAAACCAACCTGGGGAATGTGGAATTTGGTGTTCTTCGAAATGATCACTCTACATTCATAACCCATTTTTTTCTGTTAACATCTTGAAAGACTCCCTCACTGGTGCACCCACTTTGAACAGAAACAAGGCATTCGCTGTGCTCCTGCATCACCCTCACCCCATCCAAAAATAGACTGCGACTGTCAGTGAACACTCCAACTCCACCAGCCAGGTTTTCCACTTCACACTGATGGCAGTGGCATCGCCTGATAGATCAGAGGTAGTAGGAACTGCCGATGCTGGAGAATCTGAGATAACAAGGTGTAGAGCTGGATGAACACAGCAGGCCAAACAGCATCAGAGGAACAGGAAGGCTGACGTTTTGGGTCTAGACCCTTCTTCAGAAATGGGGGAGGGGAAGGGGATTCTGAAATAAATAGGGAGAGAGGGGGAGTTGGATAGAGGAGAGGATAGGTGGAGAGGAGACAGACAGGTCAAAGAGGTGGTGTTGGAGCCAGTAAAGGTGAGTGTAGGTGGGGAGTTAGGGAGGGAATAGGTCAGTCCAGGGAGGACGGACAGGTCAAAGAGGTGGGATAAGACTGGTAGGTAGGAGGTGGGGGTGGGGCTTGAGGTGAGAGGAGGGGATAGGTGAGAGGACTGGTTAGGTAGGCGGGTACGAGCTGGGCTGGTTTTGGGATGCGGTCGGGGGAGGGGAGATTTTGAAGCTTGTGAAGTCCACGTTGATACCATTGGGCTGCAGGGTTCCCAAGCAAAATATGAGATGCTGTTCCTGCAACCTTCAGGTGGCATCGTTGTGGCACTGCAGGAGGCCCAGGATGTACATGTCGTCCAAGGAGTGGGAGGAGGAGTTGAAATGGTTCGCGACTGGGAGGTGCAGTTGTTTGTTGTGAACCAAGTGTAGATGTTCCACAAAGTGGTCCCCAAGCCTCCACTTGGTTTCCCCAATGTAGAGGAGGCCACATCGGGAACAGCTGATAGATCAAGCAGCTCAATTCCCCAGACAGCAGACAGATCAGTTCCAGCAAATGCCATGACACAATGGGGAAGCATTGACGAAGTGGTAATGTTACTGGACAAGTAATCCAGAACTCATGTTAATAATCCAGGGATTTGGGCGTGAATCCCATTTAAATAAAGTCTCCAATTTGGAAGATAGCCTAGTGGTGACCATGCAACCACTGGAGATTGTCATTGAAAACCCAAGTCATGCACTTTACAGAGAAACCCTGCCATCTTTGCCTGTAACTCTTAGAATCCCTACACTGTGGAAACAGGCCCTTCAGCCCAACAAGTTCACACTGAACCTCAGAGATTCCCACCCAGATCCATCCCCCTATAATCCACCAAATCTACACATCCCTGAACACTATGGGCAATTTAGCATGGCCACTCCACTAGCCTGCACATATTTGGACTGTGGGACGAAACTGGAGCACCTGGAGGAAACCCACACAGACACGGGGAGAATGTGCAAACTCCACACAGACAGTTGCCTGAGGGTGGAATGGAACCTGGGCCCCTGGTGCTGTGAGGCAGCAGTGCTAACCACTAAGCCACCTCTAGATCCACTGACTGACTCTTAACTGCCATCTGGTCAATTAGGGATGGGCAATGATTTTGGCCAACCACTGGTGCCCACATCCTGTGAAAAAATAAAAAAAATTCTATTTATCTCCATTGCAGGCTTTTTTTGAATTCATTCACAGGATGAGGGTGTTGCTGGCTGGGCAGCATTTGTTGCCCACCCCTAATTGCCCAGAGGGCAGTTCAGACTCACCCACATTGCTGTGGGCCTGGACTCACATCTAGACCAGACCAGGTAAGGATGGCAGTTTCCTTCCCTGAAGGACATTAGTGAACCATGTGGGTTTTTCCTGACAATTGATTCACAGTCATCATTTGATTCTTAATTCCAGATATTTTTATTTAATTCAAATTCTGCCATGGTGGGATTCAAACCCAGGTCTCCAGAGCATTACCTAGGTCTCTGGATTAACAGTCCAGCGATAATACCACTAGGCCATCGCCTCCCTATCGCCGAACAAACAACATGGCAAGTTACAAATGTAATTATCCGACACATCATTTTATCATTCACATGGGCTGACTCCTAGACATGTGCTTATTTGACCTTCTCCTCCCAGGTTACATGACCCCATACATGGTACAGACTACTTGATAGCATCTTATCCAACTACTGTAGAGAATCTTGAGTCCACACACACAATTAGCTATCATCATGACACTTGCCAGTGCTGTCAAGTAGCACTTGCTCACCAAAAAACCTGCTCACCAACACTGAGTTTGGATCCTGTTGACACAAGCAGCTACAGACTCATTGTAGACTTTGTCCAAATGAATCAAAGAGCTGAATTTCAGAGGTGTGATGAGAATTACTGTCCCTGTCATCAAAACAGAACTTGAATGAGTGTGGTATTAAGAAGCCCTAGGATAATTGAAGTCAATACGTATCAGGTGGGAATTCACCCCGGTTAGAATAATGCCTAGCACAAAAGATGATTAGTTATGGTTGCTATAAGTGAATCATTGTAGTCCCAGGGTATCTCGGCAGGAGTCCCTTAGACTAATGTCCTGGCCCAAACATCATCAGTGACCTTCCCTGCATCATAATGCCAGAACTGGAGATATTCACTGATGATCACAGTGTTGAGTAGCATTTACAACAATAGAGTCTAATCACCTCTTCCTGACGTTCAACATCATTACAATTGTCAAATGCTAAGTCCTCAACATCCTGGGGTCATCATTGACCAGAAAAAAAATTGGGCATAAGCTGCAGAAGTGGTATGGTTACAAGGACATATCAGAGGCTGTGTATTATGTAGAGCTACTCAAATTCCTGACTCACCAAAGTCTTACCTTATTATCCACAAAAAACAGACAGGGATATGGTGATGTTTGTACGCTTGCCCAGATAAACACAACTGCAAAAACAGTCAAAGCTTGACACCATCCAGAACAAAGCAGTTTGCCAGATTAATACCCTGCCCACCACTGGAACACAGTGCTACCATTTACAAAATGTGCCACAGAAACACATCAAGACTTCTTTAGCAGAATCTTACAGGTTCTTAACGCATATCATTTAGAAGAACAAGTGCAATAGGTCCATGGCTACACATCTGCAAGATGCACACTGTCCTGACTTGAAAATGCGTTGTACTTCCTCCGCGGTTGTTGGACCAAAATCCTGAAACTTATTCCTTTCACCACTGAATGAGTTCCTAAAACTAATGGACTGCAGCAGTTCAAGAGACAGTTCTTGGCGTCTTATCAAGGTGAATACATATGAGCCTTGCCCTTGACACTAGCCTCCTAAGAATGAATGAAAGAAAAATTCTAATAAAAAATCTGAATCCACCACTTATGCCATGTAGATTTCACACAAGAAACTTGTTTTTAATTCCTGGGGTAAAGATATATGTTATTAGCTTGTTATTCCTAATGTACACACAAATTACTGCTGATCTAAAATAACACGTTATTTTACCCTAATAAAGAAACAGAAAATGCTGGAAAAACTCAAAGTCTGGTAGCATCTGTAGAGAGAAATAGAGTTAAAGTTTCAGGTTGGTGAACTGCCATCTATTTTAAAAAATCATCAGCCTTAAACATTCAACCTGTTTCTCTCTCCAAAAGCACCTGCTGAGTATTTTCCGCAATGTTCTGTTCTTCTTTAGCTTTCAGGTATCTGCAGTATTTTGCTTCTGGAATCTCTGATTTTACAAGTTGAGACTCAAGATCAGTTCATGACCTGGATTCTTCATAATTGTGAACTTGAGCTGAACATGACAATGAGAAGCAATTCAGAATTTTCAAGTTATCTTTGAATTCTGCCCTCTTACTAGCCATGTTGTTGCAAATATTTATCTTGCAAACAAAAACATACCTGTTCTGCAACAAATTTTCTGCTGCTAGAGCAGTCAGATCAAAGATGAAGTGGCAGGATTTATGTAACAAGCATTTCTTTAGCAATCATTTCATTCATACTACATCTGAGGAATCTGATTTTTTCTCAGCTTGATCCAATAGTTTTCCAGTGGTGCTCAGAGCAAAGTTCCAATTGTTAGCTCGGTCTCTTACCTTTCTGAATTTCAGAATCAGATACATAAAGGCCAGTGTTGTGAAAAAGAGAGGCAAGATGACTTTCAGGAGGCAATGATGCAATGGTAGTGTCAGTGGTCCAGGAATCCAAAGTCCCTGCTTAACGTACATTGGTATGTCTGCCACCATGGCTGATCATGAAATTTGAATTCAATCACAAAATCTGAAATTAAAAGCTGGTTTAATGGACCCCATGGAGGTGAGGAGGAAGAATCCTGCAACAAAGGGCTGGTTGGGGGTAAGTAGGGGTTTGGGGCTAGGGTTGGGGAGGAAGGTGGAATCCAGTCTCAATTTGAGAAAGCCACCATTGATGATGGATCTAGTGACTGACAATGATTGTTGACTTCCTACTTTGATCACTTCTGTGTCTCACTCCCCACCGACAGCTCCCTCCCCATTATAACCCTACTGTCTTTGTGTCCAACCCTGGAGAAGCTATCCCAGAGTTACCAACTATGAGGAAGAAACAAGGGACACACTGCTGGAGAACAGGTGAGAATTGGGAGTTGAGGGGAGCTACAGCTGGAGTGGCAGTGATGAAAAAATGGATGCTATCATCCTACAAGAGGACAGCAAGTTTGTACTCCATGGTACCATTGCCACTTCAGCTGGGCAGAGCCTCAGTAATCCAAACAGTGCATTGGAGGATATTTTACTGGACTGCTATATGACAATGCACGTTTCCTCGAGCTCTAATATCTGTGGCTATTATCGAGTTCAATAATTTTAGGCCCTAAACTCTCCCATGTCCCAGCCTCCTACCCCATACACCAGGCCTTGTTACCACATAGCCTGCCATTACCCACCCCCTGTTGTTAGTCACTAGCAGTCCCCATTAACAACTATTCACCCTCCCAGCCTGATCGTTAGCACCTCTTTGTCTGTCCGACTGCTCTTCTCTCTCTTTAGGCGCTATCCTATCGTTTACTCCCTACCACATCCCTGCTCCCTTTTTTCTGCATATATACTGACGTTTTCCCAGCCACCATCAGTTCTGAGTAAGGGTTACTGAACCCAAAACGTTAACTCTGTTCTTTTCCTTCACAGATGCTGCCAGACCTGCTGAGCTTTTCCAGCAACTGTTTTTGCTCCTGATTTACAGCATCCACAGTTCTTTTGATTATGTATGGCATTGTTCGTGGCAGTAAGCTGAGATTGCATCTCTCAAATTTGAGCTTCCAAAGCAGCACTAAGACAGTTCTGTTACAATGGAACCTGAGACAATAACCATTACACACTGCATCATGGTTGGATCCACAGTTGTGATAACGATGTTAGTAGTCAATGTCTTACTGCAATCAATGGGCTTCAAGCTCAGTGCTTACAATGTTAGTTCCGATCTCCTTCATGCTCCTTGACAATGACTACCAAAGCACTAAGAATTTCAATGTGATCTTCCATCAGTAATCTTTTATACTCTGTCCTACCGGAGTTTTCATTGGAGGTCTTTGGAGCAAAACTGGTGTGCAACATTGTCCTATAGTGAGCTGGCATCAGCACTACCACTGCTCACTATTCTGTCTGTACACCACATGTCTCCACACTCCCATTACAGGAAGTTCCAGCTTCTTAAACTTGCTTCTAAGTTGCATGCAGTGCCAATGTCTGAGCTGGTAACTGAGAGTGTGAGAGTAAATAATGCTCCTTCCTCATCATCACTACCTTCCTTCCATCTCATTTTCTTCCATCATTTTCTGACCAGGTTATGGTTCTTGGGGATCTGAAAAGAGAAAGGCACTGGGCAAAGCCAAGGGATGCATCTTTCACCTTCTGTATATCAGGAGAGAGTGTGGGATGAGACGGAATTTGGATGTGAAAAATATAATCAGGTAGGAACATCTTTGATAGTGTTATCTTTGATATTATCTTTGATATCCTTCTCAGTTGCTGCCAGACCTGCTGAGCTTTTCCAGCAACTTTGTTTTTCTTCCTGATTTACAGCATCTGCAGTTCTTTTGGCTTTTATTATCTTTGATGTATTTAGCAACTCTGCTAACCACTGAGTCAATAATTGAAGTTCGTATAATGACAAACAGTGTCTTCTCCACCACTTGGCTCCTGCAGTCCGTAGCTAGGCAAGGGAGATACAAGTGTGTGAGTGTGGGTCAATATATTTGGCTAATGTAATTGGCAGCATATGCGAGCTGAGAGGGTATAGCAGTGCAAAGGATCCGAGGAAGGTGTGATGTAGCATTAGATGACAGGTATATTTCCCAATTGATGGAAATTAGAGTTATAGAGTTACAGAGTAGTACAGCTTAGAAACAGGCCCTTCAGCCCAAACTGGTCCATGTTGACTGTGGTGCCCACACAGCCAGTTCCAATTGCCTGCATTTGGTCCACATCCCTCCAAAACCCTCCCATTCATGTACCTATCCAAATGTTTTTGAAATGTTGTTATTGTACCTGCCTCAACCATTTTCTCTGTCAGTGCATTCTAAACATGCACCACTCTCTGCACGGAGAAGCTGCCCCTCAGGTCCCTCTTAAATCTTTCCCTCTCACCTTAAACCTATGCCCTCTAGTTTTCAATTCCCCACCCCTGTGAAAAAGTCTATATGCATTCATCCTATCAACGGTCCTCATGATTTTATACACCTCAATAAGGTCACCCCTCATGCTCCTACGTTCTAGGGAATTAAGTCCTATCCTGGTCAACCTCTCCCTATAACTCAGGCCTGCTAGGCCTGGCAAAATCCTTGTAAATCTTCTTTGCACACTTTCCAGTATAACTATGTCTTTCCTATGGCAGGGCAACCAAAGCTGGACACAATAGTCTGAGTGCAGCGTCATCAACAAATTATACAACTGTAGCATAACGTCCCAACTCCTACATTCAGAGCTTCAACTGATGAAGACCAACAAGCTAAATGCCTTCTTCACCACCTTGTCTACCTGTGACACCACTGTCAACTAATTATGTACATGTACTCCTAGGTCCTTCTGTTCCACAACACTCCTCAGGACCTTACCATTTACTGTATAAGTCCTACCTTGGTTTGACTTTCCAAAATGCAACTCCTCACACTTATCTGTATTGAATTGCATTTGCCAATCCTCAGCCCACCTCCCCATCTGATCAAAATCTCTCTGTAATTTTTGATAACCTTCTTTGCTGTCAGTGATACCTCCTAATTTTGTATCATCTGCAAACTTACTAATCATGCCTTGTACATTCCCATCCAGAACATTTATACAAATAACAAAATCACAAAGGTCCCAGCACTGATCCCTGTGACACACCACTTGTTACAGGCCTCCAGTCCGAGAAACAACCTTCAACCATCACCCTCTGCTTCCTACCATCGAGCCATCTTTGAATCCAAGTAGCTAGCTCTCCCTGGATCCCATGTAACCTAACCTTCATGACTAGCCTGCCATGCAGGATCTTGTCAAAGGCCTTACTAAAGTCCTTATGGACAACATCCACTGCCCTGTCCTCATCCATTCTCTTGGTTACCTCTTCGAAACCTCTAAAAGATTTGTCAGACATGACTTCCACGCACAAATCCATGCTGACTGTCCCTAATCAGACCCTGACTATCCACATGTTGGTTGTTCCTGTCCCTCAGTATCCTCTCCAATAACTTGCCTACTACAACTTGCCTTCAGAAAGAAAGAAGGAGAACACATCCTCATCTACATCGACGGAACCGAGGTTAAGAGAGTGAAGAGCATCAAGCTCCCTGGAGCGATGATAACTGATGACCTGTCCTGGACACCCCTCATAAACACAACAGCCAAGAAGGCACATCAACTCTCCTCTTTATCTACCCCCACTCCCTCCCAGGTGGCCCTGGAAACCTGTCACGTCCCTAGGGTCCCTCTCCAAATTCTACAGGAGCACAAAGGCCGGGCATGGCAACTGCTCGGCCCAGTACCGCAAGAAACCACAGAAGGTGTCATTCACAGCTCAGAATATCACAGAAGCCAACCGTCCATCCATGGACCCCACCCATACAGCTCACTACCTCGGATAGGTGACCAATGCCATCAAAGATGCATTGCACCTCGGTAACGACCTCCTACAACCTCTTCTGTCAGGCAGAAGACACAGAAGCCTTAACACACGCACAAACAGGCCCAGGAACAGCCCCCCTTCAGCCTCCATCAGACTGTTGAATGGACTCTAGCCTCAAATAATATAACCTGCAATATAACTTGTATTCCACCTAAGTCTTTTTGATCTGTACATCCTTTGCTTGCTGTGATTTGTCTGTGCCGCTTGAAAACAAAATTTTTCACTGCATTTTTGTTAAGGAGTTAATTGCATGTAAAGCTGTGTTTTAAACAGACAGCTAATCCCTGAATATAACAAGGCACAGGGGAGCTACTTCTGATAAGAGGGAAAGTTACATACTTAAGGTCTCCAGAAATGTAATCAATGTTAAAGATGAAAGAATCTATTGAATCATCAATAGTTAGCACACCATGAACTTGAAAGAGAGAAAATTGTAAACAAATCCAACACCAGAACTCTCCCTTAGCAGAACTTCGAAGAAAAACACTGCATAAGCATCAAACCCTGACCGCTTCCAGAGACAGACACTGTTGGTGGAATCCTGGCCAGATTCCATCATTAATTGGGTAATAGCCAACGTGTAGTTAAATAACTGTGATGTGGTAAATTGAGCAATATGTGAAGTTAGTGGTTCAGCTGCAAGGATATTGCATTTGAACATATATTCACTGACCTTGACCACTCAGATGAGGTCATGAAGCTTCTTGCAACACTTTGTAACCTGTTGCGTGGGGTTGGACTTTTGGAATTGACTTTGCTGACTATCTATTTCCACTGCCTTCACAGTGTTAGTCTGAAGGGCCCCCTGTGAATATAGGATGTATCTACTTGTCACCCCTGACACCAATGCTTCCAATGCTGGAATGTCGTCTTTTCTCTGGTGTGTCACTGTCGATCTTCCTGTAGTTCAGACACCCTCCCCAACTGGTTGGAGCACCCGCTCCTCTCAAGATATACCTCCCCTTCAAACAGAGCAGGCTGGATTAAAGTTAAACTTGAACTTGAGCTAACCTCTCACAATTTAGTGTCTCTTGCTCAGTCATGCAGGCACTCATAATTACCTGCTGCAATTATGTAAGTGAGCTGACTGCATAGAATTTGTGTGCTGTCTATACCATACCAGGGGCATGGGATTGATGTGCTGTCAACCTTTAAGTCTGTTTTCAGGTCTTATTGTATTTAGCCGCCTATGGCTTTTCTTCATCTCCAGGAGGAAAAGCGAGTTTGGATGTCAGCTGAAATTATTGCTATGCAGAGACTTCGTAGAAAATTGTTAGGAATATTTCAAATACACAAAATAGACAAGTTAACTTTCCTCTAAACCGTAAGTTCTGCAGTTTGCAGCGTGACAATGAGCCATATAAAATATTTTAAAATAATAATGTAAACAAAAGTTTAGAAGCACACATTAGCAGGCTGATTGTCAAACTGCTGAATCACATTATGCACATTTATTTTATGGTCAAAACGTTCTGGAGGGGGCCTTGAATTCCATTAGAATGTGAACGGCTGGGGGCACATCCGAACGAGTTTAAATGCTACAGCAAAAATGAGCCGTGCAGGTGAAAACAAACTTATCCACAGCCCCATCAAGTGGTTAGAGCCAGAACTGAGCTGCCGATTTCACAGAATTTTCATTTTCACAGAATCTCAGAATTGTTGCTGTGCAGATGTAGGCCATTTGGCCCATTGTATTACAATGGCTACCTAAGCATTTTAACTCGGCGCCAATCTCTTGCTTTTTCCCCATAACCTTGCACATTGTTTCCACTTGAACACTATATACGTAAATGATCTGGAGGAAGGTATAGATGGTCTGATTAGCAAGTTTGCAGATGACACTAAGATTGGTGGAGTAGCAGATAGTGAAGGAGACTGTCAGAGATTGCAGCAGAATATAGATAGATTGGAGAGTTGGGAGGAGAAGTGGCAGATGGAGTTCAATCCAGGCAAATGCGAGGTGATGCATTTTGGAAGATCCAATTCAAGAGCGAACTATACGGTAAATGGAAAAGCCCTGGGGAAAATTGATATGCAGAGAGATCTGGGTGTTCAGGTCCATTGTACCCTGAAGGTGGCAACGCAGGTGGATAGAGTGGTCAAGAAGGCATACGGCATGCTTTCATTATTCGGACGGGGTATTGAGTACAAGAGTTGGCAGGTCATGTTACAGTTGCATAGGACTTTAGTTCGACCACATTTGGAATACTGCGTACAGTTCTGGTCGCCACATTACCAAAAGGATGTGAATGCTTTGGACAGGGTGCAGAGGAGGTTCACCAGGAAGTTGCCTGGTATGGAGGGTGCTAGCTATGAAGAGAGGTTGAGTAGATTAGGATTGTTTACGTTAGAAAGGTGGAGGTTGAGGGGGGACCTGATTGAGGTCTACAAAATCATGAGAGGTAAAGACAGGGTGGATAGCAAGAAGCTTTTTCCCAGAGTGGGGGACTCAATTACTAGGGGTCACGATTTCAAGGTGAGAGGGGAAAAGTTTAAGGGAGATATGCGTGGAAAGTTCTTTACGTAGAGGGTGGTGGGTGCCTGGAACGTGTTGCCAGCGGAGGTGGTAGAGGTGGGCATGATAGTGTCATTTAAGATGTATCTAGACAAATACATGAATGGGCAGGGAGCAGAGGGATACAGATCCTTGGAAAATAGGTGACAGGTTGAGATAGAGGATCTGGATCAGCGCAGGCTTGGAGGGCCGAAGGCCCTGTTCCTGTGCTGTAATTTTCTTTGTTCTTTGTTCTTTGATCTTTGAATAATCATCCGCAGCCCTTGATTGTCTGAATTGAACTCTCTTCCATCAAAATTCTAGGTAATGCATTCCAGACGTTAACCACTAACTGTGTGAAGAGGGGGTTTCTCATTTCTCATTTGCTTCTCCTGTGAAGCATCTTAAAACGGTGCCCTTTGATTCTTGGCCTATTTCCAATAGAAACAGTCACGCCCTACCCCCTCTGACCACACTGCCCATGACTTTGAAAAGTTCAATTAAATCTCAACCTTCTCCCTCCCGAAGAAAACAGCCCCAGCTTCTGCAATCTATTTCATAACTGAAGTGTCTTTCCCTGAAACCATGCTCGTAAACCTCTTTTGACTCAAAGTATTCACATTCTTCCTAAAATGTGGTGCCCAGAACTGTACACAATACTCCGGCTGGGTCCAACGAGTGTATGATATAAATTTATCATAATCTCCCTGCTCTGGCCCTTTGTGCCTCAATGTATGAAGCCTAGAATATGGCATGCTTTATAATAGCTCTCCCTATCTGTCCTGCCATCTTTAATGACTTGAGTACACATACATCCAGGAGTCTCTTTTCCTGTGCATCTTTTAGAACAGTACCCTTCGTTTTATATTGTCTCTCCATGTTTTTTGTACCAGGGTGTTTCACCTGATAATTTTTGCTTTGAACAACATCTTCCAGCTACAGCCCACCCATCAACATGCCAATGACCTCTGGAAATTCTACGCTATATTCCTCACAGTTTACACTTTTCTCAAGTTTTGAGTCATCCACAAACTTTGAAATAGGCCCGACACAACAAGATTCAGATCATTAATATACAATAAGGAAAAGCGACGATCCCAATATTGGCCCCTCTGCACCTTTTAATCCTTCACTTTGTTCCCACTCTGATCTTTCTGCCTTAGCCTACTTTAATATTCCAATGAAACTAAATAAAAGCCTGAAAAACAGCACCTCATCTTTCAACTTGACATGCTAAAGCCTTGAGGAACAATCACTGCGGTTCAACGATTTTAGATCATAACCTCTGCCTTCATTTTGTTTCACTTGTTTACCAGTTTGAGTTGTTTCATTAATTTTAAGTTCATATGTATCCTGAAATTGTGTGACCGTATACAACAGTCAATTTCAGTTTTTCTGCAGTTTCACTACTGGAATACCAAGTGTCTCTGCAGAGTTTTGCTCTCCAGGTTGATCTTTCTGATGCTTATGCCTTTACTTTATTTAAAATTGATTTTTTTCCCCTTAATTCTAACAGGATATCAAAACCACTTGAGAAATAAATTGGATTTGCTGAGATATTGATTCAGCAGATGTAACAAACTAGGGTGGTTCCATGATGACAAGACAACGTGTGCGCTAACTGGCCAAAGGTGATGTATGTTATTGGTTTTTAAAAGTTTTGGCGTGTTGATGGGGTGGGCTTGTAGCTGGAAGATGTTGTTCATGCAAAAAGTATCAGGTGATACACTCTGGTACAAAAAACTCTTGTGGTCTATTAGTTCCTGCTTATGTACCTGGTGAGAAGTTTGCATGAAGCAATCCTGTAGTTTTCCACTTTGGGGAGCTCCAGTTCAACTGTAACATATTTGCGTACTTCTTCAGATTTTGTAGCCATGACAAAAATATAGTTGTACCTCCAAAAAGTTAGATAAAAATATAACCTAGTTAGCTCGCAGACACATGGATACTCAACAACACTTTGTTGTGAAGCCAGCTGCTTGAGTAATGGATTCAATTTTGTATCTTCTCACCAGCTGGTGCATGCACAGCAATCTCAGAAACTTTCGTGCATTTAAGCCTTATAATGTTAACATAAAATGATTTATCCCAGTGCTGTCTGAGAAATCATCCTGCAGAAATTGTGTGGATTGTAATTGATTTTCATTTGTAATCCATTTGCAAAGAACATTGTCGTGATGGGATGACTATTGATAAATTTGAGGACCTCTTTCAGTGTAGATGTCTAAAATAGGCATTAGGCTTCTTGAAAATATTTATTGAGCTCCGGTCGACAGATACCTTTTGAGATCATTCAATGATAAGCTAATCTGTCCCATCAGATTCTTCAGTGGCTCCTATTGTGGTCAATATCAATTAAGTGTAAGAACTGTCATTTAAGACAAAAACATTGCAGGGCTATGAGGAGCAGGGGCTTTCCCAGATTGCACAGCCAATTACAGGACCATCCAGACCTACAAAATCTGTTACAAATTACCTTCAGGGACTTACCTGCCAGCGAGGCAGTCAATCCTTACATTGACGTCCAGCCCTCAAACTACGCAATAGTGTATGCTTATGAGATGGAGGGAAAACTTTGAAAGTTCCTTAAGTTTTTGAGCCTGGTTGTGTGCTACTTGCAAACTGCTGAGGGTGGTCTGCAAAACAGACCCAGTGAAAGTTTACTACTATTTCAGAAACATAACTAATATGGTTAAATTCTGCCATGAAGAAATGGCTCACCTATATACACCTTAACGCAGACTATGATGCCTGTACAAATACTTTGGGTTGAATTTTGCTAGAAATCAAGTAGGAGTTAATTTTGGTGAGGTTTCTCATGGAGAATTTCTCTCTGTGAGGCCTAGTGAGTTATCTCACACCATCTGCCTGAACTCCTAAACTGTCTAACATCATTTATGGACCATGACCCTATGGTGCCCAATTTTTGTATCCTCCAAGTTGGTGTGGACAGAAAATACTTTCCACTGCCAGGACAGCCTGAGCTTCCTGGTGCTGACACCCATATTTAAAAGAGCCGGGTCAAGAACCAGCAGTCAGGATCTGCCCTTCATGGCTTGTGTCATTTATCCATAATAAGAGGCTAAGTCTGCAACTCACTCTGTGAAGTGTGACCTGTGTTGATGTTCATCCTCATGTGAAATGGAACTGAAAAATAGCTGCCACCACACTCAGAGTAGGTTTTTGTTTCCATCTGAGGGAATGGGCTCTACTTGTGAGTAATGTGAGTAATCCTATCGCACTTACAATCTCCTGGAGTTGTGCTGCATACATCAGAATGAGATCTGCTGTGTCAAAGGTCTATCTGAAGTCATAGTACGGCCCACCTTGCTGGATTCCTCCATTTCCCAACATATTGAGGACAATAGTAAACTTTAAATTGTGAGTCATACGAATACTCACTGCTCACATTCCTAAGGAAGTATTTTGTTCTGATGCTCCCCAGATAGGCTCTTTAGAGCAATCACCAATGGATTCAGTGACAGCAGGGGTGATTGTCTGTGTGGCCACTGTACAAAGAAAACAAAGATACATTGAGGAGGAACCAGCTCAGTACCAGCAGCAACCTCCAGGGATTGTCAAAGATGTTGGAGCAGGATGATGAGGAGGTAAAGGGAACCCAAAGTACTTGATGCCATTTTTCCTCCGGGTGAGTGGGGTGTGGTGTCACTACAGACAGATTGCCCAGGACACTGTAACAGAACAGTGTCATCTGTTGGAGGACTTGTGAACTAAAGAGGGAAAGGGGGTAGCAGGGTGGCTCTCAAGCTGTCAGTTGCCCTAAATGTTTATGCAACTTCTGCTTCCAAAGATTTACTAGGGACTTGTGTGGGATCTCTCAATCCTCAACCATCAAATTTATCAAGATGCAAGTTACAGATGCAGTTTGTGTACGATTACATTGCTTCATCTCATTTCCACATGACGTGATCAGTTCCGTAACCTGTACAACTTTAGTGTTGAGAGTGCCGTTTCATCCATCAAGAGAAAAGGGCTCCATTCAATAAACATTAAGGTCATCTATGATAATTGGCCTACATCTGTGCCAGGTACCCTGGAAGCTGCCATGATGTCTATATCCTGAAGAACTCTTAGGTTCCTGCTTCTTTTCAAGGGCTGGATACCTTACAAGGATAGCTGTTGGGAGATTAGGGTGCCCTCTGTGTCCGTGGCTAATGATTCTGTAACCTATCCTCCTGACTGAGGCCTAGTGTAGATACAACAAAGTCCATTGTTCTTCCATGGCCATCATGGAGCAGAAGATAGACTTTTGAAGATGAGGTTCTGATGCTTGTATCAGACTGGCAGACTTGTAATATTTGTTGTATAATCCTTGCATCTTGTGTTCTGCACAGGAAGAGTAGGCTAAGACGGAATGTGATGGATGCTGAAGAGAATGGTAGTAGCCTTTTGAGGAAGAAGGTAGGGCATTGAGCAAAAGGAAAATCACCTTTAGCAGAGTAGAGCATTAGACTGTTGGTTGTAATAAGTCAGAGAGGACTTAATTGATACACACTTTGAACCAATCTGAGTTGGATGAAGTCAATGTTCGCAGACCATAAATTTGTTTTATGTCAAAAGGAAAGTCCTGTTTCAGTCTTAGTAGCAAATTCAGATTAGAACAAAGAACAAAGAACAAAGAAAATTACAGCACAGGAACAGGCCCTTCGGCCCTCCAAGCCTGCACCGACCCAGATCCTCGATCTCAACCTGTCACCTATTTTCCAAGGATCTGTATCCCTCTGCTCCCTGCCCATTTATGTATCTGTCTAGATGCATCTTAAATGACACTATCGTGCTCACCTCTACCATTTCCGCTGGCAACACTTTCCAGGCACCCACCACCCTCTGCGTAAAGAACTTTCCACGCATATCTCCCTTAAACTTCTCCCCTCTCACCTTGAAATCATGAACCCTAGTAATTGAGTCCCCCACTCTGGGAAAAAGCTTCTTGCTATCCACCCTGTCTTTACCTCTCATGATTTTGTCGACCTCAATCAGGTCTCTCCTCAACATCCGTCTTTCTAATGTAAATAATCCTAATCTACTCAACCTCTCTTCATAGCTAGCACCCTCCATACCAGGCAACTTCCTGGTGAACCTCCTCTGCACCCTGTCCAAAGCATCCACATCCTTTTGGTAATGTGGCGACCAGAACTGTATGCAGTATTCCAAATGTGGTCGAACTAAAGTCCTATACAACTGTAACATGACCTGCCAACTCTTGTACTCAATACCCATTATTTATTTGTTTCTTCATTTTTCCTTCTGTTTATTAAAAGTTAATGTTGACAACTGTTTGGAAGTGATACAACATGACGCTCCACATTAAAAATGACAGTATGTTACCCTATGCTGGGTGTTAGAGAAAGAATAGCACTTCTTCAGTGTTTTAACATGGCATGGTGCTAACGATAGAATCTGCAGTTTGATTTACGTAACTGCAGTTAAATAACAGTCAATTAGACATATGATGATGTAAAGTGGCAATTTATTTACAAATCTGTGCCTCTGTTTCCAATGAAGTATAATCGGTTTCATCCATGTGCCATCACTAAGTCTATTGTGAAGGCTATTAGTGGCTGGCAGCATTTTGACCAGGCATGGGGCTAGCCTTTAAATGAGGCACTGGTGGCACGAATCTTTGAAGGTCATAGCAAATACTTCTGCCGCTAATGAGCTCAATATAGGCAAGATCACAGCGCTGTAGAGGCGTGATGCCTACATAATGAGGTCAGCAGCAGAGAATTGCATGAGAATTCACAATCAGAAATTCCCCTAAATTGACCCACGGTTGATTTTTTGGAAAATTCAGTGCATCATGAGACACGTTCACTGGCTTTCGTTTGCATCTTGTTTCAAAATTGGGAGGCAAGCTGGTAAGTTGCAGCAACATTAAACCATAAACGACGAAACACTTCCTAACAGAGCCGCAGTTGTCGAACTAGAGAGCCAGAATCTGTGTGGAACTGAGGTGAATACAGGTGTAGTGACACAAAGGAAAGAAGCCACAGCCATCTCCTTCTAGATGTGACATATTTCAGCTGCCTAAGTATGATACAGGTAACTGAAAAACTAATGTTGCTCATTATGACTAGCAATGTTTCCCACACCAACTAGACCGGATTTATGAATGCCTACCCATGTGTACAGTTTGACACTAACTTAACTTTCAGAAGAGTGATTCTGAAATCAAAACATTTGTTTATCAATATGGAGGAAACAAACATTTTAATCGGGATAATATTTGATGGAAAGTGTGTGTGAGATACATGTTTGTCCAGGTGCTCACTAGCCAAATTTTATTTTCACGGATGTTACTTTCTAGCCCTCAAAATAGGGTACTGCAAATACCAGGGTGAAGTACGCTGTGTGTTCCCACAGCATGTATCAGTAAATTAGATACTGGTATTAAATATTTACTCAGCAGTAAAAACTAACACAATCATCCAACCCGCTGAAAATTTCACATCATTAGATTTGGAGATGTATCTTACAATGCCAGTCACAATTTGTGCACTATAGTCTCAATTCCAGAGATCCCAATTTAGCTGGTTGTTTCATCTGAATTTAGGGAAAACAACAATTTCAGATTTGGATTAGATATGGCAACTGAACACGTGTAGTATTTTTATAAAAAATATATTTTAACAACCATTTAATATGCAACTGTACAGGTACAATTCTCATGTTGATTCATACCAATAAGCCTGTTTTCTATTTACAACACAATAGGCAAGAATATTGCTTAAATACAAAATTCAATAAAAACGTTCAAGTATTTTGAAAACAAAGGGGCAAACTGAAAGCATGTTAACTGTAGTTAAAGCCCACTTAAATCATAAAAATACTGCTGCAGTAACCAGCTTCTCAATAGTGAAATATTTAGGGATCAGATATTTGGTCTGCTCGGAACACAGTGTTGTCTTGTGGGCAGTTATAATGACAGGAACATGTGATGATGACCATCATCTGTTTTTGAACAATTATTCCTCCTGCACATTTAAAATCCAGCTGGGATGTTTTGGTGCTGTGAGGGGTGCAGCATCTTCCATCATTGCAAACTCCACAATATTTAGGCTTGTATGACTGGACGCTTATGCAGCCATCGTATTCAAATCTTGTAGGTTTTGCTGCTTTTGGTGTTCGGACACATCTTTTCCCTTTCTTTAAAAGCAGGAAGCAAAATTCAAACTAATTAAAACATTCTGTCAGTTCTCAGTTTTACAAGTACAAAGAAAAATATTTTAACAGTTTTAAAGTATGACATCATACTGTGTTCTGACGCCATAATACATTTGTAGGCAAGCTCAATGTGCACATCATTATGTTGTTACACAGGGCATAATTATGAAACTCAAAAGTAATTTCAGTTTGAGTTTGAGTTTACAGGAAGAGAATTTGGTATTCACGTTTGTTTGCTTGGTAAATTTGCAACTGCATCAAATTTTATTGAATAAATGGAGTAGTAAAGATACTTTAGCTTTTCAAACAATATTATGGTAGCTGAAAAACACATGATTTTTATCTGGCCTTTTCTTAACAAGTGTTTCTTTTCAAATGCAGAACAAGGGGATTGGAGAGCCACATATGGAATGCAAATAACACTGATTTCCAGTTCAGATCGGAGTATATTGTTGAGTTTCACCATTGTACAGTTAGATCCAAATTGTGCAAAATTCCAGTTCTCATTGTGAATTGGACCAGGGCATTAAAAGAAGTGGTCGCAGAGCTAGTGGGGGCATTAGTGAAAACTTCCAAAATTCCTTAGATTCTGTTAAAGGTCCCAGTCAACTGGAGAATAAGAAATGTAACACCATCATTCAAGAAAAGGAGGGACACAAAAAGCATGACACCATAGGACAGTTAACTCAATGTGTCACAGGGATATTACTAGAATCCTTTAAGGAGTTTGTGGTAGGAAACTTAAACTGCAAAGGGATCAGATGGAGTCAACATGGTTTTGCAAAAGATAATTGTGTTTTACTAATTTAGGGCTCTTGTGAAATAACAGACAAGTTGGATAAAGGGGAACCTCTGGGTGTGACGTACTTCGATTTCTAAAAAGGCATTTGATAAAAGTGCCACAACAAAGGATACTACACAAATTAAGAGCTCATAGTGCAGGGGTGACATAGGAACATGGCTGGCTAACATGAAGCAAGGAATAAATTGATCTTTTTCTGTAATTCTGTAGCATGCGTTCCAACTTCACCACAATCTATCACTAAACTTGTACAGCAATACATTGTCTAAGATACAGATGTTCAGATGATGTATGAAACGAGTGGTTCAAATCAAGTGGAGGATAAAAGACCCACAGCACAATTTGAAGAACAGGTGAGCTGTCCTTGTGTCCCAATTTTATTTCCCAATTGTCCAAAATTTATTCTTCAACCAAGACCAGTAAAAAAAAGTTGTCATTTTCATCTAGAGATAGAGATAACAAAGTGTGGAGCTGGAGGAACACAGCAGGTAGGCAGCAGCAGAGAAACAGGAAAGCTGACATTTCAGGTCAGGACCCAGGAAAGTTCTGAAGCAGCATCCTGACACGAAACCTCAGCTTTCCTGCTCCTCTGCTGCTGCCTGACCTGCTATGTTCCTCCAGCTCCACACTTATCTCTGACTCCAGCATCTGCAGTTCTTGCTATCTCTGTCGTCATTTTTATTTACCATTTTCACGACTTGGCTACATTTGAATTCAATACCATGTTTGCCTATGTAACAATGACTATAGTTTACATAATTTATAGTTTATGAAGTGATTGTTTAAACAATCTGGAGGGTGCTACTTAAACACAAGTTTCTTTCTTATTCCTCCATGATTAAAATACTGTTATAGAATTCATTTTGACATTCTCTCATTTGATGTTTTGTAGTTTTGTTGTTGGGAATTTACCTAACCTGTCCAAAATGTATGCAAGAGCAATTTGTCAGAGCCTTCAACTGGAGAAAGATTTGTGCTTCTAGTTTAGAAATTACTTAAAAATTATAGAAAAATACTTTTAGCAACAAGTATACATTGTTGACAGATCCTTATAGGAGCACAGTGTTGTGCCTTGTAGACTAATAAATAAAGAAATCCTGAAGAGAAATTCCACTTCAGTGGCAGTGTGAAATGGATGGTAGCAGACCAGCCACGTATTATTCTTTACCCAATTGACTTAATTAGAAAGGAAATAAAAAGAAAATCAGCTGGTTTGCTGTCGTCTGTTTTACACCCGTACGATATTGAATTTCACTTTCTCCCCCCACCCCCGTGATCAATGCCTGATGTTTGCGAAGTTAGCAGATCCAGAGTGATGAGGAGGTTGCAGGCAGGTAGAGGATGAAAGAGACTCCTTTTACTGAAAGCTACTTAAATGACTGTTGGAATTTCACAGGGTTGGTTACGTGCAATCAAATACCATTGAGTACAGAAATCAAATAAAAATAAAACTCAGGTGAAAATTGAAGCTATGTTTAAAGAGAAAGAGATGTAAATTGACAACCAAAAAATGTTAAAGTGAATTTAACAGCATATTTACAAACACATTTGTCTAAAAACTGAAGGTATCCAAGAAACTCTACACCATGAAACTCCTACACATTAGTTTATACCAAGCCTCATTGGTCCAACATCAACATGCTCACTGATCGTCTTTAGCTCCTGTTCCATTGATGCTTAAAATTTTAAAATTCTAAAATTCTCATCTTTGTGTGCAAATCCTTCCCTCTATCTCTGCAACCTTCTCCAGTTCTACAACCCATGCAGAATACAACATTTCTCAAATTCTGGCTTCTATTGCATCAGTCCTTCCTCCAGAGTTTTGGTAGCCAAGCCATCAGCTATAGTGGTGTGAAGCTGCAGCATTCCTTGCCTAAACTTCCAATGTTCTCTTGCATTTAATTAAAAAAACTTGCTGAAACCTCTATTAGCAGCTGTGTCTTCCAGGTTCTGTAGTGCGCACCCCTTTCTCATCTCTCTCTCTCTCTCACTTCTTAAAAACATTCTTTCAAACCCAATGCTTCAGACAAATTTTAAAAATCTTGATATTTCCTTTGGCTCTATATCCATTTTTGTCTGGCTATGTTTCTCAGAAGAGCCCTGGAACCATTCTCCATAAAGAGTGCTACATAAATGTAAATTGTTCAAACTCCAGGTGTCTTAACATGCTAGTCAAAAAATGTCAAAAGTTCAATGCTGTTGTCTCTACTCACTTTCAGAGTGACTTTATAATCTCCACATGGTCGAACTTCGCAAATCCGTGTTTGCTTTATCATATCACACTGTTGGTTTTTATTAGTTACACGAGTAGAAATGCCCGTGCCACAGGTTTTGGAACAGGCGCTCCACTGCGTGGTCTGCTGTATACAGTTAAGTGAATCCAACTCATAGGTTGCCTCCTGTCTGTTAGCTGAACAGGAAAAAAAATTGTCATCTAACTCGTCTGTGTAAAAAGTTTGAAATTATGATATTTATTGCAATTCCTGCAGAATTAAAATATCACCACTTTGATTGTATCTTAGAAACCTAGAGTACTGGAAAAGTACACTTTCAATTTTCACTTGTGTTTACTATAATAAACAATAGATCTAATTTCAGTAAATCTGCCTTCTATTAAAGATAAAAGATTTAACGACATTGGGGAATTTGACTGGGAAGCTTTATGGTTGCAATTACAAGCCAAGAAACTCTGGGTTTTCTTGACCTGGACTATCCTATATTCAAGATTAGCAAAAATAAACATTTTGTACCATGGAATGAATCCAGACTTCTGACATTAAATCATGAGAATTTTAATACAAGTCACACATAAAAAAAGCTCACGGGGGAAGCATTTATGTTCAACAAAAGAGAGTGCATTCTCCAATTTTTCACACACAAATACTTTCACATTTTTTTTAAGTTTAATTCATCTCACAATCCAATGTTGTACTGAATCTGGTAACATTACTGATGGACAGTTCTGTGAAACTACATACCACTTAAGGCATCAGTTTTCAGATTTGATTTTGAACAGGATCGAATATTTAATTGTGGAATCTAGTAACTCAATCCAACTACTTTAGTTTGTGAGAATGCAACATTGACTAGACATTATAAATTTTCTTTCTAACATTAAGCATAATTCAACAGATGTTGTAAATCTGAAAACAATAAAAACATACTCGGCAAGTGAAACAAGATATCTATTGAAGAACAAGGGTCAGTCGCTGAGGTTTCAGTTCTTCAGACCCTGTCTCAGGATTGGAAGACACTAAAGCTAAGCAACATTTCAAGGAGGAAGAGGGCAGATGAGGTGAAAGGAAAAAGAAACAAAATAAATAGAATAACCTGTTAAGTGCATGCATGGAGAACAAGAAATGGTTAAGTAAGAAAAGTGATATTAGCAACAGAGAAGGAGGCAGCAAGATGAGGGAAAGCAATGAAGTAACAGATGTTTACAAGGCATTGTGTATGTGTGTAGTACAAGGGGAAATGTGAGACACTGCCATGATGAAGCAAACTCCAATGGAGAAAAATCTGTGTGAACATGAAGGGTGTAGATCACCCTATCAGTCATGTTCTAACAGGGGTCACTACTCCAGGTATCAATAGACTCTCCCTATCCCACTATTCCTGACAATACTGGAAAGCCTTTCGACCAATAGATCCTGCTCAACAGAAATGAGTGCTGTAGCTGACTTTAACTATTTGAGAATTTAATTTTAAGCCAGAAGGTTACAAAACACCTAGTTAGAGGATGTTGCGCTGGTACTTAAACTTAAATTGAGATTTATCAGAATAATATAGAAGGCCAAGGGCAGAGATGTTCAATTAAGAACTGAAATGGCAAGTGAAAGGGAATTTCAAGTAGCAACCACCTAATTTGTGGTTGCGTTCTTTGTTTAGTGAAAGTTGAACAAAAAAGGTATTCTGGAATAAGTAGTACATTGAAATGACTGCACAGAGGCTAGTTTCCTGTCACCAAGCCACCCTTTATTTACTTGGGCACAGTACACTGGATGTGGCCCAGCCAGCTCAGAGTTAGTCCCCTGAACTAAGGAGATTCTAAATTTCCTGGTTATATTAGTCAGCCAGGCTTTCCTGATTGGCCTGGTTTAACACCACCAATAAAAGGATCTCATGGTCAACAAGATCCAACTGGTTATAATCACTACATAAGTGTAAATTTCTGTGTCAAACAAAGTGTTTAGGACTCCGGACAATGATGCATGTGACAAGTAGAATCAGCAGGTGTTACATCTCAATCTTGCATGGACATTGCAAAAGTAAAGAAAGCACGTGTTGGTCGTAATGGAAAAACAAACTAAGATGTCCTGGAGGTGCTGTTTAGTTTGGAATGATAAGATGAGTAGATGAAGAGGGTGATGTGTTTGCAATGTGAATGCAGTAGGGAGGGTGGAAAAGGCAAACGACAATCAAATGCAGAGGTTGGGTGGGCAGACTGTCATGTTGGAGAGGAATCCTTGGCTGAGGGGAAAAAGGAGGAAGTTTTGGAAGTTCTGCTAAAGCAGAATGCATTAAATGCAAACTCAGCAGAGATGTCCTCACAAGATAGGGGGTCCGACGAAATATAATCTAAGTGGTTTTTGGAATCAGAATAAGTATGTTAATCAACAGTTTATGTTGAACCATTGGGAAGACCCAAAAAGGAAAGTATAGATTTACAGATGGTCCACAATAACATGGCAGAAGTGTGAACATTTCAAGTGATAAAATACTCTAGATCAGAATGATCAAAGGAAGCACCACCAAACATCAAAGTGTAAAACAGAAAGGTTTGCATAGTGCCTTTAACAATCAGAGATTGTCCCACTATTCTCTATAGACTAGGTAGGTAACTGTCAAATAAAGAAACAGGCTGAGGAGGATTGATATATAGGGTGACTGTAGCTCAAGAGTGTGAAAGGAGACAGGTAGGTCTAAAAGACTGGAAACTGGTAAGGAGAATCTACTTGTTTGTGTTGTGGGACATAAAGACCAATTGTAATGCCCCCATTTTTGTCCACGAAGAAATTAGCTAATCCAAGAGATACAGCTTTGAATCTAGAAATTGTTAGCTGTATGACTCAGAACCTTTCCTCACCAACTAGGAAACTTTTTAATAAAAGTATAACCAGTAGTTCTTTCTAGAATCTATGACAGACCGGTTTAGATGTCCGTTCTATATGTAACATGCCATTTTAGCCATTTCTTTGTTTAAAGCAACACACACCAGAAACACTAATGTTTGTGTTTATATTTTGACTACTGACTGACAAAATATCTTGGATGTCTAATTTCCAATATGCTCTGTTGGAACAAAATTGCTATTAGAATTTATACACATTTCAGTGTTTAGCATAAAAGTAAAAGCATCACTTTCCTAAAGCTGAAAAGTTGGAGCTACGGAACGGACTACCCATCTAGAATTATTTGTACAGTACAGAGTGTAAAATAAAGCATCCACAGCATATAACAGTGAGAAAAACAAAACATCATATCTTACCTGCCGTTACAAATCCTTCAATAGGAGCTTCTTGTTTGTGGTCACACACCCATTGCTCACAACACTCTCCTGGCATCTGTACTTGTTTAGGAAATGGGCAATCAGGCCCAGGCAAAAGAACATCCAGATTACAACGTGGCACACAACCAATCAGACCATCTTTACAGGAACACTGGTATTTGCAACTTGGCTGGAATGTTTCACCATTTCGATAGACAACTCCATCATACATGCAAATATTACCTTCATGTGCTGGAATTCAAAGATAAGGGGTAATAAGTTTACATCATTCTTAGGAGTGCCAGTGAATAGAGAAATCCACATCTAAGTGACAAACAGATTTTTTGATAAATTATAGTGGGAGGAAAAGAAAAACAACTTGATTCACAAGTGCTTGTTTTCTTCATTATTCAGTAGATGAACAAGCCATTTTGTTCAACATAATACCTTTGAAAAGTTTCTTCAGAACTATAAATTCAACTTAAAAAAATACTCCTAGGAAATATTTGTTCAAATTGAATAGCTTAACCATTCACATGTACATTAAACTGGTGTAGCACAGAGTGGACTCTGGCACAGTGTTGACTGATGAAGGCTGGAGCAGGTCTCTGGCTGCAGAGTGCAGTGGGCTGGAAGCCTAGAACGGGGCTGTAGCGGCAGAGAATGAAAAGTTGGACTCTGTCTAAGTTATCTATCTTTATTCTTTATTTTATTTTAAGTTAACGAGAATTGCACTGACTCTTGGTGACAGTAGAAACCTTTCACTGTATTTGAATACACATAGCAATAAATGATTGACCTCAATAAAGCAATATCCCAAACTGCAGACTGTTTTTTACTTACCAGGGAAAATACTCATGAGTTTGAAGTAATAATCTCATATCCTGGTGCAACTGTACCTTGCAGCATGATCATTGGCAGCATTTAGCGTCTAACACATTGCATAAAACTGACAACTCCTCTGAAATAGGGGTGCCGTAGTAATGTCACTTGACTAGTAACCATAACCTCAGGCTAATGGTCTGGAAACATGAGTTTGAATCCCACCATAGCACATGGTGAAATCTGAAATAAAAAACTAGCCTAATCACGTCCATGTAACCACTGCCAATTGTTGTAAAACATCACCTGATCCTCCACTGTTCTTTAGAAAATTCTAAACCATCCTTACCTATTCTGGCCTACATGCGACTTCAGATCCACAAAAATGTATTGCCTCTCAATTGAGTCCTGGACAATTAGGGATGGGCAATAAATGCTAGACTAGTCTGCAATATCATCGTCTCATGAACAAATCAGAAAAAATTACTGGATGTAATTTATTATTAGTACTACTAGTCAATAAATATATCTTTTTTATTTCTCGGATGCATGTAATTGAAGTGATAAGAATGTCAGTATTTAGTCAATTTGTGTGACTGTTTCTCCAACTGCAGGCTGAAATATCCTTTATTATTTGAAGTAATAAAGCAGTCTGGAAATGTTATCCACATAGCCTACTCCAAAATTGTAAAGAGGCCACTAACATAAATTTTTATGCTTCAGGAAGTTGGTTTGTGTTTCCACAAATAAACATTTACACAAACAACATTTGAGAAAAAAAAACACAACATGATCAGTGAAAGGATCACTAACATTAAAATTCCTGCATGCAATTAGGGTTGAATTATTTAATTAAAATTTCTTCTAATAGCTGGATCCATTTTCAAAGTGAACGTGGTGACGGAACTGATGTACTATATTTCCACTTACTCGTCTGACCCTGCTTGTCAAGGGGCATACCATTATGAACTATCAGTAATGCTACAGTACCGAGTTAACAACAAATTCACCTTCTTTTAATCCAATTGGTTTAGAATCAAGATTTTAAATTTCACTATACTTGTGAAAGCTGTAACTTATTTCTTTTGTACTATTTTGTATAAAAATTACCAGTTCCTTCAGAAAATTAAAACATCAGTTGGATGATGACTACCATTTGTGCAGCAAAGATTTATTATTTTCCATTAATGATGTCTCTTTGATCCAAGGATAAATCACTGGAGGGGAAAAAAAAGGCAGAATTCATTTAGTTTAAAAATGTGTATTTCTCAAGGTCCCTTTGGTCAAATAAAAACAGTTCATGATTTCCATCTCCTTCTGTATTTCTAATTCATCACACTAGACAGCATTCTAATAAATACACATTCTGTACTACCTTAGCATACATCCCAACATGGGTAATACACAATTTCATATCATACTCTAATTCAGATCTTAATGGGTGTAGGATCATATTCAATAATGACTGAGATCAGTGAGTGGCAAAAATAGCCTCTTTATTGAGCATTCACAGTAGAATAAGCCAAGGCAGCACTGGAATCCAAAGTACAGTTTTACAGTAGCCTCTTGTGCACAACTTTTACATACATTACATTTTAGCACAATGGTGTCACATAGTTGTATCTATTGTACACAAGTTTGCATGGCATCTGTCCTGGGGGAGCAGGAGATGGTGTAAGCACTTGCTAATTGCTGGGATTACAATGACTGCCCAATCCGAGTTTGCATTATTAAGAGGTGTTAGCTTTTTTGTCTTTATAGTTAGGAATGTTCATAAAAATTCTAGACCTATATGATTTAAATAAGTGAGAAATTATATATGTGTACTAAATAAAATTATAGAGGATATTAAACTGATCTTCTGCAGCTGGGTTGAGAGATTTCATTTACCATGTTGGTTTTTGACAGTTCTTACATTTATTTGTGCAGTTTCACGGAAGTGCTGTTTTGTTAGTAAGTTTCTTAAAGGGGGTAGTGGCCCTATTTAATGTGTTTAAAAAGTATAAATACATAGGTTAGTACAAGATGGTTGTCCAAAAAAGAAGTTAGAAATAGGTAGTGCAGTGTTATAGAAATAGGTAGCGTATAAGGAAATTTCAAAGTGATAAAGAGCAGCAGACTGTAGGGACATGCTGGTGGAGGAAGCGGTTGATGTGCTGCAACCTAGTCAGGTCCCGAGAGATGGCTACTGAGGGCTAATTGATATTACAACCTTTCCATAGTTTCAGGTGAGTTATGGAGATGCGATGGTGGGGGTGGCATTGTTCTGAGTAGGTTAGCGTTAACACTTGTTCAGGGGTAACTTTTGATACAGAAACAGGTCTAAACACTGCTTGCAGCATGGGGCAGATAATAATTGAAAAGGTGTAAAGAAACAGGAATGCATTGGAAGGGGTGTTTAATTTAGTTTATCTTGTAAGAGTAAAATGTACTACAAAAATGTGATTTTATGAATGAGTGAATGGAAACAGCATATAATAAACAGAGCACTTGCGAGTGAGTTAATAAAGAGAATCATAATGCAATATCTCACATGGGGTTTTGCAAATCTGTCATAACACTCTGGCCTCAATTTTTGATATTGCTGGCCATTAAATCCAGGATTACATCTACTGTTACAGCCATTTAGTCAAAGTGCTATCCAAAATGGTTTGTTAAACTAAACCTTAAATTCCTCTACATTACTCAAATATTTTCCCATTCAAACTATCTTGTTTTTTAAATGGCAGCAAAATCTACATTTTTTTGTCCATTTTACTTTGAACAATATTCCCTTGCAGCTCCCTTCGATCCTCGATTTCTTTCCTCCTACATGTTCTATAATTTGTTCATTTGGAAGCCACTTTTTCTAACCCTATATTCAAGTAACGAAACTCAACTGGGCACCACTGCCCACTTTCAACCACAGAAACTGCCATTAAAGTTATAGTTCTTTCCTTCTGACAAATTTCCTCTTACTAAAAATTTTAACTCTTCGATATTTGCTTTGCCTGAGATGCTCAGAAACTCTTTTGTATAACTCATTTCACGTTTTGTTCACAAATCTTCAAGGACAATCTTCCTTTTCCGGGAGATGGGTTGGCTGTCTTTAATTATTCACCTCAGAGTGAGTTATTTAACCTTTAATGTAAAAATTTTGAATTTTTTCTTAAAATTGGTTTCAATCACCCAGGTTGGCTCCACCATCCTTGTGAAAGATTTGTCTGGACAGTCTGGAGTCCTTCACTAGACACATAGTTTAGGATTTCCTACCAGTGAAACTGGCAAGTAATCTCAAAATGTAAACAGTGCTCCCAATTTACTCCAAAATATCATTATCATAACAAGCAATAAACAAGCAGGTGAATATCAGCAGAATTTCGAGCATGGTTTGCATGTAGGCAGGTATTGCAATATATTTGTCATAAAAATAAATTCATTCCTAATTGAATGCTGAAAGAGGTGGGGCAAGTTTGCTCAGAATCATAGAATCCCTACAGTGTGGAAACAGGCCCTTCGGCCCAACAAGTCCACACCGAACGTCAGAGCATCCCACCCAGACACATTCTTCTGTAACCCACCGAAATCTACACATCCTAGAACACTATGGGCAATTTAGCATGGCGGATCCACCCAGCCTGCACATTTTTGGACTGTGGGAGGAAACCAGAGCACCCGAAAGGAAACCCACACAGTCAGGCGCCCGAGGGTGGAATCGAACCCAGGTTGCTGGTGTTGTGAGGCAGCAGTGTTAACCATTGATCCACCGTCTGAATATCGACACAAGCTCAACAAGAACACAGATATCGGAAAATAGTATACCATATTCTGTTTATTTGGAATGTTTCGTCAACAAAATTGCTCCCAGCAACCAGCGTAGGAGGAGCTGGGGAGTTGAACCCCACGCTGTTTCTCCAGCTTCGATTATTATGCTCTCTCCCTCTTTTCCCTTTACATCTAAACACCTTCGTTTGGTCCCACCATTTTATCCTCTTTTGGGTTTACACCACTAAACAGTTTCGATGGTTACCAATTTCGAACGAGCCCTCTAGTTACGGATTTATTATTCTTAATTTTTAAAAATATAAATTCTCGGAGCCTGCAATGACAACTTAGCTGACGTGTTCAGCGTGAAATAAATGTGCCAACATAGATGCAGGTTCTTAATTGAATTGCTCAATAATTGTAATGTTTCTCTGAAAATAATGAGGCGGGCTAGTTACTAAGTTCACCATGCACGCTGAACTCACCAATGCAAATGCCGACTCCTTGCCGTGTATCGGCGCTGAATTCACACTGCAATCCTTGGTGCGAATCACAGAGATCGTTTGGGGTGCACACTTCGCCTGCTTGTTTGGCACAAACTCGGCAGCAGGCGCAGTTGTCCAAGACTAGCCGCACTCCGGGTGTACATTTTGGTGGATCCTTTGGGCACTTACAAGGGGAGGAACATTGCTGGCCGCTGACCCGCTGTAAAACAGAAAGACGGAACACAAAGACTTTGAAATACCAAATTTGAAATGTACTGCATGTGTCCCTCTCACACCGTTTCCCGGGGGGGTGGGGTAAGAAACAACTTTTTAATTGTATTTCATTTATTCTGTGAAATGCAGTCACCTCAGTTATAAGTACAAGTAGAGGGACCAGTGCTACAGTGAAGACCTGCATGCTGTCACTACTAAAAACCAGACTCTGTCTACCGCTGGCCAGCGCTGTCAGCCGCTTGTACTTTATACAGCCGCCTTTCCACCAAAGCGCCACTCTGATTGGCTGAGGCCGCGAAAGTTACGGTCAAGCGTCTCCCCTGGCTGCTATGACAACTCCCCGGTGATTGGACAGCAGCGTTCCATGACAGCAGTCGCTGTGGCGACGCCGCGCGCGATTGGAGTGGGCGGGAAGGTTGAGCTGGTGATTGGCACCAGATACTCGGAGCCCAGTCTCCCCGGAGGCGGACCTCATGAACGCAGTCTTAGAGCCTGGGGGCGGACGCCTGGAGCCCAGATACCCGGAGGGTCATGTCATTTAATAGGGACATTTTCCACCGTTTGGTTGGACACCTTTTTTTTAGTTTGTATTCATATTCCATGTAAGTGCTTATTGATACCGATTCCCCAAACCGTGCGACATACTACACGACAGGTGCGCCTTGTTATTTGTTGCAATCGCCGCAAACAAGCGAATGCCCGCTTCAGCCGGGACGTCAATGAATAGGGGGCCTGTGCAATGTGCAGCATGGGTGTCAAACATCAGCCTTGCAATCGCCAAAACAACCGGAGCGCAATGTGCTGGGTAACGCAGTGTTAATGTTCGACTCCGAGCAGCATGTCGTCTGGTCTGCTTCCGATAGGATCCCTAGATGAGATGTTATGTCCCGCAAATACTGTTTGGAGACCGAATGACTCCTGTGAGAACCGTCACAACACGTAGTTACCAAAATGATTACTCATTAGAATCAAATTCGTGGTAGGCAAGTAAAATAAATGATCCAATGGGCCATCTGCTGTATTCTATTCCGGAGCGATTAGGTAGATTTTGCCATGTTGACTTTCCGAAATCACCGTCCAAAATGTATCCCCTTGAAAAATCAACTTTAATAAATTTGTATGATAATAATTGAATTATTAATTCAGACAGCTTAGTGAGCGTGTTTTTATTTCATGTTCTTATCTTAGGCTGCAGGTTTGACAGAAATCTAGCCCTATCGTTCAAACTTTAGGAGTATTTTCTGAGTAGTTCTCCCATGTGTATGGATGACAGCTCCTTTTGAATTTGGCTGGCATTTATTCAAATCTATAACTATTAGCTTAATGTTTAAGAACTGCAATTATTCAAACCATTTAGTCAGTTTGAAACTTTCAGATCACTCAGGTCATAGTTGGTACAGCGATAAGAAAGCAATAACTGTATACTCGCACGTATAAGGTACAACTAGTGACAGAGGTTTAAGATCATTGGTTTTAGATCATGGTTGAGGAAGGTTTAAACTAGTGTAACAGGGGGAGGGAAACCAGAAGAGTAGGACAGTAGATGCAGGAATTGAGGGAGAAGTAGAAACCAAGGCAAACATGGCTAAGAACAAGAACAGGCAGGGAAACACTGCTGAAAAGAGTTGGGGGTGGTCTGAAATACATGTGATTCAATGCAAAAAGTATAATAGGCAAGGTAGATGAACTTAGAGCTTTCGTTAGTACTTGGAACTCTGATATTATTGCGATTACAGAGCCTTGGCTGAAAGAGGTACAGGACTGGCAGTTGAATGCCCCAGGATTTAGATGTTTCAGGTGCGATAGAAAGGGAGGTAAAAGGAGTGGAGGAGTTGTATTAATAATGAAGGAGTATCTCGCAGCTGTACTGAGGGAGGACACATTAGAGGACTCATGCAGCAATGCAATATAGATAGAACTCAGGAATAGGAAAGGTGAAATCAGAATGCTGGGGGTATACTACAGGCTTCCCAACAGCTAGCAGGAGATAGAGGACAGAATATGTAGACAGATTTTGGAAAGATGTAAAAACAGCAGCGTTGTTGTGGTGGGTGATTTTAACTTCCCCGATATTGACTGTGACTCACTCATGCAAGTGGCTTGCTGGGGCAGAATTTATAAGGACCATTCAGTAGGGTTTCATTACACAGTGTGTAAACAGTCCAACCAGAGAAAGGGTTATACTGGACCTAGTTTTGGGAAATGAGCCCAGCCAGGTGGGTGAAGTTTCACTTGGGGAGCATTTTGGAAGTAGTGACCATAATACTGTGAGTTTTAAGATACTCTCGATAGGAATAACAGGAGCCCTTGGGTGAAAGTGTTAAATTAGGGAAGGCGAACTGCAACAATATTAGGCAGGAACAGGAGAATTTTGATTGGAGGCGACTGTTTGAGGGTAAATCTATATCCGACATGTGGGAGTATTTCAAACGGCTATTGATAAGAGTTCAGGAGTGGCAAATTACTGTAAGAATAAAGGATAGATATGGCAAGTTATGTGAATCTTGGATGACCAGGGATGTTATGACCTTAGTCTAAAATGAAAAAGAAGCATATATATGGTCGAGGAGGATAGGAACTGACGAAGCCCTTGAAGTATATAAGCAAAGTAGGAAAGAACTTAAACAAGGAATTAGAAGGGATAAAGAGAGTCATTAAAAGCCATTAGCAAACAAGATTAGGGAGAATCCCAAGGCTTTTTATACATTTATAAAAAGCAAGAGAGTAGCCAGGGAACGGTTTGATCCACTCAAAGACAAAGGAGGGAATCTATGTGTGGAGCCAGAAGAGGTGGATGAGGTCCTTAATGAATACTTTGTGTCGGTATTCACCAAGGAGAAGGAATTGGTGGAGGATGATCTCAGGGAAGGAAGTGTCAAATTTCTAAGCCAAGTTGCTATTAAAAAGGAAGACATGTTGTTTGTCTCAAAAAGTATTAACATATGTAAGTCTCCAGGTCCCGATGGGATCTATCCCACAATATTGGGAAAGGCAAGAGAACTAATTGTGGAGCATTGACAGACATTTGTATACTCTTTGGGCACAGGTGAGATCCCAGAGGACTGGAGAATAGCCAATGTTGTGCCATTGTTTAAGAAGGGTAGCAGGGATTAGCCAGGAAATTACATCCCTGTGAGCCTCATGTCGTGGGTAGGGAAATTATTGGAAAAGATTCTCAGGGACAAGATCTATCTATATTATGAAGCAAATGGACTTATTAGCAATTGACAGCATAGTTTTGTGTGGGGAGGTCATGCCTAACTAACTTGATCGGTGTTTTTTGAGGAGGTGAAGAAGATGATTGAGGAGGGAAAAGTGGTTGATGTTGTCTACATGGACTATAGGAAAACCTTTGTCAAGGTTCCTCATGGCAGACTGGTACAAAAGGTGAAGTTACACGGTATTAGGGTGAGCTGGCAAGATGGATACAGAACTGGCTTAATCATAGGAGACCGAGGGTAGCAGTGGAAGGATGCTCTTTGGAATGGAAGGTGGAAGGTTGTGACTAGTGATGTTCCATAGGGATCAGTGGTGGGACCTCTACTGTTCGTAGTCTACATAAATGATTTGGCGCAAAATGTGGCTGATATAATTAGTAAGTTTGCAGACGATACAAAGACTGCTGGAGTTGCGGATAGTGAGGAGGATTGTCAGAGGATATAGCAGGATATAAATCAGTTGGAGGCATGGGCAGAAAACTGGCAGATGGAGTTTAATCCAGACAAGTGTGAGGTGATGCATTTTGGAAGGTCAAATACAGGTAGAAATTATACGGAGAATGGCAGAACCCTTAGGAGTATTGGAATCTGGGTGTGCAGATCCATAGATCACTAAAGGTGGTAGCACAGGTAGATAAGGTGCTAAAGAAGGCCTATGGCATGCTTGCCTTCATTGGAAGGGGCATTAAGTATAAGGCTAGGCAAGTTATGCTACAACTTTAGCTAGGTCACACGGAATATTACGTACAGTTTTGCTCACCACACTGCCAGAAGGATGCAGATGCTTTGGGGAGGGTACAGAAAAGGTTTACCAGGATGTTGCCTGGTATGGGGTTTTTCACTATGAAGAGAAGTTGGATAGACTGGGTTTGTTTTCACTGGAACGCAGGAGTTTGAGGGCCAACCTGATAGAAGTTTAAAAGATTGTGAATGGTATGGATAGAGTGGGAAGTATGAGACTTTTTCCCAGGGTGAAGGGGGTCAGTTGCTAGGGGACATAGGTGTGGGCAGAGGGGGGAATAGTTTAAAAGAGATGTGCTAGGTAAGTTTTTCACACAAAGGATGGTAAGTGCCTGTAACGTTTTGTCAGATGAGGTGGTGGAAGCGGGCACAATATCAGCATTCAAGAAACGCCTGAATGAATACATAGATAGGAAGGGAATAGAGGGATATGGATTGTGTAAGTGGAGACTGTATCAGTATGGAAGGGCAAAATGTGCCAGCACAGACTTGGAGTGCCGAAGGGCCTGTTCCTGTGCTGTATTGTTCTTTGTTCTTTATCATGGCTGATTTACATCTAAACTCTATGGTTGGGTGTTTCGTTCTGAAAGCCTTAACAGCTTTACTGAATGAAAATCTGTCAGTCTCAGTTTTAAAATTTCCTACTGAAATCGCCTCAACTGTGTTCTGGCAGAGAATTTAAGATTTCCATGACTCTCTGCATGAGGAAGTGCTTTCTGACATCACATCTAAACTGCCTCGTTCAATTTTTAAAGTAAATCCTCCTTGTTTTTACTGTCACATGAGAGGAAATAGTTTCTCTTCATCTAGTCTATCAAATCCTTATATTAGACTGCCACTAATCTTTGGTACTCAAGGATACAACACTAATTTAGCCGTTACACATATCTCCTGATCTTAATTTTCATTGAGGTCAAGGCAGACCCTGTATTGAGTACCTATTCATGCGCATTTGTGCTGAGTTTTCACCATGTGTTAGATTCTTGCAGGTCATACCCTCCTTACACAAGATACCAATCTCTCTGCTAATGTAAAGGACTAGTGTATATACTATTGTCTCTTTAGAAGGCTTGCCTACCTCCAAGTGGTATTTCTCAGAACACTCTTGCTTCTGAGAAGGACGTGTAGGAAAAAGTACAGGAATAAAAAGTTACCACCATGCTGAAAAGATATCTGAATATGCATTTATTTGAGGTATGCAAAAGAGTATACGCGTCTTATTTTCACCCCAATGGCAGAAGACAGGAGCTGGATTTCTGACAAAAGGGATAGCGAAGGAACATTGATAAAACTGAGTTGGGATGGCATGTGACTGGGACGGAAACTTGCAGGTTGTGGTGTTGCCATGCATCTGCTACCCTAGACCTGCTGGAGGTCATGGATTTGGAAGGAGCCATCAAAGCTGGTTTGATGAGTAGATGCTACACACTGCTTCCATGTGCACTGGTAGTGAAGGAAGTGAACAGCAAGGTGCATATGTGATGCCAATCAAGTGAGCTACCTTGTCCTGGATGAAGTCAAGCTTCTTAAGTGTTGTTGGAGCTGCACAAACTCAGAAAAATGGAGAGCATCATCTCTTTTAAATTTACCCCTCTGACCACTGAAACACAACCCATATCACCCACTCCATCTTACTGAGGTCTGCCAAGGAGGCCTATACAAAACTTTTGGATTTATCTGAAGTCAGGCATTCATGACAGAAAGTCTGCTTGTAGTCTCAGTAGTGGACACTTTTAGATTTTAGCTTTGCTGGAACTACAATGCTGCTGGCCATTCAGATTGGTTGGCAACTTTTGGGTGGTCAGCTGGGGGTGTGAACGGGAGGGAAGGGAGGCAGTTGCTCATAGGTGGGAGAAAATCCTACTCTGACCAAAGTAAGGCTGCCCTTATATGCGGGTTGGTTTGCTGTTGATGGTTCTGGGGACAAATAATTTGTTCCTCCTCCTCATAAAAACAACCCACACAAACCTGATATGTTCATTTATAGGAATCAGTAATTCATTGTTTGATTCCTACAAAGTTTCTATGGAAAAGGTCACCGAAGACTATTTTTTGATCTTGATTTGTAAATCATCAATGATGGAATTATGGAAAAGCATCCAAATGAAATGTAATTACATAACGGGTTTGTCAGTTACTCTGAATCTATTAATTGGTCAGATTTTGTTCTCAAAATAGTTGAGAGGCTAATGGTGCAACGTGTTTTGAATGTGCAATGGTGCACTGACTTTAAATGCAGGACAGGTTTGAGTTAAGCTCAAAATATACAAGAAGACATCCAAATTTTGCCACTGTACCATTAGCATTGGAAAAAGAACATCACACTATCTAGTTCATCACTGAAATACAATGAATGTGCACAAAAATGAAACTCAACACACAAAATAAACATCCAGACATACATATGCACGTACAAACTAGAAGTGGAAGTAAACCATTTTGCCTGTCAACCTTCGAGCCAGCTCTACCAACCAGTAAGCTTGTGGCTAATATATTAAGATAACAAGGTGTAGAGCTGGATGAACGCAGCAGGCCAAGCTGCATCTGAAGAGCAGGAAAGCTGACTTTTCGGGTCTGGACCCTTCCTCAAAGCTCTACACCTTGTTATCTCAGATTCTCCAGCATCGGCAGTTCCCACTATCTCTGACTAATATATTGGTGTTTTGATTTCATATTCCTGTCTACCCACAATATGCATTGATTCCCTTGCCTAACAAGAATCTATCTACCACTACCTTAAAAATATTCGCTAACCCCACCTTCACTGCCTTACAGTTACAAAGTCTCACAATGCTCAGAAAAAAACCCCCTGATCTCTGACCTAAATGGGTGACCCCTACCTTTATACAGTATCGCCTAGTCTTGACTCACCCAAATGTGTAAACAACCTTTTCATGTCCACCTTGTCAAGACCAATCAAGATCTTATAACTTCAATTATATCATTCCTGGATCTTGAAGTGAAAAGAGGCCCAAACTGTTCAATATTTCCTGAGAAGAAAACCAGCTCTTTCTCGGTATCAATCTGGCAAACCTCCTATGAAATGCTTCCAATACATTTACTTCCTTCCCCAAATGAAGAAACCAAAACTACACAAAGTATTTGAGATGTGGTGTGTATAACCGAAGGTATTTCTCATCAAAATCAAGGTATGCTCATCAAGGGAAACTTTTAATTGCATAGTAAGTATCAGTTATGCCTCACTGACACTGAAATTTTTCAAAGTCTTGAGTTTCATTCCTTCAGGATTTGTGATTGTTATTCATGGAATGTCAACAACACTTGCTTGGCCAACATTTATTGCCAATCCCTAATTGCCCTTGAGAAAGTGATTGTGAGCTTCCTTCTTGAGGTGGTGCAGTCCTTGTGAGGAAGGGTCACTGGACCCAAAATGTTAACTCTGATTTTTCTTCACAGATGTTGCCAGGTCTGTTGAGCTTTTCTAGCAACTTCTATTATTGTTCTAGTCCTTGTGGTGTAGGTACACCCACCAAGCTGTTAGGATGGGGTCCAGAATTTTGTACCCTTGACAATGAAGGAGTGGTGATGTATTTCAAAGTCATGAGAGTATGTGGCTTGGACGGAAACCTGCAGGTGGTTGTGTTCCTATGTATCTGCTGCCCTTGTCCTTCTAAATAGTGGAGGTTGTGGGTTTGGAAAATGTTGTCAGAAGACCTTGCAATCCTTATGGATGGCATACACTTCTACCACTCTGCAACTGTGGTGAGGGGAGTGAATAGTTGAAGTTGATGGATAGAGTATCAATTGAATGAGTTGCTTTGTTCTGGATGGCGTTGAGCTTCTTGAATGTTGTTGGAGCTGCACTCATCCAGGAAAGTATTCCACTACACCCCTGACCTGTGCTGTGTTGATGGTGGAGAGGCTCTGAAGAGCAGAATTTTAAGTCTCTGACCTGATCTTGTAGACACAGTCCAGTTCATTTTTCTGGTCAATGTTTAACCCCCAGGATTTTGATAATGGGGTATTCAGCGATTGCAATACTTTTGAATGTCATATACCAAAGATTAGATTTTTGCTTGTTGGTGATTGTCACAGCCTGGCACATGTGTGATGCAAATGTAACTTGCCCCTTATCAGTTCAAGCCAATTGTTGTCCAGGCCTTGTTGCATATAGACAAAAGCGGCTTCAATTTTTGAGAAGTTGCAAATGCTGCTGAATGTTGTACTACATCTATGCTTCTGATTTTATGATGGAAGAAAGATCATTGAAACATCTGAAGATGTTTGGACCTAGTACGCTACAGTGATGTCCTGGAACTATGATGATTGATCTCCAAAAATCACAATCTTCCTCCTTTGTGCTAGGCATGGCTCCAACCTGACTCGAAAGCCTGCAACATGGCTTTCCTTTTTTTATCTTACCTGCACCATTTTAATCCATTCTTCCTTTCCATCTTTATTCACTTTCTGCACTTGAATTCATTCACTTAAATTAGAATTGCTTCTCAGTCCTTATGTTGTTTATGTCGCAATGCAATCTGATTGGTGAAGGACATACACCATGGACTACCTTGTTTATTCAAGTCCAAATGCTATGTTTTCTTTGCGGCAATATTATCAAACTCAATAACTTGGCACACAAATTTTAAAATAAAGGTGTAAGGACAAGTCTAATTAGCAGTGGCTACACTGTTCCAATATCTTCAAATTCTCTATCAACCTTGATTTTTTTTAATCTATTGACACAAAACTACCAACATATGAGAAGGATAATGCGCTGAGGTACACAATTTTTGAAACTTTGCAGGCCAATTAGGTTATTGTTTGGCAATAATTCTTAGACCTGGTTTGTGTCAAGTAATTGAAGAGCAAAGGACAATTTCTATTTTTGTTAGCCTGTCTTTAAACATCTCAATTTTACAAATAAATTCAAACTATTCATTGGTGTTGTTTTGTATAGCAGGAATACACTTCAGTGTCCATGTATAACAGGAATTGCTTTGAAGGCTTTTTCAGCCATTTTAGGCTTGAAATGGAGTGCTATTATTGTACAACTTAGTTTTTTTCCCCTCAGTCACTCATTGAGAGGGTTAATGAGATGCAGCTGGATTATTGATACTAAATTTCACATGAAAACAGGGAAAAGTGTATGTTTCCTTATACTAGTGCTAGTTTAGATATAGAAGCATAAAATGAAAAATGCCATTAAGCACTGGACCTTCTTAGTCCATAATTCTGTGATAATCCTTTGAAAGAACTACCTGATCAATCTCACTATTAATCTCACTAACCCCGCCTCTTTGACCTGTCTGTCTCTTCTCAACCTCTCTTCTCCTTTATCCATCTTCTATCCGCCTCCCCCTCTCTCCCTATTTATTTCAGAAGCCCCTTCCCCTCCCCCATTTCTGAAGAAGGGTCTTGACCTGAAACGTCAACTTTCCTGCTCCTTTGATGCTGCTTGGCCTGCCGTGTTCATCCAGCTCCACAACGTTTTATTTCAGATTCTCCAGCATCGGCAGTTCCTACTATCTCTAATTAATCTCACTCTCCTGTTTCTTCCCCCTCGCCCGGCAATTCCCTTTTGAAAGATTTTATTTGAAACCTCTTTCCCCTAGCCTTTAAGGCAGAAAGCTCCAGATTTCAATGACTCATGAACATTAAGAAACATTCTTCATCCTCGCCCAGATTCTGTCAACTCTTGCTCCCTTGTCACTGATCCCTCTGCCAGCTTCTCCTTTTTACTCTGTCAGGTCCTTTCGTGATTCAGCTGATAGTTAGTGCAACTATCAAATCTCCTTGTAATCTTTTCTGATCCAATGAGAACAAATCCAGTCTCTCAGTATCTAACAAAAGTCTCCCATTCCTGGAATAAATCTAATACTTCCGCCAAACGCTTGCTACCATTCCTAAAGTACAATTTCCAGAATTGGACACAATATTCCAAAACGGTCTAAGCAAAGTTTAATACAAGTTTAGAATAACTTGTTAATAACCAAAACAACTGCACATGCTGTAAATCAGGAACAAAAACAGAAGTTGCGGGAAAAGCTCAGCAAGTCTGGCAGCATCTGTGAAGGAAAAAAAAAATCAAAGTTAATGTTTCGGGTCCAGTGACCCTTCCTCAGAACTGATGGTAGCTGGGTAAACATCAGTTTATATGCAGAAAATAGGGAGGTTGGTGGCGTAGGGAGTAAATAATAGGATAGAGCCTAATAAGAGAGAAGAGCAGTTGGACAGACAAAGGAGTTGATAACGATCAGGCTGGGAGGGTGAATAGTTGTTAATGGAGACTGTTAATGACTAACAACAGGGGGTGTGTAATGGCAGGCTATGTGGTAACAAGGTCTGGTGTGTGAGGTAGGGGGCTGGGACATGGGAGAGTTTAGGCCCTAAAATTATTGAACTCGATGTTCGATGAAGGGTTTAGGCCCGAAACGTCAAGTTTTCCTGCTCCTATGATGCTGCTTGACCTGCTGTGTTCATCCAGCCCCATGCTTGTGAACTCGATATTGAGTCCGGAGGGCTACAGGATCCCAAGTGGAAAATGAGGTGCTGTTCTTCCAGCTTGCGTTGAGCTTTGCTGGAACACTACAGCAAGCCAGAGACAGAGATGTTGGTCAGGGAACAGGGTGGTGTGTTAAAGTGGCAGGCAATAAGTAGTCTTTTTTGCGAGTAGAACATAGGTGTTCTGTGAAGCGGTCACCCTGTCTACACTTCGTTTCCCCAATGTAGAGGAGACCACATTGTGAGCAGCGAATGCAGTAGACTAGATTCTGGGAAGTGCAGGTGAAGTGTTGCTTCACCTGGAAGGTATGTTTGGGCCCTTGGGTGCTGGGGAGGGAGGAGGTAAATGGGCAGGTTGCAGGGGAAGGTGCTGTGGGGCTGTGGAGAGGTGTTGGGGGTGAAGGAAGTGTGGACCAGGGTGTCCCGGAGGGAACGGTCCCTGCAGAAGGCGGACAAGGGAGGGGAGGGGAATATTCGTCTGGTGGTGGCATCTTGTTGGAGGTTGTGGAAATGGAATCTGATGATCTTCTAGATGTGATGGATGGTAGGTAAGGACAAGGGGAACCCTATCATTGTTGCGGGAGGGAAGAGGAGGGGTGAGGACAGAAGTGCGGGAGATGGATTGGACCTGGTTGAGGGCCCTGTCGACAACGGTGCTGGGGAGCCCTTGGTAGAGGAAGAATGTCGATATTTTGGAGGATCCCTTGACAAAGTTGGCCTCATCTGAACATATATGACGGCAACGGACGAACTGAGAGAATAGGATGGAGTCTTTACAGGAAGCAGGGTGTGACGAGAAATGGAAACAGGCATAGAGAGGAAGGGAAGGGAAGAGTCAGAGATAGACCAGTTGAAAGTGAAGGCAGGGTGGAAATTGGAAGTGAAGTCGATGAACTTTTCCAATTCTGGACGAGAGAGGGAAGCAGCACCGATGATACCATCGATATATTGGAGAAAGAGTTGTGGGTGGGGGCCGGAATAGGACTGGAACAGGGAATGTTCCACATACCCCATTAAGAGACGGACATAACTAGGGCCCATGTAAATACCCATGGCCCCCCCTCTGACCTGAAGAAAATGCGAGGAGTTAAAGGAGAAGCTGTTGAGGGTGAGGATGAGCTTGGCCAAGCGAAGGAGGGTGGTGGTGTGTGGGGATGGCTCAGGTCTTTGCTCCAGGGAGAAGCGGAGAGCCCTGTCAAAGTTGGCCTCATCTGAACATATGCGATGGAGACAGAGGAACTGAGAGAATGGGATGGAGTCTTTACAGGAAGTAGGGTGTGGGGATGTATAGTCCAGGCAGGTGTGGGAGTCAGTGGGTTTATAGTGGATGGTAGTGCCCATGTGAAGGTTGGCCTCATCTGAACATAGATTGTTACCTATCCAACTGCTCTTCACTCTCTTCGGGCTCTATCCTTATCATTCACTCCCTACCCCATTCCCCCTCCCTACTTTATGCATATAAACCACTGTTTTCCCAGCTACCATCAGTTCTGAGGAAGGGTCACCAGACCCAAAACGTTAACTCTGAGCTTTCTTCACAAATGCTGCCAGCCCCAGAATAACTTGTTCGCTTTTGTATTCTATATCCCTGCTTTTCCTATTTTGATAAGCCAATTAAAAACATTGAACATAAATTAAGTCACATTTGACCAAAGTAATCAGTGACTGAAGACAAAAGCTCAAAGGAAATTTGTTAATTTAAAATAAATTGTAATTTTGTGGGATAATAACTCCCCAGCCAACTGAACACAGAAGGTCTGTAGTGTACCAATGTGCCCCCTCTTGGGACTTGTAGAAACAGGACGGTCTGCATCCGAACCATATTGAGGCCAACATCCATGCAGGTAGGTTTGCTAGTGCTGGAGGAATTTAAACTGGTCTGGCAGGAGGACGCGTCACAAATTATTGATGAAATAAAAACACATCAAGCTACAGCAAACAAAGCAAGTCAGAATGAGAGCAGCTATGTTGAGTTTCAAGGCAGCAAGGCAAGGCTAGATGGTCTTTAATGCTAAGAGTGTAACAGGTAAAACTGCTGAGTTAAGGATGTGGATTGACACATTCAAGTGTGATATTAATGCCATCACAGAAACATGATTGAGGGAAGGGCAGGACTGGCAACTCAGCACTCCAGGATGAAGGATATTTTGGTGAGACAGAGAAGGGTGTAAAATGGGTGATGGAGTAGCACTATTAATTAAGGAATCAATTACTGCAATAAAGAGATGATAGCTTGGAAGGGTCTTCAAATTAAGCTTTGCGGGTAGAACCTAGAAATGTTGAGGGGGCTGTCACATTACTGGGAGTGTATTATGGGCCCCCAAAAAGTCAGTAGGAATGAGAGGAGCAAACATATAGAAACTTTACAGAGTGTGTAAGAGTAATAATTACTTACGCACTTATTGTTTTCTTGTCGCTTCCCACCTTGCAGAAAATGATGTTTGCTTCCTGCCTCCCATCAGAGAACAATTAAAACATTTAAGTTGCTATTTAAGGACCTCCTGTCTCTGCTGGCACATTGCAATGGAAGGTTGTCTTCCATGTTGGAAAGCTACCAGGTAATCCCTGGCAGCCTCCATGGTTTTAACAGGTGGGTTGCTTCTTTCTGGGGCACAATTTTGCCCACTGAGCAGCACCCTGGTGACTCTGGCCAACCCCATGGTTACAATGCCACATGCCTCTGCCAACAACCCCACCTCTCACTTACCCAGTTGTGAGATGGTACATTATTGCTGCACCCACTTCCTCCAGATGCGATCTGAGCAGTGGCCAACGCGCCAGTGGCATTGCTGAATCTGCTGAGCTCCAGGGCCTCCGACTGATTGGCAGCTCTTGGACGTGGACTCTCATCTGTAATTGGCCATGACTAACAAGACACGGGTCCTGTACTGAAGCAAACTTGCCCCCTCCACTTTCAGGGCCGTTGATAGGACTCTCAGTTGCCACCACTATATTCTTTCATTGACTCTGTTTCTCTCTCCACAGAGACTGCCAGTCCTGCTGACTATTTCTAGCATTTTCTAGTTTTATTAAATATTTCAAACATCCGCAGTATTCTGCTTCTGTATTTAACATAATGTTTTTAGTTGTAATTTTAAAATATTTCTCCAGTAACAGAATCATGTTTTCAAGCATTCAGTCAACAGTTCCATTTCTCATAAATTGCAACAACAAACTATTGCTCAATTATCTCTTGCCAGAAATAACTAGCCTTAAGCAGTTAGATGTGAAAATGCCTAATATTTGCTTTGGATACATGTATCCTTTATATTCCAGGTCATGATTCATTCTCAACTTGGTCAATAAAGACTTGTACTTTTTGGCTTCAGGATTTATGTTTTCACTCTGTTAAAAATTTTCAGCTTCTGCATACTGCTTCTTAAAATTATTTGTGTGTTCCTTTGTAAATTATATAATCCTTGTTATTTCTAAAGGCGACCCTGCCAAGGACAGGGGTAATACATCATGTTTAAGAACATTTCTTTTCTATTTTATGCAGAGAATGTTAAAAACAACAAATCACAAGTGTGTGAAAACATAAGGTTGAATGTAACCTTCTGCCCTGAGAAGAGGCCAGATTTTCTGGCTAGGGACTTTTTTACATCCCTGTAGATGTAAGGAGGCAATGGCCTAGTGGTATTATCTATCACTGAACCATTAATCCAGATACCCTGGTAAGGACCTGAGGACTCAGGTTTGAATTGCACCACAGCAGAGGGTGGAATTTGAATTCAATGAAAAAAGAATTAGAATTGAGAGTCTAACAATGATCATGAATTGATTGTTGGGAAAACCCCGTATGGTTCACTCATGTCTTTTAGGGAAGGAACCTGCCATACTTACCTGGTCTGGCCTACATGTCACTCCAGACCCATAGCAATGTGGTTGACTTTTAAGCTGCCCCCTTGGCAGTTAGGGATGGGCAATAAATGCTGCCTGGCCAGCAACACCTTCATCCCAGGAATGAATAAAAAAGAAGCTATGCCTACCTGTGATAAAAGGTACTGCAGATGCTGGAGAATTCGAGATAACAAGGTGTGGGGCTGGATGAACACAGCAGGCCAAGCAGCATCATAGGAGCAAGAAAGCTTGACGTTTCGGGCCTAGACCCTTCAG
>JAHRHZ010000077.1:14902877-14983832 GCA_024137785.1 Ginglymostoma cirratum | reverse complement strand
ATATATAGCATATAAATGGGACATTTTCAGAATGACAGGGTGATATTTAGTAGAAGTGATGGAGATTTCACTCATCAGTTGTACAGCTGGCAAAAATTCTGCATCACATCTTTTGGGAAGGTCAACTAAAAGTACTGTACCTTCTCTGCAATCAATGACCTGGGGGTTAAGAGTTTAATATCATTTAAATTCTAGTTAAAGATACAAGCAGGATTCATTGCCTAATATCCTAGTGGTTACTCATTAAGGCAGTCTTAAGTCACTGAATAATGATGTTCATATCTGCTGGTGAAGTTCAGCAACACCAGTACATTAGTTGACAAAATAAACTGGTACATATTACGTTTCATACATGTGTACTAATGCCATGCATGGCACATGATCTTCATACACTATTGGTGTCTCTGTCTCAGCTTGAAATCAAAACTGGAATGCATGCAATTCTCATTGCTAAGATGTTGGAAATCGGGTTTAGAGATCTCTGTTGGAATTTAAGATCTGAGAGCAACTCACAAGACAGATAAAAATATAAATCTCCCAACAGTGGGTATCCAGAAGTTGGTAAAACAAAAGTTTATATTAAAAGATGCTTTAAATTAAAAATAATAATCTATGGAGAGATTTGAAAACAGAATGAGCATATTGAAATTGAGTGTTGCTTACCTGTGCTATAGCTCATTGGTATAGGTGCACTGGAAATCAAGCTTTGTTATTCTTGGAATCGTAGCATCATACGGTATGGAAGAGGTCCTTTGGCTCATCAAGTCTGTACCACTAAAACTATGCAAAATCTACACTCATACCATTTTCTATCACTTCGCCCATAGCCTTGAATGTTATAGAACATAGAACATAGAACATTACAGCGCAGTACAGGCCCTTCGGCCCTCGATGTTACGCCGACCTGTGAAACCAATCTGAAGCCCATCTAACCTACACTATTCCATTATCATCCATATGTTTATCCAACGACCATTTAAATGCCCTTAAAGTTGGCGAGTCTACAACTGCTGCAGGCAGGGCATTCCATGATGTTTCAAGTGGTAATCCAAGTACTTTTTAAATATTGTGAGGTTACCTGCCTCTACTGATACCCAGACACTACATTCCAGATCCAACCATCCTCTTGGTGGGAAAGGTTTTCCTCAACTCCCCCCAGATCCCCTGCGTTTCACTTTAAAAGTACTCTCCTTTATAGTGACCCTTCAAAGAAGGGAAACAGCTGCTTTCTATCTATTCTTTCCTTGCCCCTCATAATCATATACACTTCTGTCATGTCCCCCTTCAAACTTGGCTCCTCTAAAGAAAATAACTCTCCCTTGATAGCTAAAGTGCTCCATCCCAGTCAACGTCCTGATGAATCTTCTCTGCACTCCCCACTCCAGGACAATCACATTCTTCCCAAAGTGTGGTGTACAGAATTGCACAAAGTACTCCAGCTGTGGCCTAAGCAAAGTCTTGTACAGCTTCAACATAATCTTCCTGCTCTTAAAATCTAAGCCTTGACCGATAAAGGCAAGTATCCCATGTGCCTTCTTAACTACCCTATTAACCTGCCTGTTGCCTTCAGGGTTATGTGGACAAGCACCTCAAGAACACACTGTTCCTCTGAACTTTCTGGTGTCTTACTGTTCATTGAGTACCCTCTTGTCTTACTAATCCTTTCAAAATGCATCACCTCACATCTATCAGGGTTAAATTCCATCTGCTCCTCTGACCAATTGGTTTATATATATGTTTTATTCTCTCATGGGATGTGGGCATTGCTAGCTGGCCAGCATTTATTGCCAAACCCTAGTTGCCCTTGAAAATGTGATGGGGAGCTGCCTTCTTGAATCACTGAAGTCTATTTGTTGTAGGTAGACCAACAATAAAGGTAGGGAGGGAATTCCAGGATTTTAACCCGATGACAGTGAAGGAATGGCAATACATTTCTAAGCCCGGATGGTGAGTCACGTGGAGGTGAACTTAAACTTGGTGGTGTTCCCATATATGCGCTGTTCTTGTCTTTCTAGATGGAAGTGGTTCGTGGGGAGTCAGGAGGTGAGTTATCCACTGCAGGACTCTGACCTGCTCTTTTAGCCACTATTTATTTGGCAAGTCCATTTGAGTTTCTAGTTAATGGTAACTCCCCAGGATATTGATAGTGGTTGATGCAGTGATGGTAATGCCATTGAATGTCAATGGGCAGTGGTTAAATTGTCTCTTATTGGGGATAGTCATTGCCTGGCATTTGTGTGGCATGAATGTTACTTGTCACTTGTCAGCTCAAGCTTGGATATTGTCCTGATCTCATTGCATTTGAATATGGACTGCTTCAGAATCTGACTAGTCATGAATGGTGCTGAACATTGTGCAATAATTAGTGAACTTCACTCCTTCTGTCCTTAAGATGGCGGGAATATCTCTTCCTGTGATCTGAGACCATCTTCCTCACTGCTAACCATCCAGCCAACCTTTGTGTCATCCACAAACTTATTATCTCTCCCCATCCACACCTTCTCATCTACATCATTTACACATATCACGAGTTGTCACAAAAGTTAGAGATTTTGTAATGTATGCAAAGTTTCCCAAGTTAACTGACTTTCAGAGTCAGATTGAAAGCATGAACCAGTTTCTATAGTGATCAGGCACCACTATTTACTACAATTACTTAAACTCTAGATACAGGTAAACAAAGTAAACCATTGTCATTTAATGCTACCAATTTAACTCTAATAACTTAAAACTCCCTATCGCATACATTCTGACAGATGAACAGATGAGCTTAAATAATTTATGGACAGAGGGAAAAGATTGGAAACACAGTTCATTTATCTTCGTTCCCAGGTTCTCTTGCTGAGATGATCCTAATGACTCTTTTGCTGGCCAGCACCTTGCTTCTGTCATCTTGCTCTAGATGCTTCCTCTAGTTTGTAAGAAATACAGCGTAGCTGGTTCACTCAAATCTCTTATCAGTTGAATGTCACAGCTTACAGCAACTATTGCAGAAAAAATAAACTTTTTTTCAGGTTTTACAGTGAGGTTTAACTACAGAGTGCAGAGAAACTGCTCCTGAGCTGGGACTGAACTGAAAACACCTCTCTCTGGAGCTTGTTCCTAGCTTGTAACTGTTCAGTTACTGAAGAACGAATTACAGAGTTGCTGGCAGGCAAAAAAAGATCTCTGTCACTGATAACTGGTCCGTGGTCCATAGACCAATCAACTTCCTGTTACCAGTAGAAAGTGGTGTCTGTATACACCCATCACCTCCAAACCATCTGGAATTCAAATTCCAGTTCAGATGGGTTCATTTATTTATGATACTTACTATGGGTGTCAAGTTAATTATATTCAGCCTGGGAACCCTGCAGCCCAATGGTATCAATGTGGATTTCACCAGCTTCAAAATCTCCCCTCCCCCAACCGCATCCCAAAACCAGCCCAGCTCTTCCCCGCCTCCCTAACCTGTTCTTCCTCTCCACCTATCCCCTCCTCCCACCTCAAGCCGCACCCCCATCTCCTATCTACTAACCTCATCCCGCCCCCTTGACCTGTCCGTCCTCCCTGGACTGACCTATCTCCTCCCTACCCCCCCACCTACGCTCACCTTTACTGGCTCCATCCCCGCCTCTTTGACTTGTCTGTCTCCTCTCCACCTATCCTCTCCTCTATCCATCTTCTATCCGCCTCCCCCTCTCTCCCTATTTATTTCAGAACCCTCTTCCCCTCCCCGATTTCTGATGAAGGATCTAGGCCCAAAACGTCAAGCTTTCCTGCTCCTATGATGCTGCTTGGCCTGCTGTGTTCATCCAACTCTACACCTTGTTGTATGGGTGTCAAGTTGCTTGTTTTTTCAAAACATACAGCACCTTTTCAAAATATTGGTTTAAAAACTTTCTTTCTCATTTGAGTCCACAGTTTTTAAAAAACACAAACAAAAAAAAATCCTTCAACTGGCATGACATAAGGCACAGCTGGTATGATGTAAGGCAGCTAGTCATTCGATAATTATTTAATGGTATTGATATTTGTGCTGGGATAACCAAAACAAGAGTGTGTTTTTAGAGTACAGTGCTAGAGCACTGTTCAAGAGCTGATCAAGGGCACAAAGAGATTGGAATTCATGTTTAGATGCATGGTCAATATGTGTACTAAAATCATTTGTTCAAGGATGTTATTTGTTAGTCACTTTTGGACTTGAATTTGGCAAATATAATGAACAACAGACACCAATGAATTATTTCATCGTTAAAGACACTGGTAGTTTGTGGTTTTCAGGGTGAGTGGACAAAATCAGAGAATTTTAACCTAAAGCACTTGCAAAATACTGGATAAAAACACGTGAAATAAAACAGGAATTTGTCTCCATGAGTTTTAAGTGCAAGGTGATTACCTAGCCATTATACACTCTATTTAATTTTCCATTCATTCACCGGAATGTAATGACCTTAATTATGAACAGATGGAATTAGGGAACGTGATCCTAAAGCTGTGTAAAAGTCCTGAATGCATGTAATAAATATGGTATTTGACTCATTCAAGTACTGTAAATCAATGACCCTATCCTTATTACATTGAACAGCGTGATGACATCATGCACACTACTGCATAATAGATCACAGTAGAAGCATCCAGTTCATAGAGTGGCCTGCAGACTGCATTTTATCTGTGGGAGATTGGTACAGAACCAACAGTTTCATTTGTTCCATTGCCAAAGTTGTTCCAATAGACTTTTGGGAATGTGTTTTGGCAGTTGTCAGAGCCACTCCAGTCTCAAATGTGTAACATAACTGGAATATAGTATTACCAGTGAAACTACTGGGAAAACAACTGCAGAACTAATGTGTGCCATTCTGTATAATACAGACGTTACATAATAAACCACACAGTCCTAAAGTCTGCTCTGTAACTCTAAGATGTTCTTTCAATTTTTGCATAACTATAACCTGCAGTCTGATTTTAAAAATTTGACAAATTGAGAGTGTCAGTATAAATCCAATCAACGATCTTTCAATAATCATCATTACCTTTGTAGCTCCATCCTGCAGCTGATGCATATACCTATAAATATTAAAACAAAACCTGATGTATAGATATTCCTTTCAACATATCAAAATCACGGGTTACTTTAACTATGAAAGCCTCAAAAAAAATACAGAACTTTGTGAAAATCAGCATTAACATTTAAATGATTCATTTGAATTATTATATGAATGATTTTGTGCAAGGATATATAACCGGCATCGTTTGAACTGCACATATTGTTTTGTGCTTGAAGTGTAGTTCTTTACACTTGTCGGCCTTTCACTCTCGACGTGAGAAGCACACTAGACACTTGTGATAAAACCTCTTTTTGTTCTGACTCAGCCACCTTTTATTTCGAATTATCACAGTAACAAGATCTTTTATCGTAAATATTCTTGCACATGCCACGTGGTTCTGTATTGAAATTTTAAAGATAATATTTTTCGTAGCAAACATTGACAATTACTTTGATCACTGTGAGCCCTGATCAATGGAAAATAAGTCAGATGGTACTGGACTCAAGGCAGTATTCACAAATCACAAGGTGGTAGAGACCGGAACAATTACAACATTTAAAAGACAACTGGGTGGGTACATGAATAAGAAGGGTTTAGAGGGATAGCGGCCAAATGCTGACAAATGGGACAAGATTAATTTAGGATATCTGGTTGGCATGGACGAGTTGGACCGAAGGGTCGGTTTCCGTGCTGTTTATCTCTGAGTCTAATTCACTATTATATGAGTACATAGACATGGAAACCAAAGAGGAGAGGAAATAAGAGAAGGATTTGTACACCAAGTTAATGAGAAAGAGGGAAAATGAGAAGGAGAAGGAATTGAAACTGGTGAGAGCAGTTTTTCAAGAAAATAGTTGAAATAAAAAGTGCCAGTTTAGATTGAGATTATAATTGGGTCTCTGCTGTGGCAAAGTGCTGGAAAACTGAGATCCCACACCCAACTTGACATTTCTCATTTTTGCCGCAACATTATTGTAGGCAGTCTATAGGCAGTTTATCTGTGATTTGCAGAGGCTGTCAGCTACTTAAAGACTAGTTGTTTCCATTCAAATAAAATTGTGGAGTCCCTTGTATCTGGAACCCAGAGTGTGGAGGGTAGAGCAGGTAAGACCTGGTCTGTTCTCAGTGAATTTTCAATTGATAGCTAGGGTATTGGCTTCAAGAGCTGAGGTATTCCTGCAGTAAGGTGCCAGGGTATCTTCAGGGAGGGGCATCAGGGATTCTTGTGTGCCAGGGTCAGTGATCCTTTGGAAAAGGTCAGGTGCTCTTTGGGACTTTTAATCTTGGAGGAGATTGTGTGTAAAAGACATATAAACCTCTAGTAACAGTCTAATTTGTCAAGAGTTTTCAAGAAATGCTTGGAAATGTTAATAGGTATTGTTTTGTCAAGAGCTGTCAAGAACTGGCAAATGTTTTTTATATGATTGAAGGAGCTGTTTTCCACAGAGTGTAGACTGCAATGTAGAATTTTAAGTAACAGAGCTCTTTTTTTTCTCCTATTGTGCAGGGGGATCTTGTGGATATTCAATGACTTGGCATGGTAAATGAAGCAGAAAAGAGTGGTTGATGGAAGTAGACAGTAAGATGTGACATGGGGGTGGGTACAACAGGCCATGGGAATGGTGTAGAACCGTACAAGTTGGGACAGAGAATATGAGGGGCCATGGGGTACGGTGTGAACAACCTCACAGATTGACAGGGCTTGGTATGGATGGGACCTGGGGATTGAAAGATACAAGCAAAAAGATCATTTTATGTTTTAATCTTTATTTTTAAACCTTAAAAACATGCTGGAGGCTCCCGACATGCTTTCCTTGGGCAGCGCCCAGTGTCGGGTTTGACTTTGGGACCCAGCATGCTCAGCAGATTCATGGTGGCAATGACATTGGTGGAGGCAACGTGGCGCCGAAGAACGGTGACACGGTTCCAGCAGCGGCCGCCCAGCTCCAGGACATGGCTGGGTCCGGAGGAGATGATGATGGCATTCCAGCTGCAGTGGCTTATGGGAACTCAGGGGGCACCTGGGTGTTCGCAGGCTGTGGGATGGACTTTGCGTCTTTGTTTTTCTGGCGGCGAGGACTCATGGTGGAGATGGAGGAGTGATCTGGACGTTGCCTTTTCTTTCGGCTGTTTCTTTTATTTCTGCTTCCGTTTTTAACCTTGTCTTTTGTACACAAAGGTGGTGCTGGAGAATGGCAACTTTGTACACTTTTCACTGAACTCCTGTATTCCTGTACTGGAGCACATGGAGCACATAAAATCTAAATCTAAATCTTTGGGCTTCCCAGATCACTCAGTCTCGGTCCCATTCCGGCCTTCCTCCCTGGACCAAAAATAGGAAGTGTAGACAAACGCTTTGTTAGCTTTGTGGTGTCTTTGTGGATTTCTTCCAGACTGAAGCTGACCCATTACTGAAAACTACGGCCTGGGTTTGACCATTTCTTGCGTGGGTGACTTTAAAATTGCAGAAAAATATAAATCTCACTGATACAATTATAATATTGAACTCATTGCCAGGATAACATTTATTTCTGCATTTTAGGCTTTGGAAGGAATGGTCACACCAAACGCAGGAACATAATTATCGTAGGAACAGCCCTTTAGTCTCCTCAAAACTGTTTATAAAGATTATTCCACTAACGCAGAACTGTGTGGAATCTTAAAATATGACCAACGTCCTGGTAGTTTGAAGGCATGGATGAAATTTAAAATTTAGGAATAGTTACTATGATAGACAGAACAAGTGCACTTTGCGCCATGTGCATTTAATGAACTTACTCTCATGAAATGGCATAGGGTCCAGAGTCAATGTTGAGGTTTCATTGTTTTCATATTACCATGTCATCATTTCTGACATATTAAGAGATGGAGCAGTTTGGGACTTGAGCTCTAAGGTATGATTTCATGAGGAAGGCTAAGTCAGGAAATTGTTTGACTAGTCTGTGGGATGGGTCTCTCAATTTTAGAATGGATCCCTAGATGTTTATTGGTAAGAATTTGCACTATCAACTGTGCAGGGCATGCCTTTGTCATATTCATCTCTCAGTCAAGGCTCAGTAGTTCATCCAGTTTAATTCTCATTCCATTTTTCTGTAGCTTTATACTGTGTAGCTTGCTAGTGAGATAAGGATGGCAGGTTTCTTCACCTGAGGGCTATTTTACAGCAGTTTCATGATAAGTTTCAATGAGGTTAGTTATTTCAGATTCATTAACTCAATCTCCTGAGCCACGGTGGGTTTCAATTCAGCTATGCAGAACATTTAGCTGGCTGTTTGGATTATTAGTCCAATAACATTCCCACTATACTGTCATCCCTCTGTGCAAGGACTGAAGTGGGAGGAGGCTCCACAAATATCACATCCTCAATGATGGGAGAGGCTGGTACATCAATGCAAAAGATACGGCTAAAATATTCACAATAATATTCAGCCAGAAGTGCTGAGTGGATGATCCATCTTGGCCAGTGCACCCCAGCATCACAGATGTTAGGCTTCAGCCAATTTGACTTATTCCACGTGATATCAAGAAATGTTGGAGGATCTGAGTACTGCAAAATTTATGGGGCCCGACCACATTCAGACAAGAGTACAACAGAAGACGTACTACAGAACTTGCTGCTCCCATAGCCAAGCTGCTTCAGTACAGCTACAACACTGGTTTCTACGCAACTATGTGAAAAATTGCCCAGGTATGTCTTTTACACAGAAAGGGCAAATTCAAACTGGCCAATTACCACCCCATTAAAACTAGTCTCAATCATTAGTAACGTGATAGAAGGCGTCACTAAAAGTGCTGTTAAGCAGCACTTGCTTTGTAAAAACATGTCAGGGCCATTCATCTCCTGACATCATTACGGCCTTAGTTCAAATTTGAACAAAGGAGGTGAATTCCAGAGGTGAGGTGAGAGTGACTGCCCCTGATAACAAGGCCTCATTTGATCAAGTGTCTCATCAGTAACAAAACTGAAATCAATGGAAGGCAGTGGGAAAGCACTCTACTGGTTGGAGTCAAACCTGGCACATAGGAAGACGGTCGTGGTTGTTGGAGGTCAGTTACCTCAGGTCCAGGACATCTCTACAGGAATACCTCAGATAGCGTCCTTTGTCCAACTATCTTCAGTTGCTTTATCAATGACCTTGCCTCCATCATAAAGTTAGAACTGGGGATGTTTGCTGATAAATGCACAATGTTCAGTACCATTCACAACTTCTCAGACACTGAAGCAATTCCTGTCCAAATGCAGCAATAGCTGGCTTGGGCCAACAAATGGAAGGTAACATATGTACCATATGAATGCCAGACAATGATCATCTCCAGCAAGAGAGAAACTAACCATTCACCCTTGGCATTCAATGGTATTGCCATCACCGACTCTCCCATTATCAACATCCTGGGGGTTACCATTGACAGAAACTCTACTGGGCTAGTCATAAAAATACTGTGATCAAAGACTAGGAATCTTGAATCTCCTGACTTCCTAAATTCTGTCCACCATCTACAAAGCACAAGCCAGGGGTGATGGAATAGTCCCTACTTGTCTAGATGAGTGCAGGTCCAACAACATTCAAGAAGCTTGACACCATCCATGACAAAGGAATCCACTTCATTGTCACCACATCCAATCTCTCTATCACATCTGACACTGAGCTGCAGCAATGTGTACTATCTACAAGATGTACTGCAGAAATTCACCAAAGATCCTTATAAAGCTCTTATCAAATCTAAAAACACTTCCATCTAAGAGGCCAACAGCATCAAATACATGAAATATCACTACCTGCAAGTTTCCCTTCAAACCACTCAACGTCCTAACTTGGAAGTATGTTGATTTTCCTTAAGCGTTGTAGCATCAAAATCCCAGCACTCCTTCAATCAAGCATTGTGAATGAATCTATACCAAAAGGAATGCAGCAATGCAGGGCAGGCGATGGCCTCATGGTATTATCGCTAGACTATTAATCCAGAAACCCAGCTGATGTTCTGAAGACCCAGGTTTGAATCCCACCACAGCAGATGGTGGAATTGGGATTCACAAAAAAAAAATTCTGGAATTAAGAGTCTATTGATCACCATGAAATCATTGCCAATTGTCAGAAAAAACCCATCTAGTTCACTAATGTGCTTTAGGGGAGGAAATCTGTCAACCTCACCTGGTCTGGCTTACATGTGACTCCAGACCCACAGCAATGTGGTTGACTCTCAACTGCCCTCTGAAATGGCCTAGCAAGCCACTCACTTCTACCAATCACTACAAAGACTCAAAGTAATGAAACCAGACAGATCATCTGGCATCAACCTTGGCACCGGAGAAGACAACGGCAGAAACAGCCCTGTCAACTGTGCAAAGTCCTCCTCACTAACATCTGGAGTCTCATGCCAAAATTGGGTGAGCTGTCTCACAGACTAGTCAAGCAACAGCCATAGGCATACTCACAGAATCATACCTTACAGACGATGTCCCAGACATCACCATCACCATCCCTGAACATGTCCTGTCTCACCGGCAGGTCAGACCCAGCAGATGGGGTGGGACAGTGGTATACAGTCGGGAGGGTGTTGCTCTGGGAGTTCTCAACATTGACTCTGGACCCCATGAAGTCTCGTGGCTCCATCCCCTCCTCCTACCGCATCCCAAAACCAGCCCAACTCATCCCTGCCTCCCTAACCTGTCCTTCCTCCCACCTATCCCCTCCTCCCACCTCAAGCCCCACCCTCATCTCCTACCTACCAGCCTCATCCCCGCCCCCTTGACCTGTCTGTCCTCCCCTGACTGACCTATCCCCTCCCTAACTCCCCACCTACACTCACCTTTACTGGCTCCATCCCCGCCTCTTTGACATGTTTGTCTCCTCTCCACCTATCTTCTCCTCTATCCATCTTCTATCCGCCTCCTCCTCTCTCCCTATTTATTTCAGAACCCTCTTCCCCTCCCCCATTTCTGAAGAAGGGTGTAGGCCCGAAACGTCAGCTTTCCTGCTCCTATGATGCTGCTTGGCCTGCTGTGTTCATCCAGCTCTACACCTTGTTATCTCAAGGAAACCTCCTACTGATAACCACAAACCGTCCTCCCTCAGCTGATGCAGGAGGGCATGCCAGGAACAGTACCAGGCATACCTGAAGATGAGATATCACCCTGGTGAAGCCACCAAACAGGACTACTTGTGTGCCAAAAAGCGAAAGCAGCAAGTGATAGACAGAGCTAAGCGATCCCACAACCAACGGATCAATTCTAAGCTCTGCAGTCCTGCCACATCCAGTTGTGAATGCTGGTGGGCAATTAAACAATTCACTGGAGGAGGAGGCTCCACAAATATTCCCATCCTCAATGATGGAAGAGCCCAGCACATCAGTGCAAAAGATAAAGCTGAAGCGTTCGCAGCAATCTTCAGCCAGAAGTGCCAAGTAGATGATCCATCGTGGCCTTCTCCAGTGGTGGCCAGTATTACAGACACTAGTCTTCAGTCAATTCGATTCACTCCATGTGATATCAAGAAATGGTTAGAGACACTGGATACTGCAAAGGCTACAGGCCCTGACAACATTCCGGCAATAGTACTGAAGACTTGTGCTCCAGAACTTGCCGCTCCCCTAGCCAAGCTGTTCCAGTACAGTTACAACACTGGTACCTACCCAAGAATGTGGAAAATTGCTCAAGTATGGCCTGTACATAAAAAGCAGGACAAATCCAACCTGGCCAGTTACTGCCCCATCAGTCTACTCTTGATCATCAGTAAAGTGATGGAAGCTGTCATCAACAGTGCTATCAAGCAGCACCTGCTCAGAAATAACCTGCTCAGTGACGCCCAGTTTGGGTTCCGCCAGGGCCACTCAGCTCCTGAACTCATTACAGCCTTGGTCCAAACATGGACAAAAGAGCTGAATTCCAGAGATGAGGTGAGAGTGACAGCCTTGATACCAAGGCTGCATTTGACCGAGTGTGGCATCAAGGAGCCCTGGCAAAACTGGAATCAATGGGTGACAGGGGGCAAACTTTCTGGTGGTTGGCGTTATACCTGACACATAGGAAGATGAGATAACAAGGTGTAGAGCTGGATGAACACAGCAGGCCAAGCAGCATCATAGGAGCAGGAAGGCTGACGTTTCAGGCCTAGACCCTTCATCGGAAGATGGTCATGGTTGTAGGATGTCAATCATCTCAGCTCCAGGACATCTCTGCAGGAGTTCCTCAGGGTAGTGTCCTTGGCCCATCCATCTTCAGCTGCTCCATCAATGGCCTTCCCTCCATCATAAGGTCAGAAGTGGGGATGTTCGCCGATGATTTCACAATGTTCAGCACCATTCGTGACTCCTCAGATACTGAAGCAGTTCATGTTCACATGCAACAAGATCTGGACAATATCCAGGCTTGTGCTGACAGGTGACAAGTGACATTTGCGCCACAAATATGCCAGGCTATGACCATCACCAATAAGAGACAATCTAACCACCATCCCTTGACGTTCAATGGTGTCACCATCACTGAATCCCCCACTATCAACATCCTGGGGGTTACCATTGATCAGAAACTCAGCTGGATTCACCACATTAATAGAGTGGCTACAGGAGCAGGCCAGAAGCTAGGAATACTGCGGCGAGTAACTCACCTCCTGACTCCTTAAAGCCTGTCCGCCATTTGCAAGGCACAAGTCAGGAGTGTGATGGAATACTCCCCACTTGCCTGGATGAGTGCGGCCCCAACAACACTCGAGCAGCTTGACACCATCCAGGACAAAGCAGCCGCTTGATTGGCACCACATCCGCAAGCATCCATTCCCTCCACCACCAACGCTTAGTAGCAGCAATGTGTACCATCTACAAGATGCACTGCAGAACTTCACCAAAGATCCTCAGATAGCACCTTCCAAATCCACGACCACTTCCATCTAGAAGGACAAGGGCATCAGATATATGGGACCTCCAAGTACTCCTCCAGACTTGGAAACATATCCCCATTCTTTCACTGTCGCTGGGTCAAAATCCCTCCCTAATGGCATTGTGGGTCAACCCACAGCAAGAGGGATGCAGTGGTTCAAGAAGGCAGCTCACCACCACCTTCTCAAGGGCAACTAGGGATGGGCAGCCAGCTATGCTCACATCACAAACAATAAATTCAACAAAGCAGCTCACCACCACCTTCTCAGAGGTAACTAGGGATGGAATAAAATACCAGCCCGTCAGCGGCGCCCGCATTGTGTAACTGAATGTAAAAAATCCCTGCTTTTTTACACCTGCTTTTCTTCTGCGAGAATTCTTCAATTAGTTGGCTGATCAGCCTGCTTGCACTGCGGCTGAAAGCTACAAGGTCTATAATGGATGTTGCCAAATTCAAAGTGACATCAGAAATTAGGAAATCTATGATCAAGAGCCCGCTAATTCTTTGTGAGCAATTTTTTCCAAGGTTAGTAATGACTGCCATTTCTTCACCACTGATGCAAAGTCTGGGCCAACATACTGAGGGTACAGAATCCAATTTGTTTTGGTAATTGTGCCTTTGTCTTCTATATTGAACCTTGCAAAGAAGTTATTACTGGTTTTATGATACTTTTTAATTGAGCTCCTTTTAACAGCTATAAATAAACAAAGAGCCCATGTTACTTTGACTCTATCACCTGTCTCAACATTGATATATTAATGCCTACGGATATTCTGTTTCCATTTAGTTAAAACAGGGGACATGCATACTCACTAAAATTAATTTCTTCCTTGCATTCACTTTGTTTCAGTTTAAGGATGCAGCTTAAACTTTTATTTCATCCAAAGAATAACGATGGAACAAATAAGAGTTAATTGTCAGAAGAAAGGTAACCAGGTTTGAATGATGAAGGCTTAGGATTCTTTTTCTGAGCTCCAGTATTTGGATTAGCGTCTGGCTTGTTGCAGCCTCTCTAGTTGGCAGTCTGCCACCATCACTTCTTTGTTGGTTTAGCTGAAAAACATTCCATTATTGCTCTCAGGCCTTCAATTCATGATTCTTTTCCATCAGCCTTCTTCCATTATAAAATCTACTGTGCTAGTAATCAGTTTGTACAGAAAATACATGAAACCAGTGTTACATGACAGTTGAACTGATTTCTTCGCAGCATAAGCCAACAGCATTTCCACTGATGCGTGGCTGTACTGTGTTAATTCTATGTATTTAGTTGAGATCATTCCATTTCTGAAAAGTGCTAATGATTAATCTACAGAAACGGCAAACAATCAGGTAAGTTTATTGTCAGAACAAGAAATACATTCATGTTAGATCAATCAGCTTAGGGTGATCAAGCAAGCTTTATACTCTGTGGTACACCGATAATGAACTGCCCACAGTTGTATATTTTACAACGTCCTTTGAGAAAGTCAGTCACCCATTTTTTTCTGCAATAAAACAATGATGATTCAGAGGGCCACTGGTAACTTTAACCTGAGGTTTAATACACAGAAGCTTTAAAAGTTTTTTAAGACCACTAGTCATTTCATAAACTTCAATGTTAAAATAACTGCATAAGTATCTTTATAGTAAAATCTAACTTTTTACTAAGATTCTTTGGACAATTGAAAGGAAAGATGATAAAGTTGTTTATGTTCTGTGTAGTTGTGCTTTGATGTATTAATTTTTATAAAGCAGTCTGCTTGGAAATCTAGAATTCACAAGGTATCAAAATTAATATGAAGCTTGCTTTTTAAAGTGCCATTTATTTTAGATCCTGTACCCTTTCCAAATTGTTTGAATTTGATCCAAATAGGTATTTAATGGTAAAGTGGATTAAATACTAGCCTTTCAGCTTTTGGATACTGTCCCATTCTTAAGAAAATAGATCGGGTTAAAGTCGCTCTGTTAAATATATTAAACTAAATGAATTTTCAATTGAACTCAGTTCTAATCTGCAATAAAGCAAAGACATAGATTTTAAATGTGGCTACAAAAACAAACATAATTTGCAAAATTAAGGAGCAGTTTTTCCAGTTGTAGTACCAAGCAAAGGGAAAATATTTCAGTTTTGGATGTTATAATTATTTAGGAACAAGGAAGCTATTTTGTGTGTCAAAGTCAATTCTGCGAAAACTTTTGGCAAATCAGATGGAATTTGGTTGGATTTTTTTCTAGTGAAGATTTGTGGGCAGATATGGACTTTGTGCTTTGGTGTTAAATGGCATGATACTATGAGTATCATGGATAGTCTGTATATATCTCTCCAGATTTACATTTCCAATGACTTCTCTTGTGCTACATATCTGGGAAAAGACAAGACCAACACCTCACTTGATGAATGCTATTAAGTGTTAATCTGAGACCTTGTTTTCTTGGCTGTTCATACGTCTAGTTTTCCAGACATCACACTTTGGGATGTATCTTTTACAGAAGGACTAGAGTGGAATCCTCATATTTATTAGACCTAGCACATAACATAATTAGAAAAATGAATGGACGATGTAGACCGTCAATCAAATAATGTCTAGTTAAAACTGAAATACTTTCTCTCTGCTTGGTACAAATACAAGCACAAGTTGCTTGGAATTAAATTAATTTTCAACTTTATGTTTAACTGCCAAGTTAAAAATTGTTACAAAACAATGAATGGTGTGATTGCTTTGTGATAGCTCTGAGAGAGTAGTCCTTGTAAATGATTAATGTACCATGTAACAAAAAAAGGATAAAGAATCTACGATACGTTAGCTAAACTGAGCAGAAAATGTAAGGAGTGTACTTAAAGTTGAGCAAGTATCATAAAGCAAGCATCTCTTTTCTATAGGACCAGCTCATTCTCACCATCCATAAAAGCTCCTGATTCCTTCAGCTGAATGAAGCATAGCATCTTTACAGCACAAGAGGAGGGTTTATCATTCATCCCTGCTTTACCATTCAGCCTGTTATGACTGAGCTGGTGGTATGCAAGAGCTACTTAGCTCCTTCCAATTCCCCATCTCTTCAGTTCTGCAAATTTCTTTCTCTTTACAAAATTATCTGATATCCTTTTGAAAGCCATCAGTCAGCTTCCACCATAATCTCAGAAGGTGAATCCCAGATTCTCTAAGAAGCCGAGTGAAGAACAATTTTCCTCATTTTGCTTTAGTTGTTTAGCCTAATGGCTAGCAGTCCATTCTGACAATGACAACAATTCTCTCTATTGATTTGTTCAAACTTTTCACGATTTTGAGCATCTCTATTGAATCTCATCTCAACCTTCTCTTGCCTAAAAACAGCCTAGCTTCTATCAATTTAACTGAAGTTTCTCATCCTTGGAACCATTTTTGTAAAACTGAAACCAAAATTGCTGAAGAAACTCAGCAGGTCTGGCAGCATCTGTGGACAGAAAGCAGAGTTAAAAGCAGGGTTAATAGCAGAAAGCAGGGTTCAGTGGCTCTTCTTTAGAACTGTTCTGAAGAAGGGTTACTGGACCTGAAACGTTAACTCTGCTCTCTACTCCCCAGTCCTGGATACATTACAGCTATGTTTCTGCATTGGCAATTAAATCACACCCATGTATCTCTATTTATGTCTTTAAATCATATACTTTGCTGTGAATGCTGCACACATTCAGACAGAGTGCCCTAACGTCGTCTTTTTGACATCATCCTGCTTTTAAAGGATACTTGAAGCTCAGCTTTCTTTCTCTCGTCTTCTAATCTCCCTCACAGCTTTCCTAGTTCCTGTTACCAACTTTACTTCCTTCCAGTGTTTGGGTTCTTAGTCCCATCCGCTCCAGGCCAGTCACATCTCTCTCTCTCTTTTTCTCGTCTTTTGCTTTCTCTTATTTCTCTTCCTAATCTTCTGACGTTGTGGGGAAGATGGAACGGTGCTCGGCGGGTTTTAAGCATGGACTCTTGACGATGTTGTCATTGCTGTTCCCAGAGCAGGGACTGGTTGAGGCCTGGGACACCTTGCAGAAGCCCTGGGGCTGTGTTTGAGAATCCATTGTACAGAAGATGAACTCTATTTGTGTAATTTCATTTAATTCTTTTTGTAACTCAAAATGGCGCCAGATGGCCACAAAACACTTTTCACTGTACCTTTCTAGATAAACGTGACAATAAATAATTAACTCAAAAAAAAGCTCAAAATAAGTCAGTTGGTTTCCGTCTCCCTGACGAGCTAGTTTAAACCCCAACAGAACTAGCAAATCTCCCTGTGAATGTATCCCTCCCAGCCCTGTTAAGGTGTAACCTGTCCAGTTTGTAGAGGCTCCACCTGCCTCAGAACCAGTCCTAATTCTGCAGAAATCTGATAACCTCTTTCCTGCCAAACACCAATCTTCCAGCCAGGTATTCAATCGATCAATCCTTCGGTTCTTATGTTCACTAGCACGTGGCACTGCGGGAAATCCTGAGTTTACGAAATCTCAAGGTCCTGTTTTTCAATTTCCTTTCTAATTCCCTGAAATTTGTCGTAAGGACTTCATTCCCCTTCCTATCAATGGCATTGGTACCAATATTGGACCATGACCTCTAGCTTATCCCCTTCCCCTCAGATTAATGTCCTGCAGCAGCTCCAAGACATCTTTGACCTCGACACCAGGGAGGTAACACACCATCCTGGAGTTATGTTTAATGCTGCAGAAATGCCTGTCTGATTCCCTCACTACAAATCCTCTATGACTGTTGCTCTGTCATTGTTTGTCCTCCTCCCCTGTACAACTGAGTTGCCTATAGTGCCATGAGCTTAGATCCTCAGTCCTCTGAGGAACTACCACCCTCATCAGCAAGCAAAATAGATTCAGGGAACAAAAAACAAATTGCTGCAGAAACCCAGTAGTTCTGGTAGCATTTGTGTTGAGAAAGCAGAGTTAACCTTTTAGGCCCAGTGTCCCTTCTTCAGAAAGAGGACTCAGAGGAGTCAGGGACACCTGCTCACTAAGCATTACCTGCCTGATAATCACCCATTCCCTCTCTAACTGTACGCCTCTTAAGTTGCCATGTGACCACCACCTTTAACACACTGTCCATGCAATTCTCTGCCTCGGGGATGCACATCTTTAGTTACGTCGGTGCAGACTCAATGGGCTGAACGGCCTTTTCTGCACTGTATGATGCTATAACAGTGCCTCTGCTGTCCACGTTCTGAAACTCAGAGCTCATATTTGTGCAGCCAACGACACTTCTGGCGGAGGTTTGTTTGGGACGCGTGGTCTGTCTAAACAGAGCTACATACATTCTTAATAAATTCGCAAGTATTTTAAAATCAAAATGCCAGTCGATGCTGAGAAGGTATGTCCACATCCCTGAGACAGGAACACATAACATTAGATTGAATAGAAAATGCTTTTGCAACCTCCATTTCTGGCTAGTGAGGTTTTGCACTGGAAATGATTCTCTCAAAATGTACTCTTTCACATTCACAGATAAATGCAGCACTTTTTGCAGATGATTTCCTGGCAATAAGTACATGAATCAAACAATCTGAAAACAAAAATATTTATTTAGTAATCATTTACATTTCCTATTATATTGGTCTCTGGAATATTGAGAGTGGAACCTTTATTAATTACCCTAAAAGTAGGGCAGAATTTTACCTACTTTTCACTACATTATTATTCTTAGTAGGCAAACAACCTACCAGGAATTTTTCAACAATTTTCTTCAAATCCTTTTGACTGGTCTATACATTAAGTTTGAAATACATCATAAAATATTTAGAACACATTCAGGTTTCACATTTATAAGTTATGAAGACAATATCCTATTATGTTTGTCTGTCTTCCTCTTGGGAATGCTGAACACATCTAGAAAACTGATCTTTCAAACTTATGCCAAACAGAATAAGTTACATGAGTCAGGATGTCAATCACGCTGGATTTCTGGTTTATACTTTAATACCTATTTTGAAGAATTATATTCCTCAGAATCAAAGAGCCATGTTGGAAGTTTTTTAAAAGGTTTTATTTTCTTTACTGATGAAAAATTTTGTCAAAACATGGTTAAACTTTGTTTGATAACATCTCTATGAAGTGCCTTGGGATATTTTATTACACTCAAGGCACTACCTAAATACAAGTTGCTGTTGGGTGTAATCAGAACAAGAGACATTGGAATAACTGACAGGTTAGACAGGTTTTAAGCAGCAGTTTAAAAGGAGGAGACAGAGTTAAGACAAGCATAAGTTTGAAATGCAATATTGTAGTAGTTCCAAGGGAATTCCAAAGTTTTGGAATTGGGTCATTGAATGCAGTGTTACAAATTGTGGAGTGAAAGAAGTGGCAGAATAATGATGATACTTGTCTGCAATGCATTCTTGATGAAACATTAGACTGTGTTTGCCAGTTATGCGCAATAACTTCAGTTCTCAGAACAACCTGCAACATAGATAAATTCAAAGTGGGTACAAATTTTCTAATGCTAACAGATGATTCTGATTCTGAATCCAACAAAACGCTTGCCATCTGCGTTATAGTCAGTGGTGTTAGGATATAATGCACTTTACCACTTGGAGGTAACTTCTTCAATGCGTACTCTCACTGTAATTACACATACTAAAGACATTAATGTTGTCACAATAGTGCACAAATTCTTACTGTTCTCACTGAGCATTAATCTATCGGCTACTTATTTTAAATAGCTTAACAACCCTGTAAGATTTACATTCACCAGAAGTCAAAAAGAGGGCTGAACTTATAAATGACTGTATTGTAGTAAGTTAAGTAGCAGCCATTTAAATATGATGGATAAGGTAAACAGACAGGAGAAACATACAAATGGTGACAGTCCTGGAGAGTGAACCAATGGCTGAAGCAGATTTCTGCAGTTCGGGGCAGCAGTCTCTTGTTTGCCTCTTTGCAGTCGCCTTCTCTTTCATTCTTTGCCTCTTTCTCAGTCTTTCTTTGTCCAAAGAAGATTGGCCAGCACGGATTTCCTGTCCAAAGTGTTTTCTTCCCTACCGGAAGCCTGATTTGAAACTTCTCCCAGATAACTGGCTATAAGATCCAACCTTATCAGAAACGTCTATGCTAGAGACACATCCTTGGCAGAGCTTATAGGGCCTGTCCTGTTTTTCAGCCAGCAAGATGCTATGGAAGCTTTCTTCATAAGATTTCAATAACATTCAGTAAATTGCTGAAGATATCTTATATCCCTGCCCAAATAGCATAAAGAATAATTACGTGAAAGGGTGCTAACACCTTCTAGGGGTAGAATGTTCTCCTGTACATTTGGAGGAAGTGGGTGTCACTGGTGGATTGGCTGGACTTAGACATTACTTCTTCATTGTTCACTTAAAAAACATCAATTTCATAGATATGTTCACACCCTGGTGAATGCCTGAAATATGACTGACCTCCTATTGACATCTAAAATAGACACTAGGCCCTTTCAATGTTCAAATAAGGGATCAACACTTGTTTCAGGACCCACTGCCTGGTTTGCAAGTAGCAAACACATGCATTTCCTCAGGCGGTTTTCCCACCCATTCCTCATCAGTTTTGGCTGCTCTAAAGAAAACAATCCAAGGCTATCTACTGAGATAAAAGGTACTGCAGATGCTGGAGAATCCGAGATAACAAGGTGTGGAGCTGGATGAACACAGCAGGGCAAGCAGCATCATAGGAGCAGGAAAGCTTGACGTTCCGGGCCTAGGCCTGAAACGTCAAGCTTTCCTGCTTCTATGATGCTGCTTGGCCTGCTGTGTTCTTCCAGCTCCACACCTTGTTATCAAGGCTATCTACTGTCTCCTTATAGCCCAATTTCTCCATCCCAGGCAACATCCTGGTTAACTTCCTCTGTAAACCCTCTAGTTCGATCACATCCTTCTTGTAGTGAGGTGACTAGAACTGTACACAGCACTCCAGCTGTGGCCTAACCAATGTTTTGTACACCCCCAACATCACCTCTTTGCTCTAAGCCACAACTGATGGAAGCAAGTGTCCCATTTGACTTCTTAACTATCCATTCACGTGCTCTGCTGACTTCAGGGATCTGTGAATAATTACCCCAAGATCCCTCTGTTCCTCTAAACTACCTCGCATCCTGCCATTCTTTAAATACTCCCTTATCTTGTTGTTTCTTCCAAAGTGCATCACCTCGCACCTATCAGGGTTAAGTGTCATCTGCCGCTGGTCTGCCCATCTGTACCTTCCAGCAATCCACTACCATCTTCTTCACTATTAACCATTTTACCAATGTTGGTGTCACCTGCAAACTTGTTCAACATTCCCCACATTTTCATTTATATCATTCATGCATGCAACAAACAATAAGGGTCCCAGTACAGATCCTTGTGGTACTCCAATGGACACCAGCCTCCAGTCACTCAAACAGCCTTCTATCACTATCCTCTGTGCCCTCTTACCAAGCCAGTTTCTGATCCATCTCGCCGAGATTCCCTCAATTCCATGTACTTTAACCTTCTCAGTCTCTTGTCAAAGGCTTTGCTAAAATCCATGAGCTACATTAACTGAACTTCCCTAATCCACAAACTTGATCACATTTTCTATTGAAAAAGCCTAAAAAATTTGTTAGGCATGACCCCCCCTCTGACAAAGCTATGCTGACTACCTCTAATTAACCCATGCCTTTCCAAGTGGGTAATAATTCTCTCCATCAGGATTTTCTCCAATAGTTTCCCTACCACTGACCTGAGACTCACCAGTCTTTAATTTCCTGGTTTATCTCTACCACTCTTTTTGAAAAGTGGAACCACATTAGCCATTTTCCAGTCCTCTGGCACTTCCCCTGTGGCCAGAGAGGAATTAAAAATTTGTGTAAAACCCCCGGTGATTTCTTGCCTCACCTTCCACGGTAGTCTGGGATGCAATTAATCTGGGCCAGGGGATTTGTCTGTTTTTAACCCCATCAGAACATCCAATACCTCCTGATTTCCTGATTCGAACTGTGCAAGTTCCTCACAGTCCCTTTTCCTGAATTCCATACCTACCTTCTCCTTTTCCAGACTGAAGGCCGAAGAAATGTACTCATTTAACATTTTTCCAATATCCTGCTGCTTCACACACAGGTTGCCACTTTGGTCAATAATGGGTCCTATTCCCCATTAATCCCTTTCCTTTATGAAATATCTTCGTATTCTCCTTAATCCTGTTCACAAATTCTTTTTCATGTCCCTTTTTTGCTCATCTAATTGCTTTCTTAAGTACCCTCTTGCACTTCCTGTATTCCTCTAGGGCTGCAGCTGAACGGCTCCCTTTGGACTTGGTAAACACTTTCCACTTCTTCCTCGTCTAATCCTGAATTGTCCTGGATATCCAGGGTTCTCTGAACTTATTGTTCTACATTTCACCCTAAAAAGGGTACATGTTGGACCTGTACCCTCCCTAGCTCCTTTTCCAATGTCCCCAACACTCCTCCACTGTAGACCTACCCACAAGGATCTATTCCCAGCCAACTTTGGCTAGATCCTACTTTATTTTAATAAAAATCTGCCTTCCCCCAATCCAAAGCCATCTTTTGCAGGCTGTCTTTTTCCTTGCTCATAACAGATTTGAGCCATACCATATTGTGGTGGCTATTGCCTAAATGTTTCCCCACGGCCAAATCAAACACTTGTCCAGCTACTTTCCCCAGATCCAGCACAGCACAGCACAGCACAGCACAATCCCTTGTTCAGCCTTCTACATATTGATACCAAAAACTCCCCCAGCTACATTTGAAGAAATCTGCCCCCTTTAAACCCTTAACACTATGACTATCCCAATTTAAATGGGCATCAATTGTTCACTTAAGGGTCTTAATTGGTGGCAGGATGCTGTCCGTCAGCTTTCCTGCTGCAGACTTAACTGGGGCAAAGACAGGAAATTAGCAGGGTCCCCAGTTGCTCGCTCCCACCCGATTAAATGCACCTCCCCACTTTCAAACTCAAATCAATGGACAGCATTAAACTCTGCCCCATTTGTCACTTCTTCGGTTCCAGAAACTAAATCAGGAAAATGTTCATTGGCTTTAATCATGGTGTTGACATTTGGTAGTTACATTGTAAATTATTAAGTGTTAACAGTACTTTGTCAGCAGGATAAACAGCAGCACAGATTTCAGTAAGAAAGTCTGCAAGACCTGTACCAGCCTGTGGCAGCCGTCCATTTAGGTTTATTTTAATGCCTTCGAAAGCATATCTGCTACTTTTTGCCAAGATGCTTAAGGGTAAGCTTATGAAGCTTTTTCTACATTTAGCCATAAACATTTAACTATATGGCAACTGAGGTCCCACCTTCTCAACCTCTCCCCTTGCCTGAGGCATGGTGACCCTCAAGTTAAACACACCACCAGTCATCTCTCTCCAATGAGACAGCAGCTCTGTGTTCCCACAGGACTATGGCAACTTCACTGTATATAGAGAGATAGACCAGTACATCAGTGGAACGGTCTTCTATGGCCAATCATTGAACACATTGGCGAGGTTAAATTAAAGTATTAATCATGCTGATTGAACAGGAAGTGACAGAAACTTGAATAAAAGAAAAAAACTGCGAGGGCTTGAAATCTGAAACAAAACAGAAGTGCTGGAGAAACCCAGCTGATTCATTGGATCTCAATGAGGGATTGCTGGACTCAAAATGTTAACTCTGTTTTTTTTCTCAACAGATGCTACCAGTTCTGCAGTGTTTCTCCAGCACATTCTGTTTTACTAACAGAAACTTGTCAGGTAATGATAAAAAGACACAGATAAACATTAATGTGTCTTATTCTACCTATCTATGGAACACAGCTAATGAGGATTCCAGAAAGCAGGAGCCTGTATTTTCCATTGGCCGGTTATTCCAGCATACACAGGAGCTGTGCACGGGAACCCTGAGGAATTTTCATAACTGCACGCTCTGAAGGAATTGCCCAGGAAATGGAAGATTTGTTTGAGCAATTCCTCTGTACCAATTGCATAACAAATGGAAACTTTGGAGGGCTCTGATAGCATTAAGTAAACAAGTTACTCTGGAAAAATTAGTGTATTAAATACATAGTCTACCTCTTGAGTAACTGTTAAACGGATCCCATAATTATCTCACATACCCCCAACTACACCTCTCCCAGAGCCTGACCAAACACGTCATCCCCCCTCGCCATACCTGGCCCCAACATCTGTGCCACCAGACCCAAACTCCCAGAACTGATACCCACACTCCCCATGAGACCTAATTTCTCCTACCTACCCAACTTGTCCTAAATATTGCATCACATACCATGTCACCTTGTACTCTATCCATTTGACACCCACTCCCTTCCCACTTGGCATAGAACATACAGCAATACGGCACTGTACAGGCCCTTCAGCCCAAGATGTTGTGCCAAACATTTACCATAATTCTAAGGTCTATCTAACCTCCACCCCTACCTTATACTATCATCCATATGCCTATCTAATAGCTGCTTAAATGCTCCTAATGAGGCCAACTCCACCACCCTCTCCAGCAATGCTTTCCATGCCCCTACCATTCTCTGAGTAAAGAACCTACCTCTGACGTCTCCCTTATATCTACTCCCTTTCACTTTAAAACTATGTCCCCTGTAATAGCTACCTTCACCCAAGGAAAAAGTCTCTGGCTGTCCACTCTATCTATACCTCTGATCATTTTGTTCACCTCTATCAAGTCATCTCTCATTCTTCGTCGTTCTAAAGAGAAAAGCCCTAGCTCTCTCAACCCTTCCTCGTAAGACCCTTCCACTCCTTCATCCAAATCATTTACAGAAATCACAAATAGAAGAGGACCGAGAACAGATCCTTGTGGTACACTACTCGTAACTGAGCACCATGTTGAATATTTTCTGACCACTACCACCCTTTGTCTTCTAAGGGTCAGCCAATTCTGAATCCAATCTGCCACATTTCCCACTATCCCATGCCTCCTTACCTTCTGCATGAGCCTACCATGGGGAACCTTATCAAACGCCTTACTTAAATCCACGTATACCACATCCACTGCTCTACCCTCATCCATGTGTTTGGTCACATCTTCAAAGAATTCAATAATGTTTGTGAGGCATGATCTACCCCTCACAAATTCATGCCAACTATCACGAGTGAAACTGTGCCTTTCCAAGTGATCATAAATCCTATCTCTCAGAGCCCTTTCCAATAATTTGCCCACCACTGACGTAAGACTAACTGGCCTGTAATTTCCAGGGTTATCCCTATTCCCTTTTTTGAACAAGGGAATGATGTTTGCTTCTCTCCAATCTTCCGGCACTATACCCGTGGACAGTGAGGACGAAAAGATCATTGCCAAAGACCGTGCGATCTCGTCTCTTGCTTCCCATAGAATCCTTGGATAAATCCCATCAGGCCCGGGGGACTTATCTATCTTCAACTTCCTCAAAATTCCTAGTACATCTTCCTTACCAACATCGACCTCCTCTAGCCTACCAGCCTGTTTCACACTGTCATCGTCTACAACTAGGTCCCTCTCAGTTGTGAATACCGAAGAAAAGTATTCATTAAGGACCTCTTCTATCTCTTTAGGCTCCGTGCACAAATTCCCTTTACAATCCTTGATCGCCCCTACTCTTTCTCTGGTCATTCTCTTATTACTCCTAGCCAAATGTCACCCTATCCCCTACCCCGTGTTTTCTCTAAATTTTTTTCAGCCTGAGAGAGCCTCTGAGTGACATGGCAGTGACTTCTGGAACCACAGTTGCTGTGTGCAGAATCTTGTAGCCCACAGCAGTGCAACTTCAAGGGAACTCTGGCTGCTGACCGCTACCTATCTGGTATTTTATCCTTGGGACCCGAAACCCTCGCCAGGTGGCACTCTACTCAGCTGGCACCCTATCAAGTCGGCAGTATACTTACCAGGCACCCTACTCACCCCCCTGACTCCCCATTCATCTGACATCATACCCCAGCACCAAAATCCCACCCTAGATGGCATCATCCCAGATGACATACTACTCAACAGGCCCACTATCACCTTTACCCATCTTGAATGCTACACCCCACCCCCCAACAGCATCCTGATATCATACTTACCTTATGTACTTACAACGGTTGTCAAAGTGCCTTCCTAGACCTTTCCATTTCAGAATAGGGCTGCTGACTGCTGTGAAAATTAGGTGTCATTTGCCTTCCTCAGACAATTCTGAACCACAAAACTGGAAATATGGCTCTGTGTTTCTGAGTGAGCCCTTAGCAGAATTTCCTCTCAGATAAGTGACTCTCCTGTCCCTTTTTTTTTCAGAAAAGGGGAGCTAAAATGGCAATCTGTTTGGGATCGCCTCTCCACAGAAAATCCAGCCCAGGGTTGTAACAACTGAAACATGGTCACATGGGGTCAGTTATGCGGGTGAGTACAAGCCATAGTCCAGTCAATAGAAAGGAAAATTAATTGGGCTATATAAGTGGACTATTGACCTACTCTTTCACCATTGGTGAAGGTGAACTTCCCCCTATGACATTGCTGCAGTGTGCCAAGCTCAATCTTGGTAAACGTTTTGTGCACATTCATATAAATGTTGCAAACAGCATGTAAAACAGGCATGTCCATGCTAACACTAACGCATTTAAATAGTTTGGGTTTATTCTAGCCCTTTTCTTAACCAAGAAAAGTGGAACCCAATGGTAAATTGAATGATGGTGATCTCACCACCATTATTTAATGGGATTATGAACTATTTATAGCTGGATTATTTCTTCTGGTGACTGATACAATTTTTTTTTGTTGTTTTCCTACCATTGTTAATGTTTCAGTAGCCTTTTGTCTGGCAGGTTCTAAAGTATTCTAATACTCCTTTGTTGATTTAAAACTTGTGCAAAGCCATTTAGTTCTGGACATGGGTAGCCTGGTAGGCTTTGCTGTTGGAATTAAATTGACTGGGAGACTGAGTGAGGATCAGAGAGAGCAGGAAGGCACTTGAAGAGAAAGGAAGAGGGCAAGAACTAAAGCTCCCAGCAGGAAACAATACCCACAGAGGGTTTTTAGGAAGTAACTCTCTGACCTTAACATCAGTGATGGGCAATAATTGAGATGTCTTGACTTTGCTAAAGAGATGGTAGCCAAAAAGCTACAACCACTGCTGTAAGCTCAGAACAGGGTAAGGTTTGGTTGCAAATGTGTCTGTAGTTTTTAGCATTTATCCATTTGGATTTTTCTAGGCTGCTTGTCAAGATAAAAGCATCATCTCCAATCTCATACACTCCTGGTGATGGAGCCTCCTTAAATGAATAGAAAAGACTTCATCTCATCCTACATGCCAGTGAATAAATTTTAACATCTGAAATAGTTGAGTTTGTGTTAAGTTCAAACCCCAAACTGTTTCTACTGTGTCTAACTCTGTGATTAATGGAGATGCTGTTCTGCAATTTAAAGATTTCAACTATCTTGCAGTATGGTCAGCCAAATCAGTAATGGATGGTCCAAAGATTCCCCCAGTTACCTTCCCACAACTAGAGAGAGACCAGGACAGATTCAAGGAGAAGTCAAATGCATTTTCAGCAGTGTATTGTTTGCTGAAGCTGTAGGAGTAGGATAAGAACCATTGCTGGACTTGCCCTAGCTGTAAACAAATATGTAAGAGTGTAACCAAGTCAGAGAAACCCACTAAGGTATACTCAATAGAGGAACAATGTTGGAGAGAGTAAAGCATCTGATGACAGATACAGAAGCTACCATTGGTCTCCTTTGTCAAGGTTACCCATACTGACTCAGTGCCCTATATGAAATGGGGTCAGTAGTAATCCTTCAGGGAGTGGCAAAAGGCAAATGTCAAAAGAAGCCTCAAAACAACTGAAAAATAAGGTTTTATCCATACCTGTTATTGCTCCGGTGTCTTTTCATGCTTCAAGGTATCTGGGATTCACATGAATTGGAAGTATCATGTTTCAGTACAAGTGAGGCAACCATGCTGCAAAATACATTGCACAATGTCATTATGTCATTAAATCATCTAATTTGCATGTGCCAGTCCAAAAAATGGGCAGCTGATTCTGTCAATTGTCAGAATTGACTATAGAATAGTGCATTGCCCCTAATGTGGTTTAAGAACCAGTAAAATAAGAATCAGTTGCATTTCCTACAGTTTCTTAAGACGAGAAAAACAAAAGTAGGCATTGGACACATTCAAACATCTAAGCTTTTATGACAAACTTAACTCAATCATCTGTGTGGTATAAGGGAATAATGAGTAGCCTTGGCAGGTTTTCTGAGGTTAACCAATCTCTTTTTGTATCTCAACCCATGTCCTTTGAGCATTGAAAAGAGCTTCACAACAACTTTCTAACTAATTCTATTAGTTTTAAAATTGTTACGGAAAAGGATAGAACTGATCAAAAAGTTTAAAGTTCTGGATAGAGTAAGGCAAATTTTGACAATATGAGACAGGAACCTTCAAAAGTTGATTGGGGAGGCTATTCAAAGGTAAAGGGATGGTTGGGAAATGGGAGGCATTTAAAAACAAGACAATGAGAGTTCTGAGATAAAGCTATCTCATGTCCCTTTTCTGTCCTCCTTATTTCCCTCTTAATCATACTCCTTGTGCTGACAAAGGATCTCAGCTTGAAACGTTGACTTTCCTGCTCCTCGGATGCTGTTTGACCTGCTGTCCTTTTCCAGCCTCACACCTATAGGTTCAGGGACCGTATATCCCTGTTTGCGTGAAGGGCAAGGCTGGTAGGTGTACAGAATGCTAGATGACTAGAGAAATTGAGCCTCTGGTGAAGGAAAAAAAGGAGGAATATGTCAGATATGGACAGCTGGGATGGAGTGAATCCCCAGAGAAGTATAAGGGCAGTAGGAGTATACTTAAGAGGGAAATCAGGAGGCCAGAAAGGGGGCATGAGATAGCTTAAGCAGCTAGAGTTAAGGAGATTCCAAAGAGATTCTATAAGTACATTACGGGCAAAAGAGGAACGAGGAAGAGAATAGGGCCCCTTAAAGATCTACAAGCCATCTATGTGTGGTAGCACCGGGGATGGGTGAAATACTAAAGGAATACTTCATGTCAATATTTACTTTGGAGAAGGTCATGAAGCTAGGGAAATTGGGGAAGTAAATAGTGTAAATAGTGAAAAGCTTGAAAAGAGTTCATATTATGGAAGTGGAAGTACTGGAGGTCTTAAAATGCTTAAAGGTAGATAAATTCCCAGGACCTGATCAGGTGGTTCCTAGAACTTTGTGGGAAGCTAGGGAAGAGATTGATGGGCCCCTTGCTGAGATATTTATATCATTGACAGCTACAGGTGAGGTGCCAGAAGACTGGGGGTTGGCTAATATAGTACCATTATTTAAGAAAGGCTGTAAGTAAAATCCAGGAAAATATAGACTGGGGAGTCCTATTTCAGTGGTGGGTAAGTTGTTGTAGGGCGTTCTGAGGGACAGGATTTACATGCTTTTTAGAAAGACCAGTGCTGATTAGGGACAGTCAGTATGGCTTTGAACATGGGAAATCGTGTTTCATGAAATTCGCTGAGCGTTTTGAAGAGGGGACAAAGAAGATTGATGAAGGCAGAGTGGTAGACATTGTTTATATGGACTTCAACAAAGTGTTCAACAAGGTTCCACATGATAGACAGGATAGTTAGGTTAGACCACTTGGGATCCATGGGAACTAGCCAATTGGATACAAAATGGGCTTGAAGGTAGGAGATGGAGGTTGGTGGTAGAGGGTTGTTTTTGGACTGGAAGCCAGTGACCAGCGGTGTGCCACAAGAATTGGTGCTGATTCCACTGCTTTTTGTCATTTATATAAATGATTTGGATATGAATATAGGAGATATGCTTAGTAACTTTGCAAATGACACCAAAATAGATGGTGTAGCAGGTAGCAAAGAAGTTTAATACAACGGGACCTTGATCAAATGGGCCAATGAGCTGAGGAGTGGCAGATGGAGTTTAATTTAGATAAATGTGAGATGCTGCATTTTGGTAAGGTAAACCAGGGCAGGACTTATACAGTTAACTGTAGGGCCCTGGGGAGAGTTGCTGAACAAAAGGACCTATGGGTGCAGGTGCATGGTTCCTTGCAAGTGGAGTCTCTGGTGGACAAGATATTGAACAAAGCATTTGGCTTGTTTGCCTTCATCGGTCAGAACATTGAGTATAGGAGTTGTGATGTCAAGTTGTAGCTCTACAGGATATTGTTGAGGCCCCTTTTAGATTACTGCGTACAATTCTGGTCACCCTACTATAGGAAGGATGTTGTTAAACTCGAGATGGTGCAGAAATGATTTACAAGGATGTTGCAGAACTGGAGGGCTTGAGTTATAGGGACAGGCTGAATGGGCTGGAGCCTTTTTCCCTAGAGTTTTAGAGGCTGAGGGGTGACCTTATAGAGGTTTATAAAATCATGAAGGGCGTGGATCGGGTATTTTTCCTCAGGTGGGGGAGTCCAAAATTAGGGGGCATATGTTTAAGGTGAAAGGGGAAAGATTTAAAAAGGACTTGACAGGTAACTTTTTCACGCTGAGGGTGGTGCGCGTATGGAACGAGCTGCCAGAGGAAGTGTCGGAGACAGGTACAATTACAGCATTTAAAAGGCATCTGAATGGGTACATGAATAGGAAGGGTTTAGAGGGATATGGGCCAAATGCTGGCAAATGGGATTAGATCAGATTGGGATGTCTGGTCGGCACAGATGATTTGGACCTAAGTGTCTGTTTCTCTGCTGTATGACTCTATGATTCTATGACAGTATGTTCAACTTTAATGCTGAATCCTTCAACCACTTCTTAAAGTGCAGCTGCCCTCCAGATGCATCAGTGAACAGAGGATGCCTATTTGGACATTGTGCACTCATTGGCACACTTTAAATTTGTGAATGCAAGCTCTTCAGGACCTTTAGCTACAATGGTTTTCAGGCAACATTCAGTAATCGCCTGCTGTGAGGTTCAGTCCAGGCCAGGAATCTACAGGATCAGCTTATACTAATATGTATGTAAACAACACATTACTTGGACGAGAAATTATTGGCTAAATTAAGTAAACATATCAGACTGTTGAGCATCTCTACCTATTCCACTTAAATGAAATCTCCTGGGAGGAATGTTTCTGCTTTGGAAGATTTGATGAGATTGGGATCAATAACAGGTCAAATCCCATTGGTTCCGCACGGCCATCCAGCTACACAAGCTTGGTTGAGGCAGCCAATCAAGAGGTCTATTCCAGATGCATCGTCCGTAACACAAGATGAGCCGATGGAAATGCGTGTAGCATCATTGCCCGCCTACTAGGAGAGGTGAGAATTGCTGCCTAAACATGGAGATGCCTTTGGAAGACGTGTTAAAATTTTACAATATTTGTGGCCACAGCTACTAGATCACCATCGTGCAGGGGAGCCACTCTCTCCAGTGCGGCCTGGAGCCTGTGACAGAAGTGGCTCCACTGATGAGTAGGGATCAGAAAGTTCATGGGGCACCCGGTCATTGTCCAGAAAGTTGTCTCTGGGCATAAACTGGTGCTTTCTCTAAGTATGGTGGCGAGAATGCAATTGGCTCACAAGTGGGCAATTAAGTATTCAGATTGGCTAATTGTCACCAGTGATGTCCCACCTCTGGCAAGATCACCCTCTGTTAGGAATTCTGTGGGCTGCAGACCCAAGGTTCTTAGTTCAGAATTTCCTCCTGTTCCCATCTTTGAACCATCTCTGAGGAATTGTGAAGATTCTGCCCCACATTAGCCAATGTGCCTATTGTGAGCTTAGGTAGAGATTTGGACAGGCTTGTTTGACAAGGAGGCCAGCATGATAAGACCCACCCTGCCCTCACCGAAAACTGGCACAATTCCAGCAGCCATCTCTAGATAATGTTTAGGACTAACAATTCTGACTGATTTAAACCCTCTACAGCCAAGAATCACTGAAGTCCTGTCCTGTCACCTGATATGCTTTTTTCACAATATAAAACCAATATAAGAAAAGCTTAAAATTGATATTTCTGCTCATAGAATGATTAAATTACACAGTTTCCCTTTTAAATGCCATTCTAACCTTCGGGAGAAAAAAAAGTTAGTCGTCATTTTCTAAAAGCTACTTCTCTAACAAGAAATCTTTTCTTCTCCATTGAGTTTGGAAAGTGTTGACTTCTATATAGTGAGCTTTCTGTCCCCTTGCCAGGTGCGCTATCGCACAAATGACGGCCAAGTGCTCTCTTTCTGTTTTCTGCAGGGGGTGCCACATGTTTCATTTTACGTTTACAAAACTCTTGTGTCTTATTCCATGAGCTGATCTATAAAATCAACAAGATGATGAGGTCAAGGTTGAAAGTCAGCCAAAATAAACTCAGGGAGGAAAAGGTATTACATTTCTTTAGTTCAAACTGTTATAGTAAATGCCTATTAATTATGTGTTGTGGGAATTGTTGTCAATGTGGTTTCCTGAAAAACTCTGCTGTTGGAATTTTAATGCCAAACATTATAAATTCTTACCTATTTCACTTTGTAGTCTCAGCGTAGTTCTCTAACATTAAATTATGTAAAGCACATGTTTGTTTGGGTTATTAAATATGAATCTAAACCAAGGTTAAAACTTGGCCAGCAGAACTCCCTTGATAGCTCAGTGGGTAAATGTACACTATGAACCCTATGAACTAGAAAAGACCTAATCTGTGCTGAGTTAGCTGAGGGATACAGTTGGTTTGAATACATATCGAATAAATAGAGGAGCAAAGACACTTGCACCCAATTGCTGTTAGACAGTATCTTGTTGCAAGCACACATCCTTTTGGACTGCAATGAACTTGGTTTTCGTGTTGTTCACATTTCAGTACAGTGCACTGACTCATTTCCCAAACTCATACCAGGTCAGGTAACTGAAAGGACTTTAGTAGCCAAGGAATCAAAGTAAAACAAGTTGGCACTTTTGGGAAAAGAAGAAATTTGTATAAAACCTAATCTGCCAAGTATGCTTGAGTTGTTTATAACTCCAATGCATATGTGAAGTGGCTGATGAGTCAACACAAAAGGGACCCACTGGTACTGACTTCTTTTAAAATACAGAGGCAGTGAAAGAATTATTTTCTAAATCTATATCATCAGGGAAATGGGCGCCACATCCACCAACAGTACAGGCTTTTAAATAATACCTCAAGTGCTTGTTTCGCATTTCTCAAAATGATTTTGAAAACGGAATGTTATGTTCAAAACAATGCAGGCAATTTTCTAATTCCAAGCTGAGACATTATAGAACAGAGTTCTTGCCACCTTCCTCAGCAATAAACCTTAATGCCAGCCTTTGAATTGTTTGATTTCACACAATAGATATCAGTGTGACCTTGCTGAGTGTAATTTTCATCCTTTCGGCTGAATGTAATGTTCTTTGGATATGGGACTGGGAAATCCTTTATCTATTTTAAGTATGAGTCTATCACCTGGTGTAGAGGAGAGATTTTCATTGTATTATTCTGGCTTTGAGCTTGGTCCTGTGGATGTAGGAATAGCAGATTCACCCATTTCAGAGCTCAGTCAACTTTTCATCCTTCTGCTAGATTGCTAAACTGAAACTTAAATTTATCTAACACTGGAAATATAGCACAATGGTTTAAAATATTTTACAGGAGTGCAAAACTTCAGAAAAAAATTATTACCCAAAAGTTGGTCAAAAGTTAGGTTTTTAGGAACCTTAAGTGGGCGGATGGTGGCTCAGTGGTTAGCACTGCTTTCTCACAGTGCCAGGGACCCAGGTTTGATTCCAACCTTAGGCGACTGTCTGTGTGGAGTTTGCACATTCTCCCTGTGTCTGCATGGGTTTCCTCTGGGTGCTTGGGTTTCCTCCCACAGCCCAAAGATGTGCAGGCTAGATGGATTGGCAATACTAAATTGCCCATAGTGTTCAGGGATGTGTAGATTAGGTGGGGAACGGATCTGGGTGTGATTCTCTGAGGGTTGGCGTGGACTTGTTGGGCCAAAGGGCCTGTTTCTACACTGTAGGGATTCTATTCTTGAGAGCAAGGCAGAGAGATTTAAGTTGAGAATTCCAGAGCTCAGGGGTTACATATATGAAGGCGTGCTCAACTGTACAACAGTGAGGGAAATTAGATATACCACCAGCCAAAATTGGGAGAATGCAGATTTCTTAGAGGCTGAAGGTGATTACAGAGATCGGGTTGGATGAAGCAATGGAGGAGTTTGACAACAAGGATGAGAATTTGAAAAGTGTGAAATTTTCAAATTTCAGAGCTAAAGTTGTTAGGCAAGCACAAAGGTAACATTTGGCAGCAGTCAGGATGTGAATAGCAGAGCTTTAGTTGAGCTGAATTTTACAGAGACAACCAGATGGCAAATCTGCCAGTACAGCACTAAATTAATTAAATCTGAAAAGGGCAAAGACATGGTTGAGGGTTTCAGCAGCAGATGAGGTAAGACAGATTTAGAAATAAGTGACAGACCACAAACTGTTTTAGTACAATTACAGACTCGTGTCGAGTCAACAGCGTGGAGCCATGTCCTGTCCGCAAAACGCAGGACAAAATCAATAAAGCTAATTACTACATATCAGTCTACTTTCAATTACCTCACAAATTGATAGAAGATGGTGTTAACTATAGTATCAAGGTGTCAATTACTGATTGATGCTCAGTTTGGGCAATTGCCTCCAGTTCTCATTACATCCTTAGTGCAAACATGGACAAAGGAGCTGAATTCCTGAGGCAAGGTGAAACTGACTGCCCTTGACACCAAAACAGAATTTAACCAATTGTGGCATTAAGGAATCCTAGCAAAGCTGAAGCCAGTGTGATCAAAGGCAAAACTCTCTGCTTGTTGAAATCATAGCCACCACAAGGGAAGATGGTTGAGGTTGTTCTCAAACCGAGGCTTCATTATGGGAGATAAAAGGTACTGCAGATGCTGGAGAATCCGAGATAACAAGCATGGGGCTGGATGAACACGGCAGGTCAAGCAGCATCATAGGAGCAGGAAAACTCGACGTTTCAGGCCTAAACCCTTCAACAGAAATGGGGGAGGGGAAGAGGGTTCTGAAATAAATAGGGAGAGAGGGGGAGGCGGATAGAGGATGGATAGAGGAGAGGATAGGTGGAGAGGAGGCAGACAAGTCGAAGAGGCGGGGATGGAGCCAGTAAAGGTGAGTGAAGGTAGGGGGGTAGGGAGGGGATAGGTCAGTCCAAGGAGGACGGACAGGTCAAGGGGGCGGGATGATGTTAGTAGACAGGAGATGGGGGTGTGGCTTGGGGTGAGAGGAAAAACAGGTTAGGGAGGTGGAGATGAGCTGGGCTGGTTTTGGGATGCGGTTGGGGGAGGGGAGATTTTGAAGCTTGTGAAATCCACATTGATGCCATTAGGCTGCAGGGTTCCCAGGCTGAATATGATTTGCTGTTCCTGCAGCCTTCGGGTGGCATCACTGTGGCATTGTAGGAGGCCAAGGATGGACATGTCATCTGAGGAATGGGAGGGGGAGTTGAAATGGTTCACGACTGGGAGGTGCAGTTGTTTGTTGCGAACTGAGCGCAGGTGTTCTGCAAAGCGGTCCCCAAGCCTGCGCTTGGTTTCCCCGATGTAGAGGAAGCCACAACGGGTACAGCGGATGCAGTATACCACATTGGCAGATGTGCAGGTGAACCTCTGCCTGATGTGGAAAGTCTTCTTGGGGCCTGGGATTGGGGTGAGGGAGGAGGTGTGGGGGCAGGTGTAGCACTTCCTGCGGTTACAAGGAAAAGTGCCGGGTGTGGTGGGGCTGGAGGGGAGTGTGGAGCGGACAAGGGAGTCACGGAGGGAGTGGTCCCTCCGGAAGGCAGATAAGGGTGGGGAGGGAAAGATGTCTTTGGTGGTGGGGTCTGACTGCAGATGGCGGAAGTGTCGGAGGATGATGCGTTGGATCCGGAGGTTGGTGGGGTGGTATGTGAGGACGAGGGGGATTCTTTTTTGGTTATTGTTGCGGGGACGGGGTGTGAGGGATGTGTTCCGGGAAATGCGGGAGACACGGTCGAGGGCGTTCTCGACCACTGTGGGGGGGAAGTTGCGGTCCTTGAAGAATGAGGACATTTGAGATGTGTGGGATTGGAATGTCTCATCCTGGGAGCAGATGCGGCGGAGGCGAAGGAATTGGGAATAGGGGATGGCATTTTTGCAGGAGGGTGGGTGGGAGGAGGTGTATTCCAGGTAGCTGTGGGAGTCAGTGGGCTTGAAATGGACATCTGTCTCTAGGTGGTTGCCCGAGATGGAGACAGAGAGGTCCAGGAAGGAGAGAGAAGTGTTGGAGATGGTCCAGGTGAACTTCAGGTTGGGGTGGAAGGTGTTGGTGAAGTGGATGAACTGTTCGAGCTCCTCGTGGGAGCACGAGGCGGCGCCGATGCAGTCATCAATGTAACGGAGGAAGAGGTGGGCTTTAGGGCCAGTGTAGGTACGGAAGAGGGATTGTTCCACGTAACCTACAAAGAGGCAGGCATAGCTTGGGCCCATGTGGGTACCCATGGCCACCCCCTTTGTCTGTAGGAAGTGGGAGTTCTGTAGTGTCATGTGTTAGACTAGCCAACCTCAGTTACTTCATCAATCACCTTGTCTCCAACATAAGTTCAGAAATGGGGATGTTTGCAGATAATTTAGATGGTGTCAGTAACATTTGCAACTCCTTAGATATTGAAGCAGTTTGTGCTAAATGCAGCAAGACCTGGATAATATTCATACTTGAATGATAGCAACCTTTCATATCACAAAATGATAGGCAATGACTATTTGCAGAAAAAAAACCTAGCCGTCTCCCCTTGACATTCACTGGCATAACGATCTCTAAATCTCCCACTATTAACATCCTGGAGGTACCAGTGACCAGACACTTAACTGGATAAGCCATATAAATACCATGGCTACAAGAGCAAGTTGGAGCCTAGTAATCCTGTGTTGAGTAACTCATCTTCTGACTCCTAAAAACCTGTCCACCATCTATAAGACAGAAGTCAGGAATATAATGGAGTGCTGTCCATCTACCTTGCTCCGGCAACATCCAAGAAGCTTCACACCATGCAAGATAAAGCAGACTGCCTGATCAAGACGACAAACATCACCTTAAACATTCAATCCTTCTACCCTTGGAGTAATGGAACTAGTATGTACCATCTACAACATAGACTGCATCAACTCATCAATGTTCCGTTGACAGCACCCTCCAAACCTATGACCTCTACCACTTAGAAGAACAAGGGGCAGTTGTGGAAACATGACGACTGCAAGTTCTCTGAAAGTCACATACCATTCTCAATTTGAACTAAATCACAATTCATAGACAGTTGCAAAGTCAAAATCTGAAACTCCCTCTCTAACAGCACTGTGGGTGTATCTACATCACATGGACTGCAGAAGTTCAAAATGGTGGGGCTCCTTCTCAAGGGCATTTGATGATGATCAACAAATGTTGGCCTGGCCAGTGACACTCATTTCCCATGAAAGAATAGATTCAAGCTACGGGTTGCAGTCTTTGCACTTGGTGATGAAGAGGATGTAGGGTTGGATATTCTGCTAAGGGTGAAATAGGATGGCAAATTTTCCTGTGGTCTGGTTTATTCTTAACATCTCATAAACCCACTTTTACAACAGAATAGTTTTAAACTCAACATCTGTTTAATTCACAACACCTGAAAAAACATGTCCTAAACAACTCATGACTTTCTAGATGCTGAATGAGTTCCAGACAAAATGTTTATATTGATTGATAATGTAATATAAGAGTCAAATTCCCTATTGTGTCATCAATATTGCTTCATTCAGCTGCTATCTATTGTCCCGGAAGACATTTTGCCTTTCTGTTACAACTATCTGCAGAAAGCGATATAGCCAGGTTGAGAGAACATGGGAAAATATTCAGAAAACCTGAACTTTAGAACATGCATTTGGCTTAATTTCAGGATACCCCTTTGGAATTTTTTTTTTAAAGGGAAAGAGTAAATGGCTGTGGAAGTTAATTTAAATGCAAGAATCATTATAGTTTACGTCTGCCACTGATCTTTTACCACCAGAACTTCCAAGTCTAGCCAGAAAAGGAATAAAAGCTTTTGTTCTCTGCCAGTTGCCATAAACCTTTAAGCTGCTACTGTAGGAACATCAAACCCAATAAGCCCACTACTTCACCCAATAGGAACAAACACATCTTGATAACTAATTATGTTTTTGTTAGACTGATTGACAATGGACAGTTATTTACTATTTCCTTTCCTGTGACAAAGTGGAATTGGAAGTTCCAGGAAGATATTATGCAGCAGACAAAAACAGAAGTTGCTGGAAAAGCTCAGCAGGTCTGGCAGCATCTGTGGAGGAGAAAACAGAGCTAACGTTTTGGGTCCGGTGACCCTTCCTCAAAGCTGTTCTGAGGAAGGGTCACCAGACCTGAAACATTAACTCTGTTTTTTCCTTCACTGATGCTGCCAGACCTGCTGAGCCTTTCCAGCAACTTCTGTTTTCGTTCCTGATTCACAGTATCTGTGGCTCTTTCGATTTTTATGCAGAAGACGTTTGCCGGCATCAGTTTTCTGATATATTGATGATGATGCAGGTAGACCATGTCCCAAACCAGGAAACATGCAGACAGACCTGAACCAGGCCATGGGCCTTGGTTACATAAACTGCAGAAACTGCTGCCACCTGTAACATCTTCACAAGCATTAACCATTGAGCAAATAAAATTCTCAAAAGAACAAGGGTTAACAGAAAAGCTTAGCATCCTGGAGAGATTATAAATATCTTCATTAATGATCTCTATAGATCAGAGCAAAAATGTGACCATGGACTTTTGAAGCTAGGATTCAGAAGGGACAGAATTTATTGGAATTCCATAAGAGTCCTTGTCAGATTTATTCACAGCTAGCTGGAGTTTGGAGCTAGCCATCCAGATGGTGAATTAAGCATTTGCCTGGAAGCAACACAGATCAATCCGAAAGAGGATGAACCTTATCACAGGAGAACAACAGAACCCATTCACGTCTTGAGGTATGAAAACCTTAAAAAGACAGATGCCGTGATGGTGCAAGTTCAAGTAGGACATTCAATGTCTTCAACTTCTAAGAAAAAATCATCAATGTGACAGGGAACCATGCTCCAGGGGAGCAATAGTACAACTCGGGAGGTGAATATCATGGGTTCACCAGTAAATGCAACAACAGGGGATGAATCCAAACATCTAACTTAATCAACAAATTGAAATATAGGGTCTACATACTTCATCAAGGTTTGTGGGAGTTTGAGGATAAGGGTTTGCCTGAGCAGATTAAGAATGGGTTGCATGTGACTTCATAGAAACGAGCAATGAGCTGAGATAACAAATACGCATGGATTCAGGACACGGTCAGGAAAAAAAATGTTTGGTTCAGATGTCCGTGGTACTGTCAGGAAGAAATAGTCTCACTCAAGCATCCAGGATACTGTCAAGAAGATAAAATTGCCTTGCTCGAAATTTGAAAGACTTCCACAAAGCAAGTACTTATTTCAGCAGGTCAGATTTCCTCAGTGAAGGAAATTAATGAGAGCAAAGTTCCTCCAGTTGATACAATCAAGCAATTTCCTGGTTCAGCAAGGACAATGTTCTCTGTGAAGGAAATTTGTGAGATAAAAGGTCCTCCAGTTGAAAGCCACTTTATAGAGCTCACATTGTCAAGAGCAAAATGAAGGTTGATAGTCTTCAACCCAAAGATCTATGAATCTCCGAGTGTGAATGGAATGTATTCTGGAAATGTCATGAACCAATCAGACCATCTAAATTTGTTAAGCCAGAGACTTAAGTATGAATATTTAAATATTAATAATGGAATAAAAGCTTGGTGTTCGATGTTAAGGGTTTGACTCTGAAAAAGTTAATGCTGTGGAATCCATTAAGTATCATTGAATATGATGATATCACATTGACTTGACTGGGAGGAGAGCTCTGGATCTTGAAGGAGATAGATCTACTACCCAGGTGTCCCTCACAGGCTGAGTAACAGTGTATATCATACCGATATAACTTGTAGTTAGTTGCTATGGTGCAATAAATTACATTTGTTTAAGGCGAGTACTTCTTATCTTTAGAGTACAGGGTTGCTTTCACTACACACTTGACCAGTCATGCTCTATAGATTTCAATCTAAAAGAAGGATGTGGCAGCAGATCTGCCCAATATATCTTTCGTCATGGTGATGTTGCTGGGGATTCATCATACAATGCTACCCTTATGATCAAACCGAGGGTGGACACAGACAATTTTGATACCTGTCATTTAGTTGACTTTGTTAGTCATCCTGTGGCTGCCTGAGGCCTGGAGGGCACCAACATTCTAAAGGGCTCTGCAGAAGTGCAGGACCTTCTTTTGACAATGTGACTTTTTGAGGCACTGGAATCATGGGCAAAGCTGTTGGGGAGTCATTATCCACAAGACCAGAATATGAAGAAGAAAGTCTAGAGAGTGAGTCAACTCCTCTTCTTCCCTTGCAAGGATGAACATCTGCTTGTCTGGGAATGCCAAGCAGCTGGTGAGAATCCAGGCCTTGTCACTGCTACCTTAAGCACATGGATGAGCTAAGCGCATGCAGGCATGCACATATTTTGGCACCCATAGAGTGATCTGTTGGAAGTTGCCAATTTCTTGATGGAGGAAGTCATGCACATCAGACATATGGAACTCACGGCCTGAATGTAATACTCCATTGACCAAGCTTTTGTGTGCATAGTCTCTGAAAACTCATCGAATTGTTCGCTCACTTCTCACTGTAACAGCATCACATGCCACGTTGCAGCTAACTTCAAAAGCATGTCTCCACCCTGTAGCACACCATGGACCTGATTTTCCACTGTTAACAGTGACCTGAGCTATCCCATTTTCCATCAGTTGTTTAGGTGCTTCTGAGATCTACACAGAAGCTTGTGACCCTGAGTATTATCAGGAGCACATTTATTTTTATGATGCGAGAGTTTTGACACTGGTGATGGGTGCAAAGGAATTTTGTGATGCTGCACTTACTGGAGACTCACCCCGCTCTTCAGACAGATGGGGATCTCTTGCTGCGTTGTGGACATGTCACTGACAGGAAATGCTGTTGCCTTGTTAATTACTAGGTGGTCCCTCCCTCTCCACCAAGTGTACACTCTCTCGTTGCCACATGTAAGCCCCAAATGAGAAGGTGATATGTCACACTTGCCTTGGTGGTATGAATGAGATCTTGATGCACTTTCAACACTGGATCCAGTGTCAGGATTGGCCTTACAGCTGCTAACCTCCTTCTGCAATCTCTGCTCAGTGTTGTCCCTTTCTCCCTTTCTCCCTTCCCTGAGAAAAAGGAACTTGCACCTTCCCCTTGCAGCCTGGAGAACGTGAAGGGTGGTATTGCTGAACAATGGACACATCTGGAGACTTCCTTCCACCATTTCTGTTCAGTCTTCCATTCAGCTTTTTAGCTGGTGAGGCTGCAGTCAGAGAGCAGCAGCAGCATTAGTGGGAGGATTCAAGACAGCAATCAAAGGAAGGAATCGCTTTGGTCAGGCAGCAGTGAATACAGGCCTGGCACCTCTTTAAATATGGCACCAACATGGGTCACCATATTAGCTGATGCCCATTTTCATGTTCAAGCTCTGGAACTGGAAGCCCCCACCACCACAAATCATCCCTAATCCCTCTACTGCCCCTGTGCCTGGCATTACACGATTGGCCAAGTTACTTAAGATACAAACGTAAATGGAACCTTTTGACATGCCCTTACCTCAAAATGCATCCCTGGATATCCGTTGGTAGATCACTATTGTTTGTGCATAACTCTTAGCAAGCTAGTTGACTACATTTAATTCCAATTCCGCACTCAGGGTAAAAACCATTAGTATAGCAGAATATCAATGCTAAACATTCACACTCAGACATCGTGTGAACTAGATGTAAATAAAAGCTTCTTCTACATTGTCCATCGTGATGTGAGCAGCATCTTCCATTACTTAAAGGCATTTTCCATTGCGATAGCAGCTATGATTATTGCTTCTCAGTGAGTGAGGCAGTAAACACAGAAATTGCAAGTTCACAGTAGGGACTGGGTTGAATGTTCTAAATAGATTCAATTCATAGCCATTACGGTTCAGAGAGAAAAGAAATTCTACACCTTCACCCCAGCTTAAAATCAAAACCAGATCAAATTGAAATGATGGCGTGCTCAGACATTATGTTACCGTGGCTACACAAATATTCATTCTTTTAAAGAGCACCAAATATTTGATTTTTTAAAATTACTTACAATCAGAAAAGCTTTTCATGCCTCTTTAATGCAAATAATTATCATAGTCAGGTATACATGACATCGCAACTGTGTGTCTTTGAACATAAACTTTGTTTACCTTAGGTTCCAGCATTATCATTTGTCTTAGTGTCCTTCAATTCAGAAGGATGAATTGGCCATGCTCCTGCCTCGAATTGCGGTGATGAGAACCCTTGACTGTGCTTGAAGAAGTATATCTGAGTGCACATTGGAAAACTACTATGTTGGATTCATCTGTGCTGCCCCATTCCTTCACTGTTGCTGGGTCAAAATCCTGGAATTCCCTCCCTAATATCATTATGGGTCTACCCACAGCAGGGGGACTGCAGCTGTTCAAGAAGGCAGCTCACCACCACCTTCTCAAGGGCAACTAGGGGTGGGCAAGAAATGCTGGCCAGCCAGCAACACCCATTTCCTACAAATGAATAGAAAAAAAACGTAAAACAGCAGCTAAAAAGGCTGTTGACATTCACTCATAAGGAACAGTGATATATCAGAGGATGCTCAGGATATTTCGAACAATAACAGTTCTGAGGAAGGGTCACTGCACCCGAAATGTTAACTCTGATTTTTTCTTCACAGATGCTTCTAGACCTGCTGAGATTTTCTAACAACTTCTGTTTTTGTCCCTGATTTATAGCTTCCGTAGTTCTTCCAGTTTTTATTTCAAACAATATCCTAGGTAAGGAGCCAATGCAGGAAAGGAGGGAAGAGAAAGAAAAAGGAGAGAAAAAGATAGAAGAATCATTAAAGACTTCAACTGTTACATTTCTATTTAAACATTCTGTCATGGTAGATTTTAAATAATAATCATGCATTTTATTTAAGAAGGGGTTCTTCAAAGATTGTTTCCAAAGTTTATGCTGCAATTTGCCATTTCAAACATGCCAAACAGCCCTCAGTAAACAAACGCTCAACTTTAGTCTCAATTCCATTTTTCACAATATTGCACTAGAGTTATAACTCACAATTGAGAATTCTCTTTCGGATGTGAGCAGCGATTTTTGTCAAGGAGGAATAATATTAATTTGTGTGTGAGATCAGATAGGCGCCAACTGTTCGATATGGAGTATCTGTGTTGTTTACGTACTTTGTCTCCTCACAGTTAGCTGTGAACCACAGTGCAGAGTGCCAAAGAACAGGGTCAGCTGACCTGTTGTTCAGATTCACATTAACTCATCCTTGTTAACTCGGAATTTGAAACTTGGAATCTGTACGATGTAACTTTTAAATGTGCTTACATTTAAGCAATTTTATTATTTGAACTAAGAGAAAAGATGGAAGGAAAAAGCTATGTGTGTCAATGATTTTTAAGTGGTTCCTATGATTCTGATGAATCATAGGTGAATACTGATGTTGAAGATTGTAGGTTGGAATCCAGCCTGAAAGTTGGGTTGCTAATTGTAAGAACTTATTCTAACTGTGCAGTGAATATTTATAAACTAAATCCTGATGCTACATTGACTCCAGCATGTCTGAGGGAAAGTCTCCTAATTCTCCCTAAGGGCATTTGATGGCCCAGTAGTATTGTCAGTAGACTAGCAATCCAGATGTCAAGTTAATGTTCTGGGGACCCAGGTTCAAATTCCACTATTGGCAGATGCTAGGATTTGAATCTGGTTTACTAATGTCCCTTACGGAAGAAAACTGCTGTGCTTACCTGGTCTGACCTACATGTGATTCCAGATCCACAGCAAGGTGTTTGACTCTTAACTGCTCTCTGAAATTGCCTAGCTTTTCAGTTCCGTTTCAATGGAAAAGGAAAATACAGTAAAACTGGACCACGTGGCATCAACTGGAAGTGAAATGGCAAACATAACCAATAAGTCTTCACCCTTACTAACATCTGGCACTCGTGCACGGCTGTCTCGCAAACCCATCTGACGCAGTCAAACATAACACCATCACTATTTCTGGGTATGTCCTGTCCCTCCTGAAGAATTCACAACATTTTTCAGCCAGTAGTGTCAAGTGAATGATCCATCTTGGCCTCCTCCAGAGGTCCCCAGCATCACAGATGCCAGTCTTCAGCCAATTTGTTTCACTCCACGTAATATTAAGAAGTGGCTGGATGCCCTGGATACTGCAAACGCTCTGGGTCATAAAAACTTGCTGTAGTACTGAAAAATTATGTTCTAGATCTTGTGGCCCTGACCAAGCTTCTCCAGTACAACTACAACATTGGCATCTACCCGACAGTTTGGAAAATTGCCCAGGTATGCTCCATACACAAAAGCAGGACAAATCCAACCCCGCCCCATCAGTCTATTCTCAGTCATCAGTAAAGTGATAGAGGGTGTCATTAATTGTGGTAGTGGGTAGGGTTTGTTTTGCAATAACTTGCTCACTGATGCCAGTTTTTGTACCACTAGGGGCACTCAGCTCCTGACCTCTTTACAGCCTTCATTCAAACATAGATAAAAATGCTGAATTCTACAGGTGAGGTGAGAGTGACTGACCTTGACAATAAATGAGAGGAATTTGAAAACACAACAAGGAGCCCTATCAAAACTAAAATCAATGGGTATCGGCGGAAAACTCTCTGCCGTTTGAAGTCATACCGGGCACAAAGAAAGATAGTTGTGGTTGTTGGAAGTCCACATCAGCATCCCAGTTCCAGGGTACCTCAGCGGGAGTTCTGTCCTAGGCCCAACCCTCTGAAACTGCTTCATTAATGACCTTCCCTCCATCATAAGATCAGAAGTGGAAATATTTGCTAATGATCACAAGTCCTCCAATAGTGAGGCAATCTGTATCCAGCAGTTTAAGATTAATTTAAACAGCACCTTCTCAAAGGCAGCTAGAAATGGCAAACAAATATTGCATCAGCTAGGAACACCCGCATCCCATGGATAAATCAAGAAAAACTGCTGCTGAAAACCTCATTAATGCTTTTGTTACATCTAGACTCGACTATTTCAATGCAGCTTCTCACGTTCTAGACATCACAAACACGAAGCCATTAAAACTCAATCGCCCATGTCCTAACCTGCACCAAGTTCTATTTACACATCACCTCTGCTCTAGCTGTCTTAAATTGACCCCCAGTCAAGCCACGTGATTTTAAAATTCTCACCCTTGTTTTGATGTCTCTCCATAGCCTCATCTCTTTCTGTCTCTGTTATCCTCTCCAGTCCCACAATCCTGTACCGTATTTGCACTCTTTGGATACTGACTTTCTGATCAGCCTCAATTTTAATTGCCTGAACCATAAGTTCCGGAATCCATTTCCTACATTTCCCTGCATCACTACAACACTTTTCTCCTTAAAACTTACCTCTTTGACGAAGCTTTTGGTTATCATACCTGTTACATCCTATGGCTCTGTGGTTTAATTTGTTTCATACTGCTCCTGTGAAGCTTGGGATGTTTCATTATGTTAAAGAACTGTTGCTGTTGTTATTGTTCAATGAATTCCTGCCGTCAGAGAGATTCCATGAAGGGAGAATCCATGGTGTCTGCAGAGGAACTGCAGTTGAGGTTGACCCTGCACCTTGGTTGTGGTGAGGGATGGGGGTCACGTCATGGGGTAGAAAGTAGGGGGAGGTCAAGTCCTGGAGAACCAGGGAGTGGGCTAAGAGATCTGGTTCCCGAGGGTTGAAGGGGAATCAGGTCCAGAGTTGGGAAGGGACACCAGTTTCTTGGTTGTTTAACTAGCGCCTTCATTTCCAGTTCTTCACCACATTTCTCCCACCCTCTTAAGACAGAATGATGGATTTTGTTTAGGTACGAATATCTAAACATATTCACTCCATATTCTTAAAGGGAATTGTTATAGCTATTTGCTTCTGGAGACCACAAGAGCACATTGTGCACAGGGTTTTGTTAGCATGATTGACTAATGGGATTTTAATTTCCTATGGGTTTATGGTGAGAAACTGTCAGCTTTTCTTAGATCGGTAACCAAGGCAGAATGTGATTCTGGCCAATTTAACCTCCAGGCCTCCCTCATTAACATGGCACTGGTTGATATCTGGCCTGTTACTGTCAACCAGCTGCAATCCAGTTCACTATTTGCCAGCTTTCAGGGTTCAGGTAATAGTTCCAGAGCTGGGCAAGGCAAAGGAGGCTGATTACAATACCTAACGGGAGTATGGGGAAGAGGAGAGTTCATTTTCCCTTGTGGGGCCCTGCCCCTTCTAAATCCATAAGGAAATAAAACCACTCAACCTCGAAAAACCTCTTCTGATTTAATTGACTGTTCACATGATGTTCCTGCTGCGAAAATTCAAAGCTGTACTCCTACCAAATCAGAGGAAACACTGCAAACTGGGTCCAAAAAATGCCCTGGCACTCTTGGTTTGCATATTTAAAGATGGCTTCTATTATTGTCAAGCCTTTGCTTCCTCTCAGAACACCAAATTAAAATTGAAGGTGGAATGATGCCAGTGGCAAAACTATGGGGTGAATAACAAAATTATTTTTAAGCACCTTTGTTTCAGCTAAGCAGACAGGATTACAAAGTATCCCAAAACAGGCTTGTATTCCTAAACTAAGCACTGAAATGCTGTAAGTGATTATTAAGTAAGTAAGATTATTAAGTAAGTGATTTATAAATGATAAAAATCATTTTTTGCTGGTGATGAGGGCTATACGTTGGAGGCTTGAAAATGGGAAATGCTGATATACACACATATGCATGATCAACGTTCACCAAAAATGATGACTGTGGGCTGGATTTTCCAAGGAGTAGCAATCTCATGCAGATTGTGACCCTGTCCCTGCATTTTCGTGAAAGGAGATAGAGAGCTCTGCATTTCTGCGCAAGATTCCGAACAGGGATTCCTCAGAAGTTCTGAGGAATTGTCAGTGGACCCGAAACGTTAACTCTGTTTTTACCTTCACAGATGTAAAAGGTCTGGTTTACAGCATCTGCAGTTCTTTTGGTTTTTATTTAGCAGGTCTGAAGCGGTTGAAGGGGGAAGTTGGCTTCTAAGTGGTGGTGAGGGGTCGGGGGTGGGAGGGGGTTCAAGTCATGGGGTAGAAAGTGCGGGGAAGTCAAGTCCTGGAGAACCAGGGGATGGGCTAAGAGATCTGGTTCCTGAGGGTTGAAGGGGAATCAGGTCCAGAGTTGGGAAGGGATGCCAGATCTAGATCAGGTTGAAGCAATTGATGTCTGACCATCGGAAACAGAGAGTCAGGTCTGGGAGTGGTGTAGGTGGAGGTGTATGAAGTAAATATGAGGTCAGTTGAATAGTTGCTCAGGACCTATGTATTTAATAGTCTAACATTTTGCCTAACTTCTTCAGAACCCTCCGAAGTGTCTGAATTAAATGGAGACATTTGCAAGTTACCCGATGTGGTGGAATTGCCCAGTGGAATCTTCAATTTCCTGAGGCAATTCTATCAGAGTCTGTAAATGATGGCGATTTTGCAGGACCCTCCTATGAAACTCTTTTCTAAATTTTTAATTTTAGCTTTTCAGCATTCCAGACTTTTTCTTGTAATCATTAAGCAGAGACTTAAATTGGTCAACTAAAGTCATTCAGGATACTTATTCCAGCAAAACAAGAATGTTTAATGGACAAGAATCATAATTTCAAGCCACTTCATTTCAAACCCTGGTTTTTGAACAATGGGTCTAAAGAATATTCTGTTTAATCCACATTCAGATCCTCAGATAACCAACCCTATAAAACCTTGCTGGAGAAGTCACAATAATTTTACTCATGAATTTTTTTTTGTTTTATATGACAGTTTACATAGTGTTTGTGTTATTTTCATTTTTCTTCAACACAGAAATAGGGAGTCAACAGACAAAAATTTTCCATGTGTTTGCTTGTTTTGTTCTTCAATATCACAATGTACTTCAGTTTATTATAAATGCACATAGCAATAGACACTGTTCAACAGCTTAGGCCAAGTTAGAACTGGGTGGCACATAGCCCCCCCGGAATCATCTGCACTGCCAACAGTATGTGGTTTTCCGGTATTTTTCTGGAGAGATTGTGCTGTCTGCAGTCCTACAAGTGATGAATTTGACATGTGACATCAATATTGTTCCAGAAATATTCAAACATCATAGACCTAGCCAGGATCATTGAGCATATTCCTCATTCATGCACAACCAGTAGGTCATCAGTTCCCTCTGTTGGTTGATGCAGGAAATATATTGTTGAAGTGCCGAATGTCTGAGCTTGCAACAGTTCACTTTTGGATATTGACCATCACCAATATCAGGGTGCCAGTGATAGGAGGTTCAATCCTTCACACACAATGTCAGCATCAGATAATTGCTGCCTACCACATCAAGCTCAGTGTAACCACAGGTTGAAAAATAAATCCCTTTTCTCTAACCTAACAATATCTCTCAGTTCAGTCTCTGACCACCTCTGCCACATACCATTCTCCACTTAAACGGTCGTAGGCCCAGTAAATGAAAGTGTCAATCAGTGTTGAATTAAGATAATTTGTTGCTGTAAATTCATGTCTGCGGGCACTTGACCAAAACCAGGCAATATCGTTTCAAGATAACAAGCATGGGGCTGGATGAACACAGCAGGTCAAGCAGCATCATAGGAGCAGGAAAACTTGACGTTTCGGGCCTAAACCCTTCATCAGAATATCGTTTCAAGCTGTCCACACAAGGGAAGGACTTAAGATGACTTTCAGGCCATTAGTCTGCACAGGATAATTAATTCAAGCCCATTGGAAGGCCAGTATCTTCCATTCTGTGCCACAGAGTTGGGTCAAAATGGAATTTTATTTAAAACCAAATGGTAAGTGGCAGGAACCCTGATTATGATTACATATTAACTGCATACAAAGAATATCTCTGATTATCCTTGAACAAAATACAAAATAATGCAATGCAAATACTGAAAATCTGAAGCAAAGGGACAGATTAATGTTAGAAACAGTCTGCACGGTAGTTAACATATGAACAATGTCAAACAGGAAGTGGGTCACTTATCCAACGAGATTGGCGGCATGGTGGCACAGTGGTTAGCACTGCTGCCTCACAGCACCAGGGACCCGGGTTCAATTCCAACCTTGGGCGACTGTGTGGAGTTTGCACATTCTTCCTGTGTCTGCATGGGTTTCCTCCGGGTGCTCCAGTTTCCTCCCACAGTTCAAAGATGTGCAGGTTAGGTGGATTGGCCATACTAAATTGCCCGTAGCGTTCAGGGAGGTGTAGATTAGGTGGGTTATAGGGGGATGCGTCTGGGTGGGATGCTCCGAGGTTCGGTGTGGACTTGTTGGGCCGAAGGGCCTGTTTCCAGACTGTAGGGATTCTATGATTGACCCATATAGGTACATCACCTTGTGAGTTCTAGTATACAAACTCCCCAATTCCACCGAAAGCCCAGTAATCTCCTGAGAAAGGTGAAAAACAGATCTAAACCAAAATCAATTTAGGAAAAGAATCATGCTGACAGTTTTTGACAATCAAAACAACTTCTGGAGATAACCATTGCACTTGTGCTTTGTATATATAGTCCCCCACATCAGCCAGGTACCAGTTCAATGTATTATAGGTGGCATAGCAAAGGGGAGCAGCCAGTAACAAATCAATCAATATTTCACCAAATTGATCCTGGAATACAAAAATAATTGTGAAAACCCTAATCATAGAATCCCTACAGCACGGGAGCAAGCCATTCAGCCCATTGAGTATACATCTACCCTCCAAAGAGCATCCCACTCAGACCCACCCCGGACCCTACCCTGTAACCCTGCAACCCTGCATTTCCCATGGCTCACCCACCTAACCTAAACATGGGGCAATTTAGCATGGCCAATCCACATAACCTACACATCTTTGACTGTGGGAGGAAACCAGAGCAGCCATAGGAAATCCACACAGACATGGGGAAAATGTGCAAACTCCATGCAGACATACAGTCGCCAGAGGCTGGAAACAAAGCCTGGGTCCCTGGTGCTGTGAGGCAGCAGTGCTAACCACTGAGCCATCATGTCACTAATGGCTTTACTTGGCAATATATAATGTGATAACTTGCATATACAGGTGGTGGGAGAATCATACTGCAGTGCCCTCCAAGGGCTAGTATTAGGATCAGGGCACCTTTGATATATATTAATGACCCTAATTTAGTTGCAGAAGGATGAACTGCAAAGCTAGAAGATAAGAGGAGAGTCAGAAATGTAATAACTGCTGCAGCCATAGATACGTAAAAACAAATAGCCTCCTGGTAGGTGAAATAAAATAGAGAAGTGTGAAATGTTGCATTTTGGTCAGAAGGTTTAGAAGTATAGTTTGAAGGGGTTGCAGAAACAAAGACTTGGAGGTGTAGTTGCACAAATCTTTGAAAGTGGTAAGACAAATTGATTCTAACAGGAGATTTTAATGCCAGCGTTGGAGTTTTCAGACTCTGGCACCATTTTGAGTTACAGAGCATATTAAGATACAACTAAAATATAACTAAAAACAGAGTTCTTTCTCCCTTGTTGTGCTCCCCTTGACATTTTGGAAGGGTGGGGAGTGGTGGTGGTGCTCCATGCCCACCAATGCCCTATATCACAGTCTATTCCAGGATTCCCCCATCAGGGCCACCACCACCACTGCTGTCAGGAGCGCCACACCAGGCCGACCACTTTGCCGCCGAGGCAGCTGCTGCTCCCCTCAATCCACCAGGAGTACCAATTCAGACGTGACCAACATTGACCACATAGGCCACCCCGCCACAAAAATTGGAAAATGTGACTAGTGTAATGATAAATCAGCACAGGTATGGTGTGCCAACTTGCCTCATTCTGTACATCTGACATCTTCATTTGACATTTGACATTTTCAAGATGATCTGGAATGTGCTGATTGAATCAACTCCACTAACCTGCCAATGTGGAAATTGGACAAGTGCTTCAAAAACGTGTAGTGCCATAGGAGAAGGGTAGTTATATACAACTAATTGGACAGCTCTTTCAAACAGCTCGTACAATCATGATGGGTCATATGGCCTCGTTCTGTACTGCCATTCTATTGCTCTTTAAAACGGTTTTGTCATGGAACCAGTTCTCAACAATGGCTAAAATCGCACATTTCTGAAGCGCTTTTTGTTTCTGCAACATTGTTTCACCTCAAAAAGAAAGAGTATTTACTTTTGGACATCACTGCGGATGGAAAAAAGGACAAAGTCAGTCTGCTCTCCTACCTTTTCTAAAGGCACTTTGGGGAAAACCTCTAGGTCGTTCCTAGTTCTGCAGCCTCTCAGGGGCTTACCAAGGAAATTACAGTATTTCTACTTCACAGATGGGATCTTATTGATGTCTGATGAGTCAATTCATCCATTAAATGTCCCCTGTGGCATCATTATACTCGCACCTGCTCAGCACAAAATAAAACAGCATCTACCCAACAAAAAAAATCACAGCCCCATTCAATAAACATATTCCATATTATCAGACAACTTTTAGTTCACACAAGACAGAAAATTAATGAGTCGTACTTAACTTGGAGTTAGAAGACTATGATTCTAAATGCCTTTCCGGAGACTGAAAATCACAAAAATCTACATAAACACAAGTGCTGCATTGAGAGCCACAGCATTGGAGTACTGCCTTTCGAACTGGATATTAAGCCAAACCCTGACTTTTCTCCCAGCTGGGCCAGCTTTCTCCAGATTATTCTCGGTGTGCTGGTCATCCTCAAATCAACATCACTAAATGTAGACTTGGCCAGTACATTGCTGTTTCTAGGACCATAGTATACATAAACCGATTGTGTTTCCACTAGCAACAGGAACACAATAAAAGAAATTCATTGTGAGGAAAGGTATTACCTGCGAGATCTGTCGTGTATACCCAGTAGCTGCGGGGCTGGGGTGGGGATTAGAGACTACTCAGATACAGCCTTAATCACTTATCACACATCAAATACAGCTTGACTTCAATAATTACTACCTATGTATGGATCACAGCAATTTAAAGGCTTCTTCAACCATACCATTCATGTCATCGACTCCTTACAGTGCAGAAACAGGCCATTTGGCCCAACAAGCCTACACCAGCCTTTCAAAGAGCATCACAATCTATTCCTGTAACCCTGCATTTAGCACGGTCAAACCATCTAACCAGCATATCTTTGGACTGTGAGAAGAAAATCGGAGCACCTGGTTGAAACCCACACAAACATGGGGAGAGCGTACAAACTCCACACAGACAGCAGTGCTAACCACTGAGCTGCCTGTTACCCATCTGAGGCAACGATATATACACAACCTACGATACACAGGCACATCAAGCACTATAAAACGCAAGTTGTTAGATGAATAACACACACTTAACTGCTAGAAATATCTCAATCACTGTCTTTCACTACACTGAGTTTTGTGACTAACTCCAAATGTTATTCAGAGTGGTAGGAACTGCCGATGCTGGAGTCTGAGATAACAAGGTGAGGAGTTGGATGAACACAGCAGGCCAGGCAGCATCAGAGGAGTAGGAAAGCTGATGTTTGGGGTCTGGACCTTCTTCAGAAATGGGAGAGGGGAAGGAGGCTCTGAAATAAAGAGAGGGGGCACGAACCGAACGTGGAGACCGCTTTGTGAAGCGCCTACGTTTGGTTCGTGCCCCCTCTCTATTTATTTCAGAGCCCCCTTGCCCTCCCCCATTTCTGAAGAAGGGTCCAGACCCGAAACGTCAGCTTTCCTGCTCCTCTAATGCTGCCTGGCCTGCTGTGTCCCTCCAGCTCCACACCTTGTTATCCCAAATGTTATTACCCGGGAGAGTTGGCAGCTGGCCAGGATGGAACTCTTAGCAATGTCTTCACCATGCCTCCTGACGTGGATAACTTTGCAGGAGATACGCTTCAAAGTCCTGCTGAAAAATCAAGGATTTTCTGGGCTGCTTTATACACAGGTCTCTGTGCCAAGTATATGCCTTATTTGGAATTATTCATGCATGTGACCAATGTTTTGTCCTTATTTGGTAGCTACAGATTTCCTGCAATCTTAGCAGGCCTGAATGACTCCGTGTAATTCCACTCACCATACAGCCCACTGTAGAACCTCTCAGCAGCTCCCGTATCATCAGCCAGATCCAACACGCTCCATAACCATATGGATGTTCAGGGCAGACATACGGAAACAACTCCACTTACAAGCTCTTTAAAGTCGCACTGTCGTGAACATGAAACATTTCTGTATCTTTGTTGCCAGGTCAAAATCCTCAAACACTGACAGCAGAACAAAGGGTGTTTCAGCAGCTCAAGACATCAGTCTGCCATCAGCAAAAGGCTTCCTAGAGACGCAAAACATGCTGACCTGTAACAATGCCAACCCCTCCAGATCAAATCACAAAAATATGCAGGTACAGTAAAATGATTTCAGTACAGGATTACTGTTGCAATCGACCTTTAATAAAGAATTTAAAATGTCACAAATTTAATGTAAATCTGTACAATAAAGCCATCTTCGTGTAGGTAATTGACCAGCAATGAGTGGCTGCATCATAACAGTAATTTGGGTGATGGAAGTTAAAATGTTCATTCATAAAACAGATGTTACAAACGCAGAATGAAATTTCTCCAACTTGAAAAATCCTTGCGTCACTTGTGACAAGTTTTAACTTTCAATAGTCACATTGCTATGAAGGCGTCAGTCACTCGAAGTAATTGCTAATATGATACAGGATCAGTTTCTGGAGATTACATGTAGTAAATAATAGCTTGATTTAAAGGACTCCTCTCCCATTCACTGAAGTTTAATGGAGAGTGGGAACTACAGCATTTTTCAAATGATTTTCCCGAAATTGGTGGGCAGTGTTTGGAAGTAATGAACATACTACTCAGTTATGAGTTTCTGAATAATCTCATGAACAATAGTAATTCACCAACAGACAGAATAAAGGCTAAAATGTGGCACACAGTAGATTATTTCTGATAATTAACTCACTGCTTAAGAAAGTGAACACCCAAAAAGGTTTTGTGGATTACTAACTTTACTCAGTGCAGGTTTTCAACAACTAAGGTAAGAAAGCCACTTGAAATAAAACACTTATGTAAACAATTTAAAATTGATTCACCATATTGTGTGTGGGATTTTGGGTGGGGTGGAAAAACAGGGAAAGCAGGAAGAAACTTCCATTCATCTCCAATTTAAAAAAAAAATTGGAGAGAGTTTCACAAGATTAACTGACCAAGCGGAGTTACTTGGTAACTGATTAATGTTTGCTTTCAGATGCCTGAATGAGTTCTACGGATGACCTCCATGACCATGACACTAACAAATACAGACTGTTCTGAGAACAGCCAGTTGCAATCCGAAATTCTTGTTTTTCCTTCAGATTTTTAATTTGGAAAATCAGGAAGTGCTTGATTTTAACTTGTTAAACTGCTGCTACTCAGTGGTGTATTTCACTTGTGCCAATCAAGTGCAAGGCAATGACCATCAACAGGAAAGTATTTAACCATTGCCACTTGACATTCAAATAGCATTGCTATCACAATCTCCAATCAATATCCCTGGGGTTACAATTCACCAACAACTGAACTGGAACAGCCATAAATACTGTGGCTTTAAGAATACGTCAGAGACTGGAATTTCCATAGCAACATGGTCACCAAACTCTCTAAAGTCTGCCCACCATCTATGAAGGTAAAGTCAGGAGTGTGATGGAATACACCGTTCCCTGGATTAGTGCCACTTCATCAACATTCAAGTAGCTTAACAACAAAGTCTGTTTGAATGGCACCCCAACTAACACCTTACACTTCTTTTTTCCCTTCACCATAAACACAAAGGCTACAAGATCATCTACAAGATGCAAGCAGCTTTCACGACGGTTCCTACGACAGCATCTCTTAAATCTACTCGCTGTACTGTCTAAAAGGTCAGGGCCCCAGATACATGGGAAGACCACCACTGCAAGTTCCTCTCTAGGCCTCACTATCCTAACTTGGAAATATACTGTCTTTACTTCACTGCCGAGTCAAAATCCTGCAACTATCTAACATGGTGGGTCTACCTATGCCACATTAACTGAAGTAGTTCAAGGCAGCAGTTGACCACAATCTTTTCAAGCACAATAAATATGAACCTTGTCAACAACATCCACGTCCACGAGTAAGTGGGGAGAAAAGGCAAACTTTATTCTTTGCAATTGTCATTGTGAAATATTGGATTCTGGCAGATCCAATAGAAAATTTAGATACAGGTCATGAAAATCATGGCCCGAAATCTTGGCTTACATTGCATGCAAGAATGACTTCTCACTGGCTATTGATTTGGAAAGTAAATTTCTAAGATGTGATTACAACACTAAATTCTTGTAAAAATTTTAATGAAACTGTACAATATGGAGATGCAACTGTTTTTCTAAAAATAAACTTTGGCAAGTCACAACCTGTAATATGGCCCAGCCCTCTGCATTTTTCAAAGAAATGTTTAAGTACTTGATGTGTATGGAGTAGTTCATTATTATTGGGAAATACCTTTTCAGAAAGCTTTATTTACAATGTTATGAACAGCATCAATTCACTGGGTGTTGAGTCTCAGATCAGACTTGGCAAAACCATTCCAGACTCAACGTGTCCAAGACACACAAGCTTATTAGTGAAACGTAGGTACTTAAAAAGGGTTCCTGAAAATTCAAGAATGAGAAAATATAATTGGAATATTTTGTTGCTTTTGCAACACTGCACTCAAGATTCAACTCTCTTGCATACTAATTGTATATCCTGTATACAATATTTTTGAAAATTCCAATGGTTAATTATGCAATCTTTGCAAATTTAGAAAAGGTTTACACTTTTAAGTGATCACAGTCTTAATTACACAATGGAAATAATTAGCATTTGTAAAAGAAATAAGGAGTGCTCACAACCAAATAACAGATAAAGTCTTATGGAAGATAACAGGTACTGCAGATGCTGGAGAATCCGAGATAACAAGGTGTGGACCTGGATGAACACAGCAGGCCAAGCAGCATCTTAGGAGCAGGGAAGCTTGACATTTTGGGCCTTGACCCTTCATCAGAAATGATGAAGGGTCTAGGCCCGAAACGTCAAGCTTCCCTGCTCCTAAGATGCTGCTTGGCCTGCTGTGTTCATCCAGGTCCACACCTTGTTATAACAGAAAGTCTGATTTTTTCCAGCTAATCTCTTTGGAGCCTTTCATTTTCCCAAAGTGGAGGTTTACAGTAAATGAACTCCTGCTTTTACTAGTATTGGAATATTGTGTTTATGAAACTATAAATATTTAGATAACAGCACCCAATGTTCAGATAAAGTGGAAACTATTTTATTCTATTTCACAAACTTCTGAACTTAACACTGAAAATGATCATAAAAAAGCTATTAATTTATAAACAAAATCCATCGCTGCTGCAAAAATACTTCAGTATTAAACAGAATTGGTCTACAAAAGGACCACCCCTCTCTTGGGAAGGAACTTCAGTGTCTTCAAGCATGTTGTGCCAACGGTAACGAATCCAGCCATCCACACGGTCCCAAACAGTTCGCATCTCGTGATTTACAGCTTCCATCTCCTCAAAGCAAGACCCAAACTGCAGGCGTAACACAGAGTAACAACAAAAGAGAATATCTGAAATAAAAGGAGAAATATTGCCTATTAAAACAATGCAGTTTTTAATTTAACATGTGGCTACGTTGCAATTCTCTGTATAATTGTCTAGTTGATTTCTAAAATGGAAGTAGTAAACTACATGGATTTTTTTGGCCCAACTAGTCTGCGTTTGTGTGAGCAGTACCCTTAATCTCATACATCCTTCAAACCCTTTGTTTTATTTTCGTGTCGGCCATCTACATGATCATTCTTAAATGTAAATATTCTCTCTTCCACAAATTAGCATCCCACAACAACAAACCACTAAAATGGATATACTGTGTGTTCTGGAGCCATCACTAGAAATTGGTTACCGTGTCTGATTTTCTTTCAATTACTCATCCATGGGATGTGGGCATTACTGGCTAGACCAGCATTTATTGATCCTTCCCCCATCCCTAATGGCTGAGAGGATAGTCAACAGTCATTGTTGTGGCTTTGGAGCCACCCATAGACCAGGCTAGGATGGCAGATTGCCTTCCCTTAAAAGGACATTTGTTAATCAGATTTTACAACAATGGCTATACGGCTAGCTTTTTATTCTAGATTTGTTTTATTGAATTCAGATTTCTCCATCTGCCATGGTGAGATTCAGACTCAGAACATTAGGCGTGGATTACTTGTTCAGTGACATCAAAACTATGCCATTGCCTCCCTGGTTCCTACTGCTTCTGAACAAAAAAAACCAACATCTAGTCTCTTTGTTCCAATATAAACCAAATATTTGAGCTACTTTAATATTTAATATTTTAATATTTGTCCTTCCCAAATGGGCAGGGGTTTAAAAATCTGTATTGTTTCTTAATTTCAAGTCTCTTTCTCATTGCATTGAGCACAAAAGAGTGTACTGTGGTTTTTAAAAATGTGTATCGTATCTTGACCTATATTCTACAGTTGTAGCTTTCAAGTCCAGTACTCAATTAATTTTTATGACAACATACATTTCAGATCATGCTTTTAATTCCTTGCAAATGTGCATCCCAAATTTGTGCTCTTCAGGTTACTCGGTTACCCAATATACTACTTCACATTTACTGATTTTGAATTCAATTTAACAATTTTCCCATTCCACATCTCATCTGCATCCCCTGCAACTTCCTTTAGTTCTTTTAACTACTTGGATATATTTTAACTACTTCTGCACATTTGGGTTATCCTTCTCTAACCTATACCTAAATCATTAATGAATACAAAGCACTCATTTCTGCTCTGATTGTTCAGTTTAATAACCATTTCTCACATTCGACCTTTTCCATCTACAGTGATCCAACCTGTGAAGGAATAGTAAAACAAATTCTCTGCAGAGAAAACATTCAATGTTAGAACAAATGGGTAGATGGAAAGATTTCAAACTGCATCCATCATGGACCAAGAACAACCTTGTTTCTCAAGAGGTGCCTTTCATGGAAATTCTCTTTTCAGCATAAATGGCTACGTAACTACAGAATTATATTACAACAATTCACAGTCCAGACTCAAACTAGTGCAAGCTGAAGATAATCAGGAATACACCACTTAAAAGAATTGCTTTGAATTAAAAGTAGGAACTTATAATTATTTACTCAATTAAAAAGTTTGAGCCCAAAAGACTAAGACTATTCCTAAGAGCTAAATCTCCAAAGATTTTCAAGCGTTACTTTTATGTACCAGTTTCTGTTCAAATTGCAGCTACAGTTGCACAATCTTAGATATGAAACAAACACATTGGACTTGGTGGAAACATTAACTAATGCAAACCTTTTTGAGGAAATGGATATATGCGATGCACACCCTCTTGTTGGATTGGCTCCAATATGATAAAAAATCCGTTATTCCTAACAATAAGTTAATCATTTCTATAGTTCAAGAGACACAATGCCACACCAACATGGTCTTAAATACAGCAAGAGCTGCCGATGCTGGAGTCAGAGGTAACAAGGTGGAGAGCTGGAGGAACACAGCACACCAGGTAGCATCAGACGAGCAGGAAAGTTGACATTACGGCTCAGGACCCTTCTTCAGAAAAAGACGCTCTTCACTTGGTCCCAACTACAGAGTTCAAAGTAACGAACAATAGCTGGAACATGCCACAAAGTGTCCTCAAGTGCAGCTGGTGTTGGATTCCCTTAACCTTTGTTTCCATCCATGCATCAGAGCTTCCTTCACTACACCAAGAATCACTGGTTCTACCCTCCTCTGCCAAGACTGACATCTCAAAAAAGGTAAATCCCAGCTTCTGCTCCACACTTCAACAGTCTTAATAAAATCCTTCTGCCCAGCATTCTCCACCCACAATTTCAATAGTTCGAGAGATACTCACCCAAACATTACCTTAACGATCAAATTGATCAGTTAGCTTCCAATTGTTTAACCCTAGTGTGCCAAGCTAAATCTCCCCAAAATATACACCAAATTTAACCACCGTACCAGCCTTGCAGTGAACTCAGATTCTTCTCCATCTTTTTCCAAACTCCCTTGTTAAAGTTCAGTCATTAAACCAATCACTGCTTCCTCAAAACTTTCTACTTCACTCTTGGATTTCCTTTCCCAGGCCCTCCTTCGGTTAGAATCATAGATCTGTACAGCAGGAAACAGACGCTTTGGTCCAACTCGTCCATGCCGACCAGCTATCCTAAATAAATCTAGTCCCATTTACCAGCATTTGGCCCATATCCCTCGAAAACCTTCCTATTCACAGACCCCTCCAGATGTCTTTTAAATGTTGTAATTGTACCATCCTCCACCACTTCCTCTGGCAGCTCATTCCATACGTGCACCACTCTCTGCATTAAAGAATTGCTCCTTAGATCCTTTTAAATCTTTCCCATCTCACCTTAAACCTATGTCCTCTAGTTTTGGACTTCCCCATGCTGGCTATTTACCCTATCCATGTCCCTCATGATTTTATAAATCTCTATAAAAGGACCCCTCAGACTCCAATGTGCCAGGGAAAATAGCCCCAGCCTATTCAGCCTCTCTCTACAGCTCAAACCCTCCAGCCCTGGCAACATCCTCGTAAATGTTTTCTGAAACATTAAGTATCACAACACCTTTCCTATAGCAGGGAGACCAGAATTGCAGACAGTATTCCAAAAAGTGTCCTAACCAAATGTCCTGTACATCCACAACATGACCTCTCAACATCTATACTCAATGCACTGAGCAATTAAGGCAAGCACACCACATGCTTTTTTCACTATCCTATCTACCTGCGACTCTACTTTCAATGAACTGTGAATCTGCACTCCTAGGTCTCTTTGTTCAGAAACACTCCAGGACCTTACCAATAAGTGTATAAGTCCTGCCCTGATTTACCTTTTCAAAATGCAGCACCTCACATTTATCTAAATTAAGTTCCATCTGTCAATCCTTAGCCCACTGGCCCAGCTGATCAAGGTCCTGTTATATTCTGAGGTAACCTACTTCGCTGTCCACTACACCTCCAATTTTGGTGTCATCTGCAAACTTACTAACCATACGTCCTATGTTCACATCCAAATCATTTTATATAAATGACAAAAAGCAGCAGACCCAGCACCGATCCTTGGGGCACACCGCTGGTCACAGGCCTCCAGTCTGAAAAGCAACCCTCCTCCACCACCCTCGGACAGTTCTGTATCCGAATGGCTAGTTTCATAGAATCCCTACAGTGTGGAAACAGGCCCTTTGGCCCAACAAGTCCACACCGAACCTCAGAGCATCCCACCCAGACACATCCCCCTACAACCTACCTAATCTACACCTCCCTGAACACTACGGACAATTTTAGCATGGCCAATCAACCTAACCTGCACATCTTTGGACTGTGGGAGGAAACCGGAGCACCTGGAGGAAACCCACGCAGACACAGGAAGAATGTGCAAACTCCACACAGACAGTTGCCCGAGGCTGGAATCGAACCCGGGTCTCTGGTGCTGTGAGGCAGCAGTGCTAACCACTGTGCCGCCCCCTTTTTCTCCCTAGTTCTTCCTGTATTCTGTGTGACCTAACCTCGCTAAGCAGTCCACAGTGAGGGGCCTTGTCATACACCTTATTGCAGTCCATATAGATCACACCCACTGCTCTGCCCTCATCAATCCTCTTTGTTACTTCAAAATACTCGATCAAGTTAGTGAGACACGATTTTCAATGCAGAAAACCATGTCGACTATCCCTAACCAGTCCTTGCCTGTCCAAATACATATAAATCCTGTCCCACAGGACTCCCTCCAAAAACTTGCCCACTACTGACGCCAGGCTCACAGGTCTATAATTCCCTGGCTTTCCCTTACCACCTTAAATAGTGGCACAACATTAGCCAACCTCCAGTCTTCCAGCACCTCATCTGTGGCTATCAATGATACAAATATCACAGCTTCATTTGATATCAATGATATCATTGATATCCACTAGCCATGTGGATACAGAACTGGCTCAAAAGGTTGAAGACAGAGGGTGGTGATGGAGGGTTGCTTTTCAGACTGGAGGCCTGTGACCAGCGGTGTGCCACAAGGATCGGTGCTGGGTCTGCTGCTTTTTGTCATTTATATAAAATGATTTGGATGTGAACATAGGACATATGGTTAGTAAGTTTGCAGATGACACCAAAATTGGAGGTGTAGTGGACAGCGAAGTAGGTTACCTCAGAGTATAACAGGACCTTGATCAGCTGGGCCAGTGGCTAAGGATTGACAGATGGAACTTAATTTAGATAAATGGGAGGTACTGCATTCTGGAAAGGTAAATCAGGGCAGGACTTATACATTTCTTGGTAAGGTCCTGGGGTGTGTTTCTGAACAGCTGTTCCCAACAAGAGGGAATGTCATCTTCCCTTCAAGTCAGCCGTCACCATCACCTGGGCCCTTCCTTGTATTGGGTTAAGCACATTAAAGAAACTTACCGTAGCAACAACATTTATACTGTACTGCCGGAAATTTAGAAAGGTCACAACAGCAGATGAGGTTGCATTGATCGAGCTACGGTCTGCAGCCGTAGCTGCAGCCGTTGTTGCAGCTTCCAGGACTGACGCTCCAAAGTAGAATACGAAGGCAACAAAATGATAGACAAAATCCTGCAATTAAAACAGTGACCATTACATACAGCACTCTGGTGTAAGAGAAAAAGATAAAAAGCATTAATTACTTGGAAATCTTGCTGCTGTATAACACCATTCACACATATATAAAATATATATAAAAACATTCACGTCTATCAATCTCGTCCAAACTGTGGTTGATTACAAGCCATTTGAACCCCCGTCCCGTCAATTCAATAACTTTTCCTCAGCCCTTCAAAAGCTTTTTAATCCTGCCTACCCCAAAACCCAGTCAAAGTTTGAAGCATTAAAATGGTTTAAGTCAAGAGAACATTGTAAAACACTGCCCTTGAAGTTCTAGCTGTTAGTGTTGTTAAATGAATTTAATTAGAGGCAGAAGACAGGTAGGCAATATTTGAACTGTGACATGTTATGTTCAAAAGCAGGCCGAAAAACACTAACATTCAATATCTCCAGGATTAGCCCAAGGCTCAATTTGCTCACTTCAGAGGGGTAAATGAGTCTAGACAAATCAAGGAAAAATGTTCAAAGTAGTCTATACAATACTAAATCATTTTGCTCAAAGGCAAATGTGGAAATTGAACTTCCCAGCAATGTAAGATATGTGAAACCTTAAAAGGTCATAGCCATGTACGCTTTCCAAAGATCAGCTGGCAGACTAATCTGATGTAAATATTAATAAAGTGTTCCATTAAAAGATTTTATCTTGACAAACCTGCTCAGTCTTACTCGAAATATTATTTCAAATTAAACTCAAACAATTAGTCAGAAACAATCCGTTCAAAAAAGGCTTAATTCTATCATATGTTCTTTTTTAAGTAAAATAATTTTCACTCAGATAACCACATTCATTCATTGTGTGAGCAAGTCATCATGTGCCTGCAGTTACCACTTGACTAATTTCTCTTGTTCTTGAAATTAGAGAAAGTATTTTGGACTTAGTGTTTTCAAAATTCCTATTCAATGGACATGACAAAGTCATTCCATGCCCAGGGGTTTTGATCCACCAAAAACTAAGCATTCCTGTGCAGCAAACATAAGGTGACAGAACAAGATAAATTAGTAACATAGAATCTAAATTAAAATAAACAGAGGAAGAGTAGATCATTCAGCCTTCAAGCACGCTTGGTCATCTATCTCAACACCATACTCCCACAATGTTCCCGCATACCTTCTGTCATTAATAGCTGGAAATCTATCAGTTTCTGTCTCGAACTTACATGACGACTAGAGCTGGATTCACCAGTGTGAACGAAGTTCCTCTTCATCTCAGTCCTAAATGGGCTTACCTTTTATTCTAAAGCTATCACCTGATTCTAGACACCACAACTAGGTGAAACATTCCTTTCTGCTTCAACACTGTCTATTCCTTTAGAATTTAAACTTTTGAGACAACTTTCATTATTCTAAACTCCAGGGGATACTGGCCCAGTCTCCTCACTCTCTCCTCGCAGGATGGACTCAATTCCACAAATCTACCTGGAGAACCTTAGCTGCACTTCCTCTAATGTATGTGCGTCTTTCCTTAGGCAAGGGGGCAAGACCAGCAGCTGACTCTCACCAGTTTTCCATGGAATTAAAGCAAGAGTGTGTTGCTACTCTACTGAAATCCTCTTGCGATAAAGGTTAACACATACCAATTGCCTTCTGAATAGCTTGCTACACATGCATGCTAGCTTTCTGCGATCTATGAACCAAGACATCTAGATTCCTTTGCACATCAACACTTGTTAACCTCACCCCTTACGAAAATAGTCTGCACCTCCAATTCCCCAAAGCGAATAACCTCATACCTATCTGCATTATACTTCCTTTGCCATGCTCTTACTCACTTCAGCATGCTTTTTTTTTTGAATTCCTTCATCAACCTTCCTGGGTTGGGCCAGCATTTATTGCCCAGCTGTAACTGCCCTCAAGAATGTGGTGTGCTGTCATCTTGAGCTGCTAAAGTCCACCAAATTGACCTTAGCAGTTCAAGAAAATAGCTCACCACACCCAAAATGCCATTAGAGAAGGAATTGCAAGATTCTGACTCAGTGACGTCAATAGTGGTGAATTCAGCAATGATAGTGTGATTGAATGTCAAGGATGAAGTTTTGATTCTCATGAAAGGTTCATTGCCTGGCATTTCTGCAGCACGAATAACACTTGTCATTTGTCAGCATTTGCCTGGACACCATCTAAACCTTACTGATTCAGTATGAGGGGTGAGAAATAGCACCAAACATTATGCAGTGAACACACCAACTTCTGACTTTATGATAGAGTGTAGAGATATTCTACTGCAGAGAGAACTGACCTCCAACCTAATGATTATTTTCCTTTGTGAGAGGTCTGACTCCAACTAGGAAAGAACATTTGCCCCAATTCCATGTGAGCACACAAGAGACACAGGCAATGAGACAGAGAGCGAGAGCTGTTCAGGTTCTATGGAAGTTGTAGGGTCCCCAAGTGGAAAATGAGATGCTGCTTTTCCAGTTTGCACTGAGCCTCACTGGGGCAATGCAGCAAGCCCAAGACACATGTTGACCAGGGAACATGATGGCATGTTGAAATGGCAGGCAACTGGAAACTTGAGATCATTTTTTGGGAAGAACGTAGGTATTCAACAAAGCAGTTGCCCAGTCAGCATTTCATCTTCCAGTGTACAGGAGACCACATTGCGAGCAGCAAGTACAATAGGCTAGGTTGCATCAAGTGCAGGTAAATTACTGCTTCACCTGGAACAGTTGGTGGGGTGCAGGCAAGCAGAAGGGGGTGGAAGACATTGCACCTTCTGTAATGGCATGCAAAGGTGCCCTGGGGTTATGGAGAGGTGTACAGAGGAGTGAACCAGAGTGATCCCTGAAAAGTGCTGATAAGGAAGGCAAGGGGAATGAGTGTCTGGTGGTGGTGAAAATGGTGGCTCACGATCCTTTGCACGTGGCTGCTGATGGAATAGAAAGTGAGGACCAGACAGCCTCAGGTGTTGTGGGATGGAAGAGATAAGAAGAGGGCAGAAGTGTGGAAAATTATCAAACCCAGGTTCCATCTCCACCTATCTGCTCACTTCTCCCCCCATCCACCATGCCTTCAGCTTATATACCATCTTTCCCTAGCTACTATCAGTTACGAAGTGGGGGGTCAGTGGACTCAATGCTAACTCTGCTTTCGCTCCATAGATGCTGCCAGATCTGCAGAGTCTCACCAGCATTTTGTTTTTGTTTCCTAATTCGAACATCTACAGTTCTTTGTTTAATTTTACTTTTCAGAAAATGTACAACTTGTTAAGTTTAGTCCACTGCAGTAATGCTTTGCACATTGAATGCCAAAATAACATAAGACTACCAATGGAAAAGATCAAGGTGAATTGATTATTAAAACTGCAAAGCCATAGTTGGATTATGTACAGTTTCAAGCTTCACTTTATATCAAGAATCTTAAACAAATAAGGAGATTATGATTCACAAATTTCTACCTGCAGAGAGAAAATAGTAATACCAAGATCACTTAAAGTTGAGATCATTATCAGAACAGTTAGCACTCGAAAGAGATTTAAGAAATAAGGTTTAAAAAAAACTTAAGGTAGGCAGGCACATGGTAGGTAGAAACAAAATATTTGCAAGTTTAATTGTCTTAGAGTGGCCAATTCTGATTTTACCATGTGGCAATTAGATGACATTAAGTATCTCTGTTTCACCATGACTCGAATACAATAAGACTTTGTTTTTGTGAGATGAACAGCAATTTATAGATTAAAAAACACAATGCAAAGATAATTAATATCTCTCAGTATCAACCGCAAAAGGTCAAGTAAATGCAGCTGGTGCTGATCAATGAGCAAAAGCAAAATACTAAGGATGCGGGAAATCTGAAATTAAAAACAGTGGAGAAACTCAGCAGGTCTGACAGCATCTGTGGAGAGAGAAATGATAGAGTCCAGTGTTACTGTTCTTTGGACAATACAAGGTAACAATACATCAACATGTAGGCAAATATTGGGTTACAATTTTGATTGTTGTGTCTAATCATAAAACCACAAATCGTAAAGCTACAAATCAACTCATGGACTCCATAGTCATAGTGTGCATTAGACCTGTGAGAGGAAACTCAATCTGCAGGATCCCCTTATCCTATATGATACAAGTTATTCTGTATTTGGTTAAGTGGTCCCAAGTCAATATTTCATTCTTCAATATTTCCTTCCACACATGCATAATTATCCACTCAAGTTGAAATTCTTTCCAATTTTCAGGGGTGGTTGCTGAAATTGATCTAGATAAGTGAGTCATTAAGGAAACTTAGATAATAAGTCTTGTAAAAAGCTTCAAATCTGCTTATATGGGCATTAAAAAAAATGATATATTATTGAACCTATTTTTGTTCTTATGGTTTTAAAAGTTCAACCCATATCTGTCCAAGTTTACAGAATTTGGAGCATTGCCACCAGGCTAAACATTAAAGGGTGGAAATGAAGAATCTTGCTTCTCAACACTTCCCAGCAAGGTCTGCAAAAAACCAGATAGATGTTAGGAAAAGGCTAGGATGGGTGTATTAATGTTTAGCCTCAATCAAGACTCACTATATCCAAACATGAGTCATAAGGGGTCATCGGTGCATCACTACTCATGGAATTGAACTAACATGAATCAGCATATTTAGAATCAGCTGTACAGCGCAGAAACAGACCCTTTGGTCCAACTCGCCCATGCCAACCAGATATCCTAAATTAATCTAGTCCCATTTGCCAGCATTTGGCTGCTATCACTAAATCCTTCCTATTCACATACCCATCCAGATGCCATTTAAAATGTTGCAATTATATCAGCCTCCACCATCTCCTCTGGCAGCTCATTCCGCACGTGCACCACCCTCTGCATGAGAAAACTGCCCCCAGGTCTTTAAATCTTTCCCACCCTCAGCTTAAACCTATGCCCTCTATTTTTGGACTCTGCTACCCTCTGAAAAAACCTTTGCTATTCACCTTATCCATGCCCCCTGTGATTTTGTAAACTTCTATAAAAGGTCACTGTTTACTAAAAAGGGAAGAAAATTAGAGAAAGCATTGATTGATGGAGCCAACAGATAGCCGAGTAGGAAATGGTGATTTGGCAAGGTGAAAATCATTTTAGCCCCATTGGGACTTATTTCTGGAATATAAAGAGGAAGAGGGAGAGCATAATAATCGAAGCTGAAGAAACAGAGGCTGGGGTTCGACTCCCCAACCCCTCCTATGCTGGTTGCTGGGGGCAAGTTTGTTGACGAAACGTTCCAAATGGATAGAATATGATATACTATTTTCTGATATGTGTTCTTGTTGAGTTTGTGGGGACAATCAGACGGTGGCTCAGTGGTTAGCACTGCTGCCTCACAGTACCAGGGGCCCGGGTTCGATTCCAGCCTTGGGCGACTGTCTGTGTGGAGTTTGCACATTCTCCCTGTGTCTGTGCGGGTTTCCTCCAGGTGCTCCAGTTTCCTCCCACAGTCCAAAGATGTGTAGGGTAGGTGGATTGGCCATGCTAAATTGCCCGTTGTGTTCAGGGATGTGTGGGTTACAAGGGGACGGGTCTGGGTGGGATGCTCTGATGTTCGTGTGGACTTGTTGGGCCAAAGGGCCTGTTTCCACACCGGAGGGATTCTATGATGGGAAAATTGCTACAGAATAGGACCATCAGGAGGCACGAATAAAGATGAAATGAAAGAAGACTAATCTATAAAGTTTGCGGCTCCTTGTCTTTAATTTAGATTGGGAGAGATAATGAAACCCTCAATGATGTAGTAAAACAATTCAGGGTACCTCAGCTAGTGTGCAGCGATTGGGATGAGGACAGGAGGTCCTTTCAACTAAAGTAACACTCCCCTACCTTATTACAATCCTTCTCAACAAACAACATTCTATTTACCTGTCACGTGTTCAAATACCAACTTTGTGACATTCATGTACCAGAAAGAGATCCCTTTTCTGTGATTTTCCATTTCATTGGTATACTTATTTTCTATCCTTGGTGCCAATGTGGGCAAATGCACATTTTCCCACATTATACTTACTCTTTTCCCTACTCGCAACCTATTTATATCCCTATTATGTAGGCTCCTCGCATCCTCTGCACAACTTGCTCTCCCATCTATATTTGTCACATTAGCAAATTTTGCCACAGTAGATTATTGGCTGCCAAACCTCCCTCGAACATTCTCTAATCCTTCCGAATCAGCATGAATCTACCAGTGGCCAAACAATCATTCCAGCAAGAGGTCAGGACTGGCCACCTGCCAATCACAACCCACACTCAAGTACGACTCCATTTTCTACATCACTAGGACTAATTAATTGCTGTGTGCACTCAGGTACTCAATCTTCTCTAATGCAGGGCCAGACTGACGGCCCATGTTCAGGTACCATTATATGCCCTCTTTTTGATAAACCTTAACATTTCCATAATTTTTTTTCTATCCCTCCTTCTAGTTTCACCTGCTTATGCCACATCGTGTCATGATTTTCCATTATGTTGCTTCTGCCACCATCTCCTGGAATATGTCCAGCCAGAATGGTGATCTTACCAAACATTCATTCCCATTGTAGATATCCAAGTCAGGTGGTAACTGAACTTGGGTTGTGATTGGCTGTCGGCCAGTCGCAATGCAAAAACAAAAGTCAAGTGGTACCTAAGCAGAGGCCGTGATACAGTACATAGATGAGGCCTCAACACTGATCCCTTTGGCACCACATTAATTACAATTTTCCAGTCCAAAGATGACCCAGTTACGCCCATCTCTGCTTCTTCTTAGCTAACCAAATCCTCCTCGATCCATGCTAAAATGTTACCCCCTAGACCATGTGTAGAAACCTCTGTGGTTGCACGTCATACCCTTTGGAAATCCAAGTACATCATGTATGTAAGCTCTCCTTTATCTACTCTGTTTCCTATTTTCTCAGAAAATTAATAAATCAAGCATGATTTTCATTTCAAAGAGCCATGTTGATTCTAATTACATTAAGATTTTCTAGAAGCCATGCCATAACTTCCTTAATAACAGATACTCTAAAATTTCCCAATGACAGGCATTAGTCTACGTGGCCTGCATTTTGTCTCCTTCCCCTCTTAAAGGGAAGAGTTACATTTGCTATTTTCCAATTCGATAGGACCTTTCCAGATCTAGGGAATTTTGGAAAATTATAACTAATGCATTGACTAACTCAGCAATCACTTCTTTTAAGACCCTAGTCTAAAATGAGATCATGAGACATGTCAGGCTCTCATTCCAGTAGTTTTCTCAGTACTCCTTCCCTGATGAACGCAATTACCTTAACTTACTTCCTTCTTTCACCTCTTGATTTTCCAGTCCTTTTGGGAGGTCATTTTCATAATCTAAACGTTCCACCATTTCCTTACATCAAGATTATTTCCCCAGACTCACTTTCTAGAGAAAAGCCAAAAGAACTGCAATGCTGTAAATCAGGAACAAAAACAAAGTTGCTGGAAAAGCTCAGCAGGTCTGGCAGCATCTGTGAAGGACAAAACAGAGGTAACGGTTCGGGTTCTGAGCTTTTCCAGCAACTTTGTTTTTGTCACTTTCTACAGAATCCACATTCACTTTGGTTACTCCTTTGCTTTGCAAATTAGAAACTTATTCCTCAACAGAAAACCACTCCAAAAGAACTGTGCATGTGAACAGAGCTGGGAACAAACAACCAAGCCTGTACAGATCTCTTCTACCTAAGAAGTGGAGTCCAGCACCTGAAGAATCTAAAGCTGTCCCTCCTGCACCATCTCTCCAGCCGTGCATTCACCAGCTCTATCTTACTTTTAGACCCAATGACGTGCAGCACAGTGAGATCCAGAGGCTACCACCTTCAAGGTCCAGCCTTGCAGTTCTCTTCCAAATCCATAAAATCTGGCTGCACAACCTCACCCTTCTTTCTACCAGTGTCATTGGTACTGATATGGATCACGATCAGTGGCTGACATCCTACCTCAAACCGCTCTGCGGTCAATGAAACCCTGTCCCTAAAACCAGGGAAGCAATTCTGGATTTTGCAACAGCAGAAACACTTCTCCAGGACAGAATAGCAGAACATCCAAGATTGTCACTTATCTCCCAATAACGCCAATGAAACATTAAGAAAAAAAGCAAAATACTCTAGATGCTGAACATCTGAACTTAAAACAGATCTTTATTTCTGAATTCCAACATCTGCAACATTTTTATATCTGCCTATATCAACAGAATTCAGACAAAATGGGATTGGGGTTGTCTAGGATACCATCATCAAAAAAGGATCATACATGAATACTCACCATTTGTAAGGATATTCAGTTCCAACAAAATCATACAACAGTGACTAAACTACTGCTTCAGGCAGAGCATTAGGATGACTCAAGTAATAACGAACATATGATTGCAAAAGGTAGGCAATGGAGTAACCTTAATGTGTATTTTTAAAATTGAGCTTTCAGAAGCAAGAAAATTTCAATGTAAATAAGCAGTTTCATGACACAACATGCAGCACACCCATAAAATTTAAATACAAACAAACCACGAGTAACCATCTTTTCACCTAGCGGTTTTAATTTTAAAAGGCTAACAGGAAGCAGGATACACCAATTTTAAAAGTGGAAAAGTGCAGCGATCATGAGTGAGAGTCAAGAAAGCTAGAGAGAGATCTGTGGGCAGAACGTCAATCTGGAGGTGGGGGGGCGGGCGGGGGAGAGAATGGACAAAGGGCAAAAAAAAATACACAAACAGGAAACTGCTATATTTTCACAGAATCCCTACAGTGTGGAGGCAGGCAATTCAGCCCATCAAGTCCATCTGAACAGCATTTCAACCAGACCCACCCCCTACCTTATCCCAGTAACCCTGCATTTTGCACGGCCAATCCACCTAACCTGCACATCTTTGGACTGTGGGAAGAAACCCACACAGACATGGGGAGAACGTTCGAACTTCACAGAGATAGTCACCTGAGGTTGGAATGGAACGTGGGTCCCTGGTACTGAGGCAGCAGGGCTAACCACCAAGCCATTGTGGCACCCGATTCCGTACCAGTGGTTTCTCAAAAAGGCAATTTTTTTTTTTTTTAAATAATCACAACAGTCCCTCTTGCAGAGGAATTCCTTAGTATAAATTTCAGAAGTTTAGCAGAAAATAAATCTGCTGCAACATCTTGCTCTGTTTTACATTTCCTTACCTTAGTTCACTTCCCTTCAAGTCTTTTTCTGCTTGACAATATCACACATTTTCCTTTCTCCACACCAAAACAGAATCATAAATTTGTCACAGCATAGGAGGCTACTTCGCCCATCATGCCCAAACATTAATGAACATTGATATTCTGAAAATAACTTCCTTTAATTGCTTTCTTCAAATTGTAACTGGTCTGTCTTGTAAAACTACTCTCTAATACTTCGAATCATTCGTTATGTCACCTAGGTACTGTTATAGACACCCTTGAAATGTATTAAGAAGGTAGACTAGATGCCCACTTTTACTTTAAAGAAGGTACATTTAAGGTGCTGTGTTCCAAATGAAATTCCACTGGTCAACCTACTTGACATTAAGCAAGCACAATTTATTCAAATTCTGTAGTTAAAAATTTAACAAGAGAGGGGAACCTGGGATAACTTGACTCTATTGGAAAATTTAACAGACCAGTAGGTTATTTTGCTACTAAACTGTATTTGTTCCAATATAGTCACATCCCATAAACACCTTTATAAAAAGCAAATTCAGAAAATAGATTGAATCACAGAACTCCCATAGCAGGCAGAGAACCCTCAGCTTTTGGCTGTAACCTAGAGGTGGAAAGAATAGCTTTCATTTCAAGACCCCAACAGCAACTGATGAAAGCTGAACAAAAATCGTGGTTCTGCGGGTGGGTGCTTGTCCACACCCACTCAGCCTGCTTCTACTGTTCCAACTTTTATATACAAAACAAAAACACTCCGGGCTTCACAAATTGTTTATCTTCCTGTGGACACCTCGTCACATGTCCCCCAATCTCTCTAAAAGAAACCAGAACAAAATACCTCAAAGTCACATTATCGTCACAGGTACCCAATATTAGTATGCTACGCAAACATTGCAAGGGTAATACGGTCTTCAACCAATGCTTACATCTGTATTTTCCTGCAGGGGTTACTGAATAGCAACATGCAGGGGAAGAAGAAGAAAAAAAACTGGGCTCGTGTTCTTTCTTAACCTAGGTTTGCTGACATGATTATGTTCAAATTGACCAAGATATGACCACTAAATTAGCACAAACCAGGAATCAAACTGGCAATTAGTTTAGCTACTCATGGTGACTGTAGCTTCTACTTTTTGAAGTTACCGTCCAATTCCTTACCCATCTACATATCAGATCCACACGATATGAGCTCAGCAACCAACTCATCCATCACTTGTTATGCCAAACCGAATACATGTTCCAATTATGCTGCACAAAACTGATGGATAATGGAACCACAGATGTGGTAAATGTGGACAAATACAATTTGGTTAACTGTGTACCTTCAAAACACAAGTGCCATCATGCTGATCTTATTTTCATTTGAGATTTTATCATTGATCAATAAACAAGAGCCAGCACCAATGGTCTTGCCTCGTACAATTACATTTCAAGCAAAATAGAGGACTTCTAACATAGGAAGGACATACCTTACCAAAACCAAACCCACGTATAATAATGCAAATGACTGATTTTACCCAGCACTGAATAGTGACATTTAATCAAGCTTCCATTGCCAAAAAAGAGTTAGTTACAAGGGCATGGGATAGATTTCACACTTCAGGACAACCCTTAAAACCTATTACAGGTATACCTCGTCATATTTGGACCATCTGATACAAACTGTATTGCTGACACACAAATACATGTTACTGATACCAACATTGAGAGGTGGGGGCTTAATCCTGAACAGTACCAAATCATTTTAGATCAGGTACATTTCACAACAGTATTACATGTCTTGCTGGATGGATCTCATTCAGTGTTTGACTGGAGATCCCTGCATACCACAGGTAAGTGTCATTGTCATTAGGACAGAACTTTTATACTGAAAATAATTTATAATGCACATGTTTTATCCATACATAAGGGATCATGAACTCAACTATTACAGTTGAAGGAGCCAAAAGACTGCACTTTAATAAATCAGCTGATATTGGATATCCATTACTATTTAACACTAGAGTGTTTCTTTTCAATCATCAAACATTCACAATTAAACAATGGGTAGTTTTAGGGATTAACAAAAAGAATAACTAGCATTCCTACGCTGAGTACTAGCTCTTTCTTTGAGTCTAGGACAAGGGGTCAGAATTAGCCATTTAGGACGGAAATGATAAAAGACTTATCACTCAATGTTGTGAATCTTTGGCTTTTGTTCCCCCAGGAAATCGGAGGAAGATCACTGAGCATATTCAAGAATGAAATGAATAGAATTTTGGACACTGAGAAACAAAGAACATAGGAAAAGCAGAATTGATATAACATTAGTTGCAATCTTATTCAATGGTGCAGCAGGCTTGGAAGGGGTGGGGAAGAGAGAGACCAAATCTCTGCACTTAGTAATATCTCATTTTTCCAGGGTCCCTGAACAAAGGTACAGTCAATGAATCAGAGGCCTACAGTACAGAAAAAAAGGCCCTTTGGCACATTGAGTCTATGCTGGTCAAAAGAAACACTTAACTAATCACATTTTCCAGCAGTTGGTCCACACCTTGTGTAAAAGTAAAATTAAGACAAACAAAGAGCTGAGTCACAGAGGCAGGACCTGCATTGAATTGAAGTTGGAACTAAATTAGCTCATCTTAACTAGAGCTACAACTGAGTTACTACATGTAGTCTGTTTGCTGCCATCTAGAGAAGAGGAAAACAATGATCTTGATCAACACCTACTGACTTCTACTATAACGTGAATGTGGAATCATCAGTGGCTGACAAGATTGACTTTTATCTGTGAAGTGGTCTCCTTTCCTCCTCAGTGTTGAATAGCTTAACAGCGGTCACCAAGAAAAAACCCTTTTTGAGATACAGGAAGTGAGCTTGACCTGAAGTTCCCTCTGCACTTGCACTGCCACACAGGGGATCTGGGAGCAAATTAAGCTGCATGGTTTAATAGATTGTGAAACTTTGGCCATAAGTTTTAATTTTGTAAGTTTAGTTGTAAATCAGTTTATAAAATGGAAATTTCTATTCTAACCTTTCCACATGCGAATGGGTGTGGAAATTCAGGTTACATAGGTGTGGCACTTTGGCTTCTGCCATGCACACAAGCCTTATGAGCAAATTTGATTACTTTATACATACTTCTATTGAAATGCTTTTGGCTCTGCTTTGCCCAACCACAGTTTATTAATTGCTCTTAATTCCATACTTCTATTTGGATTGATTTCCAAGTAATTAACAATATCAATAGTTCCAGCTCTAACTTTTGTTTAAAAAAAATTCACCTGTACCTTCTCAGGTTTAGCTTGTGTCTTGTTACCCAGTCAAGTCTACTGTCACATCACCGTGGTATTTTCTTAACCAAATTCCTGGCTCAATCTTTCACTATTCCTTTATTTTCTGATAGGATTGAAGCCCTCTTGAATATACTAGATTCTCAATGGCCTTAGTATCATTAAATAGTCAAGACAGATATTGCTATTCCTTCACAAGAAAACACAAATACCCCACTATCTTCTTGAGGTCCTTCCACAGTGTACCTGCTTGGGGCTCATCCTCTGAATGAGTTTCTCATTTCATTTTCACCCACTTACCAACGGATTCTGCTTTAAAAGCGACTAACCGCTGTCCTTCACACTTCTCCTTCCAGCAGGTTTGTTCACTTGCTAACAAGGTTTTGGTCAATGTCTATGTAGATGCCTGCATTATGACCCTGAAAATTTGGGAAATGAAATATCACCTTGCTCCCAGTAGATTTTTAAAAAAAATCTCGACCTATTCCATCATTCAATAAGATTGTGGTTGATTGTGACTAAATCCTACACATCTGGTTTTGCCTAACATTCCTTGATACGTTTAGTAACCAGGAATTTCAGTTCCAGATTTAAAACTAATAGTCAACTAAATGTAATTAGCAGAAGATAACTCCCAACTTCTACCATCCTAATTGCAGAAGCATTCTCCAGCTTCACTCCTTAAAAGACTAAACTCAATTTTTGTTTCCCCCTCGGGTTTGTTTCTACGGTTTGGGAATTCTGTTTCTATTTACCATAGATATCTTTCCTAATATATTAGGAATCTTCCATCACATCATCCCTTAACCTTCTAGACCCCAGAGAATGCAATCCTAGTTTGTGTAATCTCTCGTGATAATGCAACATTTGGGATCCATGTATCATTTTAGTATATGCGTACTTGCAATTTCTCCTTAAAACGTAGAGACTAGAACTGGTTGCAATAGTCTAAGTGTGCTCTAATCAGAACTTTGTATGACTATAACAGGAATTTTACTGTCTTGTGTCCATGTCTTTCAGATATGAAAACCAGCTTCAATTAGCTTTTCTTAAAAAATAATGACTTTGTAGAAAGCAACAGGAATAGGCCATTCAGCCCCTTGAGCTTGTTCCATGACTCAATGAGATCATAGTTGATCTGAGGCCCAACTCTGCAGAAAGGCTTCCTGATTATCTCCCCAGAACATTCTCACCCCAATTCGTAGACTATGTCCATAACTTTATAAATGCGTTACCTTAACTGTGCATTGTTCAAAGCCTATTTTTTAAAGGTATATAGAAAGTACCCTGATATACCAAATTCTGAAAATAGACAAATTCACAATTGCCTATATTGAAAACAATTTGCCTCAGCTTTGCCCGTTGATACCATCTATCAATCCTCCCCCCTCCTCTGTTTGTCTCTAACACTAACTCTAACCCTAACGCTTACCCTGACTAACCCAAACCCCAAACCTAACCGGAACTCTTATCCATAGCCCTAAGCCGAACCCTAACCCTAATTCCTACCAGGGGATCTCCCATCATGGTACATCATACTCACATCATAGCTGGTCTGCAACCACTCGGATACTTATTATCCAATTAGATTGAACTTTTTTTTCCTACTGCCCTCCACATTGCCTTCAAGTAGAGATATCTGTGGCACCTCAGTTGTTACTAATTACAATATTCACTATCTCTGCTTTGAAACTTCATCAGTAACATTTAGAGACATTCCCTTGTTCACCACTTTAGTTATTCCACATTTGAATCTCCCCAGTTAGGCTCGTAGCCTTGACTCAACAATGAACTGGCTCTAAAATCAAATTAAATGTGTGAGTGGGGTGCCTTTTTCAACCGTAATGTTCTCAAACTTGAGGCCTGAGGATCAAAATTGTTTTAGAAACCAAAGACTGACTAAAAAAAGGTAAAAAAAAAATGAAATACATGTAGTAAATTAGTAACGAATGGAAAAACACTACATTAAAAGAAAGAGAATAGCTAAAGTAAGCGTCAGTAGCTTAGAAAGAAAACATTGTGAATAAGGAAATGGCAGAACTATTGAGAAAGCACTTTTTTTCTGTCTCCACAGTATAGACAGAAGCTATATTGTGGAAAGAGTGTAACTTAATGGTCTAGAGCTAAGAATAATAAAATAAAAAGCTAAGTGATGGGAAGAAAAAGATTACGAGAGAAATTGAAGGGGCTAAAATTTGACATATCTTCAGGACACAACATTCTAGTGTTCTAAAAGACAGCTGCAGAGATACTGAATATACTGGAAACAATTTTACAAAATTCCCTAGATTCTGGAAGAATCTCAGCACATCGAAAGTTATTGAATGTATTACTGCTAATCAAGGAAGGACAGTGAAAATGATCAGTGACAAGTCAATGTGGCTTCAGTGATTGGGAAAGTATTCAAATCTATGATTTGGGCATTCTTTGCAATGCACTCCAAAAGATACACTGATTTATTTTTAAATTGATGCACATTTCTTGGAAAGGGAAGTCCTGCTTGACAAACACATTTCAGTTTTTTTTGAGTATAAAACCAGTAGGATAAATAAAAGAGGAAGCAGTGGCAGTGGTAATGTCGTTATACAAGTCATCCAGAAGTGCAATTTGATGCTATAGGTACAGGGCTCAAATCCGACCACGGCAGATGGCAAAATTTGAACTCTATTAATAATATGACATAGTGCACTGGAAACGAAGCCCTGCTATTCTTGGAGTTGTCATAAAAGTTAAACATTTTATCAAAGAATGCAAAGTACCCAATTTACCTGTTGGATAGACCGGGGTTAACAGAAAGCATGGACCAAGTCTCTGTACTTAACAGGAACTATTAGAAATAAATAAGTTTCCATTCACAGGTGAACAGCTACACACTGCTTACATAACTGCTTGATGAAATTCAAAATCCAATACTCATACAAATAGGAAAAAAAAATTGATGTTATAGGTGGAGAGTGGAAAAATAACTGGGGTCGTAGGGTAATTACCCAAGTACACAGAATTCACCGAGATGATCCTTTTGATTGTCTGTTCTTTAATCTCTCATCTACAGGTTCTTTTTACATAAGGTACACTTTTGCAAAGCCTTTAGCTACTGGTTAAAAGCCACAGCTTACAGCAACTGGTGAGGGAAAACAAATGGGCTTTCTTCAAACTTTTAAGTATCCTCCTTGAGAAAGACATACCCATTTGCCCACGAAACAGTCTGTTCACTGTATTGTTCACACCCACAAGCTGCTCATCTACCTAGGAACCAGAGATCTGTCTTCAGGCTCATGGCCTTTGGCATCCACAACTGGTCACAACTCCAGAACAACCAGCAACCTGTTGCTGGCCGAATTTCAGCTTTTACACGCCTGCTAGAACAGGCGTAGAAAAGCTAATACAAAGATAAATGGATAGAGGCAGGGAATAGGGATTATTGGCTGTCACGTTTATGTGGTTCATGTTAGCTGTCTAGCACAGCTAAGTAATTGAATCATCTATTTATAACTTTAATGACAGATGCATTGTTATCTTTTTGTCCAACTTTTCTGACGATAATGAAGTTAGTTGGGAATTCAAGCTGTTCAGGAGGACAGAAGGGCTGCAAAGAGACATACGCGTTTGAATGGACAACAAGGTGGCAGATGAAGATGAACCTCTCGGGAAGTGAGAGGTTATCTACTTTGGTCATAAGATTTTTCTTTCAAAGGGAAAAAAAGCAACTTACAAATGTTAATATTCAGAAACACCTGGGTGCACTTTGTACAAGGATTGCAAAATGTTATCATGCAGGACATGTGCACTTCAAAAATGCCATCAGAAAATACTACAGTCTTACCAAAAGTTTCCTGGCCTGAAACTTCGACTCGCCATAAGCTTGAACTCATCTAAAACTCTACCGCTCATATCCTAACCCACGGCAACTCACTCAGCTCTCGGGATATGGTAGTGCAGTGGCTATCATAAAATCATAGAATCCCTACAGTGTGGAAGCAAGCCATTTGGCCCACTGAGTCCACACTGACTATATTGAACTAGCAATTCATAGGCCTGGATTAATGATTGGAGCGAGTTGAAATCTCATTGCAGCAGCCGGGGGAGGGTAGGGAATAAAAAGCCATTTTTATTCCCGATTACCTTAATTGAAATCTCAGAAATAGTGACCTCAAGTACCAGAATGTCATTAAACACATCTTACTCACTAATGTTTAGAGAAGGAAGTTTGCCTTCCATAACTGTCTTAGTAAAAATGTGCCTCCAAACAATTGTGCCACCAGACACTTATATATCTGCAGAAATGGTCTGGCAAGCCATAACAATATTCTCGAAGATAATCGGGGATGGGCAATAAATGATAATCTCACAGGAACACCTGCATTACACAAAATAGAAAAGTCATCTCTGACCATCCATACTGGTTCCTGGTCTTTACCTTCCCTACTTCTGTAACCCCTAGTTTTAACGACCCTTCAAGAACCTTGCTTACCTCCTACGATATTAACCTTTCACATGTGCACTGGCAACATATGTCTAACCCACATGGCCTCTTCAAGAATTTACATAAAACATCAAATGTTTGAATACCACCTAATGTTATTGTTTTAGCTTGACACTTATGCAAAGCATCTAGCTTGTTTAAGTACATTAAAAACATTATATGAACACAAGGGATGTCCTGTTATACAATTAGAAGCATCAGAAACAGTGGGTCTGGGTTCAAGTTTCACTCTGGAACTCAATAGCCAAGGAAGGGATTTTCAAAACACAGTCAAACAGATTGAATATCAACTTGTAAATCTTTTCAACTCTCAGTAATGCAGACGCTAAGACTGGGCCAGATTCCTGAGCAGCTAGTGTAAAAGAAAATTGAAGTCTTTACCATCAGAATTCAAAGTTCTTGTCGATGATATGCACATAAAAGTGTATATCGCCGTAGCAATTACTTAATTAGTTACTTAGATTTACTTAATTAACTGAATTTATATCTCCACAGCTGCTGTAATGAAATTTGAATTCACTCCAGGTCATTAATCCAGACCTTTGGATTGCTAGTCCAATAAAATGGCCTGAAAACAAACAAATGCTAAAGGTCACAGCAGGTCGGATGGCATCCACGGGGAGGGAACAAGCTATTATTGAGTCTAGATGACTCAGAGCTGACTAAGAGTCACCTAGACTTGAAACATTAGCTTGCTCTCCCCACGGAATGCTGTCTGACCTGCGATCTCTAGCATTTGTTGTTCTCAGTACAGATTCCAGCATCTGCAGTATTTTGCTCCTCCAACAAGATGGCCACTGCGCTAACATATCCCTGCAGCGCAGTGAAAGTTGCTGTGGCTTAGAATGAGCAATATCGGTTTTAGAGGAGCGCAAGTTTATAACAAGTAGAAGTTTCATGCCAGGAGACTCTGGGTAAGGCCACTGCCCTTTGAATTTTTTTTGGGAAGTGCACAAACGCTGTACCTGCATGCTAACAACTGGCTGGCTGACTGACTGACTAATGTGCATCAGATTTATATCACCAGTGCAGGGTTCGATCGCCATTCCAACTAGCATTGATACTCATCGTGAACGTCTTTTCCACCTACAAGCAGTGCAGGTTATGGTGCTGAGAGTCCTTCCTGCTTTCAGGCAGAGACCTTAAGGTGGTGGTAAATAATGGCATGGTATCATTAGAGTATCTCAGATACCTCCAGATATAATTCCCAAGAACCACCCAATGTATAAAAATCAGTCTCAGGTTTTCAGCTATTCCAGCTGGGGTAACTATTGAGGCATAAAATTGTCCTCAGTAACAGAGAGAGCAACAGGAAGGATCAGATTTCTCTCCTGCAATCAGAGAAGGCAGCTTCATGTGGAGACAAAAAGCCTGTTTCATGGCGTCCATTTCTGTGCTGCAGCATCTCCTTTAATAAGGAAGGATTAGAACCGAAGCAAAAGTCTGCCAAATCGATCATCTGCGACATTACAGATTCCTATTGTTATCTTTAGTTCAGGTTCTGAAACTGGCAGTTACAAATCCGAGCAAAATCAGTCTGGAGATGCTCCAACTGCCTGCAATACCACTGTACACCGACAGACTGCTCTACCTTGTAGAGGAAAACAAAAAAAGGTGGTGAAAAACAACAGGTAGCTTCCCTTCGAAACTGCGGGGTTTTTAAGACTTTACCGAATAGCTACATTCCCCACCCCACACAGGGAACTTTTTACCAGTCGACTCCGGGCTACACCTTCACTGATGATGCCCGGGGCGGACGACTTTGCCTAAGTATTGGGATAAACTGCCATTACTCAGTGACAGCGACATTTACTCACAACCAGATTCCAGTCTGTATCCAGTCGGTCAGCCAGGCCGCACAGGTACACGCACAGGTACAGCGTGGAACACAGGAACATAGCGACGGCCACAAACATCACCCAGCCTTGCATCAGAGGCACAGGCACATTGGACGAAGCGACCAAAATCCACACCAAACCTCCGAACAACTTTGGGCAAAACAGAAAGACCAATGTTAGCAGTCAGTGACCAGCCGCTAAGTTGCAGACCTGGGAACAAGTGCTAACTCACAATCTCTAAACAGATGAAAGCTCCGGAGTAGGTCTGCAGAACCGAAATCCCCAGAGGTAGGGTTATCCGAGGAGCTGGGAAAGCCATGGCATTAGAGTTCAGGCCGGGATTTGTAGCAGGAGCCGACATGGTGATGAGCCCGCGGGGATCCAGGCAACTGGCGGCTGAGCCGTACGACAGGTGTAACTGATCCGGGAGTGCGAGCCCCGCCCGGCTCGGCTCAGTCCCGCCCCGCACGGCACAGCCCGGCTCGGCTCAGCCCCGCCCCAGCACGGCACAGCTCGGCTCGGCTCAGTCCCGCCCCAGCACGGCACAGCCCGGCTCGGCTCAGTCCCGCCCCAGCACGGCACAGC
>JAHRHZ010000077.1:14875551-14902867 GCA_024137785.1 Ginglymostoma cirratum | reverse complement strand
CAGTCCCGCCCCGCACGGCACAGCCCGGCTCGGCTCAGTCCCGCCCCAGCACGGAAAGCAAAGCAGAGTCCGACTCAGTCCAGTCCCAGACCGCACGGCATAGCCCCTGCTCAGTCCCTCCCCTCCCGGAACGGCACAGCCTAGTTCAGTCCCGCCCTGCACCGATCCAAAACCCCTCTTGTTCACTGTGCTTCAAGTAGCCCACCTGCAGATTGCTTATAATAACTGGTAGGCGACAGTGAAATTAGCTGCACCATTGGTCTAATTTATGCTTTAACACTATAATCCCGGGTAGGGCAGTATTGTGGTGCAATGATTGGACGTAGCAAGAAGCAAAACAAAAAAATACTCGATTTCTGAAACGAACGCGATCCCTCTGAAAAGTATCAACACACCCATTGTGCCTGATAGAGAAAGATACGGAGAGGGTGGCCTTGATGACGTTTTTAAAGGTCGAATCATATTTCAACCGGATCTGGTAGGATCATAAACGAACAATGTTTAGAAATTTCAGGATTAAGTGGTAAAGCCAGATTTGTTGTAACAGCAACAGGTGTTGTTTGTGGTATCCAGGTAGTATCCAGTTAGGCTTTTAGGGCACTGAAGTTTAATGATACTGCAACACTCTTTTAACAATCATTTCCTTAGACTATTAAAAGTAGGAGCAGAAGTAGGGTATTCAGTTTGTGAAATCCACTTTCCATTCAATGAGGCTGTGGTTGATCTGATAATCTTCAACTTCATTTTCCGGCCTTTTCCCAATAACTTCTCATTAAAAATCACCTGAGCCTCGAATATACATCCTGTGCAGTAAATAATTCCATGGGCTGAGTACCAGCTGAGAGAAGAAATTCCGTCTCATTTCTGTCCTAACTGGCCAACTCGCTACTCTAAGATTATTCTCTCTGGTCCTAGGCTGCCCCTCAAGGGAAACAAGCTCTCCGCATTTACCCTAACAAGCCTCCTAAAAATTTTGCACGTTCCAATAATGTCACCTCTCATCCTTCTAAACGGGGATCAGTGCTGGGGACACAACAGTTTACAATACATGTTTGAATGAAGGAAGTGAATGTACTGTAGCCAAATTTGCAGATGTCAAAATTAAGTGGAAAGGTAGGTCGTGAGATGGATATAAGCAGTTTACAGGGAAGATTGATACAGTGTGGAGTTGGAGGAACACAGCAGATCAGACAGAATCAGAGGAGTAGAAGAGTCAACGTTTCGGGCCTAGACCCTTCAGTCAGACTGGGGAGGGGAATGGGAGCTGGGAAATAAATAGAGACGAGGGGTGGGGCTGGGAAAAGGCAGGTGGGATGAAGGTGGGTGGATGCAGGTAGGGGTAGTGGAGATTGGTCAGTGGGAATGGTGGGGCAGATAGGTGAGGAAGAAGATGGACAGGTTGTGTCTGGTCAAGGAGGCGGGGATGAGTGGGAGGTTTGGACATGGGATGAGGCCGGGAGTGGGGAGATTTATAACCTGGTGAATTCTATGTTTAGGCCATCTGGCGGTAGGCTCCCGAGATGGAATATGAGGTGTTGTTCCTCCAGTTTGCGTGCGGCGTCATTGTGGCACTGGAGGAGGCTCAGGATGGACATGTCACCCAGGCAATGGGAGGGTTGGTTAAAATGGTTAGCGACCAGAAGGTGTTGTTGATTATAGCGTACAGAGCGGCGGTGCTCTGCAAATATGTCACTGAGTCTACATTTGGTCTCACTGATGTAGAGGAGACCACATCGGGAGCAATGGATACAGTAGACCAGGTTGAAGAATGTACAGGTGAACCCCTGTCGGATATGGAAAGTTTGTCCTGTGCCTTGAATGGAGGTGAGAGGGGAGGTGTAGGGACAGGTGTAGCACTTCCTGTGTTTGCAGGGAAAGGTGCCGGGTGTAGTGGAGTTGGTGGGGAGTGTGGAGCGGACAAGGGAATTGCGGACTAAACGGTCCCCAGGAAAGACAGATGGGGGTGGGGAGGGAAATATCTCTTTGGTGGTGGGGTCGGATTGTAGGTGGAGGAAATGGCGAAGGATGATGCACTGGATGCGGAGGTTGGTGAGGTGGTATGTGAGGACAAGGGGGACTCTGCCTTTATTTTTGTTGGGGGGAGAGGATTTGAGGGTAGAAGTGTGGAAAACGCAAGAGATGCAGTTGAGGGCATTTTCAATCAATGGAAGGGGGAAGTTACAGTCCTTGAAGTAGGAGGACATCTGGGATGTCCAGGAGTGGAATGCTCCATCTTAGGAGTAGATGCAACGGAGGTGAAGGAGTTGGGAGTAAGGGATCGCATTCTTGCAGGAAAGTTGGTGAGAGGAGTAGTAGTCAAGGGTTTGAAATAGATGACGAATCACTGACATTCAGCATCTACGTAGCGACTATCCAAATTAGATACGGCTAACAATGTTGGGAGATGTATAAGCATCGAGTTGAGGGGCTTCTGGTCTGGGATTGTCCAGTTAGGTCTCTCAAGGATGTGGGCTGTGGTCAATCTGTTGAGTCTATCAGAGGATCTAAGGGGGTGTGGGGGAATGCTGCAGTGGGAAAGAGACTCAGCAACCTACTCTTTGGGATTTGCGGGTGCAGACTGTGGGGGAGGGTTGATAACAGTTATGAAAGGGTGGGGGGAGCAAAATGTTTGTAAGGAACAATGTGATAATATGGTGGGAAAGATTTTATATGGGAGAGGGCTTGTCTATAGTCAGTACCCTGGCTTCAAGGAAGGGTCAGTATATGGCTACACATGTCATGGTCACCTTGTAGGGCAGGGGCTGCAGGAGGAAAGTTGGGCTGGTGCGGATTCCTTTTGATGGGTTGGGTGCAGAGATGAGCAGGTGACATTCCTATGGAGTTCACAGAAAGGGGCATCAGTGACATGTAGAGGTGGAGGCAGGAAGCCACTGCCCGAAGAGTGCGGACAGTTGGACTCGACACTTCTGGACTCAAATTGACAAGGAAAGAATCAGGATGTTGTCAGGTTAGGGCCAAAGGTGTCAGCAGCACCAGTTGTCCTCTATATGGCTTGTTCCCCTTGCTTCTAGATACTGGAGAGAGCTGTCACTGCAGACATCGATGCATGAATATCCTGTGTGGTCATGACTCTAGGCACCATGATGGCGCCCAGTTAATTTGTGGTTGCAAAGACACTCAAGGAAACAAATATACATTCAAAATAATGAAGCTTACACAAATGAAAATTCGTATACAGTACAATGACACCCATGCCACTAAGTAGGTTTTCGTCTTTCTCTCCCTCCCACTGTGTCTCAGTGTAGTTCCTGGTGCTGTAGCAGGAGTGGAGGGAAACTACTCAGCAGTAGAGCCTGTTAGTCCTGGAGGTTTGGTTGGGCTGCATTTGTATCTGGTCAGGCTGACGGTCTTCTGGCCAGAAGCAAATCGACCTTCCTCAGCGTGAACTTCCAAGGAGGCTGTCAGGCAGTGTGGAGATTGAGGACTCAGCCACCTCTGGAGAGTGTCCCGAGGGGAATTCTGTGGGGGCTGTTGGTGTGGTTTCTCCTTGAGCGGAGTGCCTTCTGGCACCAACCTGTCTCCATGTGAGGAAGGTGTACCTGCGGTGCACACTAGGTTCACTGTTCCCTTGTTACCATGCATTTGGTCCCGAGGAGCAATGGCTGGGGCGATGGAGTGAAGTTGGATGTGCATCTCCAGCAGACATTTAAGGGTGTGTTGTTATGCTGTTTGACTCTATGATTTGGCTCTCCGTGGCAACTACAAATCTGTCCATGGGGGGCAGACACACAGTTGCATGACTCCTACAGCCTCTGTGCAATGAGAGCCATTGCCTCTCACATACCTGCCTGCTGCTCCTGTTCCTCCCTGGCTATGTGGATGAAATGCCTGATTGCTGACACCACAGGGCCCTCTCCTCCCTGTGGCCTGGAGTGTTTTTGTCTCAGCCGGCTGCAGAGCTGTCACAATGAGGTTCTCACGAGATTGTGCTCCCAAAATTTCTACAGCTAATGTTCCCAAAGTGGCAGTATCTGAGCTGGAAGGACTTTGGGGTGCAAAGCCTTGCCGATATTTCCTCTGAGGCCACATGGTCCAGGAGGCCTCTTCTGACTGATCCATCCATTTATCCGAGGAGGTAGAGGACATCTGCTGGTATCTGCAAGACGCAAGAGAAGGCACCTCAGCCTGTGGTTAGAATGGTGTGCAATGAATGACACTAACAGGGAAGTTAATGTGCGAGTTGGAATAGAGAATGGTACTTATGCAGTCGGCAGGACAGGGATGCCTCAGCATTCCCATCAGATCCCAGTCTTTTGTGACGGCTACAATTCTGTCCTTGTTCGGAATGAAGAGTCTAACGTCAGGTACACCTCCAGCTGTAAAGAACCTTGCTCCCTCTCGTGGGCTGTCTTCTCTAATAAGACGAGGGTGGGGATTGGGTTGACACAGCTGTTAGTGCCGGTGCAGATAGGAGGGAAGGCGGTGAGGTGATCAGACTGAGTGGGTAGGCAATGCAGGGTTAATTGTATGCGAGGTGTGGGGGGAGAAGTGAGAGTAGGTGAGGGAAGATTTTCCAGGTCACAGCGAGAGTGGCAGGTCATAAACTTTAGTGGGAGGTGGGTGCAGTAGCAAAGAGAGATGATTGTGAGTACGCTGAAAGAACGGTGTGACACTTACCCTGGCAGAGCAGATACCTTTTTATGGCATTTATCCACTCCATTGAGACAGCACTGACCAGGGTGTTAGCCTTAGACCGGGCTGCTGGGGTCAGATGGTGTGGCCTCCTCTGGGAGGAGAACTCCTCTCCTCTGCACCAGGACCTCAGGTCCCCATCAGAGAATTGTGGGTCCCTTTTCTCTGTCTCCTACTTGTTTGAATGCAGTCCATCAATGAGCATGGCAGCTTCAGAATGCCGTTGCTTGTCCAGATGCACAAAGGCTTCTCTAAGGTGGCACAGATGCATGGATGCTGGTTTTATTTGGGGCAATATTTACTGATTGGTTGTCCTGGGAATGGTGTGTGATAGGATGGGGTTAGAATTGGATGTGAGGGTCCCCATTAGGTCAAAGTGGTAGTTAATAAGGTGTAAGATGGAGCTGGTGAGGCAGAGGCAATTCAAGACCATGGTATCTAGGTGATTGAAAAATCCTTCCAACGATACCGATGTGCAAGAGTCCAGACTCAGAGAGGGAATAGCAAGGATGAGAGAATGAGCAAAGAGATTGCACAAGCATACAGGCTTTTTTTTCCCCAGCATTGTGAAAGCCATGAACCTTGACATAAAACTCTGCATGCATGTTGTTTTACCTTTGCCTGGTGCTGTGGAACTTGCCCTTTAACTGGGGCATATAGCAAAGATTGTCAGCTGACAAATACCATATTCACCTGGGTTGATGTAATCCTTGATCACAAAGGTGAAAGTGCGGTGCTTCTGAATTGCTGCTGCAGAAAAACAAACTTGTATTAATTTAGGGAGCTTCAGTTTAAAAATATTGTCAAAAGGGTTTCATCCTTCAAAAGAAAAAAAATTCTGCCTTGCTGGTTGTTCATTATTTGTTGAAGTTAATCATTAATGATTCACACATGTGCTTCTCCTTTCTTTGTGCTGAATGCATTGGAATGTGGCTTTCGATCTACAAGCAGCCACTCCCTGTGAGATTCTAAATCTTTTCAGTGTTGTTGCCTGGGGTTAACCTGGCCATATGGATTAGTACCTGTTGTACAAGGCGCTCCTTGAAAATTTGTAATAAACATCCAATCGTAATCTAATGTTGTGATTCTTCATTTTTTCAATTGAACAGAGAAAGGGTCAATAAACGGATTATTGATGCATATGAGACAGGACTCCTGATGTGTAAGCAGATCATGCTATTCATTTTGGACCAAGTTAGTGGAGTGTAAAAACAGGCTAATATAATAAACATCTAGATTAGACACAGGATTAGGGGAGTCCAGACAACCCTACTTGAACCTGGGGAGTATAAATAACCATGGTTGGTGTGTAATTACGCCATCTATAGATTTTGAAGTTAATCTCCCTATAAATGTGTTTGTTTCTGGTGTCCAGAGTCACTGATTAGACAAATGGAAATTAAAAGTAATTCGGACCTGCCTGATGAGCATTCTTCTTGTGTTTTATTAAATCATATTAAATTGTTTCCTACTTTCCCAGCAGTGCAAAACTTGGAATTCGGAATGTTTGAAAGGCAATTCAAATGAACTCAGCAAAAGCAGTGAAACGTGTCTTCAGACTGGTCCTACCTGTTTCAGTATGGAGCTAGAGAAAAATGTGCATTTTACTTGCAAATACTGTCTCTAGCAGACTCACAATTAAGCCTTTCTCTGTACAATGTAGTTTTTAAAAATAGTTGCAAGTACCTGAAGTGTTGTGAATAGACCTTTTAAAATAAATACCAAACGTTTCTATTTGCAGTCATACATTTTGCACATGGAGAAAGACTTTTTGTCTGGCAAGGGGATAGATTTTATCTTTACTGCCTATGTTGAGTTCAGAAAGGAGAACTCAGCAGGAAGAGTGATCTACCTGTACCTGAGCCAGCTTAATTATCGTTCCACTGAATAGAAGAACTTAATAGCAGGTGGCTTACACATAAAATGAGGTGAGTCACACAACTGGAATATCTAAGCCTATTTTTGATAATCAAGGATATTAGGGATTGAGAAAAATGCAAACTGGATAATGTGAACAGAAGGGTTCCGACCTGAAACTTCAGCTTTCCTGCTCTTCTGATGCTGCCTGGCCTGCTGTGTTCCTCCAGCTCCACACTGTGTTATCTCATGTAAACATTTGCTGTCAATTAAGGTTGCACATGTGCCTAGAGCCTTGGTCCTTAAATACAAGTCCTTGAGTTCCATCTCAGACCCTTTCCCTTTCATGCTACCAGTAGAAGGAATCCCAAATAAGTGTTTTGAAGTGTCATTATTGATAAAAGGAACAGGGATTCTCTTCCCGTGCTAGCCATAATCTATGGTTTATGTGGAAACATGACCATTTCCATGCCCCGTTCAATTTATGACCAATTTAAAGAACACCAACAACGAAGTTATGTGGGTTATTTACACATTCAGGCTGAACAGATGCACACACACTCACACATGCACACACACACGCATACAAAACAGACCGTTGGTGGTAAATGAAAGAAATGTTCAGTGTTTACATTTTTGGCTCAACTTGGAAAGGTGCAGATGATGACATTCATATGAAGAAAGAAGCCTTTTCCACTCTCAGGTTGTAGTTTATCTGAGTTTGAATAGTTGGAATTATTGCAGGATTCCATCAAAGAGCAGGTCTTTCAGCAGATCATGAAGTTGTGTCTTTGTGGCTACCGTACCAGAAAGTCAAGCTCTGTAATGGTAAACTTTTGAGGGAAAGGAATCAGACTGAGGGGCACTCAAAATCTTACAGCCTCCTGGATTTATACAGAAAGATGATACTGTCCCTTAGTGCAGTTGCTGTCTCTTTAGTGTTTTCTGCAGACTGGTAGTTTGAATGAAAAAGGGACAACCTATAAAACATCGCTGCCTGATTCGGTGGTTGCTTAAAGCTTCCCTTCAAGTATAGGTTGGTCTTAATTTGATTAGCCAGATCCTGGGCTTTATTTTCACCTATTCTGCCATAGATTTGAAACCTTTGTTTCTGAAAAGACCCAGGAGTGCAGGATATGTATGTTGGCAGGTACTGTCTGAAATGGGTCCCATTGTATTATCGACACGGTGTGATTTCCACTGGTCCAGTAGAAACAAGAGCCCCCCCACCCATCCTCCCCCAACAGTCACTCATGCACTCACTTGTGCACTCACAATCGGTAACTTTCCGGAAGTTGCAGATAGCTTCTCGAGGTTTAAACATAGAACATAGAACTGTACAGCACAGTACAGGCCCTTTGGCCCACAATGTTGTGCTGAACTTTTACCCTAAACCTAAGGCCTATCTAACATCCACTCCTACCTTATACTATCACCCATATGCCTATCTAATAGCCGTTTAAATGCCCGAATGAGGCCGACTCCACTACCTTCTCCGGCAATGCATTCCACGCCCCTACCACTCTCTGAGTAAAGAACCTACCTCTGACATCTCCCCTATATCTACCCCCACTCACTTTAAAACTATGCCCCCTCGTAATAGCTACCTCCACCCTGGGAAAAAGTCTCTGGCTGTTCACTCTATCTATACCTCTGATCATTTTGTACACTTCTATCAAATCACCTCTCATCCTTCATCGTTCTAAAGAGAAAAGCCCTAGCTGTCTCAACCTTTCCTCGTAGGACCTTCCCTCCATTCCAGGCAACATCCTGGTAAATCTCCTCTGCACCTTTTCCAACGCCTCCACATCTTTCCAGTAATGAGGCGACCAGAACTGGACACAATACTCCAGATGTGGCCGAACCAGGCTTTTGTATAGCTGGAGCATAACTTCACGGCTCTTGAACTCAATCCCTCTATTAATGAAAGCTAACATACCATATGCCTTCTTAACAACTCTATCCACCTCGGTGGCAGCTTTCAGGGAACTGTGGACATGAACCCCAAGATACCTCTGCTCCTCCACACTGCCAAGAAACTTTCCGTTAACCCTGTGTTCTGCTTTGAAGCTTGTCCTTCCAAAATGAATCACCTCACACTTTTCAGGATTACTCTCCATCTGCCACTTCTCAGCCCAGCTCTGCATCCTATCAATGTCCCTTTGTAACCTCGAACAGCCCTCTGCACTGTCTACAATGCGACCCACCTTTGTATCATCCGCGAACTTACTAAGCCACCCTTCCACTCCTTCATCCAAATCATTTACAAAATTAACAAATAGAAGAGGACCAAGAACAGACCCTTGTGGTACACCACTCATAACTGAGCACCATGTTGAATATTTTCCGAGCACTACCACCCTTTGTCTTCCAAGGGTCAGCCAATTCTGAATCCAATCTGCCACATTTCCCCCTATCCCATGCCTCCTTACCTTCTGCATGAGCCTACCATGGGGAACCTTATCAAACTCCTTACTTAAATCCACATATACCACATCCACTGATCGACCTGCATCCACATGTTTGGTCACATCTTCAAAGAATTCAATAATGTTTGTGAGGCATGATCTACCCCTCACAAATCCATGCTGACTATCACGAATCAAACTGTGCCTTTCCAGGTGATCATAAATCCTATCTCTCAGAGCCCTTTCCAATAATTTGCCCACCACTGACCTGAGACTAACTGGCCTATAGTTTCCGGGGTTTTCCCTATTCCCTTTTTTGAACAAGGGAATGACGTTTGCCTCTCTCCAATCTTCAGGCACTATATCCGTGGACAGTGATGAAGAAAAGATCATTGCCAAAGGCCCTGCGATCTCTTCCCTTGCTTCCCATAGAATCCTTGGATAAATCCCATCAGGCCTGGGGGACTTATCTATCTTCAACTTCCTCAAAATTCCTAGCACAATCTTTACTAACATCAACCTCCTCTCGCCTACCAGCCTGTTTCACACTGTCCTCGTCTACAACTAGGTCCCTTTCAGTTGTGAATACTGAAGAAAAGTGTTCATTAAGGACCTCTCCTGTCTCTTTAGGCTCCGTGCACAAATTCCCTTTACAATCCTTGATTGGCCCTACCCTTTCTCTGGTCATTCTATTATTCCTCACGTATGTGTAAAAAGCCTCGAAGTTTTCCTTGATCCTATCTGTCAAGGTTTTCTCATGCCCCCTTATAGCTCTCCTAAGTCCTTTCTTCAGCTCCTTCCTGGACGACTTGTATCCCTCTAGAGCCTTTTCCGTTCCTTATTTCCTAAATCTTACATAAGCCTCCTTCTTCCTCTTAACCAGTCGTTCGACCTTTCTCGAGAACCAAGGCTCCCTCACTAGACCGCATCTTCCCTGCCTGCTGGGGACAACCGTATCGAGCACACGCAGTATGCATTCCTTAAACAATCTCCACATTTCAATAGTGCTCTTCCCTGACAGCATCTGTTCCCATTTTATATTACCCAGTTCTTGCCTAACAGAGTTATAATTACCCTTCCCCCGATTATAAACCTTACCCTGCTGTATGTACCTATCCTTTTCCATGACTATTGTAAAAGTAACAAGAGTTACGATCACTACCGCCAAAATGCTCTCCTACCAACAGGTCTAACACTTGGCCTGGTTCATTGCCAAGCACCAGATCCAAAGTGGCCTCTCCTCGTGTTGGTCTATCTACATACTGTGTCAGGAATCCTTCCTGAAAGCAGTGGACAAAATCTATTACAACTAAAATGTTTCCAATCAATATTTGGAAAGTTGAAGTCACCCATGACTACAACCCTGTGACTTCTGCACTTTTCCAGTATCTGCCTCCCCATCCACTCCTCTACTTCTCTGCAACTATTAGGGGGTCTGTAAAAAAAACCCACAAAGTGACTGCTCCTTTCTTGTTCCGGACCTCAACCCAAACTGACTCTGTAGGCAAATCATTCTCGAACTGCCTTTCAGTAGCTGCTATACTCGCCCTGACTAGCAATGCCACTCCCCCACCTCTTTTTCCACCCTCCCAATTCTTTTAAAGCATCTAAATCCCAGAACTTGCAACAACCATTCCTGTCCCTGAGATACCCAAGTTTCTGTAATGGCCACAACATCGTAGTTCCAAGTACTGACCCATGCTCTAAGTTCATCCGCCTTATTTCTGATACTTCTAGCATTGAAGTATATGCACCTCAAACCATCTCTGTTTGAAAGGTCACATGACCCTCGGTAGCCATCTCAACAGATCATCAGTATCCATTTAAAATAAAGAATAAAGTCTAGAACTTTTATAGGAACACTGTCCATGTTTATATTTATGAAAATTATGTGAAAGTATTAGGCATGACATATTAAAGGAAAGCACTTCACATGGACAGGAAGCAAACATCTGAGTGACCCATTCTCTGCTCTACACAATGCGATGGCCCTGATGCTTGGCTATATAGTGCTCCTTTTGTGGTGCAGGATGAGGTGGAAACAGCCTGGTCACTTGGTTCTACCTACAGCTGTAAATGCAGGTTGCTATTAACTTTGTCATTTGCTGTTGATTTGTCATTTATGGTGATACCTATGGGAGACTGCATCATTGAAGGGGTAGACTCTGTTACTTGGTTCTGATACACACGCATGGTCTCAGCAGCAGAATAAACAAGGAGGGAAAGTATATTTAAAGCACTTCTTGAGAGATTATACACCTTTCCTCATCCCTTGCCAGGTGCTGTGGAGGGTTCACCAGTTGGGGCAGAACTGGTATCTGCTCCAAACATCCCTGTGCTAACGCTGTCACTAACTGCTCTAGACTATACATTGTGGCTTGCAGCCTCTACATGTCAGTGTGCTGCTCAGAATGATGCCGTACGTGAGGTTAGCTCCTCCATGAAGAGAACGGCTGAAGTTCTCAAAATCTGAGCCATTGTGGCACATATGAGTTGCATGAAGTGCACTTTCTGTCCATGACCATGCATGACCTCAGGGAACTCCAACATGTGACTTTCTGCCTTCCACTGCTGTTGTAGGTTCCTTTCCTGTGATCCCTGCATCTGTGCCTAGTTGAGCAGTGTTATGTCGGTTTTCCTATTTCTGAACATTCCTGACTATCCACAGCTGCCCCTGCTGTGTGTAAGCTGTTCAGCCAGTTGTTAATAGGTATTTGTACCCACTGTGCTGAGAGTATCAGTGCTGGTGGAGCAAGCCACTGCTTCCTCAGTTTTGTGCCATTCTCTATGCCTGCAAAGGGTGAGGATGGCAGATAGAAGGAGAGGTCATGTGACGCAGCCTAGCAGATGAGAAGCCACCGAAATGCTTAGCATGATGATAATGCTACTGAGGGCTTGGTATGATACCAGATGGACTGGCATCCCCTTCACTCCTTAAATCGTATCTACCTCATGGAATTCTGGTCACCAAGAGTGACTTCCTCCTTATCTGGAATCCTGGATATCTCTATTGACCATTCTTCCATTAATATGATGCTCAAAGTGAGATACCTCACCACATTTTCCCGGCATCATGTACTCTTGCAAAGATAAAGACAAATAGTGCTGCTATCTTCTATAGCCAGTAACATCTGCTCCTACAATACCTCCACTCAGTCATAGAATCCTTACAGTGTGGAAGCAGGCCATTCAGCCCACACTGACCCTCTGGCAAACACCCCACACAGATCCAAATCCCGCCCCCACCCCCAACCAACCCTATCCCTGTACTTCCCACGGCTAGCCTGCATGTCTCTGGACAATTTAGCATGGCCAACCCACCTAACTCACACATCTTTGGACTGTGGGAGGAAACCTGACCGCTTGGAGCGAACAGACACAGATGGGGGGTTAGAATGTGCACAGTCTACACAGACAGTCGCCCAAGGGTGAAATTGACCCTGGAACCCTGGCGCTGTGAGGCAGCAGTGCCAACTGCTGAGTCATCATGCCGCCCAAGTCTGCAAGCATTTTCCCAATCTTCTAGTGTTTGCTAGTTCAATACACCACCTTAATTTCATGCTCTTGTTTCTTCAGTCCTCGGCTAGCTGCAGTGTTTCAATGAGGTTCGATACAAACTGGAGCTGCAGCAGCTTCCTGAGAAGGCACTTTACATCCTTCTAGACCAGCACTGAGTTCAACAACATCAGAACGTGCTCGCTGTCCTCCGGTGTGTATAGTTTTGGTTTCGGTCAGAGCTGACATTTATAGTGCTATTGTTTTTGAAGAGGTGACAAAGAAGAATGATGAAGGCAAAGTGGTAGACGTATGGATGTTAGCAAAGCATTCAACAAGGTTCTGTATAGTAGACTGGTTAGAAAAGTTGGATCACATGAGATCTAGGGAGAGCTAGCCAATTGGATACAAAATTGGCTGGAAGGTAGGAGACAGAGGGTGATGGTAGAGAGTTGCTTTTCAGACTGGAGGCCTGTGATCAGCGGTGTGCCACAAGGATCGGTGCTGGGTCCACTGCTTTTCATCATTTATATCAATGATTTGGATGTGAATATGGGAGGTATGGTTAGTAAGATTGTAGATGACACCAAAATAGGTGGCGCAGTGGACAGTGAAGAGTACAGAGTACAACAGGATCCTGATTCAGATGGGGCAATGGGCCGAGGAGTGGCAGATGGAGTTTAATTTAGATAAATGTGAGGTGTTGCATTTTGATAAGGCAATCTAGGGCAGGACTTATACAGTTAATGATAGGACTCGGGGCAGTGTTGCTGAACAAAGAGACCTAGGGGTCAAGGTGCACAGTTCCTTGAATGTGGAGTCGCAGATATACAAGGTGGGGACGAAGGCGTTTGGCACATGTGCCTTCATTGGTCAGAACATTGAGCGTAGGTGTTGGGACACCATATTGTGGTTATACATGACATTGGTAAGGTGACTTTTAGAATACTGTGTATAGTTCTGGTCACTCTTCTATAGGAAAGATGTTGTTAAGCTTGAGAGGATTCAGAAAAGATTTACAGGGATATTGCTGGGACAGGAGGGTTTGAGTTAAAGGGAGAGGTTGAATAGGCTGGGGCTATTTTCCCTGGTGCATTGGAGGCTTGGGGGTGACCTTATAGAGGTTTATAAAATCATGAGGGGCACAGATAGGGTGAATAGGGTGAAAAGACAAGGTCTTTTTCCTAGGGTGGGAGAGTCCAAAACTAGAGGGCATAGTTTTAAGGTGAGAGGGAAAAGATTTAGAAAGGACTTGAAGGGTAACTTTTTTAATGCAGAGTGTTGTGCGTGTATGGAACGAGCTGCCAGAGGACATGGTGGAGGTGGATACAATAACAATATTTAAAAGGCATCTGGTTGGGTATATGAATAGGAAGGGTTTAGCGGGATATGGACCAAATGCTGGCAAATGGGACTCGATCAGATTGGAATGTTTAGTCAGCGAGGATAAGTTGGAGTGAAGGGTCTGTTTCCATGCTGAATGACTCTATGACAGCTACTGTGCCATAAGGGTCAGTGCTGGGCTTTCAATTCCCCTATTTATATAAATGACTTTGATGAAAGGATCAAAAAAATTGTTGCTAAATTTGCTAATTATTTAAAGGTAAATAAAGTAAGTTTTGAAGAGGACACAAAAGAAGTTCAAAGCAATATAGATCGGTTAAGTTAATGGCAAAGATCAGGCAATTGGAGTATAATTCAGGACAAGTAAAACATAAGCAAATTATCTATGTAGAGAGGGATCGCAGGCAGAGCTCTGAGATGCAGAGAGATCTGGGTATCCTCGTTATGAATCTTAGAAGGCTGGAATAGAAGTATAGCAAGTAATTAGAAAAGCTAATAGAATATTATCATTTATCACAAGTAGAACTGAAAACTCAAGTTAGGAGGCTGAGCTTGTAGAGACCACAAGAAAAAGACCTGTGGATGCTGTAAATCCAAAACAAAAACAGAAATTGCTGAAGAAACTCAGCAGATCTGGCAGCCTTTGTGGAGAGAAAGCAGAATTAATGTTTCAGGTCCAGTGACCCTTCTTCAGCTAGGGAAACGATGATATATATGTTGAAGATGGGGTGGGGGAACAGGGTGGAGTCAACGATAGGTGGAGATGGAGCCCGGAGAGAAAGAAAAACAATTGGACATACAAAGGAATGAGTAAAAGTCAGCCTGGGAGAATCAATATCGACTAAAGTGGACTGTTAATAGCTGAATGAAAACCGAAAGAACTGCGGATGCTGTAAATCAGGAACAGAAACAGAAGTTCTGAGGAAGGGTCACCAGACCTGAAATGTTAACTCTGATTTTTTCTTCACAGATGCTGCTAGACCTGCTGAGCTTTCCCAGCAACTTCTATTTTAGTTCCTGTTAATAGCTGACAACGAGATACCAATGGTTGTAGTAGCAACATGTGTGATGACAAGGCCTCGGTGTTTAAGGGTTGGGGAAAGGATATGGGAGTGCTCAGACCCTAGAATTATCAAATTTGATTTTGAGCCCTGAAGGCTGCTGGTTCTCCAAGCGGAAAATGAGATGCTGCTCTTCCAGCTTGCGCTGAACTTTGCCGGAGCACTGCAGCAAGCCCGAGATGGAGATGTTGGTCAGGGGACAGGGTGGTGTGTTGAAGCGGCAGGCAACTGGAAGCTCTTGTTGTGGACAGAGTGTAGGTGTTTGGTAAAGCAGTCACCCAGCCTGCACTTTGTTTCCACCATGTAAAGGAGACCACATTGTGAGCAGCGAATGCAGTAGACTAGATTGAGTGAAGTTCAAGCACATTGCTGCTTCACCTGGAATCTGTGCATAGGGCCTTGGATATTGAGGAGGCAAGAAGTAAGCTGGCAGGTGTTATACCTTCTTCAATGGCATGGGAAGGTGCCATGGGTGCATGAGCACATGTTGGGAATGAAGGAGGAACGGAGGGAAGGAGTAGTACCTGCAGAAGCCTGACAAGGAATTGGTGGGGAATATGTGTCATGTGGTGGCACCTTACTGGAGGTGATGGAAATGGTGGTAAATGATCCTCTGGATGTGGATGCCGGTGGGATAGTGGGTGAGGACCAGGGGGAGCATATCACTGTTGTGGGAGGGAAGAGAATGGGTGAGGGCTGAAGTGTGGGAGATGGGTCAGACCAGGCTGAGGGCCCTGTTGACTGCGGTGCTGGGGAATCTTCGGTTGAGGAAGACAGTGGGCATTTCAGAGGCCCCCTTGAAAAAGCTGTCACTACTGAATAAGATGCAACCAGAGACAGAGGAACTGGGAGAATGGAATAGAGTTTTACAGGACGCAGGCTGTGAGGATGTATAGTCAAGGTAACTGTGGGAGTCGGTGGGTTTGTAGTGGATACTGATGGCCAGCTTGTCCCCAGAAATGGAAACAGAGATGTCAGGGAAGGGAAGGGAGGAGTCAGAAATGCACCAAGTGAAGGTGAATGCGTGGTGAAAATTGAAAGCAAAACTAATAAATTTTTTCAATTCCGGATGGGAGAAGGAAGCAGCACAGATGATGTAATTGATATATCGAGAAAGAGTTGTGGGTTGGGGCCAGAGTAGGACTGGGGCAAGGAACAATTCTACATACCCCACAAAGAGACAGGAATAACTGGGGCCCATGCAGGCCGACGATCTGAAGAGAGTGGGAGTAGATAGAAAAGTTGTTTAGGGTAAGGACGAGCTCAGCCAGGTGGGGGAGGGTGGTAGTGGATTGAGTTGTATCAGGCCTTTTTTCCAGGGAGAAGTGGAGAGCCATGAGACCATCCTGATGGGGAATGGACGTGTAAGGGGATTGGACGTCCGTGGTAAAGAGCAGGTGGCTAGAGCCTGCAAACCAGAAATTCTGAAACTGACGTAAAGTGTCAGAAGAATTGTGGATGTGGTGAGAAGGGACTGGACAATGGGAGTAAAAATTGAGTTGAGGTAGGAAGTGATAAGTTCTGTTCACAGGAGGAGGCAGAACCAATGGGTCTATCTGGGCAGTCCAGTTTATGGATTTTGGGAACGAGTGTGGTGTTGGGAGGCAGATCACCAGGTGAAATGAGATTAGTAACTGGCTTTTCATTGATGTCCGAGTATACTGCAGTTCACTCCCGGACTCACAGGAAAACCTTCAGCTTTCTACCCAAGATTTAAAAGCAGCGACAATAATGGTTTTTGTCAAGCCCAGTCATATTTCATCTGACCTACTTCTGTTTCTGCCCCACAGCCTTTAATTGGTTATCAAACCTGACTCCATTCCAATTACACACTCAATCTGCTTCCCTCAGAGGCAGTTCTGAAACTGGAAACAGTACCAACATCCATTTCCTGCCTTTAATGAGAAAATTTAACCCTTATTTCCTAATTAAAAAATACATTCTGTGTGGCTAACTGGACACTGAATGTTCGAACAAAAGCTTGTGTATTTTTGATGCTTGCATAGAGAAGATCTTTGAATCTGACAACCGTTAACCTGACACAAGATTATTGTTAGGTACAGCTAACCACCAAAGTCCAGTTATATCCATTGTATGCCATTCTGCTGCCATTGTAGAGTTTACAGTTAAACAAAAGCCAAAAGAATCTGTGGATGCTGAAAATTAGAAACAGAAACAGAAACTCTGTCAGTATCCATGGAGAGAAATCAGACTTAACATTTCAAATCAAGTGACCCGTCTGCAGAATGCTGCTCTGAAGTTCTGAACAAGAGTCATTGGACCCGAAACCTTAACTCTGATTTCTCTCCATAGATGCTGCCAGATCTGCTGAGCTTTTCCAGCAGTTTCTGTTTGTGTTTACAGTTAAACAGTTTTGGATAAACAAGTGTCTTCCATGTTTCAGTGTGGCTGTTGTTTTGGTTGTTTCCAGGTTAAGCCCCTTTCAGGCCACATGCAGGCCTGGGACCCCTGAAGCAACTGCACTAACATAACTGTATTAAGTGAAGCCCATTCAGAGGGGTTGGGGCTGGAGGAGGGTTGGACATTAGGACCCCTTCTTGACTACATAGAGCAGGTATAACACCTGACCTGTCTCGGGCCTGGAGATTTCACAACCTGTTTCTTTTGCCTGCAGCAAACTACAAACGGGCATGCATTCCTGCCTGACATTTTGCAGACTAAAGATCTCATTTAGCAGTTCAAAATGATTTGGGATAACATTGTTTCTCATCATTCTTTATTTTGTTATTGCAGTTTAATAACCCTGACTTATTTGGCAGACCCTTTTCTTTATTGCTTTCAGTCTTCCATTTTAAATGCAACGATAATAAAGTGACTTGAATGTTATTTGAGATAACAAGCATGGGGCTGGATGAACACAGCAAGTCAAGCAGCATCACAGGAGCAGGAAAACTTGACGTTTTGGGCCTAAACCCTTCATCAGAAATGGGGGAGGGGAAGAGGGTTCTGAAATAAATAGGGAGAGGGGGGAGGCGGATAGAGGATGGATAGAGGAGATGAGCTGGGCTGGTTCTGGGATGCGGTTGGGGGAGGGGAGATTTTGAAGCTTGTGAAATCCACATTGATACCATTGGGCTGCAGGGTTCCCAGGCTGAATATGATTTGCTGTTCCTGCAGCCTTCGGGTGGCATCACTGTGGCATTGCAGGAGGCCCAGGATGGACATGTCGTCTGAGGAATGGGAGGGGGAGTTGAAATGGTTCGCGACTGGGAGGTGCAGTTGTTTGTTGCGAACTGAGCGCAGGTGTTCTGCAAAGCGGTCCCCAAGCCTCCGCTTGGTTTCCCCGATGTAGAGGAAGCCACAACGGGTACAGCGGATGCAGTATACCACATTGGCAGATGTGCAGGTGAACCTCTGCCTGATGTGGAAAGTCTTCTTGGGGCCTGGGATTGGGGTGATTATTTGTCCAATTTGTGACTTCAAAATGAAATCACTGCTATTAGGAGTGCCACCCTGGGGAATAAAGTGGTACTACATTGCCATTTAATTGGTTTTAGGTTGCACTTATTTCTGCCATTGTGTTGAAAATTATTCCCAAATAGGATATGGGAGGGCAGTCAGAGGATAGAAATACTATGGCGTGTAACTCACCTCCTGACTTTCCAAAGCCTGTCCATCATCTACAAGGCACAGGTCAGGAGTGTGATGGAATACTCCCCACTTGCCTGGATGACTGCACTTAAGAAGCTTGACATTATCCAGGACCAAGCAGCCCACTTGATTGGCACCACATCCATAAGTATCCACTCCCTCCACCATTGAAGCTCAGTAGTGGCCGTGTGTACTATCTATAAGATGCTCTCCAAAAAATTGACCAAAGACCTTAGATAACTCCTTCTAAACCCACGACCACTTCCATCTAGAAGGACAAGGGCAGCAGATAGTTGGGAGCACTATCACCTCCAAGCCACCCACCATCCTGACTTGGAAATATATTGCCATTCCTTCACTGTCGCAGGGTTGAAATCCTGGAATTCTCTCCCGAACGGCATTGTGAGTCAACCCCCAGCAGGTGGACTGTAGTGGTTCAAGAGGGCAGCTCACCGCCACCTTCTCAAGGGCAACTAGGGATGGGCAATAAATGCTGGCCTGATGCGCATATCGCACCAGTGAATAAATAAAAAAAGTACTCATACAATACCTTGTGTGAAATGTGTATTTTGATCCAGTCTGTTGTGGAATAATTTAATTTCTCGGCAATGCGAAATGTGAACCAGGAATTGTTGACCAGATTACAAATCATTTTCAGTGCAACATTCACTCAACTGATTTCAGTGAAGGCTGGGTTTCTTGTGGTCCCCATCAACACAATGAGCAATGAATGCACATGTGCAGATAGACAGTGTTGCTGCCAGGTGATGTCACTTCCTGTGCATGTGTCAGTGGTGATGAGGAAATGGATTGAGGTGAGGGGGTTTGGGGTTTGGAGGTGGGCACAGTCCTAACTGCCTCCAACCCTGCATCCACCTAACCTGGTGACATTAATGATGCATAAGCAGATACTTCCTGCAGCCTGTCATAACCAGCCAACACATATTGTTATGTCTATGCATGTGTAGGGCTATTTTGCCATTGTAATTAACTAATTTGTTTAAAGCTGTCTCTACAGATTCGGGGAATGGACTGAATATTTTCAGCCAGAGGGAGGTGAATCTGTGGAACTCATTGCTGCAGAAGGCAGTAGGGCCACATCACTGAGTGTATTCAAGACAGAGATAAATAGGTTCTTAATTAGGAAGGGGATCAAGGGTTCTGGGAGAAGCCTGGAGATTGAGACTGAGAAACAAATCAACCATGATTGAATGGCGGTGCAGACTCAATGGGCTGAATGGCCTGATTCTGCTCCTGTGTCTTATGGTATTATGATAATCCCATTTCAGTTCCCCTACTCTTATCAAATGATAGACACACCACAGTCATCATCACCACATTTTTTTTTAACCTTCTTCATTTTTGCACAAGTCTTTTCAACTACACAATCCTCCTCAAATGCCCATATCTCTTTAAACCTTTCCTATCCATACCTGTCCAACTGTCTTTTAAATGTTGTAATGTGCCTCTACCACTTCCTCTGGCAGCTCATTCCATATTCCTGCCATCCTTTGTGTGAAAATGTTGCCCCTCAGGTCTCTCTTAAATCTTTCCCCTCTCAACTTATGCCTTCTAGTTTTGGATTTCACTGCACTGGAGACAAGACCTTGGCTAATTACCTTATCTATTCCCTCAACCTCCAATGCTCCAGGAAAAGAAGCCCCAGCCCATTTAGTCTTTCCTTTTAACTCAAACCCTCCAGTCCTGGTAACATCCTTGTAAATTGTTTTTACACCCTTTCTAGTCTAATAACATCCTTCCTATAGCAGGGCAAACAGAATTGTACACAGTACTCCAAATGTGGCCTCACCAATGACTTATACAGCCATAACATAATGTCCCAACTCCTGTACTCAATGCTCTGACCGATGAAGGCAAGTGTGCCGAACACATTCTTCACCACCTTGTCTACGTGTGATGCCACTTTCAGGGGACTATGTACCTGCACCCTGGGCCTCTCTGTTCGACAGCACTCCCCAGGGTCCTACCATTAACTGTGTAAGTCTTTTCCTGATTTGTCTTACTAAAATGTAACACTTCGCATTTATCTAAATAAAACTTCATCTGCCATTACTTGACCCATTGCCCCACTTGATCAAGATCCCATTCTACTCTAAGATAACCTTCTTCACTGACCCTATACCACCAATGTTGGTGTCATCCGTGAGCTTGCTAACCATGCCTCCTACATTCCCATCCAAATTGTTTATATATAAGTGATGAACAACAGTGATCCCAGTACCAATCCTTGTGGCACTGCTTACAGGCCTCCAGTCTGAACAACAACTCTCTAACACCACCCTCTGTCTTCTTTTGTCAAGTCAATTTTGTATCCAGCAAAAATAGAAATTGCTGGAAAATCTCAGCGGGTCTGGCAGAATCAATGGAAAGAAATCAGAGTTAACGTTTCGGGTCCAGTGACCCTTCTTCAGAACTGAAGTTTTTCCAACACTTTCTGTTTTTGTTTCTGACTTTTAGCAAATGCAATTACTTTGGTTTTTTTTATTCGATTTTGTATCCATTTGGCTAATTGTCCCTGAATCCCATGTGATCTAACTTTACGAACTAATCTATCATGTAGAACCTTGTCGTAGGCCTTGCTAAAATCCATATAAGACTACAATGTGCCTACAATTGCATGGGAATCCAACAGGGGGCAATGTCTGACACAGAAGAAAAGTTGAAATGGTAGGATCTGAATTTTACGCACGTGAACCATTGCATTGTAAATGAGAAAAGCTAATTTTGCTGAATAGCATAGAATCCCTGCAGTGCAGAAAGAGGCCATCTGGCCCATCGAGTCTACACCAACCCTCTGAAGAACATCCCATCCACATTCACACCCCCTCCTCAACCCTGTAATCCCACTTTCACCATGGTTAATTTCCACGGCCTGCACATCTTTGGACAATGCAGGGCAATTTAGCTTGGCCAATCCTTCTAAAATCTGCATATCTTTGGACTGTGGGCATCTATACAGTTGTAGCTGGAGAATCCCCTGCGGTGGCTTCTCTTCGCTGTCCCGCTCTGTACCTGTCCTAGCTTCCAGGGATATAGCCTTACCTCCTCCTACTTCTCATCAACATGGTCTCTCCACTGACATCATCTGAGAACACAGTGTCAGTTTCCATGGACATGTCGATTACACCCACCTCTACCTCACACCACCACCAACTGCTGCCACCATTACCCATATTATCCCCACTCCTCCTGCCTCCAAATTGTGAAACTGGCTGCTATCTGGGACGAGGTGAACTCAAATTTCCTCCAATTGTCTTTGTTCCTTGCCCCCTGCCGCAAATAGAATTCCCTAGTCAGCAACTCCATTCCCCTCTTTGGCATCTCTTCGACTGAGTGCTTCACAACTTTCCTGTCCATAATTGACACCAGGATGGGATTTCAACCACAGCATCACCAGTGCACCATTTCTATCTCTACTCTCACCCAACATTACCCGGTTCTGCCTCAGTTCCTCTGCTTCGAATTTTGTTTTCATTCTTTTGGTGCCTATAGATTTGACCATTTCTGTCCACTGTGACCAGTATCACATTCTACCCTCCACAAACTTGAAGCCAATTAAGGCCTAGTTGCCTATGTCCTAACTTGCATCGATACCCCCTCACATTACTCTCTGGCTTACTTCAGCTCTTGGTTAAGCAAAACTTCAGTTTTAAAACTCTCATCTTGTTTTCAAATCTCTTCATCACCTCGCCCATTCCCTTTTCTGTAATTTCTACCATCGCCATAAGCCTTTGAAGAATCCTCTAATTCTGGCTTTTTGAGTATCCTTGATTTTAACAGGCCAGCACAACAGCTCAGTGGTTAGCACTGCTGCCTCATAGCACCAGGGACCTGGGTTCAGTTCCACCCTAAGGCTGTGTGGAGTTTGCGCGTTCTGCCTGTGTCTGTGTGGGTTTGCTCTGGTTTCCCTGCATGGTCCAAAGATGTGCAGAGTAGGTGGATTGGCCATGCTAAATTGCTCCATAGTGTCCAGGGATGTGCAGGCTAGGTGGATTAGCCATGGGAGCTACAGGGATAGGGTAGGTGGGGTGGGTCTGGATGGGATTCTCTTTGGAGAGTTGGTCAGGCCTCGATAGGCTAAATGGCCTGGTTCCACACTGCAGGGTTTCTGTGAACTGCTTTGCAACTAGAGTTAGGACTGGCTGGTTCTTTTTCATGACATCTTTGTGCCACTTTCCATAAAGTGATATAGGTCGCTAAGCCTTCCTTTTCTCTGCCAATTGTTAAAGTGTGTTAAAATAAAGAATATTTTCTGTTAATAATAAATCTTGGTGTGAATTTTATCCCAAGTAGCTGTCAGTCAGGTAAATCAGTCATCATGGTAGTCTAATTGGGAATTTATATACCTTGTTATGGCTTGTGAAACAGTGGGACAAAATTATTGGTGTAATCCTCCTAGTTAAATCATGACAGTGGTTATAGTTATAGTTTTGCCAGGGAGCAGTCAGGTTAGTGGGTCATTGGGTTGGGTTGGGGTTTGATTGTGGGGGTGTGGGGGTGATTGTTGGTTGTGATGTTTGGTTCAGTTGCCCTGTTCAATCACCAAGTTAGACCAGACATTAATCAGCACAGCATTTCTTGGTACGTGTCCAGGTAAGTTGCATGTATCTGTCCCAAGTCTCTGACAGAGCTCAGGCTTGAAGATATTATGTCTCAGGGCAGCAGAAAACAGCCTATCAGAAGTTTCAAGTTCCTTGGCAATTTCAGCACATGTGTGCACATCAGGATATCCACAGGTTCCTGATACACATCTCCCACTCACATCCCTTCTCCAACGTTTTGTCAAAACCATCATTAAAACAAATATTGAGATATGAAGAATCAAGCTTTTCTTTAGTTATTTTTTTCTCACAATTAACAAATAGATCCTAACAACACATTTTAAATAATCTATCATCTCAGCTATATGAGAAACACTGATCACAACCATAACTCCTGTTCCTTGATTGAAAGGCTTACCTGTAACCATCTTCTAGCTGTACAACCTGATCAGGTTTATTTAGAGCACAATGATGCTTTTAATTAATATGATCATTTGTAAACTGTAAAGTGCAGCATAATGTATAAAAGTATGCCTCTTGCGTTCTTGACTTAAGTTTAAAAAACTTTTTCCACGATAATGCAATAAAACTGGAAGATGTGTGTCACAAATGAAGTGTGAAAGGGAGCTCCGAAGGTGAAGGATGTGAGCTCCTGTCCTGTCTGTGGAAGGAGTGACCTTTATCATTGTTTTTGTGAATCAGATTGGCATTGTGCTCATGTAAAAAAATAAATTTTACCAGTATGAAAAATAACAGTTACACAACCAGTTAAAGCTCCATTAGTACTGTGTTTGAAATTCACGCATTCTTTAGTTTCGGTCTTCCTGCGTTATTACATTTACAGGCTGAAGCAAAATAAGAATCATTCACAGTCACCAGAGGGAGCCATCTACCACACCTCAAATTAAGTCGTTGGACTGAGTCTTACATATTTTGACTTAAGTCCAAATTCTGTACAGTTCTTTGGAAGCTTTGAGGCTGTGAGGCCTAGCAAGTTCTCTCGTTGTTTCTTACTGAAGTCACCTCATTAATTACCTACCATGACCCTGTGGCATCTCTCATGCCCAATTTCTGCCCCATCTTACTACATACCATTCCCTGAACAACTTACCGCTCAGCAGAAAATCTCAGAATTAACTGGTATCCTTTGTGCCCATGTCATCTTTAAAAGCCAGTTGTGCACCCAGATAAACAGTGTCAGTGTGGAGCTGCCCTCTGAGTTGAAGATACTTGCCCCAGACGTTGCAGACAGGGGGAAATTGGCACCCTGCTTTGTGGGCAGGGTCTTGAAACTTCTGCTGGGTGGATTGGTGCTGATGTGGGGCTTTATCCTCTCCCAGGATCAGTAATGGAGGCCATAACGCCAGACCACATCATGACAGCCTGACACAAGTTTGCCAAAAAGGCTAGTGCACGCTCAGTGGTCTGGAAGAATGCCAAGACTGTGGGAAGAAGGTCAACAACCTTCTCCACTCCATCAGTGTGAGTTCCTCCATTTTGTCTCTGATATCTCACACTTTGCCCATGCTACTGTAACAACTTCCCCCCAAGGCTCATGTTCTGTCATTCACACCATTGCCTGCAACATCTTCCTTCACCTAGCTGCAGCATTACAATGATTGTTGCTGGAAGAGGACAAGGTACAACATTGAAGCGCAGAAACATCCTGCAAATGAATTGGAAATGCAACATGTGGGTTCTTAAAGGCTGACATATGTCAGATGCAAATGTCCATTTGTGTGGCGTGCATGTAGCTATGCCCATGAAGCATACCCTGAAAGAGATAATAGGAACTGCAGATGCTGGAGAATCCGAGATAACAAGGTGTGGAGCTGATCATTTGATGAAGGGTCTAGGCCCGAAACGTCAAGCTTTCCTGCTCCTATGATGCTGCTTGGCCTGCTGTGTTCATCCAGCTCCACACCTTGTTATCAAGCATATCCTGAAATATTGGTGCCTCGATACAATAGAAAAGTAGTTCAGGGCCAGCAGTGAACTGAATCTATCAGGTGCTTAGTATGGTTTTCCCACTGTTGACCTTGCTTGAACAGTTTACTAAGGTGGGAATCTGAATGTCAGATAATTATGCAAACCAATGACTTAACAGGTTGGGTTGTCCTGGCAAATACGTGGAAAGAATTTAACAAGTTCTCATTATTGTTCGACCATAAAGTTTTAGTTGGTTAACTTATAGCAGCCTCGCATTTACACTTGGAATCTCAAACTTTAGATCTACACATCCATGACTATGATTTCTGGACCTGGGTAAGTGAAGAGGCTCTTTTCCTTTCCCCTCGCAGTCAGCAAGCAGAAGAATATTATTTCAGACTTCCTTAATTTTGGGAAATTCTTTGAGATGTCCTGAGCAACTCACTATACAACTCACCATTCCTGCTTTACTTCCTTCTGCCACATGTAGTGCGCAGTTCCCAAATAACATAAGCAGAAGTTCCACCTGTGTGATTTCTCAGAAAATACAGTTGGAGCCTCTTAAATATGATTACAGGTTTGCAAGTATGTCAAACAAACATTTGATCAACAAAACAAATTGTTTTGTTACGCTGAAGTACCAGAGAGAGCGTAAGTAAGTGTTTAGTACCAATAACAGGACAAATGTGATTAATTTAAGTAACCAGAAATATAATGACCATTTTATTTTGTTTTTGACTATTCTTATGCTTTTCTTGGCTTCCCAATGATTTTCTGCTTTTCCGAGAAGCCTGGTGGAGGTAGGTTCAGTTGAGGCATTGGATAAATATTTAAATAGAAACAAATCTGCAGGGTTATGGCAAACAGGCTTGATACTGAAACCTAATCAAATAGCTCAGGGAGACATGATAGACTGAATGGTCTTCTTATGCACTGTAATGATTCTATGATTCTGAGAACCATCTGCACAATAGATATCTGAATTCATTGTTGTCAGTTAGACATGTGTTAAAAGGAGAAGGAGGTAGATGGCTTTCATGGTAGATTTAAATGAGAAAAGATAGAATGCTTGAATTAATCAAAGACACTGGCATGAACTTATTGAGCCAAATGTTCTATTTCTTTTCCATATATCCTATGTGGTGCAGAGCTTGGCAAACACTTCAGATACCCTCCGGAGGTGTAAAATTGTCTTACCTTGACCTAGTTTTCTTTTCATCTAGGAGATGTGGTTTTACCTAGATGTCATGTGCACATCACCATCTCACAAGACAGTAATAGAACTAATGTCAATTTAGTTGCCTGCACTCTTATAGAGGAGAAAAAGCAGTGTGATGCAGAAAGACTAGCAGAAATATTTTCCTCCAGCTCATATTATGGTTTACCCAATGACTTCCAAAAGCTCCTGGATGTGTTTGTCTATCAATCATATGACCGAATTGTGAAATTATTCATCCAGTAATAAAATGAAAATGGAGTGAAGGTTTTATGTTTATGGGAATGATACATATCTTGATAAATCTGGTTAGCTTTTCAGTTATGGAAGAGCAAGCTAGTTATATTGCACTTGTAGTGGTTCTAGATTTCTCCTGAAAACATGCACAGGACATTCTGTAGTTAAAACACAACACCTGCCATGTGAGAACATTTCCAAGCAACATGTTTAAGAAAGGTACAGAGAAAATCCACTTTGTGTCAGATCTGAAAGGCTTCTCCTGAAAGATAGTCTGTGAAATCTTAAGTGCAGAGAATCCTCATGTTCACATATGCAGCAGGCTAAGTAAAGCTTCTTTTCAATTTTAATAAGGGAGGTTATGAGGTAATTTGATAGAAATGATTAAAACAATGAAGGGGATGAATAGATAAAAACACAGTGAATCCCTTGATTTAGGATTCTAGCGTGAGTGGACATTGATGTAGAATAAAAACAATATACAGTATTTAGGACGAAGTGGTTGAAACATTTTACACAGAGGATTGCACACAATTAGTGGAAGAAGTACAAACTATGTCAACATTTAGGAATAGCTTAGACGGAAGTGACGGGAACAGGGCTTGTTTATAGCTGGAGTGTGGTTAAAATGTATATACAGAATAAGGAACCACCGTACAAACTGGAAATTTAATCAGATTGATCACAAGTTGATACAAGATTAGAGAAAGGAAATAGCATTCAGACAAATGTTTCATGTAAATAATCAACAATGATTATTGAACATGGTATGGAGAAAAATCAGAATGTTGTGTTCAGACATAAATTTTAAACTGAATTCGCATGTGGCTTTGAAGCATCTCCGTTATCACTTGCAGCTGTACAGTCCATTGGAAAGGAACGTTACAGCTGTCACTCAGAGATAGCAGGAACTGCCAATGCTGGAGTCTGAGATAACAAGGT
>JAHRHZ010000077.1:14851307-14865551 GCA_024137785.1 Ginglymostoma cirratum | reverse complement strand
TCCTCAGAAGGGTCACTGGACCCGAAACGTTAACTCTGTTTTCTCCTCCACAGATGCTGCCAGACCTACTGAGCTTTTCCAGCACTTTGTTTTTGTTCCTGATTTACAGCATCTGCAGTTCTTTTGGTTTTTATTTAACGAGATCTGTCGCTCAATTACCAGTTGTAATGTGATACCCTATGTTGAATTAAATACATAAAAACAGGCCTTTTGGCTCATGACGTCTGTGCGAGTCCTAATAGAAGCAGTTTCTATCCAGTTATTTGTAGTCATATATTCATTGCACCAAACTGTCAAATTAGCATGTAATTGACAGTGTCACTCAGGTGAGGGTGAGGGTAGGAACAAGTCAGGCTTGGTGATCCCAGAGACAGTTTGGATGCAGCCATGAAGGTGGACAAATGCTGAAGTGGGCTGGTTTGAAGGTTTGCCTCAGTTCTTTTAGATTTTGTCCTGGTTGTATTAAAGATCTTTAGCTCCCAGTCCTCACCCCTCATACCACGTCTGCTCCACCCACTCCCCATACCTGCATTCCTCTTACATCCTCACCAGAACCCCTCCACACCATCTTCATGGCCCCATCCCTTCATGTCATCCCATGCTGTCACACCTCTTCTATGTCTCCTTGCACCCTCCATGCTCACTCAGTCAGTGTCAACTATAAAATCCGACGAGCCACATAATAGCAATGCCTAGTTTTGAAATGTGCTTAAGAAAACACCCATTCCAAAATCTGTTTTGCAAACCTGCTCCTTTGACAACTCTGTAAAAGTATCAATCAAAGTCACTACAATATCAATGGTAGAAGCTTTTCTCATACCACAGCTCTTAATCTTGTCCAAATTAACATATAGACTTAACAAAATAACTTGCTATAACCCTGTAAAGCTGTCAATTAATCAAATCAGACACTCCACTTGCATCTGTGAAAACAACCCCTCTTGATCCGATTCATTAGTAAGTTTTGGAGCTCAGTCAAGCAGTCATCGTAAGGCCATCTTGAGAAATAGATGTATGGCTGTCTTTTTCTGTTAGGACAATTCACAGAGACAGAGGAAGGGTCAAGAGAGATCGCAATAAGCAGTATCAGCTTAAATGGGAAAGCTGGCCCCATGTCTACAGAGAACATCATCAGGAGCAGCACAGAAATCAGGAAGAAAAGGTTGCCTTGGAGGTTCTGCCGAGGGCATGATACACTGATGGTTACAGAAGTAATCATTGGAGATTATGCTGCTATCTGACTGAATGAGTGCCACGGTCTGTAGTAAAGCAGTACAACAAAAGCAAGACTTCGAAGGAGATGTCAAAAGATACAGAGTAGAATGGAGAGAAATAATGCATCATGGTCATGGTGAATGTTGATGTAAAATTTTGTTAGATCACATTTCTGTGTACTGGATGGATGTATACCCAATTGACAGGATTCAGGCAGGGTTTTGCATGGAAATGGGATCAGTTTTGTGTTCTCATATCATATTAAGTGGGGGACGGGTCACCTACTCCATTGACTGGATAGCACACGGACTGCAGTAGTCAGGAAAGCGGTTTACCACCAGCTTCTGAAGCGTTTAGGGACAGGTAATATATGCTTCTACCCACCCTACCCCCAACCACCAGTGATGTCCCCATCCCACAACTGAATAGAAAATCATATATTTTAGAAATCAGAGACAATACCTGATTCGCCTTTCAATCCAGTAGGTCCTGGGTAACCTTTATTTCCTTTATCACCTAAATTATAATTCAAAATGAGTTAGAATCTTAGATCACAGACAGATGACTGGCTATTACCACTTGTACAGTATTATGTTATTTTAAAATGAAAATAAAATTAGAGTTTTTTGTGGGAAATACAGCCGTGCTTCATTTTCATCAAATTGAAATCACATGTTGATGACAATGATGTATTGCTATCTGATTTGCATACTATAATTGCAAGACGTTCATAAGCGAACAAGGGTAGATATGACAAATTGACCTTTATGTTAATGCTTGTATCGATCCACTATCTTGAAAATACCATCCAACAAATACTTTTACTTATATCTGACATTTTATTCAAAAAGTTCAAAATTATATTTGGATAGTTAAGGTTTGAACAGCACTTCTGACGATCTTAATGAGCAAGTTGATTTTTTTTAAGGGCAGTCACTTTCCGCCCAATGTGTTAGAAAGTTTAAAAGTCATTTAAAATGTACAACATTAATCAGTTTTAAGAAATGTAGCCTATTGCCTGCAGCCAGTATTTCATGCTTGAAACTACTTGTTAATAAATTACAACTACTATATTTAACCCATGGGAGAAATACACTACACTGCAAAAATATGTTCATTATGTGAAAACAGGCAATTTATAAGATTTATATCTGTACCTGTAATTATAGTGTGCTGATGTCTTTCCTGACAAGGGATGGCACAGTGGCTCAGGGGGTAGCACTACTGCCTCACAGCACCAGGGACCTGGGATCAATTCCACCCTCGGGCAGCTGTCTGTATGGAGTTTGCACATTGTGTCTGTGTGGGTTTCCTCTGGGTGTTCTGTTTCTTCCCACAGTCCAAAGATGTGCAGGTTAGGTGGATTGGCCATGCTAGATTGCCCCTAGTGTTCAAGGGATGTGTAGATTAGGTGGGTTTATAGGGGGATGCTCTGAGGGTCAGTGTGGACTTCTTGGGCCAAAGAGCCTGTTTCCCCACTATAGGGATTCTATGAATACTGGAGTTCCATCTATATTGTTTACTACCTGAATTTATGAATGCATCATTATTATTGGATTGTGCAATGTTTTCTGTGTCTTTGGTACTGATTTATTAATTTAACTTAGTGATAAAACACTGTTTTCATCACAGATAAGGAGCTGGGTTTTTTTTCTGATACTCTTATTTATAATTGTTGCAGCAGAGATGCTGCTTTAGCACAGCTAGCAATTCTTTGGTCTAACAATGGTGTGGTGTTATGAGAGGTGGCACAACGCAGCAATCTGTCCCCCAGTTTGTTTCTGCATCTGCAGGCTGAATCAAAATCAAAACAAAAGGGAGGAACTGAACTGTTTTCACACAAATCACAGAAATTATTTCCATCCTGAGGAACAGGAATTAATTTGAATTGTTCTTATCCATTTATTTAGGTGTAAAATTGACTTCTGTCAATTGGATTGACTGGGATATATGTAAACGTTTGAACCAAAAATATGTACATGAAAATGATGAAATGCAGCACATGCACTTAAATCTAAGATTACATAAAATACAGGTGTCACTTTTACTGAATATATGTTAATATCATTTCTAATTCACTTCTCTCACTGTTTTTCTATCTGTCCTTGCTTCTCATGGACAGGCTTATTGGATTGGTTCTTGCAACAAAGTACGACAGTGGTTTGTCCTTTTCTTTTTCTGGATGACTGATCAGGAAACTCTTCCTCTCTTACCACCTGCCATCAAGCCCTTTTGGGAGGATTTGCAATCTGATAACCAACTTGTTTGTCCATTGTTATTAATGCACTCTCTGTGGCTCAAATGACCTGGTGTGAGACTTGAACCTGAATCTTCTGGCCCAGCAGTAGGGACACAACTATTGCACCACAAGACTATCCTTTTTCCCCCACTAATACACAAATTAAATGCGGAAAAGAGAATATGAAGCAAAGATTGTGTTACTGGAGAATGTTTATGTTTCACTAAAGAAACAGAGAACAAACTCATCATTACATGATATGGAGGGAATAAAGCACTGTTCCTCAACTGAACAAATGTAAAGCAATTACTTAAACGTTTGCAAAAGGACTTTCATTCCATTATATTCCACTCTATATATTCTAGTACGTTACATGAGAGACAGTTAATTCACCTCTCCAAAGCTTCCACAATTACAGGAAGGACATGGAGGCTTCAGAGATGGTGCAGAAGAGGTTTACCAGGATGCTGCCTGGATTAGACCATATGAGTTATAAGGAAAGACTAGAAAAACTCAGGTTGTTTTCTCTTGAGTGGCGCAGGCTGAGGGGAAACTTGACAGAAGTCTGTAAAATTATGAAATGTGGAGATAGGGTTGACAGTCAGAATCTTTTTTCCCAGAGTTTTAATGTCTAATATGAGGGGCGTGCAATTAAGTTTAGAAGGGGAAAGTTCAAAGGAGATGTGAGGGGTAAGTTTTTTACAGAGAGAACTGTAGGAGTCTCGAACGCACTGCTGGGGATGTTGTTGGAAGCAGATACAATAGGGGCATTCAAGGAACTGTTGGGTAAGCTTGTGAATATGCAAGGAACTAGGGGGATATGGACCAATGGCAGGCAGAAGGGATCACTTTCATTTGATGTCATGTTTGCCCCAACATCATGGGCCAAAGGGCCTGTTCCTGTGTTGTACAGTTCTATGTTTACAATTATTTTTGTTTATTCTTCAATAACGCTCCATAACATAAGCAACTGCCTGAGACATAAAATGATTGATTACATCTAAACATTGCAATTTAAAGTTCTTACTCTATTCAAAGTATAAACATACCTTTTAAACCAACCGGACCTATTTTACCCCTTCGTCCAACTTCTCCATTCTGACCAGGTTCACCAATCAATCCTTAGTAAAGGTAAAGTTTCGGGTTAACTTGTTAATGCATTACATTGCAGCATAGCTATTGACACAAGTGGCAGGTATTCCAACAAAAAAACAGTTCACTGTGTACTTTATACAATCAATTAAATTAGAATATGTTATTTTTCTGAGCAGCAAAAAGAATTAAAAGAAGAGTTCTTCCGGTTTGATTTAAATGCCAACAATCTTAGATTAAAAACCTGATCCATTGCAATTAATGGCAACCTTTTCTATAGAGCTTAATGCTGCTCTATCAGTATACAAAGCTATATTGCTAAGCTTTTCACGGTCAACTCAATTCATCATTTAAATATATACAGATGTATCAAGTATAATTAAAATGGTCATGGACAATTTAAGTCTCCTTAAATATAATTCTGTTGATACAAAACTAAGGTTACAGTTTAGATCCAACAGAGATTAAAATTTGTACTTTCAAAGGATGTGTGCATTGCTGATAAGGCTAGAATTTGTTGCCAATCCTTAATTCATTTGCCAAGCTATTTTAGAGTTAACATTGCTGGTACATCTAGAGTCACATATAGGCCTGATTAGACATGGACGGCAGATTTCGTCCCTAAAGAATATATATTCTAAGATTGTTGACACTGAAAAAAAATGTAATTTTTCATTATGTTTGGGAAAAATCCAAGGGTACAATTTAAAAGTACACAGTTAAATGTCAGGGCTGGGTTAATCACTAGATTTGTACTCCATTGGAATTTATTCCCTATTAATATAAAGTAGCATTAACTGAGTGTAAAACAGATGACCAGTCTAATAGTCAATAACTAGGCAGTTTTCCACTACTTGTGAAGTTAAAGGAGTCCACTGTAATTCAATTCCTCTACATTGCATTTATGTGTATGTGTGTGCGCGTGTGTATGCATGTGTGTGCATGCATGTGTGCGTGTGTGTGTGCATGTGTGTGTGTGTGTGTGTGTGAAGTGGAGGCATACCATCCCCACATCCACTGTAGGACCCAGGCACAACAGGTTTTAACCCCCTGGGCTTCATTTACATTAACCAGCTCACTCTCAGCAGACTTATGTCACCGCCTATTACAAGAGTGAAAAGTTGAGAGTGTTCGGACCAACGAATACAATTCTCACAAGGACACAAATAAAGATTAAAGCCACTGATGTCTCAACACTAACAGCTGTAGAAAATTACCAAGAAATATGCACATGCAATATCAGTTAAAACAAGATGAGAAAAAGATGTTTGCAGAAGGAAAATAACGAACAAAGATGTCAACTTCCCATTGCATTCCCCAAAACTGAAGTAGAAGTTCAGAGGTGTGCTTAGTGGCACAATAGACAAAGTAATACAATAGATGAAATTGTTTATCTTAATCTCATACAAAAGGAATAGCCCAAATAATGGAAAGTTACCAATGATACATTTATTTTTAGAGTCTGAACTTACTTTCCTTAGCTGTGATGTAATTTAACACATGGAACATAATTTTGTTCTATTGTTCTAACAGGACACATTTAAATGTGGAGTTGGGACCAGGATAAGATCAACTATAATCATGTTAAAAGGTGGAGCAGGCTTCAAGGGCTGAATGCCCACTGCTAATTCTTATGGTCCTATGGTCCTATGGTCCTATGTTCTTTAGCAGAGTCAGCCAGCCGCATGAATTTTACCACTGTTCTAACAGTAGAACAAAATCCAGCAAATGCTGAGGCATACTTACTAGTAATAGTACAAATGCAGACTAGTACATAGCCAAATGCTTTATGTATTCCTCAAAAGCCTCCAACTGATATTAGTTACGTTACCATAGTATTCATTAGATAAGATGGCATTAGCTTGTGAACCTCTGGGTGGAATTTGATTCCCTCTCCCAAGGAAGGTTTGGACACAAAATGGGAAGGTGGTGGATGGGGAGTCCATTGCCATCCTGCACAACCCTCATGCTGCTATCCCATCCCACTCTCCCTCATCTGTGGTGTAGTATCCTCACTGATCCTGGGCTTCTGGTTTGCGCATTGCCGGCAGCTACTGCTATTGTCATTGACACTGCCTGCACTGGATAACTTCCAGTTCCTGAGTGACTGGCACTTCTTCAGAAGGTTGGAAGGGGCCAGGTAAAGGATTCATCCAGGAGGTCTGCCATTGAGCTACTCAAATAGTGGGCTTGCCCAAAGGAGGTGATATATGACTCTTACGGAGTCACTAGCCAGCGAATAATATTCCTTTCACCTCGATTAAGTACCACCCTCTGTGTCTAACCTTATCTTTGATTATTCTGGCAGGCGATTAAATGTTCATTGAACTTTGCTCAATATTTTGCTTTTTTTGCAATGACACCCAATGACACTGAAAGGAAAGGGATATATTTTCATGTCAGGGTAGTGTGTAACCTGGAGGGGAATTTGGAGGTGGTGGTATTCAAGTGTGCTTGCTGCCTTTGCCCGTCGAGATGGTAAAATTCATGGGTCTGGCTGACTGCTGAAGAACATAGGAGCACAGGAATTAGGAGCAGGAGTGGGCAACTGAGACCTTCGGGCCCGCTCCACCATTTAACATGATCATGGCTGGTCTTATCCTGATCTCAACTCCACTTTCCTGCCTCCTCCCCATTGCCCTTTATCCTGCTTTTTTAAAATCAGAAATATATCTATTTATTGCTTGGATCTGTTGACTGATTCTGCCTCCACTGCACTCTGGGGCTGAGTTCACAACCCTTTGGGACGAGTAGTTTCTCCTCATCTTAGTTTTGAACCTACCTCCTCTCACTATATCTATGCCATCTCGTTTGAGACTGTCCCACAATAAGCAATGCCTGTTCCACATCCACCTTATAAATCACCTTTACCCTTTTATATTCCTCAACCAGATTCCCACCTGACTCTTCTGCAGTCCAGTGAGTTTAAGCCCAAGCTATCCAACCATTCCTCGTATGACAGCCATTTCAACCCTGGGATCAACCTGGTGAACCTCCTCTAAACTGTCTCCAGTGCCACTTCATCCTTCCACAAGTCAGGACAACAGAATTGGACACAATACTCCAGATGTGGGTCTCACCAATACCTTATATAATTGTAACAACACTTCTTAACTTTTATACTCCAGTCCTTTTGCAACAAATGCCAGGATTCCATTTGCCTTTCTTATTATACGGTGTACCTGCACATCCACTTGCTGTGTTTCATGCACAGAGATGCCCAGATCCCTCTGCACTGATACCCTTTGAATCTACTTTCCATTTAAATAATGATTTGCCCTTTTGCTTTTCTGGCCAAATTGGACAACCTCACACTTATCCACATTAAACTCCATCTGCCAGATTCTGGCCCATTCTCCTAGCCTATCAATATCCATCTGTGAAGTCTTTATCCACTTATCACAGGCTGCTTTCCCACATATTTTAGTATCATGAAGAATCATTTGGTGAGTTGCTGCAGTGCATAATGCAGATGGTTATGGAGGGAGTCAAGGTTTAGTGTGCTGGGTGGGGTCCAAGCAAACAGGATCATTTGTTCTGGATGCTGCCAGACTTCTTGAGTGTTGCTGTATTAAACCGGGCAATTGGAGAGTTTTCAGCCCATCCAGCTGAACTACTTAAAGGGGCACTGTAAAGACAGCAGTGAGTGATATGGAAATGGTGTAGAATAAACATCTGTATTAATGATTTCCCAATGTACATGGCTGTTCCCCAGTTCATAGGTTCCTAGACCTCAAGCTGCGAGGTGCAGGGGTCTGTAGGGTGATCCCTTTCTGTACCCAATTGGACAAAGGAGCCTGCTTACAAGACCAAGATGATGTGGCTGGAGATTGTGAAGGCAATTTGCAGCAAGAGTGTGGTATCATATTCCTATATCCAGTACCTGAATGGATTTAATCAGGACAGGAAAACTGAATGGGGGAGGCAATGGTCTCATGGTATTATCGCTAGACGATTAATCCAGAAATTCTGCTAATGTTCTGGGGATCCTACCATGGCAGAAGGTAGAATTTGAATTCAATAAAACATAAATCAAATTAAGAAATAAGAACTAAAGCAGAAATTGTTGGAAAAACTCTGCAGGTCTGGAAGCATTTGTGGAGAGAAATCAGTGTTAATGCTTCAGGTCCAGTGACCCTTCTTCAGAACTGCTCTTCAGCCAGAAGTACCAAATGGTTGATTCATCTTGGCCTTCTACAGAGATCTCCAGCTTCATCAACAATAATCTTTAGCAAATTCAATTTTCTCCCAATGATTTCAAGAAACAACTGAAGGCACTGGATACTGCAAAGGCTGTAGATCCTAATAACATTGCAATAAAAGTATTAAAAATGTGTGTTCCAGAATTTGCTGTGCTCTTAGCCAGTAGAGCACAACACCGGCATCCATCTGACAAAGTGGAAATTTGCCCAGTTAGGTCCTGTGCACAAAAAGCAGAACAAATTTAACCTGGCCAATTTCTGCCCCTACTGTCCCCCATCAGTAAAGTGATGGAAGGTGTTACAGACAGTGCTATCAAGCAGCACCTGCTTAGTAATAACCTGCTCAGTGACGCCCATTTTGGGTTACACCAGGTCTACTCAACTCCTGACCTCATTACGTCCTTGGTTCAGACTCCAGAGGGGAGATGACCAACCTTGACACCAAGACTGTATTTGACCAAGTGGACATCAAGAGTGATGCTCTGCTGGTTGGAGTCATACCTGCGACAAAGGAAGATTGTCTTAGTTGTTGGAGATCAGTCATCTCAGCTCCAGGATATCTCTGCAGGAGTTCCTCAGTGTCTAAACTAAACCCAACCATTTTCAACCGCTTCATCAATGACCTTCCTTCCAGCATAAGGTGTGGATGTTCATTAATAATTGCATACAATGTTCAGTGCCATTTGCAACTCTTCAGATAGTGAAATAGTCTGTGTCCAAATGAAGCAAGATCTGGACAAAATTCAGCTTAGGTTGACAATTAGCAAGTACATTTGTGCCACCCAAGTGCCAGACAATGACCATCTCTAACAAGAGAAAATCCAACCATCACTCCTTAACATTCAATAGTATTATCATCACTGAAGCACCCATTATCAAATCCTGCATTTATCATTTACCAGAAACGGAATTGGATGAACCATGGCTGATAAACCAGGTCAATGGCTAGCGTTCCTACTGTGACTAACTCACCTCCTGACTCTTCAAAGCATGTCCACCATCTACAAGACACAAGTCAGGAGTGTGATGTAACACTCCCAATTGCTGGATAAATGCAGCTCCAACAACACTCAAGAAGTGTGATACCATCCAAGATACAGCAGCCTACTTGATTGGCACCACATCCACAAGCATTCACTCCCTTTACCACTGGCACTCAGTGGCACAATGTACAAAATGCACTGCAGAAATTCTCCAAGGTTTCCCAGACAGCATTTTCCAAACCCAGATCCATGAACCTCCAAAAGGACAAGAACAGTAGATATGTGGGAACATTGCCACCTGCAAGTTCCCCTCCAAGCCACTCACCATTTTAACTTGGAAATTTATTACCATTGCTTTAGTGTTGCTGGATTAAAAACCTGGAATTCCCTTCCTAATAGCATTGTGAGTATATCTATAGCATATGTGCTGCAGCAGTTCAAGATGCCAGCTCACCACCATCTTCTCAAGGGCAGACAATAGGCTATAAATATTGGTCCAACCAGCAAAGCCCACAACTGCTGAATGAATAATTAAAAAAAGCAATCAATGTCACTTGTGCTCAATCACATCAGAAAACCATAGTTTTATATACTGACATACTATTGCAATTACTTGTCCTGGCCTTAATTACAGGAATAAAGAACCAAATGATGGACCAAGCTTCAGGGATCATTGAAAGTTACAATTTTTGACAACTGTTTCAATTTTTTGGCAATGAACGTGTGTGATAATCATCAAGACAACATGCCACTGTCAGGAAAGGGTTGAGAACCATCCATATTAATACTGGAACTCAAGACTTTCACTTTCCAAAAACACATGTTGGAAATCCATTCATGCAGCGTAATTCATTTTCTAAATACTGCAACAAATACTCAGAAAATTGAAACAATGCAAATTTCCATTGCATCAAATGAGTGGGCGACGCTCATGTTTGCCAAAATGAAATTAACAAATTACTCCTCTAATCTTGGCATAAATTACTTCCATTGGCACACCCATATGGCCAATAAAACTCTGCTTTCCCACAGCAAAGTGTCTTGAATCAAATCTCAGAAGCTTATGGCCTTTTGTGTTAAATCTTCTAAATTCATCAGCACACTGATTTGACATGGAAAGGACAGAACTCAACTTTATCTGGATTGATTGAATAGAAGTATTCTCTGTTAACTATATTGTTGCTACATGAAATGAAGTTACTACACAGCATGCATACCTATGATCAATCCTATTTATACAGGATGGAATTGATACAGTGTGAAATGCTCATCAGGAGAAAGACATAAAAGAGCAGTCAGTACTTAAGGAATTGTTCGTCGTACTAATCCATGCGCATTAGTGGACTTGAAAACTAAATTAGAGTGAATGTAATCTGGCAGTGAGACAATAATTGTTCTATTCAATTAATCCTATAAAGTTTAGCCAGTCCTTTCATCATTAGATTAGTGGCATTGTTTAAAAGCAAAACTGATTCAGGGACCGGATTAATGTAGAATCATAGAAGTACACAGCACTGAATTCACAAAGCAAACGAATACGCCTTCCAAAGTTGCAAAATGTAACTTAGTAAAAATATTGGTCTTCCTCCCAACCTTTACTGTGCCCTTGATCCTGGCCTGAATGCATAGAATGGGGCCATTTAAATATTTTCTCTGACTGTCATCATCATTGGCCGCACCGCTGAATTGCTCAGCTGGGTTGGTAAGGCAGGAAGTTGTGCAGAGTGGAGAAGGGAAAGAATTCTCTCTGTGATCAATTGTTTTGTTGCAACCACCCATCTCCTATCTACTAACATCATCCCGCCCCCTTGACCTGTCCGTCCTCCCTGGACTGACCTATCCTCTCCTCTATCCATCCTCTATCCGCCTCCCCCTCTCTCCCTATTTATTTCAGAACCCTCTTCCCCTCCCCCATTTCTGATGAAGGGTTTAGGCCCGAAACGTCAAGTTTTCCTGCTCCTATGATGCTGCTTGACCTGCTGTGTTCATCCAGCCCCATGCTTGTTATCTCGGATTCTCCAGCATCTGCAGTACCTTTTTATCTCTGACACATTTAAAAAGTTGCCCTCACCTGAGCCCTTAAGAGTATTGCATGCCTATGTGGCACATGTTTCTCTTTCACCCAGCATTGCTAGGCGCAAATGTCAGAGAGCATACTAATGGTTTCTGACAAATTTGCATCTCTACTTCCCTGCACAGTGGTGACACCTTTTTTTGGCACTATAAAAACAGTTGAAATACATAGAGGAGGGTGCTATTTGTTGACAGAGAATTTATCACAAATAAAATGCTCAGTATTACCTGGCAGAAACTTTAGCAAGGAAAATGAATGCATGCGAAGTTGTAGACGCAGCAAAAGAAAGATGGAAAGAAGCAAAGCAAAAGTAGAGCGTACTCCTGCAGATTAAAATTATGGTATATTTCTGTTTACCATGCACCATACCTTTTGGTCCAGGTGGACCCAGCTTTCCTGTTTTCCCGGGTTCACCAGGGTCACCTGTTTCACCTTGCTCACCTTTAAAACAGAAAACAGGTACAGTCATGTTAATTAAAGAATCCTTATCCGAAAGCATGAAGTATCCATAACAAGCTGGATGAATTGATAGTATAAATATGATGGTGGTTGAAATATGACTATGGTTGGGAACTGAATATTTAAAGATATTTGACATTTCAGTAGAATGGGAAGAAAGGAAAAGAACACAAGAACATACGAAATAGAAACCCAAAGAACTGCAGATGCTGTAAATCAGGAACACAAGAACATACGAAATAGGACAGGAGTGGACTATATGATCTATCAATCCTTTTCTAACATTCAGTATGGTCACGGTTGATCTTTGGCTTCAACTCCACTTTCCCACTTGCCATCATATCCCTCGATTCCATGAGAGATCATATATATGTCCATTTTAAATATCTTCAACAATGAGCCATATGGGTAAGAGAATTCCAAAGGTTCACAACTCCTTGTATTAAGAAATTTCCCCTCAACTCAGTTCTAAATGATCATCCCATTATCATGAGACAGTGTATCTATATTCTAGATTTCCTCAAACAGGAGAAATAGCTTCTCAGTGTCCAACCTGTTGCAATCATTATTATTTTAATGAGATTAGACATTATTCTTCTAAACACAAGCATTTAGACCCTATTTTCTCCCTGTCAAGGATAACTCTCTCATTCCATGAGCCAACCTGGAGAATATTCACCGTAACATCTCCAATGCAACTATTTGCTTTCTTAGATGTGGAGACCAAAACTGTGCACAGTACTCCAGGAGTGGCCTCACCAAATGCAGCCTTTGTGTTTGAACTCCAACTGCTTGAAGGCCAATCTTCCTAATTGCTTGGAGCATTTGCATTCTAACTTTCTGTGTTCATTGTTTCAGTATACCTAGAATATCTCTGAACATAAACATACAGAAATTTCACCCTTTTTTCAAAAAGAATCTGCACATTAGTCTCCATTCTGAAGACGGATCACCGGACCTGAAATGTTAACTCTGCTTTCACTCCACAGATGCTGCCAGACCCGCTGAGTTCTCTCAGCAATTTCTATTTTTGTTTCCGATTTCCAACATCTGCAGTTCTTTGGTGTTTTTCACTGGTCTATTAAAAAAAGCTTTTCTGCACTCCCTCCATAGTCAGATCATCCTTGTTCAGATAAAGAGACCAAAACTGTACATAATACTCCAAGTGTGGTATCACCTAAGGCCCTGGGTACAATTGCAGTAAGAAGTCCCTGCTCTCTATTTGTACACTCAAATCCACTTGCTATGAAGGCCAACATACCAGTGGCCTTATTCATTACCTGCTGCACCTGCCTACTTACCTTAAATGACTGGTGTACAAGGATACCCAGGCCTCTTTACACATCCCCCTTTCCCAATCTATCACTGTTCAGAAAAAAATCTGTCCTCTTGTTTTTGCTATCAAAGTGAATAACCTCACATTTATCCAAACTATACTACATTTACCATGTATTAGACCCTCATTCAACTTGTCCAAGTCACACTGAAGCACCTCTGCATAACTCATGGAAAGTTACATTTTGTTCGCTCATCTAAATCATTCATATATATTGTGGTGGCTGGAGTCTTAGCAACAATCCCTCTGGTACCACATTAGTCATGTCTGCTATGTGAAAAACTACATTCCAAAGTGACAAAGCACCCTTCTCAGAAAAACAGTAATCTCCCTTAGGTGGGGAGCAGTAAGGAGAAAAATGACATACAGTCATGAAGATGAATTAAATGTCTTTAGGTCACTGTTTAAACAGAGGTAGGGGAATTCCTGTAAATTAAACATTTCCCTGTTCAGGAGATATTAATTTCAAAGGACAGATGATCCTGGGAATAGCTGTAAACCTCATTCAAATACATGGTTGTTGTCTTTGACTTTACCACCATGTCAGAATTATATTTAACTTGCAATACCAGTAACCACATAAAGACCGAAAGAAATGCAGATGCTGTAAATCAGAAACAAGAACAAAGTTGCTGGAAAAGCTC
>JAHRHZ010000077.1:14806021-14850907 GCA_024137785.1 Ginglymostoma cirratum | reverse complement strand
GAGCAGGAAAACTTGACGTTTCGGGTGATGAAGGGTTTAGGCCCGAAACGTCAAGTTTTCCTGCTCCTATGATGCTGCTTGACCTGCTGTGTTCATCCAGCCCCATGCTTGTTATCTTGTACAGTCCCATCTGCTTTCTTTATTTTTTCCTTCTTTTTCTTTTCTTTTCATTTTTCTTTTGTTTGTAGCTTTTTGCAGCATGGTAATCGGCGGCATCGGCATGGCAGCGAGAGCGGAGGCCATGCGTAAAATGGCGGCGCCTCCCAACAATCAATGTAAGACTTGCAAGACTGACCGAGACTCAGGCCATGACTAGGCCCAGGTGCCTGCATTGGTGGCTGAGCGTTCCAAACACCTATTTGAGGTAAGATTTTAGTCTTTACAGTCTGGTTATTTTTCTTACCTTTTGGCTTTTTAAAAAATTTGTCTCTATGTTTTTAACTTCAGTTTTGTAGCCAAGATGGCATCAGAGAATGGCAACTTTGTAAACTTTTCACTGTACTCCTGTATTTGAGTACACGTGACAATAAAATCTAAATCTAATTCTAATACCAAGTGTCCTAAAGTACTCTAAAACATTAATTCTGCTTTCTCTCCACATATGGTCCAGAACCTGCTGAGTTTTTACAGCAATTTCTGTGTTTGTGTTTGTTTCTGATTTCTAGCATCTGCAGTTCTTCTGCCTTTTCATTATATCAAGTCTTTTCTAAAATCATAGCTGGCCACAAAAGCAGGAAGGTGGTCTCAGCACCTCTGTTTTCTCGAGTAACTGAAATTAGGTAAAATAAGAATTTCCTTTATGTTGTGCTTTTCACGATTTGTGGACATTTTAACATAATTTTACAACAAAGGAAGTACTTTTTAAAAGTGTAGCCGCTGTTTTCATTTGGAATCCACAGCAGCCAAGTTTCAAATAGCAAGATAATGACCAGACAATCTATTTTAGTACAGTAAGCAGGGAAGCAGTCATGTAGTGATACTGTTACTGGATTAGCATAGAACATAGAACACAGAACATTACAGCGCAGTACAGGCCCTTCGGCCTTCGATGTTGCGCCGACCTGTGAAACCAATCTGAAGCCCATCTAACCTACACTATTCCCTTATCATCCATATGTTTATCCAACGGCCATTTAAATGCCCTTAAAGTTGGCGAGTCTACTACTGTTGCAGGCAGGGCATTCCACGCCTTTACTACTCTCTGAGTAAAGAACCTATCTCTGACATCTGTCCTATATCTATCACCCCTCAATTTAAAGCTATGTCCCCTTGCGCTAGCCGTCACCATTTGAGGAAAAAGGCTCTCACTGTCCACCCTATCTAATCCTCTGATCATCTTGTATGCCTCTATTAAGTCACAGTCAAGAAACCCAGCCTAATGCTTTGAGGATAGGGGTTCAAATGCGACTGTGGCTTTAGGAATTAAACAGCCAGTCTAATTATGACCATGTAGCCACTATCAAATGTTACAGAAAGCAATCGTGTTCACTATTGTCCTTCAGGGAAGGAAATCTGCAATCCTTATGTGGTCTGGTCTGAATGTGACTCTAAACCAACACAAATGACCCCGCCAAACTCGTCAGTCAAGCAGCAGTTAAGGATGGGCAAGAAATGCTTGTACAGCCAGAGATGCCTACCATGCAGGAATGAATTTAAAAAAATAAAATCAACATTTAAATGGGACTTAGAAATATCGAGCAGAATGGTTTGTTTGCTCATGGAATATTATTATTATTGGTTTGGCCAGAATTTGTTGCCCATACCAACTATTTGGAGAAGTTGATGGTCAGCTACCTTTTTGAACTGGTGCAGTCCTTGATGTGTAGGGACACACACAGTACTGTTAGGAATAGAGTTTCAAAATTTTAATCCAGTAACAGCAAAACGAATGGTAATATGATTCAAAGTTAGGATTGTGTGCAGCTTGGAGAGAAACTTGCAGGCGGTGATGTTTCCTTGCATCTGCTGTTCTTCTCCTACTAGGTGATAGAGGTAATGGGCTTGGAAGTTGGAGACTTGGCAAGTTGCTGCAATACATCTTGTAGATGGGTACACATACATTGGTGGTGGATGGAGTGGATGTTTATAGCAGTATATTATAGTGGGATGCCAATGAAGTGAATTGCTTTGTCCTGGAAGGAGTTAAGTTTTCTGAAAGTTGTTGTAGCTGCATTGATCAAGGCAGGCTGACAGTATTCAATCACAGTCCTAGCCTGTGCCTTGTCAGCGGTACACTGGAGTTTTGAACTTAACTATTTAAATAGATTTAAATCTGAATTGATTGTTTCTTGGAAAAAGCAGATAGAAGTTCAATCCAGTTATTTTGACTTCAGTCTTCCAGTAAATAAAGTAAACAACTAGTTTTAAAAGGTAATTTGAAGTAGAAAATGATGGGGAAGGATTTTCTGAATGGTGCTGCTTCTGAGATGCATTAATTATCTGGAGACAAAAATCCCACCCTTCACTTGACCTCTCGATCGAGTCTGATCAGCCCCAATGTCAGAGACAGACAGAACTAGGAATACAAGCAGTTCCCAGATTTTAATTCCTGGAGTCCAGGACCAAATAAATATGGGGAATCACTCGGCAGGGAAGGAAGATGAGGTCTAAATAAAGACTGAAAGAACTGCAGATGCTGTACATCAGGAACAAAAACAGAATGTGCTGGAAAAGCTCAGCAGGTCTGGCAGCACCAGGAAAAATCAGAGTTAACGTTTCAGATCCGGTGACCCTCCCTCAGAACACGTCAGCAGAGCTTTTCCAGCAACTTCTGTTTTCATTGTTGTTGTTGTGGGGAGATGAGACCTGTTTGGAGGGAGAGGAAGAGGGATCTTGGAGTTGCCAGGGTGGGATGGAATACTCATAAAGGGAAGATTTTGTGGTCCATTCAGATTGAATAGGGGGCCCTTGAGGGAGTCACCACCCTGCAGGAGGAATCATCGCAAATGACAAAAAATTGGTGATGAAAACGTTTAAACTACAGGGCAATATAGACAGGTTTGTGAGTTGGGTTGAACAGTAGTATATGGCACTTAACCCTAAAAGTATGAAGTTTGGTAGATCTAATAAGGGAAGGGAGTACTCATAGAATGATAGGATCCTCGGAAGTACGGAGGATTGGAGGGATTTTGATGTGCATGTCCATAGATCCATGAAGGCAGCAGATAAGTTGATTATGAAGGCATATGGGATTCTCGCCTTTCTTAGACAAGGCGTTGAATCCAAGAGCAAGGAAGTATTATGGAGCTGTATAGAATATTAGTCAGGTCACAGCTGGAGTACCATGTGCAGTTCTGGTTGCCACAATGTAGGAAGAACGTGATTTCGGTGGAGAAGGTGCAGAGGAGATTCCCAGGAATCTCAGGTTGCCTGGGCCAGAGTGGTTCAGCTATGAAGAGAGACTGGATACGCTGGAGTTGCTTTCCGTAGAGCACAGAAGGTGAAGAGGGGACCTGGTTGCGGTGTACAAAGTTACTAGGGGCATTGACAGCATAGATAGAGTTTCATGACTCACTGGGTTATCTCGTTGGAAATCAAGCCCTGCTCCTTGCAGGGTCATCACAAAAGTTAAAGATTTTTAAAAGTACACAATGTTCCTCCATTTATCTGACTTTCAGACCCAGATTGATAGATAGCATGGACTGTGTTTCTGTACCGAACAAGAATCATGACTTATCACAAGTAATTAGACTCTAGCCAAAGGTAAACATTATCAATTATAAATTATCAACATGTAATATTAATAAGTAAAAGTCTAATGACCTTGTAAACTCCCCTTGACATACACAGAGACAGACAAACAGACTGGGTAAAATACTTTATGGACAGACAGGGAAAATTGGAAAGACAGTTCAATAGTTACTGTTCTCACATTCTGTTGTTGAGATGATTCAGATAGTGCTTCTGCTGGCCAGCACACTTCTTCAGTTATTTTCTCTGGAGGCTTCTACTGATTGGTAAGAGGCACAAAGTAGCTGACACACTTATAAAAAATCCTTGCCTTATCCTTTGCCAGGATGTTCAGAGGAGATTTGAGGAAAAGATTCTTCACCCAGAGGGCTGTGAATAAACTGGAAATCTCTGCCTAAAGGCTGTAAAGACAGGAATCTACAAGACTTTCAAATTAATGACTTAGATGAAGAAAATAACATACGATAGACAAGTTTTTGGAAGGTGCAAAAATAGGTAGGAAGGCAAGTGGTGAGGATGACACAAGGATTCTGCAGATGGATTCAGACAAGTTAAGTGTGTGGACAAAATCTTGGTAGATGGAATGTAGCATGCAGTAATGTGAGGTTATGCCCTTTGTCAGGAAGAATAGAGGATCTACATATTATTTAACTGGCGAAAGTGTGCAGAAAGCTATGGAATAAGAGTGATTTGGGAGTCCTTATCCAGGATTTACAAAAAGCTAGCATCCAAGTTCAATGGGTAATGTAAAAGACAAATGAATATTGGCCTCAATTTTAAACAGGATGGAGCATAAAAGTAGGGAGATTTTGCTAAATCTATGCAAGGCTCTAGTCAGACCATACCTGGAATACTGTGAACAGTTTTGTGTTCCTACTCTTATGGAAGCCAATTGAATGTATGACTTCATAGCAAGATTGTTAAGCAGGAATGTCTTGCTGCAATTCGACAGGTCCTTAGCAAAACTACACCCAAAGTATTATATAATACAGTGTGGAGATGGAGGGACACAGCAGACCAGGCAGCATCAGAGGAGCAGGAAAGTTGATGTTTCAGGTCAGGACCCTTCTTCAGAAAAGATTTTCCCCTCCAGCTCCACCCTGTGTTATCTCTGTCTCCAGCATTGGCACTTCTTACTATATCTGGAGAATTGTATCCAGTTTTGGTCCCCTTATCGGAGGAAAGATGTTCTGGCTATGGAGGGAGTGCAACAAAGATTTACCAGACTAAGTCCTAGGATGACAGGATTGATGTATGAGAAGAGGCTGGATCAGTTATGATCATATTCACTGGAGATTAGAAGAATGAGAGGAGGGCAGTCTAATAGAAACCTATGCAATATTAACATGAGTGGCCAGGGTAAATGCAGTAGGGATGTTCCTGATGGCCGGAGAGTCCACAAACAGGGGTCACAGTCTATATCATAGGCAATTTCGGACTGAGGTGGGAAGAAATTTCTCCACCCAGAGATTGGGGGACTTGGAAGTATCTACCACAGGAAGCAGTTGATGTTAAAACATTGAATGTTTTCAAGACAAAGTTTGATATCGTTCTTAGGGTTAATGGGATAGAAAAGTATAGAAAGTAGGATGATCAGTCATGATCATATTGAATATTGGAAGTAGTCCAACTCCTACTCCTGCTCCTATTTTCTATGTGTCAATAACTTCCTCAATAGTTTGGCCATCCGTTATTGTTAAAATTATTATTAATTTTAAGCATTTTAACTCTCATTTCTTACGGAAGATTTAAATTCTTGATAAATTATTATTTGCCTAGTGAGTAGCTTTTCTATGTTTCAGTGCCTGCTGTCCAGAAGTAATGGCCACAGTTTTGGGCACCATTGTGATTTTTTTCTCTGAGTCTGTAGAATTCCTTACAGGCTGTTGAGGCTGGATCATTATGTATTATCAAGGCGAAGACAGACAGGGTTTTAGTTCATCAAGGAATCAAGGGTTATGGGGAAATGGCAGAGGAGCAGTGTTGCGGATTATTACATCTGCCATGGTCTTACTGAATGATGGAACAGATTCATTGGGTTGGATGGACTACCTCTTCTCCTGCATCTCGTGGACTTAAGTATTCCAATGAGCACTTGAAATATCATTGCACAAAAGGCTATGAACTGGAAAATGGGATAGGAATAGATAGTGAAGAATAGAAACATAGAAACAAAGAAAATAGGTGCAGCAGTAGGCTATTCGGCCTTTTGAGTCCACGCCACCATTCAATACGATCATGGCTGAGCATGCAGCCTCAGCATCCCATTCCCGCCTTCTCCCCATACCCATCGATCCCTTTAGCTGCAAGGGCCATGCCCAGCTCCTCTTGAGTGTATCTAATGAACTGGCCCCAACAGCTTCCTGCAGGAGAGAATTCGACAGGTTCACAACTCTGAGTAAAGAAATTTTTCTTTATCTCAGTCCTGAATGGCTTACTCCTTATTCTTAGACTGTGACCCCTAGTTCTAGACTTCCCCAGTATTGGGATAGTACTTGCCCACTCAACCAGCCTGTCCAAGTCACCCTTCAGTCTCTTAGCATCCTCTTTACAGCGCACACTGTCACCCAACCTAGTATCATCTGAGAATTTGGAGGTATTGCACTCAATTCCTTCATCCAAGTTATTAACATATATTGTGAACAGCTGGGATCCCAGCACTCAATCCTGTGGCACCCCATTTGTATCTGCCTGCCACTCTGAAAAGGACCCATTTATTCCAACTTATTGCTTCCTGTCTGCCAACCAGTTCTCTATCCATGTCAATACATTACCTCCGATACCATGAGCTTTAATCTTCCTTACTAATCTCTTGTGTGGAGCCTTGTCAAAAGACTTTTGATAGTCCAGATGTACGACATCTACTGATTCACCCTTGTCCTCTCTACTGGTCACATCTTCAAACAAATTCCAGAAGAATGAGCTGAAGGGCCTCTTTCCATACTGTAAACTCTATGCCACCTTCTTGCCTAAGGTTTGAACAGAGTGACATACTGGGCTTCCTCCTGCCAGCCTGAAATATTGAAGCCAGGTCGGACGCTGTCTGTGAGTGGCCAATTACAAAAGGGCGCGAGGGTAGCAAGAAGGCCGTTTTGGGAATTTTACAGACCCTCGTTTCCAAAGCCTTGAGGGAATCATAAAATTCTGTCCATGATCTGAGAAAAGTAAGAAAGAGGTCATATGGGGTAAAGTATTCTTAGAAGAACAGCTATACAAACATCTCTGAGCCATTTTACTGGTATATGAAGACTTGGAAAGGAAATACTCGCAAGTACTTCCATTTGACTAAGAGGAATGTGTCTGTATCCTCGTCAACGATTTTTTACATGTCAAAACTAATTCTCTATATTATTTGGTAGAAATTGTCGCACAAACAGTTGCAAGCTGTCCCACATTTCTATGGCAGATCCATTCCCTTTACTGGAGTAAATGACCATTTCAGTTGAAATGCTAGAAGATTACTTTGTTTCTAACCAATAACATCATTATGAAACCTAATTATTCACTAGACCTGCCTTGGTTGCCAAAGGGGAGGTGTAATTTTTCTAAATGTCCTGAGTGATAAATGTTGGGTTTATCCAAAGTCTGACCGAGGTGTGTAGGAGCAGCAATGTCATTACTGAATGATAGTAATTTCATTACTGAGCAGAACTAAAATACTTTTTAACATTCTGACTCAGAGCCAACAAGCAGAATTTAATGGCTAAACAAGGACAAAAGCTAATGTCAGAGCTATTCTGAGAAACATGCCTCTAAGAAGTTATGTATTTGGCAAGTTGCTGTTTTCACAGTAATTGAGGAATTGTTTGTCTGAAACGTCCACCAATAACTTTTATTTCAATAGTTTATTTGATTAGGCTCTACATTGTAAAATAAAAACATTTTAAGCAAACTTTTAACAACACACCTTTGTGGCAAGTGCAACTTGAACCCAGACTAATATCACTGCATCACAAAAGCCAAAAGCCCTAAATTATCATTTTACACCCTGATTAAAAGGTGTAGACATTGCAACATCTTTTCGAGAAAACCAAACTGCACCATATGAATGTAGAAATTTGCAATACAGGCACTGTGCACCTCACTGTTCCCATAGATTACACAGGAAGAGGTTCTAAAATAGTAAGGAGGTGAATCCTGGGGATTGAAATTCAATACGAAGATCAGGATATGTGACTAAATTGCACCCTTTCCATTTAATGCAGGCAACATACAAACATCAAACTGCCTGATAAGTCTATTGATTTTGGCATTTAGGAGAGCAGTTGCACAGTGGTATTAGTGCTGGGTTAGTAATCCAGAAACCCAAGTAATGTTTTTTGGGACCTAGGTTTGAATCCCACCGCAGCAAATGCTGGAACTTGCATTTAAATAGAATCTGGAATTAAAAATCTAATTATGACCTTGGAACCATGGTCAATTGTGGTAAAACCCACCTGGTTCAATAATGTTGTTTAGGGAAGGAAACCTGCCAAGTTTACCTGGAGTACCCAACATGTGACTCCATTCACAAAGCAATGTGGTTGGTTCCTCACTCTCCTCTTAAATGTCCTATCAAGCCAATTGTATTGAACCACTAAAATTTCTAAAAAAGAAGAAACTGGACAGACTACCTAGTATTGACCTAGGTGCTGGAAACAATGGCAAACTCAGGCTAATGGAATTGCCAAAATATGAGATCTGGTGCAGTACTGAGAGATCTATGGCACAAATAGTTAAGCAACAAACTGGCAGAGTCATATTCCCAGAATCATACTTAACAGACAATGCCTCAGGCACCACTATCACGATTCCTTGACACATGCCACTGGTGGGACAGACCCAGCAGATGTGGTAGTCAGGAAGTAGTTGCCAATGGAGTACTCAACATTTACTCTTGATCCCATGACATCTCATTGAATCAGGGCAAACTAGGGCAAGGAAACATCCTGTTAATTAACACTACCCTCCTCAACAGATGAATCAGCACTTTTACTGACTGAGCTGGTCAAGTCCTAAAGGAATTGGTTCTAGATGGTGAAGGAATGATCAGAGGGTATTTGACCTCATCATCAATTTGCCTGTCACAGATGCACTTGTCCATGACAGTATTAGTATGAATGACCATTGGTATAGTTCACCGGCCCTGAAACGTTACTTCTGTTTTCTCCTTCATAGATGCTGCCAGACCTGCTGAGCTTTTCCAGCAACTTTGTTTTTGTTCCTGATTTACAGCATCCGCAGTTCTTATGGTTTGTTTTTAAGTGGCAAATAACATTCATGCCATACAAGTTTCTGTCAATGACCATCTCCAACAAGAGACAAACTAACCATCGTGCAAGCATAGGCGGATAGGACTAGTTTAGTTTGGTAATATGGTCAGTGTGGCCCGGTTGGACCAAAGGGCCTGTTTCCATGACATATCATTCTATGACCCTACTCAGTGGAATTACCATTGCTGAATTCCCCTTTACCAACATCCTGATGTTTACCATTAATCAGAAACTGAACTAAAGACTAATTTATTTAATCTTTTCTTGTTTAAAGTCCCCAATTCCTGGTATAGAGTCATAGAATACAGCATACAGCATGGAACCAGGCCCTTGGGCCCAAACTGGTCCATGCTGACCATGGTGCCCACTCCAATTGCCTGATTTGGTCCATATCCCTCTAAAGCCTTCTCATCCATTTATCTATCCAAATGTTTTTTAAATGCTGCTATTGTACCTGCCTCAACTTTCTGTGCAGACTCGGTGGATTGGCCATGCTAAATTGCCTGTAGTGTTCAGGGCTAGAACAGAGAACATAGAACATTACAGCGCAGTACAGGCCCTTCGGCCCTTGATGTTGCACCGACCTGTGAAACCAATCTGAAGCCCATCTAACCTACACCATTCCCTTATCATCCATATGTTTATCCAATGACCATTTAAATGCCCCTAAAGTTGGCGAGTCTACTACTGTTGCAGGCAGGGCATTTCACGCCTTTACTACTCTCTGAGTAAAGAACCTACCTCTGACATCTGCCCTATATCTATCACACCTCATTTTAAAGCTATGTCCCCTCGTGCTAGCCGTCACCATCCGAGGAAAAAGGCTCTCACTGTCCACCCTATCTAATCCTCCGATCATCTTGTATGTCTCTGTTAAGTCACCTCTTAACCTTCTTCTCTCTAACGAAAATAGCCTCAAGTCCCTCAGCCTTTCCTCATAAGACCTTCCCTCCATACCAGGCAACATCCTGGTAAATCTCCTCTGCACCCTTTCCAATGCTTCCACATCCTTCCTATAACGCGGCGACCCTAACTGTACACAATGCTCCAAGTGCGGCCGAGTGGATGGGTCTGGATGGGATGCTCTGAGGATCGGTGTGGACTTGTTGGGCTGAAGGGCCTGTTTCCACACTGTAGGGATTCTATTAAAAAAAAGTCTTGCTTCTGGTACGGTGAGACTGTCCTATGAACAGAGATGGGGCAAACTGGGCCTGTATTCTCCAGAGCTTTGAAGAATGAGGGGAGTTCACATTGATGCCTACATAAATACTTGAAGGGACAGTCAGGGTAGATGCAGTTCAGATAATCCCCCTGGTTGGAGAATCTAGAACTAGGGGCACAATTTAAAAATAAATGGATACCACTTAGATCAGAGGCGAAGAGAATTGTTCTTAATTCAGAGTGCTGTGAATCTTTGGAATTCTCTACACCAGAGGCCTGTGGATGCTTTAGTCTTTAAGCATGTTTAAAGTAGAAGTTGAAGCACGTTTGATTATCAATGGTTTAAAGAAGTATCAGGATTGTGCGGGTGAAAAACATTGAAATGTTTGATCAGCCATGATTGCATTAAATAGTATGGCTGACTTGACTGAATGGTCTAATTCTGGCCTATGTCAGCATAAATCCTGCAACTCAGTTTCTCAAAGCACAGAGGGAATCACAGATCTCCAAAGTCCTGACATCCAAAATACCCTCCTCACAATCATCTCCCTGGTATGCAGGACAAGCTGTAACCATTCTATGATTTTAGTAACTCATCTCATTTTTATTTTGAACGTATCCCTTTTCCCTCCCTTCAGACCCACTTATTCCAAAGTTGAATAAAAGGGCGAATAGTTAATCTGATTGCAGTTTTCTAGTCATGTATCTTTGTCCAGTTGCTGAGGGAAGTCTGCAGAGTCAGTAGAATAGAATAGAACCCCTACAGTGTGGATGTAGGCCATTCAGCCCATTGAGTCCACACTGATCTCCGAAGAGCATCCCAGCCAGGCACACACTCCTACTCTACCCCTGTAAGCCCTGCATTTCCCACGGCTAACTCACCTAGCCTACGCATCCCTGGGCAATTTGAGGAGATTTAGCATGGCCAATCTACCTAACCTGCACATATTTGGACTGTGGGAGGGAACCCACGCAGACACAGGGAGAGGGTGCAAACTCCATGCAGACAGTTGCCCAAGGCTGGAATCAAAACTGGGTCCCTAGTGCAGTGAGGCAGCGATGCTGACCACTGAGCCACCGTAGTGTGAAGTCAAAGTGAAATTTTGGTCTCTTATTAGTTACAGAGAAATCAGTTCAATAATTGCATTACTATAATAACAGTTAACATTTTCATGATGCAGTTGGTATTGTTTGTCCGCAATTTATCCTCTTTACCTTTTGGACCTGGCAAGATGATGTGAGTCGCACATATGTCTGAGGCAGGACCATGGGTTTCAGTGAAGGACAATGTCTGTACTTGGAGAACTATGAGCAAACATAAGAATCTCCTCACCCACTCAACTTCCATTCTTCCAGATGTTTCTAACCTGCAAAAGGATGAAATGCAGCAGGACTCAGAACTGATAATTACGTCTGCTTCTGCGGTCGCTTTGTAGTTGAACATTTGCGTAAAATGGATGATAATGTATTGACAGCACATTTTATATCACTCTCTTAAAACCAATGGGATATTGGGAAAGCAGTAAAAAGTTATTGCCAACTTGTTACTATTTCTTTATCCTATCACTCAAGGTCAAAAATCTATTCTTTTCATACCTTGCTGCAATGTTTCTAAAATGTTTTCACTTCAAGTGTAGGTGATCTGACATAACATCTACAAATTAGAATTTCCAATAGGAAATCCAAGGTTAAATTAAAGCATATTGGAAATCACAGAAAGCATTCTCCAATTTTATACAACTTAAAACAGACTGACCAATTCACCAGATATTACAACAACTCATTACATATTTAACGTTTCATTTATCTGTAATAAATCACCTGTGATGTTACTAAATTGCCAAAAGTGGTCATGAATCTCCCTGCCAATCAGCTTCATGACAAAACTAAACATGTAAACAATCCTGATATTTATCAAGAGGAATGAAGATGACAGGGGTTGGAAAGTAGAAATCAGTTATGCGGATAGAAAACAGGTCAAACCTTTTCCCTGAACACCAAGGGTCCTGAAATACTTCTATCCTTGGATTTCTAAACTATGTCCAACTTCTGTTTGCTTTGAATGATTTTTTTGTATGTCACTGTGGAAAGGAATTAGGCCTCTTGCATTTGTCAAGGAGGAACCTGGTTTAGCACATATTTATCAAATTGGATTTGGTCTCGTTGCTTCCTAGGTGAAAATAAAAAGTGTAAGATACGAATATTCATCCCAGCTCCCCAGCACACTTGTGCACTACCATTAATATATGAGTGGCCTCCTTTCACAGTATTGATCCCCATACTCCCAGGACTTAAAGGGGGATTGCTGCTGCTGAGGCAGGCAACGTGGAATGAATACTTTGAAATGTAAGAGCTGCCTTTAGAGATGCAATCATCAAAAACAGCTTGAATAAGTCATTTAATAGAGGCCTGAAGCCCAAATTTCTCATGAGGCTTAGGTCTGTACAGTTTGGGGCTTGTACAGCATATACAGTGTTGGTTCTTCACACAGAAATTTTCTTCCATTATATTTTAGAAAGAAGGAATTTCAATTCCAAACAAATAAATAATTTTCAGCAAGTCTGGTAGCATCTGTGAAGGAAAAATCAGAGTGAACGTTTCGGGTCCGGACCTGAAACGTTAACTCTGTTTTTTCCTTCACAGATCCTGCCAGACCTGCTGAGCTTTTCCAGCAAATTTGTTTTTGTTCTTGATTTACAGCATTCGCACTTCTTTCGGTTTTTAAATAAATAATTTTGACAGGCTGCAACGCTCCCTTCACTTTTTGCATGTGTTGCTTACCAATTTTCTTTTACCCTTTAAACCTGTTAAAATTATTATATTGTCAGATGAGATCTCAAGGTGAAATGTTGCTTTACCTAATAATTTGATAGAAAATGACATTGTAATTTTACTGGAAATTGTAGTGTTTAAATATAAATGTAAAAGAAACAGCACTTGGCAAGATTCCATCAGGTGTAATAATTCACCATCATGTATTAAATTTATTTTGTAGGCATTTTGTACTTCCATTATCTTCATCCAGCTGCTCACAAGACTTTTGAATTAAGTCCTCAGTTAGCTTAGGATTTCCCCCTTTGAGGCCCAGTTGAGTATGTAGCTGTTCATTTCTGTTGGCGGTTACTCTACATAAATAATACTTTACAATTTCCCGCTACTTTACTCAGTTCTATAAAATGGGACGGGAGGTGATTACAAATGATTATACAGACATCCAAGTACAGTGCGGAGCTCTGTAAACAACTTTCAGAAAATAACTTAACCATTAGCTGAATATACAAAATTTTGGATGTTATCTTAAAACATACAATTATGGTCCTGCTTCAGGAACAACAGTTTTCATTAAACAACACATCTGAAGAAGGATTTCACTCTGAAACATTAAATGCAAGCAGTAGCTAAAGAGTCTGTACGTCCCTCTTTATTTAATAACACTTCCTTCTTGCAAATTAAAGTCAATCCTCATGTTACAACAGTAAATACAATCTAAAATTTTTGACTAAACATAAGATTTGCGTTTTCTGAAACAATCGTAGACAGCTTACCTCTCAAAAGAAGAGTATAAAATGGAGGATATTATCATACGTTCAGCTGGTACCCCATACAGAGCCCATCCTTCCACAGTGTTTATTCATTGTTGACATTTGTTTATTAGAGTTGCTTTTAATATTGCGTCAGCAACTCACATTGCCCACCCAGTGTGTTTAAAGGATTTAATTATATATCAAAGTTTTCTTTAAATTCTCTAAATTGCAATTGTAAAACAAATGAATGCCTTGTTTAAAGATTGTAGCTTGTTTAAAATTAATTCCTACAGTAAGCAAAATGAACAGTGTTCTTTATCTTGTTTAGAGACTCAATCCTTTTGACTATCTTTCTCTTTCTTCTCTTTGAGCCTCCTAGCGTATTTTCCTCCCAAGCCTACAGTAGCTTTCAAATATAGGAGGTTAAGAAGTGGACGAGAACAATGTGGGATAAGTGAAAACGACTGTTTCTCTGTTTCTTGTGGTAAGGGATCTGCTGGTCTCCACTTTAAACCACATCATAAGAGAATGGCAATGATTGGAAGGGAGCATGAGAAGAGGCAGTGGGGTCAAACACTATTTACTGAATAATCGGGTTGGGGGGTGGGGTGAACAGGAATTTCTTGCAAAAGGGTGCTCGTTTGCTTCCAATGCATAATGTCAGGGTATAATAGCTAAGATTTTTCCTTTTTGAAGCATGACAGGAAATATTTCTGTTTAAACTGCTATGGCAGTGGTCCTACAAGTATAAATAGATATTTTTCCTGCTACTTGAGTACATTCTTTGAAATTGGAAGGTCACAACTAATTATAAAGCCATACAGCCATGGAAACAGACCTTATTCTGTGGACATAAAGCTGCCGAATACTGAGGACAATATTCAGGGGAAAAGATGAACCATTAGTTCAATATACAAGAATTTAGATGTTATCATTTGAAAACAGAAAATGTTGTGGTCCTGTTTTCAGAAACATGCCTTTCATGTAATGATGCTTCTGAGGAAGGGTAACAGCCTGGAAATTACAAAAATTTGAGGAGCCTGTATTTCAGTGTTTTTAATGTGCAGGAGAAACATACTGGCACTCGTATTTTGATTTTTGTTTTCTATTCACTGTTGGAATTCTGTGGGTGAAGGGACTACATGAGATGATTTGGATGTTCATCAGTCCTGTATCTTACTGGAAGTTTTTTTGAAAAATTATGCAGTGAAACAAAATAGAAGAATGACAAAGGAGATCTAGCTTGCTGTACCTGGAAAAGGAGGAGCAGTCTACCTGATGCCAAAAAATGAAGACCCCATTATTCAAAATCAAAGTCAAAGTCAATGCTGGGAATGAAGTAAAATGATATACAAGTATGTAAACTATAATATTAATCCATTGCGTATATTAAAAATTGGTTATCAAAGTAATTACAACGATAGGCAAATGCAAATGCGATTAGAACTGGCTTTTATAAATAAAGGGTCCATTCTGGAATCAAAATAATTTAAAATGAAAAGATTTAAAATTGATTCACAGTCAGGGCCCCTTTTACAATTGCTCTGGGAACACACAATACCACTATGTCCTGTATTAACTTCTGCTGGGATGCTTGGGTTCAATTTTGTACTCCGTGTTATTAACCTTCAATGTGACAAAGAGTCGAACTAAACCTATTGGGAAAAGTCTGTTTATTTAACAGAAGCCACGCAGTCTCCATGATGACACAAATAGTGTGTTGACATAAGCTGATAGGGAACATAGTTTAACAACTGTTAATGCAAGAGACATAATTTAGAGAATTTTTTAGTAATAAATCTACTTCCATGGAACAGAGATTACGGAATAGTTAGATCATGCCAGTCCTGAATGAGCAATAATGAGCAATGCTTAAATGTCAAGGAAATAGACCTGAGGAGGAGAGGCTTTAGTGCCAAATTGCATCTGTTTGGTTTCTACTGACATGCAATAACTCTGCCAATTCTTGTGAATTCAAAGGAGGTTCCTTCATTATTGGGTGAATAGTTGGTGGTGGGGGGAGGGGAGAGGTGAAGTCCTGTTTCACAAAGGGCACGTCGAAAACCATCTGCATTTACTGGGAATTCAAAAGGTCCTGCACAAGTATCTGATTTTGGGGAGATGCTGGCTACCCCTCAGAAAGAGGTTATAGTTGCCCCCATGACCTTGTCTGTTAGGGAAATGCTTAACATAGTACAAAAGTAAAATTGAAACTGACAGGCAGTTCTGTGGCAACAAACGAGACTTTCGAATGGCATGTTGCCACCCTGGTGCCAGGGTCAGGGATGTCTCAGAGCGGCTGCCAGGGGAATGTGAATAGTCTCCTGACACCAATATGTGGGTGACAAAAGACATGAAGTCCCACAAGAGAAATTTAGAGGGTTAAGTAGTAGATTAATGAGGAAGACTACTGATGTTGTAATCTCTGGATTACTTGCAGTACCACGTGCTGCTGAGCATAAAGAATAGGAAGATAGGTTAGATGAACGCGAGGCTAAAGGAACGTTGGAGGAGGGAGGGTTTTAGATCTTTGGATCATTAGGACAGATTCTGAGGTAGGTGGAACCTTTACCAGCAGAACCTGGGAGATCCTGTCTGACCAATTTAATTGAGTTTTTTAAAAAAAGTAATTAAATATATCAATAAGGGCAATACAGTTGATGTGGTTTACATGAATTTCAGTAAGGCCTTTGGAATTTAATCCTGATAAATGTGAGGCGATATATTTTGGGAGGTCAATACGGGAAGGACGTACACAATGAATGGTAGCTCCCTGGGAATACTCAAGAACAAGGGATCTAGGTGTGTAAGTCCACAGATCACTGAAGGTGTCAGCACAGACAGATAGAGTGGTGAGGAAGGTATACAAGATTCTTGCCTTCATTGGCTGAGATACAAGACATAGGAGCAAAGAAGTCTTTATAAAGTTATAGCTGCAACTTTATAAAACTTTAGTTAGGCCACAGATGGAATACTCTATGCAGTTCTGGTCACCACACTATTGGAAAGATGTGACTGCATTGGAGAGGGTACAGAGGGGATTCACCAGAACTTTGCCTGCAGTGGAAAGTCTCAGTTATGAGGAGAAACTGGACAGGCTCGTTTTTGTTTCCTTGGAGTAGGGGAGGCTGACAGGGATCTGATTGAGGCATACAAAGCTATGAGAAGCATAGAAAGGGTAGATTATGAGAATCTCTTTCTCATGGCAGACAGGTCTAAGACCAGAGGGCACATGTTTAAGAACATAAAACATAAGAACATAAGAACTAGGAGCAGGAGTAGGCCGTCCGGCCCTTTGAGCCTGCTCCGCCATTCAATAAGATAATGGCTGATCTTTTCGTGGACTCAGATCCACTTACCCGTGCTCTCACTGTATCCCTTAATTCCTTTATTGTTCAAAAAAAATCTACCCTAACTTTAAAAATGTTTACTGAAGTAGCGTCAACTACTTCACTGGGCAAGGAATCCCATAGTTTGACAACCCTCTGGGTGAAGAAGTTCCTCCTCAATTCAGTACTAAATCTGCTCCCTCTAATCTTGAGGCTATGCCCCCTTGTCCTAGCTTCACCTGCCAGTGGGAACATCCTCTCTACTTCTATCTTATCTATTCCCTTCATAATTTTATATGTTTCTATAAGATCCCCCCTCAATCTTCTGAATTCCAATGAATATAATCCCAATCTACTCAGTCTCTCCTCATAAGCCAACCCCCTCAGCTCCGGAATCAACCTAGTGAACCTCGTCTGCACCCTCTCCAGTGCCAGTACATCCTTTCTCAAGTAAGGAGACTAAAACTGCATATAGTACTCCAGGTGTGGCCTCACCAACACCTTGTACAGCTGTAACATAACCTCTCTGCTTTTAAACTCAATCAATTTGGCAATGAAGGACAAAATTCCATTTGCCTTCCTAATTACTTGTTATACCTGCAGACCAACTTTCTTTGATTCATGCACAAGGACACCCAGGTCCCTCTGCATAGCAGCATGCTGCAACTTTTTACCATTCAAGTAATAGTCCTTTTTACTATTACTCCAACAAAATGTACGACTTCACGTTTATTTACATTGTATTCCATCTGCCAGCCCTTTGCCCACTCACTCAATGTATCTATGTTCCTCTGCAAAGTTTCACAGTCCTCTGCACACTTCGCTCTGCCACTCATCTTAGTGTCATCTGCAAACTTTGACACCCTACACGTGGTCCCCAACTCCAAATCATCTATATAAATTGTAAATAATTGCAGTCCCGACACTGATCCCTGAGGCACACCACTAGTCACTGATTGCCAGCCAGAATAGCACTCATTTATCCCCACTCTTTGCTTCCTGTTAGTCAACCAATCCTCCATCCATGCTAATACTTTACCCCTACCGCCATGCATCCTCATCTTATGATGAAGAGTAAGTGGTTTAGAGGGGATCTGAGGAAAATCTTCACCCAGAAGGGGTAGAAATGTGAAACCTGGAGGCAGGTTCTCCTGCAACATTTAAGGAGCATATGGACAAGCACTTAAAATGTCAGGCCATTGGTCGCTTTCATTTTTCAAAATCCAGGTCTAAATCAGCAGGAGGCTTGCAGATCCAACAGTTGACAGACTAGCTTACTCAATGTCATGCTATGAGGGCTGAGAAAGTTTCAGACAAGCAAAATCTATACCTTTCACATCTTATCCCAGAAATTCCAGTCCAGGACTGAGATCTGGTCAACCCAACAGTCTCTTGCTAAAGGTATGACAGGAATGTCCAGTGGGATTTCAGATTTAAGAAGCCTCTTCATTTACATTTTTAAAATATGAAAGAAATATGAGCTTGTGAAGGATCCTATCAGAAAAATTAGCTTAATTCATGTCACATCTGCTCACTTACCTGACATAGTTATTACATTCAGTTTTTAAATAGGTGTAAAGTGTCTAGTACATTTACATTTTTGGACTGCTGAAAGCGAAATGGTGAGTATTTTGAACACAGAGGTTTATTTATACTTTACTCATTGGCTAAATAAAGGTGGTGACAGACAAGTAAATTGTTCTATAACATGTGACAGATAGAATTGCTTAAAGGGAAATTTCTACACACTTCCTTTTTCCCACTATTGTGGCTGTAAGGCTACTGTAATTCCACTTACCATTAGGAAGTTCTGATTTTGAAATGTTATGTTTTAAGTGAAGCCCAAACATCAGGATAGCTCTCTGACTTAAACTGTTTGCTTGAACAGGATTATAAGAAATGCAGTTTCAATCTTCCCTTTCATTTTGTAAAGATTGCAGATTATTGAAACCCTGGGTAAATGCTGACCAGTTTTATAATGCAACAATCATGGGCTAAAAGCCTGGCAAGGTCATTGAGTGCATTTCAACATCAACTTTTGACGTTTGTTGAATCAAATTTCTTGAGTTTCTTAATATGTTTGAACAATGACTTTCTTCAGTCAATCTTATAACAATTTGTCCATATTTTATACATGCTTTTCTTGAGATAACGGAATGGCTGCTGCTGTATTATCTGAAACCCAACAAAAATTACTTCAAGACAACACCGTAATAATTAGACTGTATAATTCACATCATCTATTAATGTCACCACCTTTATTCTACATGCAAAATGGAGCAAGAGTAGGCCATTTACACCATCAGCTTGGGCATCTATTGAATAAGGTCATGGCTAATCTACTTACTTCACATTCCTGCCTACCACTGATAACCTTTCACCCTTCTGCTTATCAAGAATTTACTAAATTCTGCTTTAAAAATATTTAAGGATTCTGCTTCCACTTCTTTTCAGGAAGTGGGTTCCAAAGACTCCCAGCCCTCTGTGAGGAAAGTAAATCACTTTAGTTTTGTCTAAAATGGCTGACCTCCTATTTTGAGCTGTGACGCCTAATTCCAGATATTTCCACAAGAGGAATCATCTATTCCACATGCAACATGTCAAGATGCCTCAGGACCTTACATGTTTTAATCAGGTCATCTCTTACACTTCTAAACTCCAGCAAACGGAAGCCTGGTCTGTCCAACCTTTCCTCATAAGACAACACACCCATTCCATGTATTCATCCAGTAAACATTCTCTGACCTACTTCCAATGCATTTACATCATTAGGTAAGGAGAGCAATACTGTTACACAGTACTTAAGATGTGGTCTCACTAATGTCCTATATAACTGAACCATATCTTCCCTACTTTTGTTTTAATTTCCTTTACGACAAATGATAACATTCCTTTAGCTTTCCTAACTGTTTGATATACCAGCATTCTGATCTTTTGCGGTTAACGCACTAGGATACCTACATCCCTATATATGTCAGAGCTCTGTAATCTCTCACTATTTAGATAAAATACGTTTTTGTAATTCTTCTGGCCATAATGCACAGTTTCACATTTTTCCATAATTCACTTCATTTGCCACATCTTTGCGTGATCACAACCTATTAATGTCGCTCTGTAGCTTCCTTACATCTTCTTCACAACTTGTGTTCCAACCTATTTTTGTGTCAACAGCAAATTTGACAACCACACTTTCGACCCTTTCATGCAAGTCATTGAAACAAATTGTACAAAGGTGATACCCCTGTACTGCCCCTTGTGGTGGTGTACAAAACATTACATCTTGCTTACCAGAAAATGACCAATCAAGCCCATCCGTTTCCTATGAGCTAACCAATCTTCTAGACATACCATTATGTTCCCTGCTGCACCATGAAATTTTATTTTTTGCAACTTTTGATGTGGCACCTTATCAAATGCCTTCTGGAAATCCAAGTGCAGTACACCTATCAGTTTCCATTTATCCACAGTATATGTTAACTTCAAGAGCTTCAATAAATTGACTAAACATGATTTCCCTTTGACTCTGCATGAGTACCTTGAACTTTTCAAAGTGTCCTGCTATAAATCTTTAATAATAACTTCCAACATTTTCCAACATGACAGGTATTAAGCTGACTGGCCTTGTAGTTTTCTGCTTTCTGTCTCCCTCCCTTTTTGAATAAAGTAGTTACACTTGCTTATAACCAATCTAATGGAATATATGGAATTTGGAAAATTAAAAGCAATGTATGAATGGCCAGTCCTGTCTTTTGAGACCATAGGATGAAACCTATCAAGGTCCTGAGGACATATCAGCATGCAACTCCAACCAATTTGCTCAGTACTGCTTCCCTGGTCATTGCAGTTCTCTCAAGTTCTCTTCTAGTTTATGCAAACCACCTGCCATCTGCTTATTTCCATCATTAATTTCCCAGGTTCACTTTCTTTATGGCCAACACTCATTTTGTTAACAAGCATGGGGCTGGATGAACACAGCAGGTCAAGCAGCATCATAGGAGCAGGAAAACTTGACGTTTCGGGCCTAGACCCTTCATCAGAAATGGGGGAGGGGAAGAGGGTTCTGAAATAAATAGGGAGAGAGGGGGAGGCGGATAGAGGATGGATAGAGGAGAGGATAGGTGGAGAGGGGGCAGACAAGTCGAAGAGGCGGGGATGGAGCCAGTAAAGGTGAGTGTAGGTAGGGGGGTAGGGAGGAGATAGGTCAGACCAGGGAGGACGGACAGGTCAAGGGGGCGGGATGATGTTAGTAGATAGGAGATGGGGGTGTGGCTTGAGGTGAGAGGAAAAACAGGTTAGGGAGGTGGAGATGAGCTGGGCTGGTTTTGGGATGCGGTTGGGGGAGAGGAGATTTTGAAGCTTGTGAAATCCACATTGATGCCATTGGGCTGCAGGGTTCCCAGGCTGAATATGATTTGCTGTTCCTGCAGCCTTCGGGTGGCATCACTGTGGCATTGCAGGAGGCCCAGGATGGACATGTCATCTGAGGAATGGGAGGGGAGTTAAGTCTGGTTTTTAAAAAATATCCATTGATATATCTATTTTACTGTACTAGCCAAGAAGTATGAAATTAATACATGTCAAGGACTAACAAGGCCTGGTTAACATTTCTCTGGTTCATTTTGAACATACTGTCACAAAATCACAGTGAGAGTGTAGAAGGTTATTCAGCCCAGTGTGTCTGTGCCAGCTCTCCAAATGAACAATTTAACTAGGATCACTCTCCTGCCTTCTCCCTGCAACCCTGTATATATTTCCTTTTCAAAAATTCAGCTAATTCCCTTTTAGATGCTTCGATTGAACCTGCTTCTACAGCAATCCTCAGGCAACGTGTCCTAAAGATGAAAAAGATTTTCTTCATGTTGCTTTTGCATCTCCTACTAATTATTTTGAAAGATGGTGTCCTCTTGTTTTTGATCCCATCATGAATGGAAACGTTGTCTACCTATTTATTTTGTCCAGACCTCTCCAGATATTTGAAATAACTTTTTATTTTCTACTTGACCCAACAGAACAAAAACTGTGTGAAGAAAATTCCATCCAACTTTTTAGCCAGATGTGGGGCCACAAAGAAATAAACATATAAGGTGCTAAGATAACAAGCATGGGTCTGGATGAACACAGCAGGTCAAGCAGCATCATAGGAGCAGGAAAACTTGACGTTTCGGGCCCAGACCCTTCATCAGAAATTTCTGATGCCTTCACAATGCTTTCATTTCCTTTGACTCCAACTATTCAGAAATCTCCCTGGGTTGAAATTCCCTTTTTTATCGCCAAGTGTTTTCTTTTCGGGAAGAGTTTCCTGCCACGCACAATAGCGCCTTTTCTCATTCAATCATCTATCGCTCGCCTCATTAATTATGTGTTTGGGATCCATTCTTAGTCAATCATGTGGCAACAGAGGCAGGATGGTCACCACTACCATGACCTTATGCCGTGCCATGTTAAACCCTGCTGTGCACAGCTTCAAGTGTTGCAAGCCAAGAACTGCCTTTCGTACTCTGTGGCTACACTATTTATGTGAGCGAGTTGCAGAAAGGTAGGCTGACACCAAGTTTTGGAGAAAGGGACCTTGTGTTGGTGGCTGGGATGGTAGAGAGAAGGCCCACCTTCATCCTATGGACCACCAATGGAGAGGCCACGACCAGCCTGAATTTAGGTAGCAGACAGCTGGTCTGGTAGAGAATGACTACAATAATTTAAACGCTATAATGATGGATATGAGTTGACAGAAAATAAATAAAATTTCTGGAATTGCTGAATCCCTAACCATCACGGAAACCAATATCTCATCTGTAGACTCCACTAACATTTCTCGTTGTGGCAGAAAGGTGGCCAACATCATCAAAGACACATCCCATCCCAGTAAATGCTCTCCTACAACCTCTTCCATCAGGCAGAAGATACAGAAGTTTGAACACATGCACCAACAGGTTCAAGAGCAGCTTCTTCCTGGCCATTATTAGACTGATGAATGGACTCTCTAGCTTCAAATAATGTTGATCTTGTTAACGTTGTTTGTAAGGTTTTGGAGTAGATTTGTAGCTCCAGTTGTGGATGTTGTGGTTGGTTGGCTCGCCGATCTGGTTCGTTGTTCCGCAGACGTTTCATTACCCTGCTGGGTAATATCGTCAGTGCAGCCTCCGATGAAGCGCCATTGTGTTTTCCCGCCTGGTTTTTAAACTCTGGAGTTCGCTGAACTGGATTATCTCACTTCCAATTTTCCTTCGCAATGGAGTGTATATGGGGTCGAATTCTATGTGTTTGTTGATGGCTTTCTTCATGGAGTACCAAGCTTCTAGGAATTCCCGTGCCTGTCTCTGCTTGGCTTGTCCCAGGATCTTGGTGTTGTCCCAGTCGAATTGGTGGTTTCCTTATCCATGTGGATAGAGATGAGCGAGTATTGGCTATGTCTTTTTGTAGCCAACTGGTGTTCATGTATCCTTGTTGTTAATTTCCTTCCTGTTTGTCCAATGTAGTGTTTGTCACAGTCTCTGTAGGGAATCTTATATATGACATTGGTCCTGTCCATAGTGGCGAGTGGGTCTTTGGTTCAGGTGAGCAGTTGTTGTAGGGTTGATGTGGGTTTGTGTGCCACTCTGATGCCCAGTGGTCATAGGATTCTAGTGGCTAGTTCCGATGTGTTCCTGATGTAAGGTAGCGTGATGAGTGTGTCAGGGCGTGTGGTATCTTCCTGATGTTGTTCATGTAGGCATCTTCTGACCCAGTTTTTTGGATATCCATTATCTTTGAAAACCTGGAAGAGGTATTCTTCTTCTTTTTGGTGTAGTTCTGTGCTGCTGCAGTGTGTTGTTGCCCGTTTAAATAGTGTTCGCACGCAGCTTCGTTTGTGTGTGCTGGGATGGTTACTGTTGAAGTTCAGTACCTGGTAAGTGTCTGTGGCTTTTCTGTGTACTTTCGTTTGCAGTTCCCCATTTGTCTTGCGCTCTACCATGGCGTCCAGGAATGGGAGCTGTTTGTTCTTCTCCTCCTCGCTGGTGAATTTTATTCCTGTGAGGGTGTTTTTTATAAGTTTGAGTGTCTCCTCTAGTTGGTCCGTTTAATGATGACAAATGTGTCATCCACGTAGCGTATCCATAGTTTTGGTTGGATTAGTGGAAGGGCTGTCCTTTCCAGTCTTTGCGTCACTGCCTCGGCTATAAGTCCGGAGATAGGTGATCCCATGGGTGCCCCATTGATCTGTTTGTATGTTTGGTCGTTGAACGTGAAGTGGGTGGTGAGGCATAGGTCAAGTCGCTTCAGCATGTTTCCTGTGGAGATGGTTTCACTGGGGTCTTGTTCTTGTTCCAGTAGTGCTGTCATTGCTTCCCTTGCTAGTGGTATGTCTATTGATGTGAATAGGGCGGTAACATCAAACGACATCCTGGTCTCGTCGTCATCTATCCTTATGTCTTTGATGGAGTTGAGGAACTTTTGGGTTGAGTGGATTGAGTGGTTTGACTTGTTGATTCGATGCCTGAGTCTCCTTTGTAGTTCCTTGGCTAATCTGTGTGATGGAGTGCCCGGTAGGGAAACTATGTGTCTAAGGGGTACTTCCGGCTTGTGCACTTTCGGGAGGCCGTAGAATCGGGGTGTGTTGGTTCCTTTGGGTTTCATTCTTGAGAAGTCTGTTTTGTTGATCTGTCCGGTCTGTTTGAGTCTTTTTAGCGTGTAGAGCATTTTGTTACCTAGTTGTAGTGTCGGATCAGTCTGTACTTGCCGGTATGTGTTTTCGTCGGCGAGCAGAGCCCGTGCCTTTGAGAGGTAATCCCGCTATTTAGTATTACTGTCATGTGCCCTTTGTCTGCAGGTAGTATTGTGACATTCTTCAGTCCTTCTAGGGCTTGCCTTTCCAATGTGCTGAGGGTGTTGAGTTTGCTCCTTCTGGTCAGCATCGGGATCACCGTCTGTCTTATGGTTTGTTGTGTTTCTTCAGTGATGTTGCTGGTCCTCAGCGTGGCTTCCAGTGTGGCTAGGAATTCCGTTTTGTTGGTGTCTCTGTAGTTATAGTTAAGTCCTTGGGTGAGAATGGCCTTTTCCATGTCTGTCAGTTTCCTGTCAGAGAGGTTTCTTATCCAGGTGTCTGCTCTGGTATTGTTGTTTTGGTGGGTAAGTGTGACTAGCTTGTCCTGAAGGGTTTGTCTTTTCTTGGCCCTTGTGGCCTGTTGGCTGATGTTGATGGCTTGTTCCATGTCCGTTGTCCAGTCCTGATTGGTAGCTTCCAGGAATAAGGTTTTTTGGCGCGTAATTTCACTGTTTTGTCTGAGGAGCTGGTTGTGTGCATCATTTATGTTGTTCTTGCCTCACTGTCTAACCTATATGCCTCACTCTGTCCACGTTTCTTTTTCCACCCTATGATCTGTGCGTCCTTGCTTACTATGATCTGCCTGCACTGCTCGTAAACAAAGGTTTTCACTGTACTTAGGCACATGTGACAATGAATCAAGTCAAATCAGATCAATAAAGTGAGTCCTTACAGGAAATGTGGTAATATCTAGGCATAAGCAGTTCAACAGATAAGACCTGAGCATTAACATCAAGGCCTTGATAGTAATGGGTTGACAGGGAGGGTGATAGGCCACTGAAACTAGCAAAACCTCAGGGCCTCATTAACATCATGTCGTGCAGCCTTTAGCTGGAGGACAGCCAAATGGATAGTCTGACAGATTTACCTTATTATGTTGACTGTGAAAAGTATACTGTGGCATACTGACTGTGAGACATAACACACAGGCTGCACCATTATTGAATCCAGATTATGTAGAAAACAGAAAACCACCACTTTTTGTTTGGAAGTACTAGACGGTTGGTGAGACTGGAGACTGCAAAGACTTGCGCTTCAGAACTTACTGCTTCGCTACGTAAGTTACTCCAGTACAGTTACTACCTTGTCACCTACCCAACTGTAGAAAATTCACAGCTATGTCTTATACATAAAAGCCGGACAAATCCAACCCGCTCAATCTACTCTCGATCATCAGTAAAGTAATGGAAGGTACTATCAAGCAGCACCTGCTCAGCAATAGCCTGCTCAGTGACGTCCAGTTTGGGTCCCGCCAGGGCCACTCAGCTCCTGAACTCATTTGAGCCTTGGTTCAAGCATGGACAAAAAACCTGAATTCCAGAGGTGGGGTGAGAGTGACAGCCCTTGACATCAAGGCTGCTTTCGACTGCGTGTGGCATCATGGAGCCCTAGCAAAACTGGAATCAATAGGTATCAGGGGCAAAGTCTACGCTGGTGGGAGTCCTACCTGGCATATGGGAAGATTATTGTGGTTCTGGGGGGTCAGTCATTTCAGCTGCATTGTACCTCTGCAGCGTAGTGTCCGAGATCCAAATATCTTCAATGGCTTTATCAATGACTTTCCCTCCATCATAAAGTCAGAAGTGGGGATGTTCACCAATGATTGCACAATGTTCAACACGATTCAAAACTCCTCAGAACTGAAGCAGTCCATGTTCAAATGCATCAAGATGTGGACAACATCAAGGCTTGGGCTCACAAGTAGCAAGTAACAAATGTCAGACAATGACCATCTCCTATAAGAGACAATTTAACCATCGCCCCATGACATTCAATGTGTTGCCATCACTGAATCTCCCACGATCAATATTCTGGGAGTTACCATTGACCGGAAATTCAACTGGACTTGCCACACAAACATAGTGGCTACAAGAGCAGGCCAGAGACTAGGAATACTGCGGCAAGTAACTCACCTCCTGATTCCTCAAAGCCTGTCCACCATCTACAATGTACAAGCTCAGAGTGTGATGGAATACTCCCCATTTGCCTGGACGGATGCAGCTCCAACAACATTGAAAAAGCTTGACATCATCCAATATAAAGCAGCCCACTTGATTGGAACAACATGTTGTTCACCACCGACGCTCAGTAGCAGCAGTGCATACTATCTACAAAGTGCACTGCAAAAATTTACCCAAGCTTCTTAGACAGCACCTTCCAAACCCACAACCAGAACAATTGAGAAGAACAAGGGCAGCAGATACATGGGAACATCAACACTTGCAAGTTCCCCTCCAAGCCAATCACCATCATAACTTGGAAATATATCTCTTTTCCTTCATTGTTGCTGGGTCAAAATGTGGAACTCCTTCTCTAAGGGCATTGTGGGTCAACCAAAGCAGGTTAATTGCATCGCTCAGGAAGGCAGCTCACCCCAGCCTTCTCTAGCATACTCAGGATAGGCAATAAATGCTGGCCAGCTGCTGGTGACAGTATGGGTTCTTATGGTAAGAGTTGTCCTTGTGTTGTTGCCTAGCATAGACGGAAGTCATAGGCCACATGTAGGTCTGATAGCTCTGTCAACAAGAAGCTGCGCTCTAGCTCATTGTGTTAACTTGAATATAACATACGTAGACCAGTATAAAAGCCTTAGGGATGCTACCAGGGCAGTGGGCATTTCCCCAAGATTCTGCTCTGTGCATATTTTCACACCATAGAAGTATACAGCACAGAACAGACCCTTTGGTCCATTTAGTCCATGCTGACCCCAGATATCCTAAATAAATCTAGTCCCATTTGCCAGCCCATTTGGCCCATATCCCTCTAAACCCTTCCTATTCATATACCCATTCAGTTGCCTTTTAAATGTTTTAATTGTACCAGCCTCCACCACTTCCTCTGGCAGCTCATTCCACACATGCACCACCCTCTGTGAGAAAATGTTGCCTTTTGGGTCCCTTATTATTCTTTCCCCTCTCACATTAAACCTCTGCCCTCTAGTTTTGGACTCCCCACCCCAGGGAAAAGATCGTGTCTATTTGCTATATCCACGTCCCTCATAATTTTATAAACCTCTATAAGGTCACCTCCCAGCCTCCGATGCACCAAGCAAAATAGCCCCAGTCCATTCAGCCTCTCCCTGTAGCTCAAGCCCACCAACACTGGCAACTTTCTTATAAATCTTTTCTCAATGCTTTCAAGTTTCATAAAATCTTTCCTAGAGCAGGGAGACCATAAATGCATGCAGTATTCCAAAAGTGGCCAAGGTGCAGTACAGCCGCAACATGACCTCCCAACCCCTATACTCAATGCACTGACCAATAAAGGCAAGCGTACCAAACACCTTCCTCACTATCCCATTTACCTGCAGCTCCACTTTCAAGGAACAACAGCACATTAACAGAATCGAGCACTTTCCAGTTCTGGTGCACCTTCGCAGAACTACGTGCATGGAGAGAATGGTTTCCTACATCACTGGAAATGTAATTGCCCTAACAAAATCATATGCCTATTCCATGTTTCTCTGCTTAAAGAGAAGCTGATGAAACCCTCTTTTCCAGGATGCGCAACCTCAGTGATCTACTTGTTTCAGAGATGGATGGTGAACTGTGACATGTTCCAATTGCTGCAACTACAGGCTGGAAAGATCCTTGGGCATAAAAATAAGGAACGGTGGCAAACTCAATACCCATGGGCAGCACTGTCTTTGGGCCCTGCTCTGCAAACTCAGGTCTGCTTAGGGAAGGTTCTGAGTTCGGTGACCTGTCCTTGGTGAAGATTAACCACTGTAGGAACTGCTCCTTGCTGAGGTGGAGGTAAGAGAAATGCCTATTGAATATTGCTTTTGATTTGGAAGTTCTCCTCCTCCATACACATGTGGTTTCTTCTCCCTGCTACTGCATTCCATTTTCATCTATTGCTATAGCCCAAACTTATTACTGAGCCCAATTTTGTGGCCCAAGTGCTCAAAGCTAACAACTAATGTCATGTAGAGATACCAAGGTGTAGAGCTGGATGAACACAGCAGGCCAAGCAGCATCAGAGGAGCAGGAAGGCTGACGTTTCGGGCCTAGACCCTTCTTTCTGAAGTTTTATTTGATTATTTGCTTCCCCCATGATTTTGTTCTGGCCTTCTAGTAGTTTGCTTCTATTTTCCATCACCATTATATTTAGTACAACTACTTCCCATGCACTTCCTTTGTTATCCTTTCTGATCATGTTATAATCTGCAATATTTAGTTGCTGGACCTATTCTGTATGTAATCACATACCAGTTACTCCTACCACATTTTGTTCCTTGCTACTAATTCTCGCCACCAGTTCCTCTATTTTATTTGAATGCTACACGCAGTGTCGTTCAGGCAGTTTAATTTTTCTTTAGTCATTGTTCCTTTCACTTTGTCTTAAACTTCTGTATATTTTTACACTTCTGCTTTTTATAATTGTATTTGTTTCCTGAGCATCTAATTGTAGCATTTTTCTTTACATTGGTCTGACAGTATGATCACAATCTAGTTGTGCATGAATGGATTGGAAGGCCCTGTGATCGATGAAAACACTAGGCTCATCACCTGGGTGATTTGATCTCATTAGTGAGACCTTAAATTTTGAGGGAAGCTACAATCGGTCCTGACTGCAGAACATATTCTACTGTCGCAAGCTGTCAATGCGAAAAGCAATAGAAGTTTTTTTCTTGTGTTGGCTTCAAACACTTGCTTGGTGGAACAATGAACAGCAGATTGACTGATATCCTTGACATTCCCTATGCTAGCTAGGAAGAGGTCTGGGACAAATTGACTAGATTGACAAGGGATTAGGAGGCTAGATTTTAACCCCAAGTATGGGTCGGCTGGGGGGTGGATGGAAAGGAAAAGTCCTGATATTTCTCAAACATGAACATGCCTCTGATAGGCCTATTCCAGTTTTAACATACGTCAAGGAGACAGTCACCAATCTACTCACAAGAGGCCCAGTCATAGAGTTGTAGAACTGCACAGCAAAGTCCATGCTGACAAGTTATCTTAAATGTATCTAGCCCCATTTGCCAGCATTTGGCCTATATCCCTCTAAGCCCTTCCTATTCAATTCTTCATCTAAATGCCTTTTAAATGTTGTAATTATACCAGCTTAAACCACTTCCTCTGACAGCTCATTACGTACATGCACCACTCTCTGTGTTTATATCTATAAACAATAATGAGTGTAAATGTCACGATAACTGATGACCTTGTTCTATTCTATGTGTTGGCATGGATTCAAGATGTAGAACTATATAAAGGGAGAAGTTATTAGAAAAGGTAATTATTTTCAGAGAAGTTACTTTTGGCTGTTCGCTCAATTCACGGAAATGATTCAGATTTCTCTCTGCACCTACACAGTAAGTGCATTATGGACTATTTCTGTTTCTCATTATTTCTTTCAAAAGGATCATACGACAAAATGAATATGTATTCTTGTCACTTGTAGTTCAGTTTATTAATAATGTTTAACATGAAATTGTTAATTTCAAGTCTGCAGTTCAAAAAAATTAGTAGTTAAATTGTGATGTCATGAATTGAAAAGCAAGACAAAAGCTCTAACCAAGAAACTAAATCTGTTATCACATGTTTACTTATGCAAACAAAGTAAATTTAAAACTAAACCTAAAAATAAAAAAATTTATTGTTAAAACTGTCTTTACTCAAATGCTAGTCAAAATTGTACCAATCTATTAGATAATGTAAAGTCAAAAACTTTAAATAGGTAAAGGCATTCAGGATGCAGCTGAATGCTAGCTTGGATATGTCTGATTATTGGATGGCTGAGGTTTAATAGATTAGATGTTCTTCCTTCAGCCTTGACTTTTTCCAGTTCTATTCTATCTTTGACATTGCTATGTCTGATCAGAAACTGTGAATTTTATCTATGTTTCAACTGACCTTTATGCACTGTCTCATTCGCAGAATGAAAGTTTCAAAACAGTCATTAAAACATCAAGTGGTGGATTGTCTCCAATGAATTGACTAACAAAAAGTAAATGACAACTACATTTTACAAGTTATTCATTCATTAATGTAATGATTAGCCCCTCAATAGTCATTAACAGGATCTTTGACAGCTCCAGTCAAATTTCCTCTAACTGTATCATTTATTTTCCTTGCATGGCAATGATAGAGGCCTCCTTATCTTTATTTTCCATCCTGATAGGCTCCACATCCACCAGTATTTCCATTTGCAATATAATTTCACCATCAAGTTTATATGTTTTTCACTTTGCTTTCTGCATTCCAAAAGAACTCATCCTTCCAAGATATCTTTGTTCCTATTGCCATCTATCTTAATTTTCCATACCTTTGTCTTGGCACTTTCATGTGCAACATCTGACCATTTATCTCCTCCTAAATTTTCATCTAGGATAGCAAACACTGGTCTTATTTTTGACGACAATTTATTTCTATTTATTACTAACTGGTGTACTGTATTTATTGTGAATCATATTCTCCTTTATACTGCGTAGATCATATTAAGGGTAGGTGATTGCTTTGAAAATACCTCAGTTCTGACCACAAGTGGGATCCAGGGCTTCCCAGTTCAAATAGTCATCCTAGTTTCATTCTGATCCCCCTACCTTTGGCATTCTTGACTATTCTGAAGTAAGGTAAACATAAACTGAAGAACAGCATTTTAACTTTCTTCTGGAAACTGTGTATGTCAGTGTGTATGTAACTTCAATCTTTATCTATGCTCATCATTTTCAACAATGCAGTTTACTGACCATCTTCATGTGCATTCTGATTTTGCTTTGAGTTTCGCAGTCCTTTCCTCCTTGTGTGTATAGCTTTGTTTAAATCTGACAAGGCTAATTGCCTCAACTATTCCTTGTGTTAATAATTCCCACTCTCTGGGTAAGGAAGTTTTTGCTGGATTAATTGGTATTTATTTTATATATATGGTCACTTGTTCTGGTGTTCCCAGTGAGTGGTAATACCTTCTGACATCTACCTCGTCTTACTTTTCATAATGTTAATCCTGTATTTTCACTACTGAGTTAGGAGCATAGATTTGGGAGATCACACAGAACTGCCATCCCAGCTCAGGAGAAATGTCCCAGAAGGTCTGATTTTCATTCTAGGTGGTCCAGTCCTCTGTAATGAGAAAAGAAGCTGCAAGGTGTGCAGGTGGTCTGTACGCATCAGCACACTAGTACTGTATTGAAATTTAATAAAACATAAAACATCACTTCAGCCCCACCCACAGCCTTCTCACACATGCCCCATTTGTGCCAACCCAAGCCAACAATGCACCCGCTAATCTCTGTTGCTCCTCATATCCCCATGCCAAACTATGTCCATCTACTCATTTTACATAGACTCTTATACCATCTGCATCAATCTATGCTCCATTCTATGACCCTTTATAGACCAATTCCAACTTAGTGCCAACTTACGCCAAGCAAATCATAACCCTTCGCTTTTACATCTACCAAGCCAACTTGTCTCTCCCACGGACAGACCACAACAGCATCACAGAAATGAGATAAAATAAAGTTCTATAAATTAAGTTTCCTAAATTTCTGAAGCAGACTTTACTACATTAACAATACACTCATTCATAAAACCCATTTACTACATTTACATTTCTTCAACTTAATATTGCCTTAGGACACAAACATTTCATTCAAGTACACCATCTGTTATAACAGCAATCTAACTCATAGTGTCATATCAAGAGTTCTATAACTACTTGTAGCTGTTAATCAAATTGGAGGCACTTTGCTGCGATAATGGTTGGTCATGAAATCTGTAAAACAGCAGTAATAATGAGAACCCTCAGGTATATGTCAACAAAAACAGTGATATGTCATCTTTTAAACATGACAGGCCTATTTCTTGAAAGATTTAAAGGGCTGTCTTGAAAGCTTGACAATTTACTTTGACAGGTACTCTTGACAATTTTGTCACATCTTGACATTTTTGAAAGATCCACGTACTGGTCATCTTGACACTTTTAACTTTTGACAGATTTATTGACTGTTCAAATGAATGATAGTAAATAGCTTATGCTTTTAATTTTAATCAAATTTTTGCATATATTTACCATTTCTAAATGGTACTTTGCCTACCCTGAAGGGCACCTGACCTTCACCACAGGATTCCCGGGCCCAGATCCCCATTGGGTACCTTACTTCTCCAAGTGATACCCTGGCTATCCAAGCAAATCTACAAAGCTTGCTCTTAACGGGTTCAATCTGCATACAGTTTGTCATTAAAAGCCCAGGCAGTGTGGTTCTCCGTTTGATGACAGTCAATTATATTTCATTTTATTTTGCTAGAGAAAAGCAGAGAGGCCAAACACATTGGCTCACTAGGACTACGACTTTGCCATTATGCAGGGCACTGTAGACTGCACAACTATGCAGGCCAGTACCCACTATTCTGGCAGATGCCATGATGTCTTCAATCAGTAGCATCCCACTGTGGTCATGATATTTGAGCCACCATAGCAAACTGAACTTGTGGTTATCAGATAATAAAGGCTGTCATCTGAGCACAAAGCTCATGCAATGAAACCTGTGCTGCCAAATAAAATGTGGTAGAACCAACCAAAAGTATTATTTATAACTGCCTAGATTGTTCTGAAGGAGTCCTGCAGTACCTGGCAGAACAGGTCAAGCTGTATCCTGGTCCATTACATACTGTGTAACGTTACCACCATAAGGGGCAGCCCTAGCTACCAATAATACAATAAATACTTCAGGAGCATGAAAAGGAAGGAGGAGCAGGAGAAAGGGGGTGGAGGAGGGCGACAAGATAATTAATAGACATCCAAAACATACCCTTTCTGCCTTGAGCAGTGTTCAATTACTGCCCTGGCTCTGAACTAATGTTTTCTTCTAGATTTTATCCCTCCACCTGAAATTCTTTCTCCAAAATAATAAATGAGGGCTTCAGCAGCAAATGGACTGAAAAAGTGTCAAAGTCTGGATGATGTTAGGGAGGTGGAAATAGGCAGTATTACTGACTAATATCATAATCGTGTTGTTAGAGGTTCATCTCTGGGTCTAGTTTCTTCCTTAACTGTTACCAGGGAAGAGCTGAAGTCAATAGGTAGGGAATAGATTTTACAACAAAGACTGAAAATAATAGTTGCAGCCTTTCCAATATTTAACTCTTGGAAATTTTTGCAATTCCAATTGACGTTGGACAATACTTTAGCTAAATGGAAGAGTTGAGAGAAATTGATCATGTGGTAGAGCTGGGTGTCATCAGTATGCATCAGAAATTCAATGTCATAACTTTGGATAATTTTACTGAGGGGCATCATACATGTGAGAAATAGGATCAGACCTACATTAGATCCTTTGGGAGTACCAGTGTTAATAGTACTGCCTATAATTAGATAGATAAGAATGGAAACAAGTGAATGTAGTGTCACCCAGCTGGATGACAATGGGGAAGTGTTGAAGGAGGATGGTGTGGTCAACTGTGTTGAGTAATTTGTGGCTTTGATTAGGGTTATTTTGGTAATGTGGTGAGTAGAAACGTGACTGAAGGGATTCACTTGTGATGTAATGATGGCAAATTTATAGGAAAGTATACCTATAGTACACCTGAAGAGACAGAATTGTTAACAATATTGACTGACAAGGGGACCAGGAGAGGTTGTAAGCAGTTTGGTAGGAGTGAAGTAGATCAAGGTAGAAGTAGAAATCGTGGTTAAGGTGATTTCATAGAAGATGGGAATGGAGATAGCAGAGAAAATAGAGACGGATTTGATTTGCATGCTGGATGGGAACAGTTTTAGAGAAGATTGGTCCATTGGGCTGGTGGAAGTTTGGGAAGTGACAGACTCTGCTCACTGCATAGTCTGATTCTTAGTGACTTTGAAATTTGTCAGCTGCTCACCCTTATTGTGGGATGTGAGGGTGGGAGAGATAGGAAAGAGGGGAAAAGAAGCCGAGGGCTTCTTTAGCATCCCAGCTGGACTGAAGAGAGAAATCAATCATCACCATTTGATGTTCAACAAGATTACAATCAAAAACTGACCTAGATCAGGCATTTCAATATTGTGTCTAAAAGTGTGGGTCACAAGCTGCGAATTCTGTGGTGAATCGGTCTCACCTCCTGTTTCCCTAAAGTTTGTTGACCATTGACAAGGCATAGGAATGTCATCTGGTCAAATTTGTCGACATTTTTCTGGTTCCAACAACATTCGAGGATCTTAACAGTATCCAGGACAAAGTGGCCCACTTAATTAGCATCACATCCATCATTTTTAACATTCAAGATCCCCACTATTGGCACACATTGGCAACATCATGAAGCATCTACAGACTATATTGTAGCAACGCACTAAATCCCTTTCAACAACACTTCCAAACCTGCTAGCTGGTAGAAGTTGCAGGTTTGGGACGTGCTGTTTTAACTGGGAATACAATTGCTGTTTGCTATTTCCTTCACAGGAGTCAGGATATTTAACCATTGCCAGTATCACACCCTTAGGCTCCTGCTGCCTCTGGCTGTGTGATACTTTGTCCTGAAAGAGACAGGGAAGCATGTCAGTGGGTGTAGTGCAGGCTGTTTGAGTGAGTTATGGTTGGATAGCTGGCATTGTGAGCTGGGGGTATGAGGCTTGTAGTGATGGGTGAGGCTGAGGCGGACCGTAGAGATGTGATTTATGGTTATTGATTGATTAAGAATGTTAGTAGTTGAGTGACAGAGCTGTGTTGAGATGAGCAACCTCTGAGCATATGTCACTTGGCCACTCATTATGAGATCATTGAAGGAGAAAATTACTGTAGATACTGGAATCTGTACTGAACAAAAATGCTGGAAATCACAACAGGTCAGGCAGAATCCATGGAGAGAAAGCAAGCTAACGTTTTGAGTCTAGATGACTGGTTCTGACGAAGAGTCATCTGGACTCAAAACGTTAGCTTGCTCTCTGTCCACAGATGCTGCCTAACCTGCTGTGATTTCCAGCATTTTCTGTTCAGTTGAAATCATTGAAGTTCTGTGGATTTGCACTCACATGCTTGGGGTTGACATTGACCTCAATGGCTATCTGCTCCAGCCAGATGACCAGGCTGTCTTCTGGTGATCTAATGCCATTTCAGTTACAGGACACCACTCCTCTTTTGCAAATCCTCCATCAAGAAAGAAAGACTTACAATTATACAATACCTTCACTACTTGAGGATAAGCCAGAAGTTCTTTACAGCAAACCAAATATCTTTGAAGTACTGTTTTGCAAGAAACAAGGCAGCCAATTCTATACACAGCAACTTTTCACCAACAGCAATTGTGATGATTGAAACAGGGTCAGCCAAGTGGGGCTATTAACCTGGTTCCACCCAGGACTTCTGGCTGACAGACATAAACAGGAGTGTCGGGGTTTCTGTTCACTCTGATAGCTAGCTCTAAGGAAGCTGGATTAGTGTCAAGTACTATGCACATGTAAATAATGGACGACTTAGATATTGGTCTTTATGGAGTTGTTTCAACAACATGATAATCAATCATTAGTGCTGTTGGTTGAAAGGCAAGCATTAGCTAGCATTCCACAGAAAGATCACTTGCTCTTTTTTGCATAATGCCATGGGATTTTTACCACCCACTTGGCAAGGCAGAGAGAGCCTCAGTTTAACATCTAATCCAAAGACGCCACCTCTGCTATTGCAGCACTCCTCAATACTGCGTGAAATGTGAGCCTAGAATTTCTACTCTAGTATTGTGAATGCAAAACTTTCCAAACTGCAGGCAAGTGTACCACCCATTGAACCATGGGTGACCGACACCTCCAGACAAGTGTCCAAAAAACTTGGAGCCTACTCTCTTCCATATTGTCCCAGGAAAAGAAAAATAAATGTAGAGTACTTCCAGAACCTGCTCCTGCCATGTTGTACATCCCTATAATGTCTCAGATGGGCTTTAAGTAGTGCTGTTTATCATTAATTGATGCCTATCCTCCAATAACTTTGGATCCCACCGAGATGTTCAGTCATTCAGTAGCAATTAGCACTGGTTTCATATTGTCATCAGGTAATTTAGCAAACAGCATGACGTTAGCATTGTTCCCATTACAGATTAATTGGGCATTGTGTTCCCATACTCATTGTAAGGTGCTATTGAATTTAGCCCTTCTGTTCTTTGTGTACAAGATGATGAGAGGCAGAGATAGAGTGGATAGCCAGAGACTTTTTCCCAGGGCGGAAATGACTATTACGAGGGGGCATAATTTTAAGGTGATTGGAGGAAGGTATAGGGAAGATGTCAGAGGTAGGTTCTTTACACAGAGTGTTGGGTGTGTGGAATGTGCTGCCAGCAGTGGTAGTGGAGTCAGATACTTTAGGGACATTTAAGCGACTCTTGGATAGGCACATGGATGATAGTGAAATGTAGGGTATGCAGGGTAGTTTGATCTTGGTAGGGTAATAGGTTGGCATAACATCATGGGTCAAAGGTCCTATTCTATGTTCTATGTTCTGTTCCTAGTCATGAGTCAACTGTACAATCCCTTTCCATTTACGTAGGATTTAGTCAGTTATAACCTGTTAATTTACTTACTTCAAATCTATTAACTTCTTCACTGAGATTGAAATATCCAGGACTGCTTTTACCTATCTCTGTAGGAGCCGATCAACATCATTGCAATGGACTCACTATTAAATTTATAATCCACTACCATATTCCCTTCAGTATTTTCATCATTTGTGACTGAGGGCTGCTGCCTGAAACAAATAGGAGTCTGCAGGATTCTGGTAAGTTGGTCATTGATGACGCACTGCATGTTTATGGAAAAATTTTACTGATCTTTAAACAGACAAATTCTATTATAGGCAGTCCATTTATTAAAACCAGGTGAAAAAGCAGGAAATGGGCCAAAGGTTAAGCCAGGAGGAAGAGTGCTGCTCTATGGGCATGACGAGAATCACTACCACCCTGGGCTTTTTCTACTCCACAGTTGCAACGATCTGTTTATTTTTTCCAATGTTCCCATTTTCCTGGCCAAATTAAATGTTACAAGTTTCACCACTGACTGCCCTGCATTTACACCTTAGAATTGCCATCAGGGTCTAACATCGAGTGTTCTTGCTTCACGCAGAACAATGGGAGAATGTGAAATCCTGCCAGTTGGGTCTGTCAACCTCTGTAGTTAATTTTGTCATCTGCTTCCTTCCATCAAAAGTGGGTCTGCATTGAGAGTAAAGTTTTGCAAAATTGATCCAGTGGAACCCATTATGTTTTAAATTAAACAAAGCAAGTCACCAGTTGATAACACCTCCTACCATTATATTGTATCTTCTTTCTTTGAGGTACCTGTTGACATTTTTCTTCTTCTAACGTTCTTTATTTTGTGAGATGAATGAAGCATTTATTATTATTTTATTATTTTATGAAGCTCTTATTTTTATTCCACACTGCCAATCCAATGCCTCCTGTGGTTGTTCCTTTTTGCTCAGTTCATTCATAACGTTACACAACTTTAGTTTCTCCCTAATGGTAAGTGCCAAGTGCAGGGAAGATTGCAACTGACTTTCCTGTAATGTCATATGTGTTTCAGTGGTGAGGGAATGAATTATCATTTAAGCTGAAAACACAGAAACAACTCAATGATGAAAAAAATTACTGGTAGTTAAATGACCTCTTCGCCTGATGAAGTGGACAGGGAGGTGACATGGAAAGCTTGAGTGAACAGAATTTTCCTTAATGCTGGGAAATGGAATATTAAGCATCCAAGTCACTAACTGGTATACACTACATCAATCTTTATAGCACAAAGTGAGTGTGAGCCACACGAATTCAGCAATGGAGTGGCTCACATCCATGTGAGCATGTGTTGGACCCCTGCACAGATGGAAAATCTGACATGGGGAGAAGGTTTCTCGTCAGCTTCCTCAAGAGTTGTCAAGAGACCTGTGCAGTCACTTCTGTGAAAGCCTGATAGACCATCTGTCATTCAGACAATTACGAAGCTACCAAAGGGCTTGTTCCTGGAATCAAAACCTGGTGGTGGATGTCTCAACCAGCCAGAGCTGCTGGCCAATCAGACAGCATCATTGCTTGAGCTCCATGGCAGCTGCTGGAATTGCACCCTCGGAGTTCCAGAGTCACAGAGAACTATGGACGATTTGCTGTGGGGAGGGAAGTGGGCTTCTTGGGTTAGGTGTACAGGGAGAGGTGGACGAGGAAGACTTGGATAGCTCTCAGTGGGCACGCTCCTGCTCTATGTCCAGTCACTCAATCAGGCACTGAGTGCTTTTTTATCAAGAGACCCTTCCTACAGACAAGCTGCTTGCTCAGGTTGACCTATCAGGAATGCTACATGGCGATAGGGTCTGCTTACACGTGGGTTAATCTCAGCAGTAGAAAGCTTGAGGGTCTTTCTGGTTCTGAATTGGCCTCTTCACACGACCTCAGTTGGTGCCGGGCCAGAAAGGTCAACCAAGGGCCTTCATACCCAGGGAATGGAGTCAAAACCACTAACTCACTCAATTAATAACCTTCCCACCACAAGCTAACCTCCTTTAGGAGCAGAAGATGCCTCTTTTTTGGATCTAGTTTTTATTAAAGAAATTCATCCCGTAGTTAGTCAACTGTCTCTCTTGGGATTCTTCAGCAGCCTCCACGGAAGATGGCTGAACCAAGAAACCACATGATTCACTCTGGATAAACACAACTGTGTTCTCACATATCATTCACAAATGCACCCTCGTAAAAGTGCTCTTGAACACATCTAATTCTCTCTATCTCTGATCTCATTCTGACCTATCTTACTCACTACCAGGCTAATTGAGGGTTAGCCTTCTGGTACAGTTTGACAGGAATTTAGCAATGAACTTCCACTATCCTCATGATGGCAGAACACTATTTGATTTTGACTTTTGCCTATCAAGTTTAAGTCCACTCCCCTCCCTCCCTCTTCCCACTTTGACTGAAATTTGCCTTCTGACTTATGTGTGGATCTAACGTACACCATTCTATGGCATATCCCTGCAATTAACATTACATTTGACAGAGATACATTTGAATCATTTTTATGGGAACGTATAAACATAAGACAGCTGCTCTAGTTGTTTTGCTTGGATTTTAAAAATTGGAGAGTATATCAGCGGATCTTTTACAACAGAATAAGATAGGTTGACAAGGGGCTGATTGTAGAAAAGTTATTACACTTTAGCAAAAAGAAGTTCTTTGATAAAGGAAAGGACTAAATGGTTAAAACTTCTGTGTAAAGTCCAGTGGAAGTGCGAACCAGTTTTTAAAAGATGTTTATAAATTCACATTGTATATTTTAATGGCTCATTTCTCTATGCTGAAATTTTATTCTTTGTTATCTAATCTCAAGGGTAATTTCCTGTTGTTTTAAAAAAAGCCAAAAGTACACATTAACCAGGAGCATTTTGTATTTAGAAGGAGACTGCACTCTTTGATTGAATGGAGCTTTAGGTGAATGAAGAATGTAGGATAATCATGATATGATAGCTTTTGTGGGGGTCAGGTTGATAATGAGTTATCAGTGTTATGACTGAGGCTGGAGGAATACATCATTATTTTTGTCTAATGACTCTACAGGGTGCATCATAAAATAAAACTAAAAGCAAAATACCCCACGGGCTGGAAATACTGGAAGTTCTGAAGAAGAGTGATATCAGACTCGAAATTTTAATCCTATTTCGCTCTCCACAGATGCTGCTAAATCTGCTGAGTTTCTCCAGCTTTCTCTGCATTTGTTATCAAATAAAAATACTTCTTCCAGTTACCAGGATGACCGAGATTGAAACAAAAATATCTGTCGACCAGGTTTCTTAATAAACACAGTTAAAGGTTAATTATCAAGACAAATCTTGTTCATTAAGATGCAGTAATTGTTTGTTATACGCAATCAGTTATATAAATGTATAAATATTATGCTTGTAAATATGTAACCCCCCCGCCCACCACCACATGCAAGCACACATACACTCTCTCTTCATGAAAAGAGAGAAAAAACAAATTTCTTTGCAGAGAAATTCAGAGGCTTCTGAAAAACAACACTTTGCTCACTGGTATCAGAGATAAAAGGTACTGCAGATGCTGGAGAGTCTGAGATAACAAGCATGGGGCTGGATGAACACAGCAGGTCAAGCAGCATCATAGGAGCAGGAAAACTTGACGTTTCGGGCCTAAACCCTTCATCAGAAATCAGCCCCATGCTTGTTACTTTGCTCACTGGGTTATCCTGGAAGTGTAGTGTATAGCCTGTTGCTTTGATGTTCTGGTACATGTGGTGAAGTTAATAATTGAGAGTGATTCTCTCTGAAATTTTACAGATACAGCTTTTTCAAGAAATACCATATTCAGGTATTCTTTCAATCACTCTTTCAAAAGTACAAATAAATTTCTCTCTGACTAATCCAGAGGATTTTCTTTTCGGAAATGGGAGAGATTAGTTGTTAAGCTTGTCTGTAGCAAGCTTTCCTCTAACTCAGAACCAAAAAATAACAAAGTTCTGAAGAACGGTCACTGGACCTGAAACGTTAGCTCTGCTTTCTCTCCACAGATGCTGCCAGACAGATGCTGAGTTTCTCCAGAAAAAAAAATCTGTTTTTCATCCACCCCTCCATTCCAACTTTCTCTTAGTTGGCTTTTCTCAAATTCAATCAGAAAAAATCAAACAGCTCCCCAAGTTGGTCACTTTTCAAAAAAGCCCCAGTGGGATCTACAGCAACACAAGCAGTTATCACCAGCCATGTGATTTTTAGGAAGCCTTGTTAAATAAAACCCCCAGGGTCCATAGCAAATTTTCAATAATGAAAGAAACCACTCCAGATATTCAGGTTTTACTCCATAAAACCTGAAATAAATTCCTTTTTCCACAATCCTTCAAAACCTAAATCCTTCACGCCATATTAAATGTATTAAGAAACATCTTCACAGCATTGGCATTTTCATCTCAAACCCATTGCAACGTAGGGATGTCAGGCACACATAGGTTAGCAGAAACCCTGAAGTCACCTTCTGTTAGTCAGTACGCTGATACGTTGTTCAGTTTAATATAATGTATTCACTGATCATACTGCAGTTTCCTTTACATTGAGAAGAGCAAACGGAGATCGGTGACTACTTAAAAGAACCATTTACTTTAACCCACAGCTGCAGCCACATTTTGATCCCATATGATTATAATTCTGCACTTAGCTTCCAATTTTACCTTTCTTTCCTGGTATTGCGCAGTGTTCCAATGAAGTACGTTGTAAGCTAGATGAACAGCATCTCATCTTTCAGTTAGGCATTTTAAAGCTTTCCAGAGTCAACAGCGAGTTCACCAATATCAGACCATAATCTGTTCCCTCAATATGTTTCTCTTGTTTTTCTTTTGTAAAATAACTACACAGAGGCCGCCACCAAATCACCCTTTATTTACATGTGCATAGTACTTGACACTGGTCTGGCTTCCTCAGTTCTCAGAGTGAACAGAACCTCTGACACTCCTGTTTAAAACTGTCAGTCATGGCTCCCTGATTGGACCAGGATAACATCCCCAGTCAGGGAATTCATATCCTATGAGGTCCACCTGGCTGACCTCATTACAAAGCTGCACTCTCCCTTACTTTTGGACTCATGATTCTGATATTCACAATTCTTCCAGACAAATCTTGGCTTCTCATTCTGAATTTTTGTGTCATTTCTTCTGTGTTCTGTCAGATTGTAGACTTTCCTTTTTGTTCTTTTTCTCGCTGTCCGAACCTCTCCTCTTTCATTTCAAACCTACAATTTCTCTAACGTTTCCTAGATCTGATGAAAGGCCATTGGTCTGAGACATTGTCATGCTTTTTCACTGGAATTACATTGGTACATACAATCCCAAATATGCCATATGTTTGTGATAAGAATCTTTGACTATTACCGTTCATGAGCTTACTAATACCACTCTTTGGAAAATGTATGACGCCACTCTTCCATGGAATTTGACAGGTAATCTGATTCTGGGAGTAATCAGATAGGTTTGTCATTGACCATTTTGATAACTGGTTACAAGTTGCTCAATAACACATTGTTAGCCTTTAAGGGTGTACTGTACTGCCACCTTTGGTCAGCAGCATTCCAGCAGGGAGGCAATAGCCACAGTTGAGTAGGAGCAATAGGACTAAAGGAAAGGCATATGGAAGAGCAACATCAAGGGAATGTAAAAGGGCAACTAATTTTCTAAGGAATATTATTGAATTATAAAGTTGGTATTAAATGTTTGTTTTATGGTAGGTTTCATTAGTCATTTGATAGTCATTAACAATGACAGTAAGGTGTGGGATGCAGAATTTGAGTTGTATTCACTGATATTTCAATAAGGCGAACAGATTAAGGAAAGCCAACCAAAAATGTGATGTGTTGGCTGCCTCTGCCTTTACTTCTGTTCCTCTTCTACCTCCTCCTCCTACCCCATTCTTTTTCCTCAGTGTTTGCCCTATCCTTCCTCTAAGAAAACCGACTGCCAACCAGAGACTGGTAGCTCTACTTTGCCATCAGTGTCACTGCTGGAGTAAGGGTGGTGCCAGCAGTGCACCCACCAGAGGCCTAGGCTCAACAAGGGACACAGGCCGCAGGTAAGTGAGGGTGGGACTGGAGTTGCAGTGAGGGTTTTGCTGCCAAAGGGATGAGGAGTGGGGTGCAGACAAATCAGAAAATTGGGACAGGGGCTAACTTTCAACAGACCTTCTCTCTCACTCCTGCCCCCCTCAATCAGACAGTTGACAGGGTTTGTTTCTTTTAGATTTCATGTCGGCAACTGCTCTGCCTGCAGCTGGTTGAGCACCTTTGGAGGTGAGACTTGAAATGCTTGAACTATTGCTTGATTATGAGTCTCAGTTGATGCCAGGGCAGGCAGGCCAAACACAAACCTTCTCAACCCAGACTGAAAAGGGTCAGAGTGGAAAGACAGCTGGGTCCCCACCCAGTTAAACGGCCCTGACTTCCAAGATAACAAGCATGGGGCTGGATGAACACAGCAGGTCAAGCAGCATCATAGGAGCAGGAAAACTTGACGTTTCGGGCCTAAACCCTTCATCAGAAAATTGGCCCTGACTTCCAAACTTGTTTTGGAGGACAGCATTGAATTCTGCCTGTTGTTTACACACCCAAATGATCGTATCAATCACATTTTATGTCAGCTCTGGTAGACGTTTCCCCACTGAAGTTAAAGAATGGCAGTGAGTGAATTTCTTGGCATCATTCATGTTATGGCCCAGAGTGTGTTCTCTCTCTCTCTCACACAACCACATCTTCTCCTTTCATTATTTATGCAAACAAAATGGCAAGCATGTTGGGCGTGAGGTGACATGGAAGTGCTCATCCCTGCTAGAAACCTCTGACTTTCAAGGCTCTGGTGCCATGTTTAAAGTCCAACTGGGCCCACTTGCTGCTAGAGAGGTACTAAGTCTCACACACTGGTGCCCGCTTCTAGAGTCTCAACACATAGCACAGAAGGGAAACAAGCTCACTCCCTGCTTCACAAAGAAAGTTCTCAAAGTGCCGGTGGATAAGAAAATGGAGAGACATTCAATCCTCTTCCTGGATGAGCTCAACAAGAGGCCACCCTACCGGATGTGGCAGCCTGGGCACAGATAGCAGCACGCCCCTGTTTTCAGCCATAAGCAAGACGCTCAACTTGCAGAGATAGGCACAGCAGCATCAAGTGTGTGTTCCAAAGGCATTCAGAGGGCTAGAATGAAAGTTGGAGGTCCACAGGGCACGGGTCCCCAGTCCAAGCACCTGACTGACCATGGTCTACCTCCTCTACTGGAAATGGTCCAACCCTTTGACCGTGGTGATTGACTGGAAACACCCTTGCCTCACTAAACACTGCTCCCCTTTGGCTTTCACACTTCATCATTTCCATGAAGCACATGCGGCTTTGTAAACTGCTGGCACATTCATACGGCACTATGTTATTTTACATCGAGGTACTGCCAACCACCTGATGCATCTAGACATGATTTTCAACGCTGTCATGGAACTAGCCATCATCTGTCTCTTAGCTTGTCTGTGACCACAAAAGGTCTTTACATGCAGGCAGCCTTCATATGTTTTGTTTGCACAAAGAGCCCTGCAATGTTTTAGCAAGACAGCACAGCATTTGATGTCTCCAGTTTGGTCAGCAGGTCATACAATGAGCTTGGTCTTGCTCATTCTCAGGATCCGGTTCCCAAGACACAACACCTCACAGCTGTTTCC
>JAHRHZ010000077.1:14785181-14796021 GCA_024137785.1 Ginglymostoma cirratum | reverse complement strand
CAGAGGCTTCAGTTCTTCAATGTAACTGATAAAAGCCTGTCAGCTTGACTGATATAGCTAATTTCACATGGCCCACGTTTTGATAAGTTGCTAACAGGTCAGGAAATAGGTACAATGCTTGAAAAAGTTAGGATTTAGAGCTAAAGCAGCTTTTGGTTGGCTTTTTACCACCTCAATGATTCCTTAACTACTAATCCAAGGATATTACCTATTCATCTTCAGAGACACCTCAGGGAGTGTCAGAAGAAGATGGGACCATTTGGGATCTTCCCCAACATCAGTTTCCAGAACTTTCTCGCACTACTTTAGTCTACACTAGCCCGTGACAGCCTGAGAAAATTCTATCCTTAAAAATAAAACGATAGTTGCACAAAGGACCTGTTGTTGTTTGTCAGTCCCGAGTACGTAAGTCTGGACTTTATGCAATTGAAATGATGAATGTTTCCAGCCAGTCTGAATGTTTTAACTGATGGGCTAATTTAGATTAGTAGGTGCTTCAGCCAACCTCCTATCTCGGGGATAGGGGCACTACCACTGCGCCACACGAGCCCCTTCTGGCTCCCCTTTAAATGCATCTATATCATTCACATCAGCCATGGTGGGAAACTCTAACCACTCTGGCTAAGAAAAGAAGTTTTTCTGGAATTGCTCACTAGATAACTTAATTGATAAGCAATGTTGCCAGGATTACTGGATGCTACAGACTAATTCTATTACCGTTTTAAATATTGCCTAGTGAAGTCAGCTATTGAAGAAGTTGTGGCTTGTTTTGTCTATATGTTTATGACTTTCCAATTTCTTTCCAGGAACTCCATATTTCAATACAGAATGCACAAAGTGTCCAAAGGGCTTTTTCTCAATGAACAGGTCTGCCACCCAACCCTGTCAAAAGCACACAAACTGCACTGCACTTGGTTTGAAACAGATTCTCAGAGGAAATGCATTTCAAGATAATGTGTGCCAGTCATGTCAGGACAGTGAGGCACCAAACTCAGCGTGTTCTGACCTACTTTCAAGGAAAGGTAAATATATTTGTCTCCAGAGGTGTATATAAAACACCATTTCATAACATTTTAACTTGTGGAAAGTATCATGATTAGAAATATTGACAACTGGTTTGAATCTCCATTTATTCAGAAGAAGTCAATGGCCGACTTAAATACCCAGTTGAGACATTCATTTAATTTAAAACCAATTAATCCAACATGAAGTATGTGGCATGGTCAATGAAATTTAATTTTTTTCATAGAATAGACTTTTCACAGAATCTCTACAGTGTGGAAACAGGCTCTTTGGCCCAACAAGTCCATACTGACCCATCCCTCTATAACCCACCTAACTCCACATCCTTGAACACTACGGGCAATTTAGCATGGCCAATCCACCTTTTTGTGAGTAAATTTGCAAGTCCACCGTGATGCAGACTACTTACAGAAAATGCAAGGTATGCAATATGTGAACGCAAATTTGATTTCGATCAGAAGAAATTGGGGAACTACATTTATATTAGTGTGGGTCACCAAACGAGACATGCAATTTTTGTTTTGTCATAAAAGCATATTGGTACAGAAAGACTCAAAAATTCTTTAGCTTGATTTTTAACATGCTGCAGTTTAAAAAAAAGTCATGGGATGTAAGCATTGCTGGTTACACCAGTTTTTACTGTCTCTGTTTAATTATCCCTGACAAGATGGTAGTGAGCTGCCTTCTTGATCCACTGCAGTCCGTTTGGTATAGGTACACCCAAAATGCTGTTAACAAGACATTACTAGGATCTTGAGTCAGCAACACTGAAGGTATAGCGATATATTTCCAAGTCTGGATGGCGTATGGCTTAGAGGTACACTTACTGGTGATAGTGTGCCCATGTATCTGCTGCCCTATCCTATTAGATGATAGAGGTCACGGGATTGGAAATTGCTCTGTAAAGAACCTTAGTGAATTATTGCAGTGCATTCTGTAGCCAGTACCAGAGCCTGGAACAGGGGGCATATGTCAGGTTCTGGGGTTCTAGGGAGGCCACTGTTCTCAGGTTGGGGGCTGGGGACTGAGATCAGGGGTAATACTGGGTTGGTGATTTCTTTTCCTGTCCCTTGATAGTACATAATTGCCACTTTTCATTGAGGCTGGAGGGAGTGAATTTTGGAGGGGTTTGCTGGAATGCCAGTCAAATGGGCTGCTTTTTTTTCCATGAGGATGTCAATTTCTTGAGTGTTTTTGGGGCTGCACTCACCTGGGCAAGTAGAAAATGTTCCATAGCAGCCTGATTTAGGTCTTGTAGATGGTGGACAGACTTTGAAGAGTCAGGAGGCCAGTTCACTCACTGCAGAATTTCTAGCTCTGACCCTCACTTGCGGTCACAGTATTTATATGGCTGGTCTAGTTCAGTTTCTTGTCAATGGTGGGTATCATGATGTTGATTGTGATGGTATTACCATTGTCAAAGCAAGATATTTGTATTCTCACTTGTTTGCGATCGTGCATGGCACATATGAGGTGCAAACATTAATTACTGCTTACTAGTCCAAACCTAGAATATTGTTCAGGTCTTCAACACAGTCTACTTCATCGTCAGTCACATAATTCCTCAGTCTAATCCATCTAAGCTTTCCTCCTGATAGGGACATAAATGTAAGCGAGGGGCCAGCAGGTTTAGAGAAGATGTCAGGAAACACTTTTCACCCAGAAGGTGATGAGAATCTGGAAGTCATTGCTTGGAGGACTGATAGAGGCAGAAACCCTCATAACATTTAAAAAGTACTTAGATGTGCACTTGTGCTGTCAAGGCTATAGGCCAAGTGCTGGAAAATGGGTTAGAGTAGTTAGCTAGCTGCTTTTGACTGGTGCAGAGTTGATGGGATGAAGGGCCTCTCTCTATATGGTCGATATATATGACTCTAATTGAGCCACATTGTCCATTTTAACTTTGCCCCCTCTTCCTGGGTGTAAATAATGCACAGAAGTGGTTACGCTCAAAGAGTTAACTTACTAATCATTGATACTTCATTCCCATCTAATATCATTTTCTTTTTGCCAGTTTTCAAGTTGACTGTAGTCTTCACCATAGGTCTTTTGGGAGCAAACTGAAATGTATAAACTGTGGCCTGGCAATATAACTTTTCCTGCAATGTTATTTTGACAAGACATCAAATGTGGATATTTCTTTTTATTCTTTTTTGCGCTAATGTCAACTGAAGATCCACTGCAGAATGGTAATGTGGTGAACACAGCTTTATGTAACTGACGTTTCAACCATGAAATTGATCCATAACATAACCTTGATAAGTTTTCTTATTTCCTACAGAAATTACACTCTGTGACCAGGCAGCCTTTAAATTTATCGCTCGGCAGAAACTGACACTGAAACAGTTGAGAATGCTGTTGGAGCATCTGCCTGGGGAGAAAATAAACACACAACATTTGGAAGGGGCTAGGTGGACAAGTTCAGGCCAGGTTCAAACCTTCCGACTTCTGAAACAATGGAAAGTTGCAAACTTTCACTTGGATACTGTGAAAGGTCTAAAGCGTGGCCTGAAAGAAGCCAACATGCATAATGTGTACACAAAGCTGCTGCGCAGGCTTTGAATAAACAAAAGTTGTGTGAATGTATTAGAAGGGGAGGGAAGAAATAAAGTGTGACAGCATAGCATCAAGTTTAGCATCAGAAATCTCACTATTAATGATTGTTTGCTTACCACATTTAAACTATTACAAAAACGCATGCTGTATTAGGAATACATGTCAGAATTAAAACGGGGTTCTGATTGCCGAAAAACTACTGTCAACACTGTGAATTAGATACATGTGCAGCAAATCTCTGAATCTTTGCTCAATCTTATCCACATTGAGTCGATAATGTTACATTTACTGTTGATTTATAGCAGAGTAGAAGGATTTTTTTGTCAAATGCATTTTAGAACTTTTATATTTGTGTACCTTTAGTTGATATTGTTTCAGTCATAACAATAAGGAGAAATATTAATAATCAAATAAAAAGTCACTACAAATCCCTCATACATACCGAATGAAAACTGCGTAGATGCACATTTGTCATGAAACCATGTAGACAATGAGTTATTTGCAAACCAGTTGCAATGTTACATGGCAATTTTCTATGCCAGACTGGGAGACACATGTTCAGACTTGTTGATAAATCAGTCCCTGGTCTTGCTGACTAAGCACCCAAGGTAATCATTTTCTGTCATATAGCATCTGATAAGGTGAAGCTGATATTGATCCTCCAAACCCGACAAGAAGTAATTCCCATTGCACATGCTTTCCTGGAAGCAGGTTTTTATTTCCATCCAAGGTATACCCAGGGACAAGGACTGCTAAACCCACTGACTTTACTGACAAAATATTTTACTGGATTTCATTAGTATTAATGAACATTTAAAATATATGGTATTTTAACACATCAAGACCCCAGGTTCATCTTTGCTTTCTTCTCTCATCCAGAATTGGAAAAGGTTATCAATTTTGCTTTCAACTTCCATCCTGCTGTCATCTCCATCTGTCCATCTCTGACTCTTCCCTTCCCTTTCTCAACACTTCTGTTTCCATTTGTAGGAATGGGCTGCCCACCGATATTTATTACAATCCCACTGACTCCCACAGTTACCTGGACTATACATCCTCACAGCCTGATTCCTATGATGACTCCATTCCATTCTCCCAGTTTCTCCGTCTCCGTTGCATTCTCTTCTGATGATGTCACCTTCTTAGAAATGTCCACCTCTTTCCTCAATGGAGGATTCCCGACCATTATAGTTGACAGGGACCTAGCTGTGTCTGATCTATTTCCTGCACTTCACAATAATCATTGTGTCCCCCTGGTCCTCACCTTCCATTCCACCAGCCTCCACATCCAAAGTATCATAAACTGCCATTTTGACCACCACCAGACACTTAGTTCCCTCCCCCTCTTGTCAGCATTCAGCAATGACCACTCCCTGTTGAGCACGCTGGTCCACTCCTCCTCCATTCCCAACACTGCACCACCCTGTCACCTTTCCATGCAATCATAGAGGTGCAACACTGGCTTGTTTACCCCCTCCCTTCTCACTTTCAAAGGCTGTGGCTTGCATGTGAAGCAGCAATCTACCTGCACTTCATTCAATCTAGTATACTATATTCACTGCTCGGAACGTGGGCACCTCTACACTGGGGCAATGAAGTGTTGACTGGGTAACCGCTTTGCAAAACATTTATGCCCTGTCCATAAGAATGAGTCCAAGCCACTAGTTACCTGCCACTTCGACACACCATCGTATTCCCATGTCAACATTTCTCTCAGGCCTGCTGCAGTGCTCCACTGAAGCTCAACCCAAGTTGCAGGAACAATACCTTATCCTCTGCCTGGGTATCCTATAGCCCTCAGGACTCAACAATGTGTTTAACAATTTCAGAGCATGAACACCCTCCTCTATGTTCATTACCTACCTCAACATGCCCGGTCCTGTTCTGCATGAATTGCTCCCCTGCACAGCCCACCCACTTTCAACTATCCACACTTCTTGTGGTTGGTTGGCTCGCTGAGCTGGTTCGTTGTTCTGCAGACATTTCGTTACCATGCTGGGTAACATCATCAGTGTAGCCCCTGATGAAGCGTCGGTGTGTTTTCCCGCCTGAGTTTTAAACTCTGGAGTCCGTTGAGCTGGATTACCTCACTTCCGGTTTTCCTTCGCAATGGGTTGTATGTGAGGTCTAGTTCTATGTGTTTGTTGATGGCTTTCTTCATGGAGTACTAGGCTTCTAGGAATTCCCATGCCTGTCTCTGCTTGGCTTGTCCCGGCATTTGTCCCAGCAAAGCAGAGACAGGCACGGGAGTTCCTAGAAGCCTGGTCGTCTACTAAGAAGGCCATCAATCAACATATAGAACTCGACCCCATATACACTCCATTGCGAAGGAAAACCGAATGTGAGGTAATTCAGCTCAACGGACTCCAGAGTTTAAAAACCAGGCGGGAAAACACAATGGCGCTTCATCGGAGGCTGCACTGAGGATGTTACCCAGCAGGGTAATGAAATGTCTGCGAAACAACGAACCAGCTCAGCGAGACAACCAACCTCAACATCCACAACCTGAGCTACAAATCTACTCTAAAGCCTTAGATTCAAACTTCTTGTTAGTGCCCACTCTGAATCTATCAACCTCTTGGCTTATCATCAATGATCTCTCTGTTTGCCTCCTCTCTCCCTCTCTCTTTCTCTGTCTTGGCACCAAATCCATGCATTCTATTCATCCTTCTCCTCAAACCCAGCCCCTGCCATCAGCAGAAAAACCGTCGTTTCCCAACTGCTTTCAGTTCTGACAAAGTGTCCCCAGACTTGAAACATTAACTTTGTTTCTCTCTCGACAGAACCTGTTATGTTTCTCCAGCACTTTCTGTTTTTGTTTCAAATTTACAACATCCGCAGTTCTTTATTTTATTTTTATTTAGTTCTGTATTTATTATAACTTAAACTCCCAGTGCCCTTAATCCATGAAAAGTAACTATCTTAGTATGCAGGGAAGTTTTTTCTCATCACCTTAATGATTTTCAGGCATGCCGTGACATTGAAATCTACTTCTGTCGTCTTCGCCTCCATGCCCATTTCTTTGGACAAGAGTCCTTCCCCCATCCCACCGACCCCTTCGCCCACCTCCAACACTCTCACTTCACTTGTAATCCTTCCTCTGGCCTTTTATCTGCACTCAGCCTGTTCATCGAGAACTGTCAATGTGACATTGGTTGCCTCAATTTCTCTGCCCGCCGATTCATTCCAGCCTACCTCCCCATTAGTTGACTGTACTCAGTGCTCTCAGATCCAACCCTGACTTTGTAATTAGGCTTGATGGTAAGGATGGTGCAGTTGTTGTCTGGCAGACTGACCTCAACATTGCAGAGGCTGAGCACCAGCTCTCAGATATCTCTTTCTCCTTCCCCCGGACCATGACCCCACCACGGAATATCAGGCTACCGTGTCCACCACACTCACTAACCTCGTTTTATCCATTGATCTCCCCCCACCCCCCACACTGCCTCCAAGCTCATAGTCTCTCAACCTTCCACAGCCCACTTCCACCTCTTTCCCACAATCCACAAACATGACTGCTCGGGCAGGTCCATTGTTTCTGCCTGCTCCTGTCCCACAGAACTCATCTTGATTAATTTCTATCTCCCCTTGTCCTTTCCCTTCTCACTCATATTTGTGATTCTTCTGATGCGTTATGTCAGTTTCAGAATTTCCAGTGTGCAGCTTCAGCCGCCTCCTCTTTACCATGGACCTGCAATCCCTTTACACGTCCATCCCCAATCAGAATGGTCTCAGGACTCTTCACTTCTTCCTGGGAAAAAAGGTCTGAACCATTCCAACGCACCACCACCCTCCTCTGCCTGGCCAAGCTCGTCCTCACTCTGAACAACTTCTCTTTTAACTCCACTCACTTTATTCAGATCCAAAAGGTGGCCATGGGTATCCACATGGGCCCCACTTATGCCTGTCTCTTTGTGGGGTATGTGGAACATTCCTTGTTCCAGTCCTATTCCAGATCTTTCTCCAGTAGATCGATGATATCATTGATGCTGCTTCCCTCTCTTGTCCAAAATTGGAAAAGTTTATTGATTTCACTTCCAATTTCCACCCTGCTCTGACCTTCACCTGGTCCATCTCTGACTCCTCCACTCCCTTCCTTGACATCTCTGTTTCCATCTCTGGTGATAGTTTGGCAATGAATGTCCACTATAAGCCAAATGACTCCCACAGTTGCCTTAACTATACATCCTCATACATTGCTTCCTGTAAAGACTCTACTCCATTCTGCCAGTCTCTTCATCTCTGTCACATCTGTTCTGATGATGCCAACTTTTACAAGGGAGCCTCTGAAATGTCCACCGTCTTCCTCAACCAAGGATTCACCAGCACCGTAGTTGACAAGGCCCTCAGCCAGGTCTGACCCATCTCCTGCATTTCCGCCCTCACCCCTTCTCTTCCCTCCCACATGAGTAATAAGGTCCACCTTGTCCTCACCCACCGTCCCACCAGCATCCACATCCAGAGGATCATTAGCCACCATGTCTGCCACCTCCAGTGGGAAGCTGCTACCAGATACATACTCCCCTCCCTTCCCTTGTCAGCCTTCCACAAGGATCGTTCCCTCCAGGACACTCTGGTCTACTCCTCCTTCACTCCTAATATCCCCCCCACAGCTCCACGGCACCTTACGCTAACAACCACAGAAGGTATAGCACCTGCCCATCTACCTCCTCCCTCCCCAGTATCCAAGGGCCCAACATACCTTGCAGGTGAAGCAACACTTCACTGAACCTAGTCTTATGCATTTTCTGTTCACAATGTGGTCTCCTCTACGTTGGGGAAACAAAGCATAGATTCACAAAACACCTACACTCTGTCCGCAAAAAAGAGCTTCAAATTGCCTGCCACTTCAGCACACCATCCTGTTCCCTGGCCAACATCTCGCAGTGCTCCAGCGAAACTCAGTGCAAGCTGAAAGAACACAGCTCATTTTCCACCTGGTAACTCTACAGCCTTCTGGACTCAGTAGCGAGTTCAATAATTTTAGGCCTTTAGGCAGTTTCTCACATGATCTTACGCTAATGCCCACACACCAGGCCTTGTGATCTGCTATGCGTAGCATGATCTGCTATTACACATAACTCATTGCTGGCCACTTATAGTTCCAATTAGCAGACATTCATTCTCCCAGGCTGACCGTTATCCACTTCTTTGTCTGTTCAACTGTTATTCTCTCTCATTGGGCTCTACTTCCACCTACTGTTAACTCCTTATCCCCTCCCCCCATCCTATCTCTACATAAGAAACAACTTTTTCCTAGTTATCATCAGTTCTGAAGAATGGTCCCTGGCTCCAAAACATCAACTCTGATTTCTCTTCACAGATGCTGTCAGACCTGCTGAATGTTTTCCAGCAATTTTTGTTTTGTTTGTGAACAGAGACCCCTTGCAGTAGGTACCCTCAAGCTTCCCAGCCAGATCCTGAGCACCTTGGCATGCTGACTTCTTCCACTCCTCCCACCGTCAGAGGATGATCAGAATGTGATGTATGAGATAAATTCATCCAGCAAGCTGTCTACAGAGCACATGTTGCTTTCTTCTTTATGAATTAGAGTTAGGGTTATTTTTGCACATTTTTGTTTCGCTGAGCTGTAAACTTCCCAAGCTTGGAGGATTGACAAAATTATGCTCTCCGACTGTTGGGTTTCGACCTAATACTGAAGTATGGCTATCAGTCCTTCCACTCTGAGAGGATTAAAGAGTTGAAGATAAAACATCATCTTGTTAAATCTTTGTGGACAGACCCTGACGTTGCATAGAGCTGGCACAAACAATGGGAAAAAACAGGGAAGCAAGGAACGTTTGTGAGTAATGATGTTAGGTGACTGCAGAGCAGAACAGGCCTGGTGATTGAAGACATTCAATGGCAGAAAGATGGAGCAAACTGGCAAAAAAATGACTCAAAATTAACAGGAAAACAAATTGAGCAAGTTTAGGAAAAGTTAAAAAACAACTTTGTATCAAACATTTCCCAACTTCTGAAATTACCACAGCCATTCACAGCCAGTTAAGTACTCTGAAATGTAATCACAGTTGTAGGAAAAAGCAGCGACAACATTTTTCACACAATACAAATGTTAATAAGAGAAAAATGACAAGATAATTTCACTTACTGATATTGTTTGAAAAAAATAACAATTGCCCAGGCCCCAGGGAGAATTCCCTTTTTTTTTCTCACATATAATCACATAGGATCATTTAACTCACTTGAAAGGGCAGACATAACATCAGTTCAATGTCTTATTGGAAAAACAACACAAGGCAGTATATCACTTCTTCAATTCTACTCGATCATATTTTAACATCTGCAGGACAATATAATACCACAACCTTTTGACATGATTAGTGGAAGTATTTTGTCCCATGAATTTTATCTACAAAGCTTAGGTATTTTTCATTTGCAGGTTTTATGTTTTTGCTGTTTGGGTGAATTATATATGGTAGGACTCTCAGATTTTTATTATATTAGGAATATGATTTTTCCTGTATGGATGTCAGCTATCTTGTGCACTTTGAAATACAACACATTCAGTACTTGTAATCCAAACATCCTGCACCAAATGCTTGAATACTTCTGCAGTCAAGTAGCAAATTTTACTGTAACAGTATTACTGACCATTCTATCAGTTAGTTGCTGGAAAATAGTAAGCGTAATTTCAAATAGTCATTGTAAGGGACTAGATCCTTGCACAGAATAAATATCAATGTACGCCAATTCTTTTGAAGGTACACCATCTAAAATCGCATTAGGTCTTCAAGTGTGGTCTTATCTTAGGAAGGTTATATTGGTTTTGTAGGTTTATAGGTTTACCAAAATGATGCCTGGATTCCAATGTGGTAATTTACAAGGAAAAAGTTTGCAAATTAGGTGAATGTTTCCTGGAATTTAGGAGGTGATTGGATCAACATTTTTGGGATATTGATAAGTTGAAATTATTTCCGCTCATTGATGGGTCTTGGATGGAATGGCCTAGTACAAAATCAGATCTTTTAGAAGTGAAATTAGGAAACACATACTTTGAAAGGGTTCTAGAAGTTTAGAACTCTCTTCTGTACATAGAAATTGATGTTAGATCCATTGTTAATTTTAAATCTAAGATTGATAGGTTTGTATTCCAAAGATATTAAAGAATATGAGACAAGGGAGATAAATGGAATTGAGACACAGATCAACCATGGTCTCTGTAACAGTTTTAAGATGATAAAAGGCCTTCCCCTCCAACATTCCTGTGTAACCAACAGGTAACTGGGGTTAACAAGGC
>JAHRHZ010000077.1:14764518-14784781 GCA_024137785.1 Ginglymostoma cirratum | reverse complement strand
CCTTCATCAGAAATATGAAGGGTTTAGGCCCGAAACGTCAAGTTTTCCTGCTCCTATGATGCTGCTTGACCTGCTGTGTTCATCCAGCCCCATGCTTGTTATCTCGGATTCTCCAGCATCTGCAGTACCTTTTATCTCTGATACAACTTTAAAGAGGCTTACTGTTGATCATATTTATTCTGATGGTAATTGGAATATCTGGGCCATTGGGCTCGATTTTTCTCAGCTGCTTTGAACTGATTGATGTACATCCTGTTGAATTTTATTTATTAAGAAATTTCTGATGAAGGGTTTAGGCCCAAAACGTCAAGTTTTCCTGCTCCTATGATGCTGCTTGACCTGTTGTGTTCATCCAGCCCCATGCTTGTTATCTCGGATTCTCCAGCATCTGCCGTACCTTTTATCTCTGATAAGAAATAGGAGCAAGTGTAGACTGTATGAGTCATTAGATCTGACTGATCTTGCAATATCAGCATGGCTCATCTACTTTTATTGTACTTCCCCACCTGGTCCGTATATCCTTTGACTCATTGAGTGACCAAATTCTGTCTATCTTAACCTTAAATATGCTCAATTGTGGATCATTCAATTATTATTGTACTCCAATTTCTTTTCAATAAAGAAAATGCAATTGCCTTCCTAATCAATGGCTGTACCTGCATGCTGGCTTCCTGCATGCCATGGATGCGCACTGTCTGAACATCAATATTTACCGGTTTCACACCTTTTCAAAAAATTCTACTTTTCTGCTCTTGCTACTAAAATGACTAAAATCACACCTCCTCACTTTATGATGCATGTACTACCTTTCCGTCCATTTGTTTATTTCTTTGCAGTCTCTTTGTGCATTTCTAAGACCTTACATTCCCATTAGCCATATAATTAGCGAACTTAGATACATTGCTCTTAGTTCCTTTCTCTAACTCACTAATGCATTGTGACAGCTAACTTTCCAGCTCTAATCCTTGAATTCTTCAGTATTCATAGCTTGTCAACTTGGAAATGTTCTGGTTATGCTAATTCTCTGCTTTCTGTCTGTTATGTGATCCTCTATCCATCTTAATATGTTGTCCTCAACTTTATGCATCCTTGGTTTCTGTATTGGCTGGTTATAGGGCACTTTATCAAAGGTCTTTTGAAAACCCATGTATATGAGATACACTGGTTCCTCTTTATCAATGATTACATCCTAAAATAACTTTTGTCAAACATGATCTTCCTTTCGTAAAACCACATTGATTTTTCTGATCATGCTATAATTCTCTAAGTGAATTATTAAGACTTCCTAAATAATAGATTCTGGCATGATGGCACAGTGGTTAGCTCTGCTGCCTCACAGCGCCAGGGAGCTGGGTTCGATTCCAGCTTAGGACGATTGTCTGTGTGGAGTTTGCATGTTCTACATGTGTCTGGATGAGTTTCCTCTGGTTGCTCCTGTTTCCTTCCAAAGATGTACAGGTTAGGTGGATTGGCCATCCTAAATTGTCCACATGTCTAGGGATATGTAAATTAGGTGGATTAGCAGTGTTACAGGGTTAGGTTTGTGAGTCTGGGTGGGATCCTCGTTGGAGAATCAGTGTGGACTTGTTGGGCCGAATGGTCTGTTTCCACACCGTGGGGATTCTATGAAAAGAAATGTCCAAACATGTGCACGTTAGGTGGGTTGGCCATGCTAAAACATTTGCTGTAATGTCCAGGGATGTTAATGTTAGGTGGGTTAGCCATGGTTGAAAACCCCGTGTGTTTGGGGTGGTGGGTCTGGATGGGATGCCCTTCGGAGGGTCAGTGAAAACTTGATGGACAAAATGGCCTCTTTCTGGACTGTAGGAATTCTATGAATATAATATTCATTGCAATATCAATATTGTCTGTCTAATATAAGCGATAACAGTTAAATTACCCTCAAATTACAAATAATAGAACTAAAAGAATAAGGATTTACAAGAGAAGTGATGTACAAAAAGGAAAAATGATAAGAGAAAGAGCAATTGTGAACTTTTGGTAAAATGTTTGCACAGAAATATCTTGTTATTTTGTAGCATCATGTTGAATATTGAACAGGGACAGCAAGGTCAGGGTGGGGTGCAAGAGCAGAAATTACTGGAAAAGCTCAGTAGATTTGACAGCGTTGGTGGAGAGAAATCAGAGTTAACATTTCAGGTCAAGTACCCTTCCTCAGTTCAGAACTGAGGAAGGGTCACTCGACCCAAAATGTTAAGTCTGATTTCTCTCCACAGATACTGCCAGACCTGCTGAGCTTTTCCAGTAATTTCTGCTTTTGTTTCTGATTTACAGCATCCGCAGTTCATTTGGTTTTAAATCGGTATGAAGTGCATTGTTATCCATATCCAGTGCAGGAACAAAGAGAAAGTGGTACCAGTTTATTTGTGAACATGTAGGATGTAAGCATTAACATAGAACATAGAACATTGCAGCACAGTACAGGTCCTTCGGCCCATGAGGTTGTGTCGACCTATTATCCTACAAAGATCAATCTACCCTGCATTCCCTACATTTTACTGTCCTCCATGCGCCTATCCAACAGTCGCTTAAAAGTCTCCAAAGTATCTGACTCCACTACCACTGCCGCCAGCGCATTCCACACACCCACCACTCTCTGTGTGTGAAGAACCTACCTCTGACATCTCCCCTAAACCTTCCTCCAATCACCTTAAAATTATGCCCCCTCTTAATAGTCATTTCCGCCCTTGGAAAAAGTCTCTGGCTATCCATTCTATCTATGCCTCTCATCATCTTGTAAACCTCTATCACGTCACTTCTCATCCTCCTTCGCTCCAATGAAAAAAGCTCTAGCTCCCTCAAACTTTCCTCATAAGACCTTCCCTGCGGTCCAGGCAGCATCCTGGTAAATCTTCTCTGCACCCCCTTTAAAGCTTCCACATCTTTCCTGTAATGAGGTGACCATAACTGAACACAATATTCCAAGTGTGGTTTAACCAGAGTTTTATAGAGCTGCAGCATAACCTCACGGCTCCTAAAATCAAATCCCCTCCCAATGAAAGCCAACACACGATACGCCTTCTTTACAACCCTATCAACTTGGGTAGCCACTTTGAGGGATCTATGGACGTGGGCCCCAAGGTCCCTCTGTTCATCCACACTGCTGAGAATCCTGCCATTAACCCTGTATGCTGTATTCAAATTTGACTTTCCAAAATGAATCACTTCACACTTTTCTGGGTTGAATTCCATCTGCCATCTTCTTTGCCCAGTTCTGCATGCTGTCAATGTCCTGTTGCAACCTACAACACCCCTCCATGCTGTCCACAACATCACCAACCATCGTGTCATCAGCAAACTTGGTAACCCACTCTTCCACTTGCTCATCCAAGTCATTTACAAAGATCACAAAGAGCAGAGGTCGCAGAGCAGATCCCTGCAGAATATCACTGATCACCGAGCTCCAGGCTGAATACTTTCCATCTATTACCACCCTCTGTCTTCTATTAGACAGCCAGTTTTGTATCCAGACAGCCAAATTTCCCTGAATCCCATGCCTTCTTATTTTCTGAATGAGTCTATCACGTGGAACCTTATCAAATGCCTTGCTAAAATCCATATACACCACATCCACTGCTCTACCTTCACTGATGTGTTTTGTCACATCCTCAAAGAATTCAATAAGGCTTGTGAGGCATGACCAGCCCATCACAAAGCCATGCTGACTATTTCTAATCAAACTGTGCTTTCCCAAATAATCATAAATACTATCTCTCAGAATCCTCTCTAATAATTTGCCCACCACAGAAGTACGACTGACTGGTCTGTAAAATCCAGGATTATCCCTATTCCCTTCCTTGAACAAGGGAATGACGTTTGCCACCCTCCAATCTTCTGGCACTACTCCAGTGGACAGTGAGGACGTGAAGATCATTGCCAAAGGGGCAGCAACCTCTTCCCTTGCTTCCCGTATCAACCTTGGGTATATACTGTCTGACCCAGGGGACTTATCTATCCTTATGTTTTTCAAAATTTCTAGCACATCCTCCTTCCTAACTTCAACCTGTTTGAGCATATCTGCCTGTTTCATGCTGTCCTCACAAATGTCAAGGTCTCTCTCACTGATGAATACTGAAGCAAAGTATTCATTAAGGACTTCCCTTACCTCCTCTGACTCCGCACACAAGTTCCCTCCACTATCCCTGATTGGCCCTACCCTCACTCTGGCCATCCTCTTGTTCATCACTTAAGTATAGAACGCCTTGGTGTTTTCCTTGATCCTACTAGCCAAAGTTTTCTCATACTCGCTTCCAGCTCTCCCAAGTCCATTCTTCAATTCCTTTCTGGCTGCCTTGTAGACCTCTAGAGCCCTATCTGATCCTTGCTTCCTCAATCTTATGTAAGCTTACTTCTTCCTCTTGACTAGGTGTTCCACATGCCTTGTCATCCAAGGTTCCTTCACACTACCATCCTTTCCTTGCCTCAGTGGGACAAACCTATCCGGTACTTGTAGCAATGGATCCCTAAACAACCTCCACATTTCTGTCGTGCATTTTACTGAGAACATCTGATCCCAATTGGTGCTCCGTAGTTCTCGCCTAATAGCATTGTAATTCACCCTCCCCCAATTGAATACATTCCCAAACTGTCTACTCCTATCCCCCACCATGACAATAGTAAAGGTCAGGGAATTGTGATCACTATCACCGAAATGCTCTCTCACCGAGAGATCTGACACCTGGCCTGGTTCGTTGCCAAGCACCAAATCCAATATGGTCTCCCCTCTCGTCAGCCTATCTACATATTGAGTCAGAAATCCTTCCTGGACACACCTGAAAAAATCTGCTCCATCCAAACTATTTGCATTTAGGAGTTTCCAGTCTATATTAGGGAAGTTGAAGTCGTCCATGACAATAACCCTATTACTTTTGCACCTTTCCAAACTCTGCCTCCCAATCTGTTCCTCAGTGTCTCTGTTGCTATTGGGGAGTCTATAGAAAACTCCCAATAAAGTGACTGCTCCTTTCCTGTTTGTGACTCCCACCCATACAGACTCAGTGGAGAGACCCTCCTCCACAACCTCCCTTTCTGCAGCTGTGATACCATCCCTGATTAGCAATGCCTCTCCCTCACCTCTTTTACCTCCCTCCCTCTTTCTATTGAAACATCTATACCCCGGAACATTCAACAACCACTCCTGCCCCTGTGTTATCCAAGTCTCCCTAACGGCCATAGCGTCGTAGTTCCAAGTACTGATCCATGCTCTAAGTTGGTCACCCTTATTCCTGACACTTCTTGCATTGCAGTAGACACACCTCAACCTTTCGCACTGACTGCCACTTTGCCCTATCAACTGTTTATCCTTCCTCACAGACTCTCTGCTTGCTCTAACTGTCTGTACACCGGCTACCCCATCCTCTGATCTGTAGCTCTAGTTCCCATCCCCCTGCCAAAATAGTTTAAACCCTCCCGAAGAGCTCTAGCAAACCTCATGCCCAATATATTGGTGCCCCTCCAGTTCAGGTGCAACCCGTCCTTCCCCAGAAGGTATCCCAATGATCCACAAACCTGAAGTCCTCCCTCCTACACCAGGTCTGTAGCCACATGTTCAGCTGCACTCGCTCACTGTTTCTGGCCTCACTAGCCCGTGGCACCGGTAATAATCCTGAGATTACTATTCTGCTCGTCCTGGCTTTCAGCTTCCATCCTAACTCCCTACAATCACTTTTCAGGTCCTCATCCCATTTCCTAGCTGTCACTGGTACCGATGCGTACCACGACTTCTGGCTGCTCTTCCTCCCCCATAAGAATCCTGAAGACCCAGTCCGAGACATCCCTGACCCTGGCACCCGGGAGGCAACATACCATCTGGGAGTCTCGCTGGGCACCACGGAATCTCCTGTCTGTTCCCCTAACCAGTGAATCTCCTATCACTATCGCTCTCCTATTCTCCCCCCTTCCCTTCTGAGCCACAGAGCCAGGCTCAGTGCTAGACACCTGGCCGCTATGGCTTTCTCCTGGTAGGTTGTTTCCCCCCCAACAGTATCCAAAGTGGTATACTTATTATTGAGGGGAACGGCCACAGGTGTCCCTGCACTGTCTGTCCATTCCCTTTCCCCTTCCTGACAGTCACCCAGCTACCTTTTTCCTGTACCTTGGGTGTGACCACCTCCCTGTAACTCCTCTCTATCACCCCTCAGCCTCCCCAATGATCTGAAGTTCATCCAGCTCCAGCTCCAGTTCTCGAACACGGTCTGTGAGGAGCTGGAGTTGGGTGCATTTCTCGTAGGTTAAGTCAGAAGGGACACCAGTAGTGACCCTTACCTCCCACATCCAAAAGAGGAGCATGCAACTGCCCTAGCTTCCATTCCCTCTACTCTAGATTTTCAGAAGAATAAAGGAACACGTAGCTGCCTTTCGGAAATGAAACATGTTTTCTCTAAACTCAATGTGGTTTTCCTCAGTTGCAAAATCATGCAGGACAATTTGCATTTTGTGTTTTGTCTGTGCAGTCTGCTTTGGAGTTTACTTTGGAAGCATTGGATTACTGAGAAAACAATTCAGCCTTGAGAAATATAAAACATTCTGTAATCAGCAATTACAGGAAAGGGTTTTGGAAGGGAATTTAGAAGAGGTGGAGTAGACATTAAATTCTAGGTTGGATTGGTGGGGTTGAATGGTCTGTTCCTGCGCTGAATCTTCTATGTAATCCTACTTAATCCCATGAAGTATGACCTATGATCCAATGCATGACAGTCAAGTTATATACAACTTCCCATGGGCGAGGATGGTTGAATGAAGCTATATTATTACAGAAAATGATTAATTATTCTCACTGGAGATTTTATGAAGTGTACAATATTTAAATTCTGTATTATGCATAAGTAATGATTCTCAGGCATTCCATATAACAATGGCATTGTGAACTGTGAAAAACAACTTCTAGTTGTTCACATGATTTCCCAGAACAGATTAGAAAATTCCCTCCTTTTGCTCATCGTCAGCAGGAATGAAAGTAGTTTTTTTCATCTCAAACTCATTAATAATAGTGTGAAAGTCAGCATGAAAGACAAAAGTATCCCTCAGATCACTTTTCCAGCAACTTCTGTTTTTGTTCCTGATTTACAGCATCCGCAGTTCTTTCGGTTTTCATCCCTCAGGTTACTGCCTAGAATTCACTCCTTGTTATCTTTGAAGCACGAGACACTTTAATTACCTGAAGAATGTGAATTAGTTTGGGGGTTGCTTCGATTCTTGTTTTTATCATTATGCGTTTTTTTCGATCCTTACACATAACTAGGTTCTGTATAAAATTGACAGGAGTTTGAATGTGTCTGATTAACCCCCATATGATGAATGGCTTATAACCATAGACATAGTCACAATTGTACTTCCTCATAATTATTGATGTTTTGAGTGAAGACTGCGAGTTATTTTCAATCTTTCTGTAAAGACATCAATATCTTATGAGCTCTGTGTCACTGACACATGGTTCTCTGTACAGTATTCATGGCTAAACTGTGTCTTCTTTAGATTTGTTAAAAAGTAATTTGGAATCTGGGAAGAAATTCTCTGGCTGGTGGACTCATAAATTAATACCTCATGCATTCACTCCAAAGGGTTTTATGCTTTCACTATAGTCAGGCTACAAAAACAATCTGACATTAACTTGAAAGAAATAAACATGATTATGTTTGCTATTTTAATCTGATTTGCATTTTTAATAATATGTTCAGCAGTCCTCCACTCATTCTATGTAAAGTTTCATATTAACAATTTAAACTTCAAAATCACTCTTCAAGAATATTCTGGAACTGGGTAAAGATGATGTCTCCCCCAACCGCATCCCAAAACCAGCCCAGCTCATCTCCACCTCCTGAACCTGTTTTTCCTCTCAACTCAAGCCACACCCCCATCTCCTGCCCCCTTGACCTGTCCGTCCTCCCTGGACTGACCTATTTCCTCCCTACCCCCCTACCTACACATCACCTTTACTGGCTCCATCCCCGCCTCTTCGACTTGTCTGCCTCCTCTCCACCTATCCTCTCCTCTATCCATCCTCTATCCGCCTCCCCCTCTCTGCCTATTTATTTCAGAACCCTCTTCCCCTCCCCCATTTCTGATGAAGGGTTTAGGCCCGAAACGTCAAGTTTTCCTGCTCCTATGATGCTGCTTGACCTGCTGTGTTCATCCAGCCCCACGCTTGTTATCTCGGATTCTCCAGCATCTGCAGTACCTTTTATCTCTAAAGATGATGTCTCTTCTGCATTGATATGTCAGTAAATATAAAATTGTTGAAATGACTGAAACTCCCTTATTTGATTAAAACATGTTCTTTTATTGAAATTGTAGGAGTGTTGGATCATCAGCTTATGCTTTGCAGGTTCTGAAAAGTATTGTCTTCCTCATTGATTTTTAAAGTATGCATATCTAAGTTATGAAAAGGAATGAATGCAACCTGTACTTTTTGTATTCATTCACAGGATGTGGGTGTCACTGGCTAGACCAGCATTTATTACCCACTAATAATTGCTCTTTATAAGGTAATAGTGAGCTGTTTTCCTGAACTGCTGCAGGTTTACAGTTTTAATTGAAAATTCCCCACACTCATTCCCACTTCCTCATGAAATGATTATCACCCACATGAACCACGACTGCCTCATGAACTTCTTTATTTGCGTAGTGCATTGCTCTGTCAGCTGTGCAGTGCTATTCTTATGCAATAAATTTAAAGAGGGGCCTTGATTTATGCAGGGATTTCCAAATTATCTGCTAATAATTAAAAAAAAGACATTCAGTACAAAGACAGTCTGTGTATTGCTATCAATCTTATCACCACAATTGATGAAGGGTTTAGGCCCGAAACGTCAAGTTTTCCTGCTCCTATGATGCTGCTTGACCTGCTGTGTTCATCCAGCCCCATGCTTGTTATCTCGGATTCTCCAGCATCTGCAGTACCTTTTATCTCTGATGATAGGATTAGATTAGGCATTAATGAGAATCCAACTTTATAATTAAAGTGATATAGTGCTTTGTCCAAAAGACAGCAGACTGATTCACATGTTATTTTAGCTAAGTGTCAGTTGTGATGAGTTTTTAGGAGTGATTCTCGACACAAAAGCCAAAAAGGTCTCACTTAATTTACCAGATTCACCTCATTAACTACCTATCTGTCCTTGTGGTATCCCTCATCATGGAGATTCCGTCCCCATCTTAACATGCATTGTTCCAGGAGCAACTTGCCACTCAGCCTTGGAATCTATGCCATCCATCAAAGGCCTCTGAGCTCCTGAATACTTGTTGGCAATCTGCTGTTGCACCTCCTTGGCAATATAGTCGTAGAGTCACATAGCATGGAAATAGAGCCTTTGGTCCAACCTGTCAACGCCAACCCATACATCCCAATCGGACCTAGTCTGATTAGGCAGCATTTGGCCTATATTCCATTAAACCCCTCCTATTCAAATACGCAGTCACGTTCCTTTTAAATGTTGCAATTGTTCCATCCTACTCCACTTCCTCTGGTAGCTTATTCCATACACACACCACACTCTGTGTGGAAAAGTTACCCCTCAGATCCTTTTTAAATCTTTCCCCTCTCACCTTAAACCTATGCCCTCTAGTTTTGGACTCCCCCACACTAGGAAAAAGACCTCAGCTATTCACCTTATCCATTCCCCTTATGATTTTATAAACCTCTGTAAGGTTACCCCTTAGTCTCCAATATTCCAGGGAAAATAAGCTCCAGTCTATTCAGCCTCTCACCATGGCTCTAAACCTCCAATCTCAGCAATGTCCTTGTGAATATTTTCTGCACTTTCTCAAGTTTAACAATATCCTTTCTATAGCAGGGTGACCAGAATTGTACGTAGTATTCTAAAAGTGACATTACATCCCATCTCCTATACTCAATGTTTTGACCATTGAAAGCAAGCATGTCAAATGCCTTCTTACCACCTTGTCTACCTGGGACTCCAGTTTCAAAAACTTGTCTTGCACTCCTAGGTTTCTTTGTTTGGCAACACTCACCAGACCCTTACCATTAAGTGTATAAGTTCTTCCCCAGTTTGCCTTGCCAAAATGCAACACCTCACATTTATCTAAATTAAACTCTATTTGCCATTTCTCAGCCCTTATACTCTGAGATAATCTTCTTCATTGTGTACTATGTCATCTATCTCGGTATGGCAACCACAAATCCATGCTGCACACAGCACATAGTTGACATGGCCAACACGCCTTCACATGTGTAACACCATTCTCTCACCCTAGTCACTGTTTAACCACCAGGCCACATAGTTTACCTGTGCTAAGCTGCTTCACTTCTAAGAACCTTCGCTAAGTCACCACTACTCTGTCCCCAGGGCCTGATGTAGACCCACGTTTTGTCACTACCCAGTAGGGGAACACTGCATGCAAGCAATCAGCCAATTCCAAATATAAGCTTTCATTTACTTGCAAAAATAAACACAAACAACATGAAGAGAGGCTGAAGATCACATCTCCACAATGCCAACCAAAAGCTGGCATCGAACCAAGACTTTATCACATTGTATGATGGTTTGCTGCACCTAGCTCTCATCATCTCCTGGAACCGGGTGTCAGTCAGGTCCTGCCTGGCTTGCAGCATCCAATGCAGTAAAGTTCTGCCATGCACAAAGAGAGCCTCCTCCTCCCTGGAGTCCTCATTCTTCTTCTTGGAAGACTGCTCCCATTCTCGCAGAGCACTGCACCAAGCACATAGCGTTGTTGCCTGCTCCAATTATGAAGACATAGCATGCCAAGATGATGCAGCACACTCTTTCTGGATTATACTGGAGGGCCACCCTCAGACTGCTCCTAGCAACACAATCACATCTTCAGCAGTGCTCCTGTCTTCTCGACCACCACCCTGAATCCCAGTCTGTGCAGCAACGTGGTGAAGAGACAGTGCCAATTGAAGGACCAACACATTACATCAAAAAGTGTGTACCTGTTAGGATCTGACCCTTTGTCCATCTCAGGTCCACATTGATCATTCATGCTTTCAGTAAAGGTATTGTCATACATACATGATATTTGGTGAAGTGATGTTCCCAATCTCCCACTCCCAAGTTTCACAGGTGATGGGTTGTTTTTGGCCAAAATTTGCCTGTTTGTAAATTATTATTGTTAACTTCTGTACCATTGCCACACTACTTTGGAAACATCAATAACATGGTGCAAATCAACCTTAACCAGTATTTGATCCAAAGCATATTCACTGTGTATGCATTGCAGATGGGTGAAGAAATAAATGGAAATTAAATAGAGTTGGAGTTTGCAAATGCCTGCTTCATGCATTTGCCAATTCAATGACCTAGCATCCAGCAGACATGGCACCCGTGCTTTCGCCAATCAAACTGACACTGTCTCTGCCCAGTTTGGATGTTGTCCCAGCCACTTCCAGTCAGAGTCAATGTGTACTGAAGGCAAGTGGTAGCAGGGAACTCAGTTCATGGTGGACAGTCAGCACCATATAGTCACAGAGTCATATAGCATGGAAACAGACCCTTTGGTCTAACCACTGAACAACGACAGCAAGCATGCTAAATGCCTTTTTGACCACCCTGTCTTCATGTGATGCAAATTTCAAAGAATTATAATTGAACCCTTAGGTTCCTCTGTTCTATAACTCTACCAAAGACCCATGCTCTGCCTGGTTACCCGGTACCCCTCAGAGTCTCCATAGCCTATTTTATGTCTCAACAGCCCCATTTCATAGACCACCCTGATGGTGATCCACCACATTGAACTTTGCTTCTAATTTTCCTCTTGTCCCTGAGCTCAATATTATGCCTTAATGATGGTCACCTTGTTCTTCTTTGTTCTCCCTGTGGAGGCCATGGTGGTGGTCATGGTAAATAATCCCTCCCCGATGGCCAAACATATGCCACGGTGCTGTTCTACCTAACCCCTTATACTTTGAGAATCCCCCTCATTGCTGACTTTGTCCCCCACTTCAACACATCTCTGTTTTCACTTCTCCAGCCATGACTGTCCATCACCTTTTGGCCATGACCCTGGCCTTACAAATCCTCCCCATCTTTCACCCTATCCACCAGGATTGTCTTTGCCTCTGTCCTTTGACCCACTTCCACAAGCAGCCCCTGGACATGCCTGGCCAGACCCTTGACATCTAACCTTGCAACTCCCTGACTAATGATAAACAATTCCCCCGACTGTTTGTGATGACACTAGAGGACTGATCATTGCCCAATCTCCAGACTGTAATCATGTAGACCATGACTGGCCTGGGAAAATGACTAACTGTTGCCAAGCCGGTGGGAAACATGGCAGATGGTGCAATTTGAACTCAATAAAAAAAACCTGGAATTAAGAGTTCAATGATGATCGTGAAACCATTGTCAAATGTTGGAAAGACCCATCTGATTCACTAATATCCTTTAGAGAAGAAAGCTGTTGTCTTCATCTGGTCTATGACTCCTGATCCACAGCAACGTGGTTGACTCCTAACTGCCCTCTGGGCAATTGAGGATGGGCAATCAATGCTGTCATGTCTGTAATTCCCACTTCTTGTTGTGGGTCTTTGTGTTAGTAATTGGTTGAGAGTTCCCATTACTACAGACTATTGTGTCTGATCTCGGTGAGTAGATGGGGTTTTAATTTTTACTGTTGTAACGTCTCGGTTCTTTGTTTTTCTTTCCAGAGTATTGCCAGTTTAGAGGTAAACTTCATAGACTTCTGAGGTTCCTCTGCCCACCCTTCAGAAACGTTCTGCTCAGTAATGCTGTAATTGTATTTTACTGTCGTCTCTTTCTTGTCTTTGGTGACCTCTCTGTTTCCAGCAATTTTTTTTTCAAAGTCTTTACCATTACCTTTCCAAGATCTTTATCTGTTGTTTGGAGTCAGCATTCCTTTTTATCAGCTGCACCTCAGAATCATCTGAAGACTTGTCCTAGTTTTGGCGTCTTCCCTTCTCTGGTGTGTCCTTTGGGCCCCGTATTAACTTCACATCCATGTTTTTCAAAGTGTTTGTCCCTGTTGCCACTATGCTTTATCATGTGCTTTAAGTCTGCATATTATGCTATCTGCACATTGAGGTTCTAGTCTAGAATATCTAGGGCTGTGAGGGTCTGCACATGTATAAAGAGTTAATTTGAATTTGTAATAAGCTTCACACAATCGATGATGTGACCAGGTCTGTGGGTGGGCAATATAGATGGAGTCTAGCATTAGATCCTGATAGATACATTATTGCTAACTCTGGCTCCTGATAGTTTTAAATAATTTTCACTAAGTAGTCATGTAATTTGCACTCGTTTCTATCAATGTAATAACTTTCTTCTGAAATGTGAGAGAGGTGTCTTTTCTTATTAAAGCTCACTGGTGGTCTCTCATTAATAATTGCAGTCTCTTAGAATCAGCTTGAAAAAGAGGATTCCCACAAAATGATATTTTAATTTATTGTTCCTTTGGATTTGATTCCCTATGTTTGAGCCAGAAGGTCTCGGTTCAATTACCATCTGCCTGTATTTGTGTTACAGCATTTCTGAAAAGGTCGATTAAAATCACCACAATGTAGGTTTCTCACTCCTGCTTACAAAAGACACAATTTGTCCCTCTATCATTGAATTCCTTTCCATTATCACATTACATTTCCCTCCTCCTCCTCTTGCTCCTACCCCTTTTAGCCAGCCCACTGCTCCAAGGTGCCAAGTTCTCCACTCAGGCTGCCTTTCCTACAGTATTTAACCTTAATCTAACAGATAGCAAGAACTTTGTACTTGTCAAGCAGGATCTGTTTCTGCAGATCCCATTCCCTATCACATTGTGCTTCACTTCACTCTGTATCACACCTCCACACCAGCTCTATTCTGAGCCTGCACCTCCCTAAGGGTCCTGTTCAAAGATGCAACAACGTCTAGATACTGCTCTTCCTCCTTTACATGTCACAGCATCTCAAACTCACACATCAACTCAACGTCACTGAGTCAAAGAGAGTCAAGAAGGAGTCAACCACTTCATACATGTGTAGTCTATGTATCCTTGCTGCCTGCAAACTCCTCTCTGCTGCAACAGGCACCCAACCTGCTCTGTACACCCTAATCTATGCTATTTATATCTACATAATAATTTATTTCTAAGTTTTCTTTATGTATGCAGTACCTTGCACAAAATACTAAAACACAGGGCATCTATTTCAAGTTCATACCACCTACGTGAACCACTACAAGAATTGAAACCAAAAAAGTAGCACTTCCTTACCCTGTGCACCATTTGTATCAAATAACCAACTTTTGCAGTAGATTTATGATGGATTCAATTCTGCAATTACTGGGTGGTCACAAATATTTTGTAACTGTAAATGCATCTACTTTGCAGCCAAACCTCTGTTGAAGAGAGTAGGCAATCAGAGCTATAGATATACTACCTGATAAGTTCTCTTATTACACTCTGATTTTCAAAAAATAGGTTGAGCTTATGGTGTATGCAAGAACAGAAAATACCCACCAGCTTCCATTCATTACATCCTCTCAATATTTCTTCCAAAACACTCTAGCTATTTCTTGAATGCAACTGCATGGTTTATTTTAATGGTTTTCTGTGCTACCTTATTCCACTGGAAAATATTGAGCTTGGAAAGAAATTAGCTCGATGGTTCAAATGCTTTATGAAAGGTCAATGATCCAAAATCAACTTGTAAATCAACACTATAGGTTTACTAATAGACGTCTTATGAAAATATAAAAACAACGCTCTATCGACTTGCCAACATTTACATATCCAGATGTATTGCTTTCTTGGACGGTGTTATTGCTGTCGAAGAAGTTTGCACATATTAACTCTCAGTGAGCAATATAGCAACCACAATGTGAAAATCATTCTAATAACCACATGGTGCAATTTACACTACAATGGTAACCACAATGTACATATTAGTCTCACAACGTCTAACTAGCATATGTATGATTGATGAGGCACTTGGATGGAAGCTCTGGGAAGGAAGTACCTGTTGACTTTCAAGAAATGAGTTTAACATTCTGTTACGACTAAAATGAGAGAAGTGCACTGTCATTCTAAAGTCCCTCTACCATACAAGTTCCAACGTATGCTAAAAAAAATCAGGTTATTTAATGATGTGCTGGTCTATCTGTTTCAGGATATAAATCCGCCAAGCAGATTTCCTTAACAAACTACTCAACTTAGTTTATTATAAAAATATGCAAAGCTTCTTAACACAATTTGAAATATGACAATATAAACAATATAACACACTCTGCCCACCAATCAAAAATCAGCATTGGGATGGAATACTCTCACTTGTCTGGGTGAGTGCAGATGCAACAACACTCAAGAACATTGTTACAACTCAGAACAAAGCAGCCTTACTTCCAAGTGGCTTTTGGACTGATTCAACATTTGACCCATTTCCCTCCAAACCCCTTCCTATTCATGTACCCATCCAGATGCCTTTTCAATGTTGTAATTGTACCAGCCTCCACCACCTCGTCTGGCAGCTCATTCCATACACATACCACCCTCTGCATGAAAAAGTTGCCCCTCAGGTCCCTTTTAAATCTTTCCCCTTTCACCTTAAACCTATGCCCTCTAGTTTTGGATTCCGCCACACTGGAAAAAGACCTTGGCTATTCATCATTTCCATGTCCCTCATGATTTTATAAACTTCTATAAGGTCAGTACTCAGCCTCCAGGGAAAAGGAGGCCGATCCACCCTCTCCCCGCAACACTCTTATAAATCTTTTCCGAACCCTTCCAAGTTTAATGTCTTTCTTATAGCAGGAAGACCAAAGCTAAATGCAGTATTCTAAAAGTGGCCTCACCAGTGTCACAATATGAGATAACAAGGTGTAGAGCTGGGTGAACACAGCAGGCCAAGCAGCATCAGAGGAGCAGGAAAGTTGATGTTTCGGGACTAGACCCTTCTTCAGAAATACAATATGAGATATCAGCTTTTATACTCAATACACTGACCAATGAAGGCAAGCATGCTAAACACCTTCTTCACCCTGTCAACCTACGACTCCACTCTCAAGGAACTATACCCCTGCACCCCTTGATCTTTTTGTTCAGCAACACTTGCCAGAGACCTACAATGAATTGTATAAGTCCTGCCCCGGTTTGCCTTACCAAAATATAACACCTCACATTTATCTAAATTAAACTCCATCAGTCACTCCTTAGCCCATTGGCAGATCTGACCAAGGTCCCATTGTACTCTGAGATAATCTTCTTCACTGTCCACTACACCACCAATTTTAGTGTTATCTACACACTTACTAACCATACCACTCATATTCACATCAAAATCATTTATATATGTAATGCAAAGCAGTGGATCCAGCACCGATCCTTGTGGCACACCGCTAGTCACAGGCCTCCAGTCTGAAAAACAACCCTCTACCACCACACTAGATTCAAGCCAATTTTGTACCTAGGTTAGAGATGAAAAAAACTGCAGATGCTGGAATCCAGGTAGACAAACAAGTGGCTGAAGAAGTGTAATACCCAAAATATTGACTGCTTCTTTCCTCCAGATGCCACCTGGCTTGCTGTGTTCTTCCAGCCTCCTGTTAGTCTACCAATTTTGTATCCAGTTGGCTAGTTCCTTCAGATTCCATGTGATCTCATCTTACTAACCAGTCTACCATGCAGAATGTTGTCAAATTCCTTGCTGAAGTCCACATAGACAATGCCTACCACTCTGCCTCCGTCAATCTTCTTTGTTACCTGTTCAAAAAAACTCAATCTAGTTAGTGAGACATGATTTCCCATGCATCAACCATGTTCACTATCACTGATTAGTCCTTGCCTTTCCAAATGTATGTAAATCCTGTCCCTCAGAAACCCCTCCAACAACCTATCCACACTGATGTCAGGCTCACCGCTCTATAGTTTCTCTGACGTTTCCACCTTTCTTCAATAATGGCACCACATTAGCTACCTCCTAGTCTTCTGGAACCTTACCCATGGCTGTTGATGATGTAAATATTTCAGCAAGGGGCCCAGCAATCTCTTCCCCAGCTTCCTACAAAGTTCTGGGATACACCTGGATCAGGTCCTAGGGATCTATCTACCTTTATGCATTTTAAGACCTCCAGCATCTCCTCTTCTGTAGAATGGACACCTTTCATGACATCACTATTTATTTCCCCAAGTTCCCTAGCTTTTATGTCCTTCTCTACAAAATACTGATGCGAAATATTGATTTAGTATCTCACCCATGTCCTCATTGATCTTTAAAGGGCTCCATTCTCTCCCTTATTACTCTTTTGTCCTTAATGTATTTGTAGAAACTCTTTGGGTTCTCCTTAACCCTATCTGCCAAAACTACCTCATGTTCCCTTTTTGCCCTCCTGATTTCCCTCTTAAGTACACTCCTACTGTCCTGTACTCCTCATCGGATTCACTCAATCCCAGCTGTCCGTTCCTGACATATGCCTTGCCTCAATTCTTCAGGTCATGCAACATTCCTTACATCTCATTTTTAAAGACCTTCCACTTTGCAACTGTGCCTTTACCTCCCACAATCGACTTTTGAAAGTTCCTACCTAATACCATCAAAAGTGGCCTTGCTCCAAGTTAGAACCCTAACTTTTAGATCATCTCTATCTGTTTCCATAACTATTTTAAAACTAATAGAATTAGGATCACTTGCCCCTCACTGACACCTCAATCACTTGCCCTGTCTTATTTCCCAAGATAAGGTCAAGTTTTGTTTTTTGCCTGGTAGGTACATCCACAAATTGAATAAGAACATTTTCTGGCACACTCTTAACAAATTCCTTTCCATCCAATTCCTTCACACATTAAAAAATGAATTTGAACTCAAATCCTGCACGTTGTCATTGTGTTCACTTATGCTAATTAGTCAATAAACCTGAAAGTCCAATTCAGTTGTAAAGACTGACTTAAAAAGCTACTGACAGACATGTTACTTGTCCTGCTGGGATTTTTATGTGGTATGTTCATGTTCAAACTCCATTCCCCTCAGCATGACTTGGACTGCAACAGTCAGTACTGCATGCACCATGGCCACTCAATGGCTCTCACTCACCTCATCTTCTCAAACTACTAACCATTCCTGCCCTCTGCACTTCTCTTGACATTGGGAATTTGACTTTTCCATTTTTGCTGATTTTTTTCCAAATGACTTCCCATTGCTCACATTGCTCAAGACCTGAGAAAATCTTACTCACAAAGACAACAGAAACTAAATAAATCGTGCCAGTCATCACCCTTACATTCTGAGGTTAAACAGTCCATAAGTACCACTTCTGACTCACAAAGAACAATTTTATTTATTGTACAGTTACTGAAGTAAATTATACCAGTAATGCTGAGCAAAATTAAACCACTAAACACACATGTTTCTTTTCTGGCATCTGTTTTGATGAAAAACCATTCATAGAATTATTTTAACAATTAAAGCAGTTATTTTCTAGCATGCAGATGTTTTACTGAGAATATCAATTAATATCTTGACGAAAAGCAAGAAAGCACATCAAACAGCAACAATTTACACACATATAGCACATTTAACAAACTTCCCAAGGTGTCTGTAGCATAATCCAACACAATTTGGCACAGAACTGCAAGTGGAGAAACAATGTGATTAAAAACTTGGACAAAGAGGTCATCTTTAGAGATCATTTTGAAGATAAGTGTGGTAGGGAGCTAGATTTTTAACCAAGATCAAAATCTTTTCCAGGATCTGCCCTCTCTTGTTTCTGCAAGCTAATGTGACACAACTTTAAAATGCAAATCCTCTCCCTGAAATACAGATAAGCCTCATTGGCACCAGGCCATACCTGAGGAAAGAATAGATTTTAAGACAAATGGTAGGCATTACTGAGCTTATCATTGTATTGCCAAATAGAAAGAGCAGGAGATTGGAGGGCCAGCAACCCCATGGTACAGACAGGTAGCTAAAGAGTTAGTATGAAGTTCTGTGAGAATAATCAATAATTGAATATCAGTAACATGCCAATCAGTGGCTTTTTATGCCAGTCATTACAATTGAATTGGACTTCCAGGTTTACTGACTAATTAGCATGAGTGAACATGATGACAACTTGCAAGATTTGAGTTCAAGTCCATTCTCTAAAGTGAGCCTGTAAAGGTGACATTTGGTGCATTGTATATTGTGGGAACAGCACAAGTAAATAGTGGTATAAAGTTGCAATGTGATTAGGCTGCACCTTGTTTTATAAATCCAACTCTTCACTTCAAAGCCTTAAGACCTGATGATGCAGAGTATAAAGCATTTAATTCTTATCTGATGGGAAGAAATAATCTGCCTCAAGGAGGAAGAAATTGCAAATGAAGATTGCTTTGGAGGTGAGTTGCATATGTCTGCTGCCTTATTCTTGGATTCAGCGCCAGAAGCTGTTTAATGATCTAATGATGCACAATAAAAAGCAGTCTATCTGGATACATTGCAGATTGATACGACAACTGCTCTGCCCAGAACTATAAGAAACTACAGAGAGTTGTGAACACAGCCCAGTCCACCACAGAAGCCAACCTTCCATCCAGTGACTCCATCTATCTTTCTCGCTGGCTCAGAAACGCAACCAACATCATCAAAGACCCCTCCAATCCCTGTTATAACCTCTTCCAATCTCTTCCTTCAGGCAGAAGATACAGAAGCTTAAACACAAGTGCCAACAGGTTCAAGAGTGGCTAGGTACATGTGACAGCAATAAATCAAATCAAATTAAATCAACTCAAGGAGGAAAAGATGACTACAATGGTACATTCAACAACAAACTGTTATCAAGGCACTTTAAGGAAATCTTCAATAACTTCCTGTATAGAAATAGTCTTTGAGCTCTGAACATCTCTGATGATGATTCTAAGTTCTGCAAAGTTGAGGTTGTGGCTCTACATGGTAACTCAGGGAGTTGCATGAAAGTACAAGATATGCAATCTTAAATTTATATTGATGCAAATGATCTGAATATCTATAAAAGCATAGAGATGGATGACTAGATTGTGACGTGTCTAACAATGTAGTCAGTACTTGGTGACCCTTGCAAAGAATGAGCTTTCTGCCAAGAAGATATCTGTTCCAATATTCACAGAAGTAGATGCATGCTTAATGTTTCCCACTCTCCAGTGGAATATTTGAGTTCAGTTTTTGACAATGATGCTGACACTTAAGTAATTGGTCATTCTGTGAGGGTAGAATTCAAATGGTATTTCTTGATATATCTGTTATGTCTGTTATATCTGTTATGTTTCTGCAAAAGGGTTGAAATGTGTGAGGACTGGCAGACAGATCTTATCACCACTGATA
>JAHRHZ010000077.1:14746243-14764118 GCA_024137785.1 Ginglymostoma cirratum | reverse complement strand
ATTTTCTGATGAAGGGTTTAGGCCCGAAACGTCAAGTTTTCCTGCTCCTATGATGCTGCTTGACCTGCTGTGTTCATCCAGCCCCATGCTTGTTATCTCGGATTCTCCAGCATCTGCAGTACCTTTTATCTCTGATACAATCTTCACTCAGCCAGAATGATGGATCAACACGAGGCGATAACTGTATTGTTTAATTTTGCCAAGCCCTTTAAATAAGGTCGGTGCTGTTATGTGTAATCCGTAATTTGTGCTTCAGTGGGGTCTTCAAGTTTGAATTCAAGCCTATTAATAAGCTTATACTCCCATACGTTTTCTGCCTTTGGCCACACAGAATATGAGCTTGATGAGGTTAATATTTTTGGAGCATAACAGAATTGTCAGCATTCCCAAAACCACAAAAGTTGATTCATTATAAATCTGAAGGATGTCTGTCACAGGAATGAGGAAATCATAAAAAAAAAAATTTTGATTAAACTGCTGAAATTTCTTGGTCTGTAACCCTTGCACTTGAGCTGACCGTGTACATTACTTATGCAACTTTGAGTCTAGAATACAGTTCTGTACAACAAGGCAAATTCTACTGATTTGACTAGCAAAGTTATGGTTTTTATGAAATATTAAATCACTATTATCCACGTGCAGAATTCCCCTAATTCATAGAATTGAAGTCTTTCCAATTAATTGATCACAAATTAGTTTGTTTATTATTTGTGACATTGTGCCAAATTTACACGTAGAAGCCAATTGTTGCGATGTTTTATATGTGTTGTTTAATGGGATTTCCATTTCTATATCATCTCTGATAGAATACACACCATTCAATCTTCACACTTTTCTTTGGTCTGTAATATTTTTGAGAACACTTCTCACTGTATCAAAATGTATTCTATGAGTTGCTCAAATATTCACTGGTCTCCTGCTCTGAGGCAATGTTTGAAGGTACTGATTGCCTTCTTGCAGATCATTGTTACATCCAGGTGGCCCATCCATGTAGATGGAAAATAGATCTCGAACCCTGAAATTCATCAACCTCATGCCCGTGGAAAGAGCTGGGCCCAGACAGTGTCCCCAGCCGAGCACTCAGCACCCTGTGCAGACTAACTGGTGGAGGTTTTCACCTACATCTTCAACCTCTCCCTCCTACAGGCCGAAGTCCCCACCTGTTTCAAGAAGACCGCCATCATCCCTATTCCTAAGAAATGTGGCTCTGACCTCATTAATCATGAAGTGCTTCAAGGGGCTAGTCAAAGCCTCCCAACCTGCCTCAATCCCCTACAATTTGCCTGTTGACATAACAAGTCCACGGGGGATGCCATATCCCTAGACCTGCACTCATCACCGGAACATTTGGACAACAAGGACATCTTCGTCAGACTCCTGGTCATTGACTACAGCTCCGCCTCCAACAACATTATCCCCTTCAGACTGAACTCAAAACTGCGGGACCTTGGTCTCAGCTCCGCTGGATCCTCAGCTTCCTGACCCATAGACCGCAATCAGTGAGGATAGACAACTGCACCCCCTCCACCTTGGTCTCAGCTCCGCTGGATCCTCAGCTTCCTGACCCATAGACCGCAATCAGTGAGGATAGACAACTGCACCCTCTCCACAATAACACTCAACACTGGGCCCCCCCAAGGATGCGTCCTCAGCCGCCTACTGTACTCCCTGTACACCCATGACTGTGTTGCCAAATTCTGAATGAAAGTCATCTACACATTCACTGGTGACACCACCGTAGTTGGACAGATATCTAACAATGATGAGTCAAATTACAGAAGGGAGATACAGGGCTTTGTGACGAGGTGCAATGATAACAACCTCTCTCTCAATGTCGGCAAAACTAACGAACTGATCATTCACTTCAGAAAGAATGGAGGGGAACATGCCCCCATCCACATCAATGGAACTGAGGATGAGATGCTGGAGACCATCAAGTTCCTCAGAGTGACGATAAACGACGACCTGCACTGGACTTCCCACGTAGATGCGACAGCCAAGACGGCGCTACAGCGCCTCTTCTTCCTCAGGTGGCTCAGGAAATTTGGCATGTCTATAAGAACCCTCACCAACTTGTACAGATGTACCATTGAAAGCGTACTGTCCGGGTGCATAACGGCCTGGTATTGCAACTGCTCTGCTCAGGGCTATAAGAAACTACAGAAGGTGGTGTGCACAGCTGTGTAAGGTGGGGCAAAAGTCCCCATCAGTTTATGGATATACCCTGGGCTAAAACCCTCTGAAGGCATAGATTTGTGGAAATTACATTGGATTAAAACTGATTGAACTTTTGGACTCAAGAAACTATGGGCCTCAACCAAACCAGGAAAACACTGGTTGGGACAGACTGGGTAATATGCAAGCCCAGGGCCAAATGTCTGGAACAGGGACTAGCTTGTAAAACTAAACGTAGACCCCCATTCACACCCCAGCTTAAAATAATGAAAACCAGACTGCAGGAAACAAACAACTTCAGACCTTCTGGAGATAGTAAGAACTGCAGATGCTGGAGTCAGAGACAACAGCGTGGAGTTGGAAGAACGCAGCAGGCCAAGCAGCATCAGAGGAGCAGGAAACAATAACTTTCCTGCTCCTCTGATACTGCCTGGCCTGCTGCATTCCTTCAGCTCCACACTGCGTTATCTCAGACCTTTTGGAGCCTACAGAGATACAAAGCCATTCAATTTCCAACTAGTGCTCAGGCACAGAAATACCAAACATTCCAGATCATTGTGCTACCTGTAAAGCTGTTTCACCTTTGGATGTAAGAATATTCACACTACTGTTCAAAACTTAATGACTACCCGTCCAAGGGAAATACTGAACATTCCAAACCATCGGAACCATTCACCTCAATCGAAAAGCCATTCACACCTCCACCAGTGATCAGGAAGCTCAGCCCCAAGAAGAGGAACGGTAGCTTGCCAGCCAAAACCAGATTTAGTGGGTGATAAGGGGGCTTGCAGCTGGGAATAATGGGGTGCCCCGATCTGAGCAGTGCGCACTGCAATACCATTGACGGGCCCCAAATCCAACTAGGCGCATGCTCGACGGTGGGGTCTGTGTACGCCCATGGTGAGCGGTTCGTGAGCAGAGATTGAGGGTCCAAACAAGAAGCAGGCTCTGCACGTGAAAGAATCATTGAGCCTAAGCTGCGAGGAAGGGTAAGGAGATCGGTCAGACTTCCCTGATTGAGAGAAAAATTCCCACAGATGCCTCCGAGTGAAGGACTCTGCGAACCCTCCACATCGAGAGCAACCCTCGCAACCACCGAGCACCATCAACCAATCACGAAACACCACTCGACATCTGGAGGTGACTGGAAGCAAACAGAGACAAAAGACACCGACTGCAGCAACACCAGCAACATCCAGCACTATCCAAGACAACCAACCATTTGCAAGGGCCGCCAAGGAAGGAAAGAAACCCCAGATACCCACCCGTCAGGTCCAACGTCCCAAACTGCACCAGCAGACACCACCATACTGACGGTTATCAGTGCTCGTGGCCCTCCGCGGAGACCCAACTACAGCAAAAGATTATGGACAAGATCCATTCAACATTACATTCCACTCCAGGGGTGATCCTAAGGTCATCGAGACCCTCCAACCCAGCTTGGCTAGACTATGATAGGGGAAGGTGGGGTTCGGGGCTAACGGGGTAGGGCATCCCTAAGGAAGGGAAGTGGGGTAGGACTTCGGGGTAGTAAGTAATCTTTTCTCTCTCTTTCTGTCAGCAATTAGGTAATAACCCCCATTCACTGTCGCAAGTAAACCCATTGTATCAAGTCGTGTCTTAACTCAGGGTCAAGCTAACTGTGAGATGGGTCTCAGTCAGTAACAGGTGGGTTTGAGATTCACCTTCTTGTTTTCTGTAAATGTATTAAATTTTGCTTGTTTTTCAACAAAATCAGAGTTTTCTTTGCCTCTGAAGCATCTGCTTCCCGTGTTTTCCACCACACCACATTCCACTACATAAGCCCAGTGTCAGGCTGGTGAACTATAAACCAGGTAGCATTCCCTACACCCAGACCATCATAGAAGCCAATCTTCCATCCATGGACTCCATTTACACGGCTCACTGCCGCAGAAAGGCGGCCAATATCATAAAAACACATCGTACCCCGGTAATGATCTCCTATAATCTCTTCCATCAGGCAGAAGATACAGAAGCCTGAACACATGCACCAGCAGGTTCAGAAACAGCTTCTTCCCAGCCATTATTAGACTGATGAATGGACTCTCCAGCCTCAAATAATGATGATCTTGAGCTTAAGAGATAACAAGGTGTGGAGCTGGATGAACACAGCAGGCCAAGCAGCATCATAGGAGCAGGAAAGCTTGACGTTTCGGGCCTAGACCCTTCATCAGAAATTGGGGAGGGGAAGAGAGTTCTGAAATAAATACGGAGTGAGGGGGAGGCGGATAGAAGATGGATAGAGGAGAGGATAGGTGGAGAGGAGGCAGACAAGTCAAAGAGGTGGGGATGGAGCCAGTAAAGGTGAGTGTAGGTGGGGGGGTAGGGGGGAGATAGGTCAATCCAGGAAGGACGGACAGGTCAAGGGGGCAGGATGAGGTTAATAGATAGGAGATGGGGGTGGGGCTTGAGGTGGGAGGAGGGGATAGGTGAGAGGAAGAACAGGTTAGGGAGGCGGGGACGAGCTGGGCTGGTTTCGGGATGCGGTTGGGGGAGGGGAGATTTTGAAGTTTGTGAAATCCACATTGATACCATTGGGCTGCAGGGTTCCCAGGCTGAATATGATTTGCTGTTCCTGCAGCCTTCAGGTGGCATCATTGTGGCATTGCAGGAGGCCCAGGATGGACATGTCATCTGAGGAATGGGAGGGGGAGTTGAAATGGTTCACAACTGGGAGATGCAGTTGTTTGTTGCGAACTGAGCGCAGGTGTTCTGCAAAGCAGTCCCCAAGCCTCCGCTTGGTTTCCCCGATGTAGAGGAGGCCACAACGGGTATAGCGGATGCAGTATAACACATTGGCAGATGTGTAGGTGAACATCTGCTTGATGTGGAAAGTCTTCTTGGGGCCTGGGATTGGGGTGAGGGAAGAGGTGTGGGGGCAGGTGTAGCACTTCCTGCGGTTGCAGGGAAAAGTGCCGGGTGTGGTGGGGCTGGAGGGGAGTGTGGAGCGGACAAGGGAGTCGCGGAGGGAGTGGTCCGTCCGGAAAGCAGATAAGGGTGGGAGGGAAAAATGTCTTTGATGGTGGGGTCGGATTGCAGATGGTGGAAGTGTCGGAGGATGATGCGTTGGATCCGGAGGTTGGTGGGGTGGTACGTGAGGACGAGGGGGATTCTTTTTTCGTTGTTATTGCGGGGATGGGGTGTGAAGGATGAGTTGCGGGAAATGCGGGAGACACGGTTGAGGGCGTTCTTGACCTTGCTCCTCTATCCATCTTCTATCCGCCTCCCCCTCTCTCCCTATTTATTTCAGAACCCTCTTCCCCTCCCCCATTTCTGATGAAGGATCTCGGCCCGAAACATCAAGCTTTCCTGCTCCTATGATGCTGCTTGGCCTGCTGTGTTCATCCAGCTCCACACCTTGTTATCTCGGATTCTCCAGCATCTGCAGGACCTATTATCTATGATCTTGAGCTTGTTGACTTGCTTGCCGAGCTGACTTGTTTTTGTTCAGATGTTTTGTCACCATGCTAGGTGACATCATCAGTGGACCCTCTGATGAAGCGATGTTATTGTACTCCGTTCAGAATTTATACTGTCTGGTCCATTATAATGAGTGCTGTCATTTCTGGTTTTAATCTGTATGGGCTTATATATGGGGTCCAATTCTATATGTTTGATGATTGCATTATGGTTTGAGAACCATGCCTCTATGAATTCCTGTCCGTGCCTATGTTTGGCTTGGGCTACTATGGTTACTTTGTCCCAGTTAAACTGAGGGCCTTCAATGTTTGAATTTACAGATATTAAGGAGAGTTCATCATGCCATTTTGCTGCTAGCTGATGTTCGTGTATACTGATGGCTAGTTTCCTTCCTGTCTGTCTGATGTAATGTTTGTGGCAGTCGTTGCATGGTATTTTGTAAACCATATTTGTGGTTCTCTGTATGGACTTCAGTAAAATGTTCAACAAGGTTCCACATCGCGGACCGGTTAGCAAGGTTAGATCACATGGATTACAGGGAGTACTAGCCATTGGATACAGAACTGGCTGGAAGGTAGGAGACAGAGGGTGGTGGTGGAGGGTTGCTTTTTGGACTGGAGGCCTGTGACCAGCAATGTGCCACAAGAATCGGTGCTGGGTCCACTGCTTTTTGTCATTTATATAAATGATTTGAACATGAATATAGGATGTAGGGATAGTAAGTTTGCAGATGACACCAAAATTGATGGTGGAGTGGACATCGAAGAAGATTATCTCAGAGTCCTTCAGGACCTTGATCAGATGGGCCAATGAGTCAAGGAGTGGCAGATAGTGTTTAATTTATCTATTAGATAATGGATTCCTGGCTTTTCTTTACCACCATTCTTAAATAGTGGCACCATGTTAGCCAACCTCGAGTTTTCTGGCATCTTACCCGTGGGTTTCAATGATACGAATATCTTAGCAAGGGGCTCAGCAATCACTTCCCTAGCTTCCCTCAAAGTTCTAGGATAGACCTGATCAGGTCCCGAGGATTTATCCACCTTTATGTGTTTTGAGACATCCACCGCCTCCTCTTACTATTTGTTTCCACAAGTTTTTTAGCTTCCATTTCCTTCTCCACAGTAAACACTGATGCGAAATACTCATTTAGTATCTCACCCATCTCCTTTGGTTCCACACACAGATGGCATCATTGATCTTTAAGGGGCCCTATTCTCTCCCTAATTGATCTTTTGTCCTTAATGTCTTTGTAGAATCTTTTTGGAATGTCCTTAACCCTATCTGCCGAAGCTATCTCATGTCCCCTTTTTGCCCTCTTGATTTCCCTCTTGAGTATACTCTGACTGCCATTGTACTCTTCTAGGGATTCACTCAATCCCTGCTGTCTATATCTGACACATGCTTCCTTTTTCTTGACCAGACCCTCAATTTCTCTCCTCACCCAGCATTCCTCACACCTACCAGCTGTGCCCTTCACACTAACAGGAACATACTGTCTCTGAGCTCACCCTGTAGACATAATCATCAGGAATACTGAAATCCTTCCTAATCTCTGGCAGGAAGGGCACATCGCTCTTCTAAATGCTATCTTTGCACTCTAACAATCCAGGCTCCGAGAAAATAGCAGTCTTAGTGCTCTAAAAACACAGCTCCAGGATAAATTAGTACCAGGTTTTAATCTAAAAAAAAGTTTAAGCAAGAGTCAGATCTCAAAAAAGTAAATGTAATATAAAAATTCCCTACTCTCGCGGTTGTAGATTTACAAAAATAAACAGATTAAAGATTTATAAGACTTAAGAAAACGTATCCCCAGCAACGAGTAGCTCTGATAATGAGGTCTCTTCAAGGTCGGTTTAGATGGTTTCCAAAGACTTAATTATATCATTCAACTCATGTTGGCACCAAAGTATGAGTCTTTTCTCCCCTTCTTCCAAATACGAGATATGCCCTCAAACCATAATGCATCATACAACAAAATAAACATATTAGTTATTCTCTGCCCTGTCATAGCATTGTATGTGGATGAGTCAGCAACAAATAAATGCTTCTTTTACTGTGGTTTACCCTCCACGCATTGCAAAGCATAGCATAAGTGAACTGTCTGATACAATAAATTTTTGGCCAATTTTCAGCAAACAATAATTCCACTCTTTCCAAACACTTTTGCCGAGTGTCTGGATATGCTTTCTGTAGTGTCTTGCTGTGGTCTCTCCAAGTGCCCACGAAACCTATATTTGCAGGACATGGTTTGCTCATTGTGTTGTAAAGCAGATTCACAATGGTCATCTCACAATCCTACTATGGAGCCATTTCTGGCTCAAATTACAACAGGTGCCCTCGGACGTCTGCTTCAGTTTCACTTGTGTGATATCCTTAATTAAAATATCAAAAATAATATCCACAGACTCAATCTGAATAATATGCATATTCTGTCAAGAACCTGGTCTTGCTTCTGTGTTCAAACGGCATGGTACTATGAAAGGGATGGATGCAGCCATGTCATGAGTTGCCGTCATAGAAATGAGACTTTTTGCTGGCTTTACCTTTGTCATTTTCTCCTCTTGTGGTATCTATTGCTTTACGTGCAAGAGAAGAAAATAGCAGCTGTAAATATTTAAGTTTCAGCATTTTAGGACAAAATAAGCAATGGAGAAATTTAAGCAATAAAAACAAAAAAAAAGTGCTGGAAATACTCACGATATCAAGTAGCAACTTTGGAGGTAAACAGAGTTAATGTTGAGGTCATGATGACCTATCCATCATTTCTGATGCAAGGTCACTTACGTAGTCCTGGGACCTTCCTTCTTCCGAGGACTCATCTCAGTGCTATACCAGCTACTGTTGCTGGACTGACACTGCTGCTGGGTTTAGAAAAGCTTTTGGTCTCTGATTCCAGCAGCTCTCAGCAACGGGATGTCTATGCTGTAGTCTCTGATCTCAGGGGAAGGCTCCCCTGGCTGGCCTCCTAGAAGCCTGAGTGACACAGGGTGAGCAGGTTTACCCATAGAGAGGCATAACTGGGTTCTTGCTGACTGTGTAATTGGAAAACAAGCCCACTGTCACCTCAACAAGATCCTGCGCATAATATGGGATATTTTGGATTTCAGTGTGACTTGGGAACAGAGGGTGTTAGCAAGTGAATTTAGTTTTTTTACTTTATTGACTTCTCTGGGATTACATATAATCAATTTCTTATTAAGGGGTCTTTAATCATGAAATGTATGTAAACCATTATTTCAATCTTCAGTGGCTGAGTCTTATAAAAAGTTCATGTATGCCCAGAAGAACCAATTGGCTTTCCACATCTACAAGCTGAAACAGATTTTTGCCGGGATTTGACTGTACTTAAATCCAGTTTATGACCAGTTTCATCCATCATTTTATTCTTAACCCATTATTAAGGTCTTTTTAATTCTTATTTTTCTCTCACAGGGTTGTCACAACCTCAGTTAACGTTCTCCCTTCATAAATTGGAAAGATGGTACACGGTTAAAATGATACATATAATCAATACTCCATTTTGTAATGTTGTACAGTCGGTTCTGCTATAACGTGATAGTTGTGTTCCTGTGCACCATCATGTTATAGAAAATTGCACTTTAGAAATAATGGGGCCTATGGGAAAAGCAGGGTTCGGGGCAGACCACCGAACAACTCACTCAAAATCACACAAAAATCACTCAAAAGCCTAACACAAAGGGTAGCAAAGTTTGAATCAATGTTTAATTCATATCTAATAATGAAACAAAAGTAAATTTAATAACATATCTTGAAAAAATGTCAATATGACTTGGGGGGGTGGTTTTGAGGTTGCTCTGTCGTTAATGCAGGGGCTGAGGGTCGTCATCATCATCATCACCTTCAGGTGCAGTTGTGGTTGCAGGGTTAGGGCGAAAAATAAATAATCTAGAAGTGGGTGGCTGTGGTTCATTGTCTTCTGGCTGTTTCTTGGGGATTGGCTTAAAAAAGACATCCAGTTTTTGCTGCTTTGCCCTTTTTATTTCATGAAGAAGCTGTTCATAGGGTGCCAAATAAGATCTTATTCCATGAACTGCTACCCTGCTGCATTCTGCATTGTAATCGTTGTCCTCTAAGAGCTGCAACTGCTTCTGAGTTTTCTTCAGGATAGAAGACAATACAGAAGTGGAAAGCTCTCAGGGAACTGCATTCTGGATTCATCTTCTTCATCTCCAGCTTCCACTTCCCCCTCAGCAACAAGTTGCTGTAGATCAGCTGTAGAGAGGTCTTCACAGTGGGCCTCAAGAGCTCTTCAACATCCTCACTCTCCACTTCTGCTAATCGAAATTGTTTTGCAAGATCAACACAATGTTCTTTGATTCTTGGGAGCTGCTCTGATGGATCAAAGCCTTTAAAATCTTGAAAACAATCTGGAAGAAAGTGCCGCCAAACTGCATGCAAGTAGTCCTTACTGACATCCCCCCAGGCCTCCATGATAATGTCAATAGCATTCTTGATGTTAAAGCTCTTCCAAAATTGAAGAACACAGGACAAAGCCTGCAATCCCATTGAGACTTTCAGTTTTGTTCTGAAGAGGTTTATTCAGGAAAGAAAAGTTGACAATTCAGGCTTTTGATCCTTATTGTTACAAAGCTATTTATTATTTTTTGTGTTGCATTAGAATCTGTGGAACTTCCTGAGTGGGTTGTTAACATTCCACTACCTCCTTATCACTGTCCCAGGTACGCTGAGGCTAATCCAAAGGCATTGAAGATTTCAAAGATTCCAACCTAAGACTGATGCTATTAACGAAATGTACCAACAGCATACACTCATAATAGGTGCCTGTGGTACAGTGTAGTGACCTCTGCCACTCAACTAGAGATTTGGGTTCAAACTCCAAATGCTATGAAAAAATGTCTGAACAGCTTGGCTGACAATTCTAAAGTGCTAACGGGAGAAATATTTATTGGCGTTGATTATTAGCTGGCACTGACGTTTCCTCATTGAAGGATACACACATAAAAGTGAATAACTTTGAAAGTGAGAATTGAGATTCATTCTCCCTGCTGCAGAATGACAAATACTTGTCTCCATCCCATCAAAGAGTTTTTTAAGCATATAGATTGTCTGTTCTATTCACAGATGCTCTGTGATAACAACACGTTCCCGTTTCACAATGGACAGCAACAGCAACGTTTTACACTAGAACCCGTGGAACAGCAGCTGATATATCGTAACTGAATGCTCTGGGCCAGACCTGGCGCGCTAGAGACAGGAGCAATTACTTTTCACGGTAAAAAAAAATCTTCTGAAATATGTTAGAATGTAAAAAAGTGTCCATTCATGTCTTATGCACGTGTTCTTTTATGAACCTTTTAGTTGCGATGAAGCCACCGTCTCGATGACATAAGGGTTAGGGCTGTCAAGTCTGATTCAAAGTTTGTTTTTAAAAAATATGGATGAATCAGGAACCTTTTGTCAGATAATGACCGAACAGTTTGCCATTGTTTTCTTTGATTTTGAATTATCTAATTGATGAGTTCAGAATTAAAGAGGAAACTGGCTGGATGTTTAGAGGGGCGTCTCAAAGACGGGAGGAATTCCCCTCGCGATCGTCCAGCCTTTAAACCCTCTGTGGGTCGATGCCAAACCCAGCTCAAACGAGCAGCACATCAAAGAGCCAGTCCCAGCCACTGAGATGAAACTCGGCAAAGCGGTGAGTACGGATGAGAGAGCGAGAGCGGTGCGGGAGCCGCAGAATAATGCAATTCGCGTACGATACTGGTATTTTAACACTTTAAAACGTAAAATAAAGAAGTGGAGAGCTAGAAGTGATCATTATTCGGGGTGGCGAATAAGGACTCCACTGTTTTGATCGACGAGATGATAGCGGACGAGGGAGTTGGGTGGAAGATAGACAGGTGCCTCTTTGTATCAGAGATAAAACCTGCTGTGTTCATCCAGCCCCATGCTTGTTATCTCAGGTGCCTCTTTGTGCTCGGTGTAAGCTAACAGAAACACAATCAGTTCCAACATTATGTGCGATTGGTACTTAGCAACTTGGGTGTTTGTGACACCCAGGAGTGATTAGAGCATGAAAATCTATTGAGGAGTTCAAATGTTACAGTCTACCGAAATATTGAGCAGTTTCTAACAATGCGGGACACAGATTCTGCTTAGCAATGCTCATTTTAACACAGATAACAAGGTGTAGAGCTGGATGAACACTGTTCCTACTATCTCTGAAACTCATGTTAACATTGCCGGTTTTATATTCCGGTTAAACATGCAAATCAGAGAGAGAGAGAAAGAAGATATATCCACAGCCGAATGACTGGAAAATATAGCCTGCAGCTTTGGGGTCAAAATTTTCTATTTGTTATTCATTTGTGTTATTTCAATGTTTCCACATTACAGTGGTCACCATATTTGTAAGAAAGTGTTTCAAGACTGTAAAGCACTTTTGAGTTGCTCGATGATTGAGAAGAGCATTATATTAATATTTCGTTTACATTCTTAATTACTTCGGCAGTGTTTGATCTGGCATGTGTACCCACATCGAAATTCATGCTGGAAGGTTTGTAGCGACGTCTATATAAAATCAAGTAAGATGTTCTATAAGCAAAGAACTCGGTTGCTGGAAATGTAAAACCCAAGCAGAAACTGCTGGAGAAACTGAGCATCTGTGGAGAAACAGAATGTTGCCAGGCCTGTTCAGTTTCTCCAGCGATTTCTGTTTTTGTTGCAAATATGGAATCAAACAGACTGCATTGAGTTCAAAACATCTCCCGGCTGGCTAAGGTGCTTTCATTTAGAGGATTGCTTTCTGAGCTGAAGCAGCCCACACTGAGCTCATCGTCCCAATTCAGGCAAGTGCGTGGTCCTAAGATCAGAGGGAAAGGGAGTGAGGGTTTGAGTTATGAGGAAAGGCTGGATAAGTTGGGATCTTTTCATTGTGGGAGGTTGTGCAGTAACCTTATAGAGGTTTGTAAAATCATGAGAGGTATAAATAAAGTGAATGGCAGGAGTTTTTTCCCTAGGGTGGGGGAATTTCAAGACTAGAGGTCATATTTTTAAGGTGAGAGGAGAACGACTTAAAAAAAAGACGGGGGTCAATGTTTGTTTACACAGAGAGTGGTTTGTGTATGGAATGAACTTCCAGAGGATGTGGTGAATGTGGGTCCAGTTACAACATGTAGAAGATATTTGGATAAGTACATGATTAAGAAATATTTAGAAGGATAAGGGCTAAGTGCAGGCAGGTAGGACAAGTTTAGTTTGGGATTATGGTCAGCATGGACTTGTCCAACTGGGGAGCAAGAAACAGGAACTGTGTATAACTAACAGTAGTTGATTTGATTTGATTTATTGTCATGTGTAACTAAGTACAGTGAAAAGTTTTGTTTGCAAACAGTACAGGCAGATCATGATAGGAATTCATGATGTCATGGCGCTAACCTTCTGTTAACTGGTTTCCTAAGGAAAAAATGATCTTTTGGATCACGTCAGCCAAAGGTTCAGCCAACAAACATCCCAGTTGATTGAAGAGGATTGATATATGTTTTATATCTGAATATCAACAAAAATAAAACTGTCATGAATAATACATGAGAAAACAAATAAAGAGCATGTTCTCTTTTCCTTTAAATGAATCCCTAGTCTTGCAGCAGTCTACAATTTGTTGCATAAACGTTAGACAGCATGGGTTGAAGTTCTTCCCCATCACAGTCACAAAGTGGGAACAAAGGAAAATTTATCCTTTCATGGTTGTAAATGTATTGATTGCCCCAGCAGATGCTACCTCTATAACTGAAGTTAACATTTCTTTCTCTCTAGTCACCGCTCACCTTCGTTATCGTCATTATTATTTATATAAGTATAGAGAAATGCAAGGCATCTGTACCTACCTTTCAACATGAAGGTCTAACCTGTAGTCGCTGCCCTCCAGGACAACATATGGTACAGCATTGCACAAAAGACCATGATACGGAGTGTGCACCCTGTTCAGCTAATCATTATACACAGTATTGGAATTACTTGAAAAAATGTCAATACTGCAACAATTTCTGCAAAGAACATCAAAATGTTAAGCATGAATGCAATGCAACTCACAACAGAGTGTGTGAGTGCAAAGATGGCTACTTCTGGGAGTATGAATTTTGTATGAAGCAGAAAACGTGTCTTCCTGGATATGGAGTTAAAACAGCAGGTATCTTTTTCGCAATTTGCATGTTTAAAGATATACCTTCATTTGCTAATTGGTCTGATTGGTCTGTGCCAGTGTTTGTGCTCCACAAATATCCTCACAGAATACATTACTCGAACACCACCTGCATATTTTTCTATTCTTTTCTTCTGTATGAATTCACCTTAAAGACATCTATGCTATTTGCCTCATTCACTCCAAGTGGTAGAAATTTCCACATTCTAACCACTCTTTGGGGAAAGACCTCTCTCCTGAATGTCATGATGTGGATATGCCAGTGTTGGACTGGGTTGGACAAGGTCAGAAGTCATATGACATCAGGTTATAGTTCAACTGCTCCTTCGTTAGGTGAAATAAAGAAAAGCATTCAGGCACAGAATTTATAGGCAGAGCCTATGATTCCATATATTCTGCCTGGAATGTCTGTGCCTGTATACTTTTCTTCACTTCACCTGATGAAGAGGTAGCGGTCTGAATGCGCATGATTTCAAACAAACCTGTTGTACTATAACCTGGAGTTGTGTGACTTCTGATCTTCCCCTGAATGTGCTGTTGGATTAATTGACCATGCACTAACACTTATGATTTCTCACTTTGGTTTCTCACACATCTTTACAATATTTGGTCTAACAAATCCCTTCATTATTTCAACACATCCATTCAGTCATCCCTCACCTTTCTCTTTCTGGGGAAAAGAGCCACAGCCTGTTCAACCTTTACAGAAATTTAGAATATGGCAGTTCTGACATTGTCTTTGTAAATCTATTTTGCAATTTTGTAATTTGTAATTTAAATTACAAATTTTGTAATTTAAATTGCAAGCTTGGAACATGAGATCATCGACAATAAAAACGGACTTTCTTATTGTTTTAATAGATCTAAGTGCGTAATAAAAATTTGAGTGTATTCATCTCCCAAAATAAGAACAAAAGTTCATTAGTTTTATTGAATTTGTAACTCTGGATTCATCCCAGGAGAAACTTTTTGTTCATTATGTCAACCATGTTTATGAGTTCTTTTAATTTTGTGTGTACTCACTTATCTTTCTTCATTCATCAGGCACTCCATACAGCAATACAATTTGTAGGAAATGTGCACGGGGTTTCTTTTCATCAGTGACTTCTACCATTGCACAATGTAAGAGACACACAAACTGCACCGAACTGGGCTTAAAGTTGGATATCCCTGGTACTGCCTGGCATGACAATTTGTGTAGCCCATGTCAGCTCAGTGGCTCTGAAGGTATCTCAAAAGATTTTTTTTTTAAATCTGTGTTACTGCATGAATATTATGCAACAGTTCATTTCCAGCCTAAGTAACAAGCTCTAAAATAACTTTGTATTTCTGTGCTAATAGAATTATGTAATCCAACACTGCAAAGTGCTTTTAACCATACATTCAACATTGTAGAACATGGTTAATCATTGGAAAGGTGGGGACAACACATTGTTTCATTTAAATGAAATTATTGTAGAAACATACAGAATAGGAACAGGAGTAGGCCAATTGGTCCTTTAGACTGCTCCATGATTCAATATGATCATGGCTGATCATCCATCTCAGCACATTGTTCCTGCTTTCTTCCCTTAATCCTTTTAGCCCTAAGAACGATATCCATCTCCTTCTTGAAAGCATGCAGTATTTTGGCTAAGTGCTTTTTGAGGCAGCGAATTTCACAGGATCACATTCGCTGGGTGAAAACATTTCTCTTTATCTTAGTCCTAAATGGCCCACCGCTTCTGGACTTTCTGATCATCAGGAGCATCCTTCCTATGGTGTCCTGTCTAGTTTCATTGAATTATGTAAGTTTTTATGAGATTCCTCTCCCACCATTGTCCTATGGTTCAGTAAGTACAGTCCTGAGCAATCCAGTCTCTGTTCATACATCAGTCCTGCTATCTCAGGTACCAGTCTAGTTTCAACATATGTTTCAACATATCGCAGATGTTAGCACATCTCCACATTATATTACATAAAAATGGAAAGAACCCATGCATCATCATGGTTTGCTAATCTTAATAAGTACAGGTAGAATGCACATTTGCTCTGAACACTAAGGTGTCCGAGTTCCTTCTGAAAACCACATTCTACACTACATAGTAACACCCAATGAACGAGATAACAAGCTAAATTGTTCACCATTATTTCTCAAACTAATACCTATTTGACTTTAGTTCAAAATGCCTTGAAAGATCAATTTGCATGTTTCTGTTTTGAGAAATTTCTATTTTCAATCAGAAGAATAGAATTACTGAGTTATTATATACTTTATGTTCTTCTGGCATGGAGGAATGTACCCCATTAGCAGTAGTTTGAAATGCAGTGAGCACAGGTACCCTCCTACTGATCTATATTTTTCAGGATGACAACAAAATCCTCTACTGTACTCAGAATTTTAGATCTGCCCATTGAATCTATTAAACTGCAATAATGCCTTCACTAATAGATATACCCTAATGCCAACCTTCAGTCTGAGAGAACAATCATCAAGATTTCTTGTGAGCATTAGTTTTGGTGAATCTATAAATACCTTGGGGAGATTCTTCTCTATTTTCAAGATGACTCTGAGCGGGGAGATCAGCATTTTGCCTGCATAAACTGAAAGCAGCAAGGGCCATGGAAATGAGCCCTCATGCCTCAACAACAAAATTCTAAGTGGCTGGCACTATTCACACCCCTGTCTTAACAAGATCAATGTTTTGTTGCCTGCCTGACTGGTAGAGGGGTCTTTGTGTGAGATTCAAGAGGAGGAGATTCAGTATTTCGTTGTCAGATTCCCTTCCTATAGGACTAATGCTCACTTTAACTCTTTTCCTTTATTAATGTCTGTAGAAACTCCTACAATCTGCTTTTATATTTCTAGCTATTCTCCTCTAGCACTGTCACTTTCCCGACTTATTAATCTTTTAGTCGCTTCTTTATATTCGATCGAATCTTCTGATTTGCCATTCATTTTTTCATAGTAATACGCTATTTTCTAAAGAATCTTCTTTTAATTTCTTCATTTTGAGGGATGTCAGTGTCGCTGGCTGGCCAGCATTTCTTGCCCATCCCTAGTTGCCCTTGAGAAGGTGGTGGTGAGCTGCCTTCTTGAACCGCTGCAGTCCCCCTGCTGTGGGTTGTACCACAATGCCATTAGGGAGGGAATTCCAGGATTTTGACCCCGCGACAGGGAAGGAATAGCAACACATTTCAGGATGGTGAGTGGCTTGGAGTGGAATTTGGAGGTGGTGGTGTTCCCATATACCTGCTGCCCTTGTCCTTCCAGATGGATGTGGTCGTGGGTTTAGAAGTTGCTGTCTCAGGATCTTTGGTGAATTTCTGAAATGCATCTTGTAGATAGTACGTACTGCTGCTACTGAGCATCGGTGCTGGAGGGAGTGGATGCTTGTGGATGCTTTATCCTCGATGGTGTCAAGCTTCTTGAGTGTTGTTGGGGCTGCACTCATCCAGGCAAGTGGGGAGTATTCCGTCAAACTCCTGACTTGTGTTTTGTGAATGTTAGACAGGCTTTCAGGAGGGAAGCGGTAAGTTACTTGCTGCAGTATTCCTAGCCTCTGACCTGCTCTTGTAGCCACTGTGTTTTTGTAGTCAGTCCAGTTGAGTTTCTGATCAACGGTAACTCCCAGGATGTTGATAGTGAGGGATTCAGTGACGGTAACACCAGGCAATGTCAAGGGGTGGTGGTTAAATTGTCTCTATTGGTGATGGTCATAACCTGGCATTTGTGTGGCATGACTGTCACCTGCCACTTGTCAGCCCAAGCCTGGATATTGTTGAGATCTTGTTGCATTTAGACACAGACTGCTTCAGTGTCTGAAAGCTCGCGAATGGTGCTGAACATTGTGCAATCATCGGCGAACATCCCCACTCCTGACCTTATGTTGGAGGGAAGGCCATTGATGGAGCAGCTGAAGATGGTTGGGCCAAGGACACTACCCTGAGGAACTCCTGCAGAGAAGTCCTGGAGCTGAGATGATTGACCTCCAACAGCCACAACCATCTTCCTATGTTTCAGAGATAGCAGGAACTGCAGATGCTGGAGAATCTGAGATAACAATGTGTAGAGCTGGATGAACACAGCAGGCC
>JAHRHZ010000077.1:14728849-14741243 GCA_024137785.1 Ginglymostoma cirratum | reverse complement strand
TGAAACGTCAAGTTTTCCTGCTCCTATGATGCTGCTTGACCTGCTGTGTTCATCCAGCCCCATGCTTGTTATCTCAAAAAGAACTGGCGATGCGTTATTGCTTTAAAAATGATGTAATTTTAAGAAGCCAACATGCAGATCAGTCAAAGATCTGGTTGTCATGATATGACCAGAAGTCACAGGCGTTTTGCATGATAGCACTCTAGCAAGGGCTGTGTCTATTGACTATGCTATACTGTCATTACTAGTTAAGCTGTAAATAATCCCACCAGAGATCTTCAAGTAAACTGAAAGCTTATTTTCGTTGTTGTATACAGATTACATAAGAACTTACTACAGCATGTACAGCTTAATTTCTTTCAAGTGAAAAGGTAGAACGAAAAAGGCTTGACGACTATAGGGACAAAAAGCAAACATAATGGTAATCCAGGCATTGACACAGTTCAGCAAACAGAGAAAAATAAGTAACAAAAACAAGAAGAAGACTAGAAAACTAATTGATTTGGACAAAACAGCTGCAACCCATAATAAACACTGAAGTAAGTTTTTAAGCCAAAAATAGAAAATGAACGTCAAGTATGGTGCTGAAGACACACAAGAAGGGTGAAAAATTAAACAAAGCAGAAGTAAGAAGTAACAGAATTACTGACACATACTGCAGATCAGCAGTGTCTGAAAAAGACAAAAGAATAACAAATGGATGGGTACCAAATCTCTCAGCCATAGAAATAAGATGGACTGATGGCACTTTTAGAAGTTGGAATGATCAGCAATTCATGGCTGTCCTCAAAAGATACTGAGGTTCAGGCTGAGTTTAAACTTTTTAAACAAAGAATGCACCTGTGCCTCACTACAGAACTGTTTCACAAGCTATGAAAATTTTGCTAGCAGTTGGAAATGAGTGGCTACACACAGTCAATATTTCAGGTTTATTTGAAGGGAAGAGAAAGATCCTGTAAAGATACGGAAAATGCAAAAAGATCAGCTGCATGTAAGGGCCAACTTTGGAACTCATCACTTAGAATTGATATCCACTAGGCAAAAGCCAAAGGAAACAAAAGATCAGTTTGTGAGTAGATGCCCTAACAAAAGTGGCAAATATGATTTGTTAGAAGATGAACTGTTGGAGCCAATAGTAGAGTTTGTGATTCCCTCAACACCCATTGAAGCTCTCCAAAAAGACCACTTGGGAAAAAAGAAAGGTCAGAACACTGAAACACTGCTCACAGATAGCAGAAAATATGAAACCATTGTAGCCGGACCACAGCACCTATAAGCATTAGATGCAGTCAACAGGCTCTAATGAGGACAGAATGAAACAAACAGGTTTTGTGGTAATGCAGTCCACTGCAAAACAGTGCCTCTTTCCAAGACTTAGAAGAAGTACGGGACACAAGAAGACTGTGCCAGCATTTGCAAGGCATCTGGCTCCAAAATTTGCACACTCAAACAGAGGACAGATGTAGAAATATGGCAACAGCAGCAAGCAGGGCACTGAGAAATCTGTATAAACATGAGGCATTTCACAAAGTTCACTGCAAGACAGACCTGAGGCAAGATCCAACATGGAACAGCTCCCAAACAAAGAATAAACAAGCCTTCCACATTCAGAATGTAATACATTGTGTGGATAAAGTCAGGCAACCAGAAACGTTTGCCTTAATTGATATCAAATGTCCAATCACGCACACAAAGTAAAAATTGACATAGGAGCTAGTGCAGATGTCCTACCAGTCCAAATTCTGAAGGATATGTGAGATAACAAGCGTGGGGCTGGATGAACACAGCAGGTCAAGCTGCATCATAGGAGCAGGAAAACTTGACGTTTCGGGCCTCCAGGCCCACGCTTGTTATCTCGGATTCTCCAGCATCTGAAGTACCTTTTATCTCTGAAGGACATGTACCTGGATTGTTGGAACTCAATAGTGCAACTGAGAATTGCAAAACTAATTGCATTCAATGGGTCACTCATCCTTTACATTGGCTCATTAAAAATACAATGCAACAATGGCAACTTGGCATGGAAACAACAAATATTTTACTTCAAACACATGAGCAGGCTAGTAGTGACAGACCACCAGTGTGCACGGATCTCAATAACGTGACTATCCATAAGATCACCAGTGTGCACCGGGGGCAGCAGAAGAATGTATGCACTGAGTTCGTTTTGATGCCGTAGGAAAGTGTGTTGCTCCACAAAGATAAAGCAATTTCATCCATCGATTCTTCTATTCACATACAAGAAAAGCTTTACTGGGAGTTCGAGGAAATGGAATGCAAGACATAATCAACCATCAACCATCACTGTACTGTTACCTTGGAATTCATAGAATGCTTGCAGTGTGGCAGAAGGCCATTTGGCCCATTAAGTCCATACCGACTTTCTGAAGAGCATCCCATCAGACCCACCTCCCCTGCCCTATAACCCAGCATTTCCCATAGCTAATCCACCTAGCCTGCATAGCCCCCAGACACTATGGGCAACTTAACATGACCAATGTGCACATCTTTGGAGGAAACCGGGAGAAAAGCCATGCAGACAGTACATGCAAACTCCATAAAGACAGTCACCCAAGGGTGGAATCGAACCCAGGCTCCTGGCACTGTGAGGCAGCAATGCTAACCACTGAGCCCCCATACTGCCTCAACCACATTGTGACGATCCTAATGTTGGCACTGGACAAGTCAGATGCTGGATTGAAACCTGGCTTGATAGATTTTTTGCTTGTTTTCTTTTAACAAAGTGGTTTCTCACTGAAATATAAGCACGCAACATTGCAAATTTTATTTTAATAATAAAAATAACATTTATTAGCCAAACAAATCATCATAAAAGAGACCAAACCAAATCATCTCCTTACGACAAAAATTCAAAAATTTTTAAACACAGCGCATTCCTATTAATCCTAAAACACTCTTAAAAATTGAAAAGAGAAATGACAGCTTTATATAGTACGCAAAAGCACCATTCATGTAGTACTGAAACCAGACTCCCTGTCACTAACTCCTTCAAAGGTTGAAGTCACTTCTGACTTTTAACTTATAGAATTGATCAGCAGACAGTTTCTTCTTGGAGTTACTCATGCATGTGAGCTGAAATGTACTTAGATTCGAAGAACCTCTTCATGGTTTTAACACCAACATTTTTGGTTCGTAAATAACATTCACATTTTACACTGAGGCAATCTAGTTTCACTATATCCTTCCCTTTCTCAGAAACACTTGTGTATGCAAGAATCTTCATTGATGGATTTCAGGGGACTGCCCAACACTCAATGGAAAACTAAAAGCAAAACCAGAGTTAATAGGAACTGCAGATGCTGGAGAATCCGCAATAACAAGATGTGGAGCTGGACGAACACAGCAGGCCAAGCAGCATCGTAGGAGCAGGAAAGCTTGACGTTTCGGGCCTAGACCCTTCATCAGAAATGGGGGAGGGGAAGAGGGTTCTGAAATAAATAGGGAGAGAGGGGGAGGCGGATAGAAGATGGATAGAGGAGAAGATAGGTGGAGAGGAGACAGACAAGTCAAAGAGGCGGGGATGGAGCCAGTAAAGGTGAGTGTAGGTGGGCAGGTAGGGAGGAGATAGGTCAGTCCAGGGAGGACGGACAGGTCAAGGGAGCGGGATGTGGTTAGTACGTAGGAGATGGGAGTGCGGCTTGAAGTGGGAGGAGGGGATAGGTGAGAGGAAGAACAGGTTAGGGAGGCGGGGACGAGCTGGGCTGGTTTTGGGATGCGGATGGGGGAGGGGAGATTTTGAAGCTTGTGAAATTCACATTGATACCATTGGGCTGCAGGGTTCCCAGGCTGAATATGATTTGCTGTTCCTGCAGCCTTCGGGTGGCATCATTGTGGCATTGCAGGAGGCCCAGGATGGACATGTCATCTGAGGAATGGGAGGGGGAGTTGAAATGGTTCGCGACTAGGAGGTGCAATTGTTTGTTGCGAACCGAGAGCAGGTGTTCTGCAAAGCGGTCCACAAGCCTCCGCTTGGTTTCCCCGATGTAGAGGAGGCCACAATGGGTACAGCGGATGCAGTATACCACATTGGCAGATGTGTAGGTGAACATCTGCTTAATGAGGAAAGTCTTCTTGGGGCCGGGGATGGGGATGAGGGAGTAGGTGTGGGGGCAGGTGTAGCACTTCCTGCGGTTGCAGGGAAAAGTGCTGGGTGTGGTGGGGCTGGAGGGGAGTGTGGAGCGGACAAGGGAGTCATGGAGAGAGTGGTCCCAACCTGAAGTTCACCTGGACCATCTCCAACACCTCTATCACCTTCCTGGACCTCTCTGTCTCCATCTCGGGTAACCACCGAGAAACCGATATCCATTTCAAGCCCACCGACTCCCACAGCTACCTAGAATACACCTCCTCCCACCCACCTTCCTGCAAAAATGTCATCCCCTATTCCCAATTCCTTTGTCTCCGCCGCATCTGCTCCCAGGATGAGGCATTCCACTCCCGTACATCTCAGATGTCCTCGTTCATCAAGGGCCGCAACCTCCCCCCTCCCCCCCCCAACAGTGGTCGAGAACGCCCTCGACCGTGTCTCCCGCATTTCCCGCAACTCATCCCTCACACCCCTTCCCCGCAATAACAACCAAAAAAGAATCCCCCTCATCCTCACGTACCACCCCACCAACCTCTGGATCCAATGCATCAGCCTCCGACACTTCCGCCATCTGCAATCCGACCCCACCACCAAAGACATTTTTCCCTCCCCACCCTTCTCAGCTTTCTGGAGGGACCACTCTCTCCATGACTCCCTTGTCCGCTCCACACTCCCCTCCAGCCCCACCACACCCAGCACTTTTCCCTGCAACCGCAGGAAGTGCTACACCTGCCCCGCACCTCCTCCCTCATCCCCATCCCAGGCCCCAAGAAGACTTTCCACATCACGCAGATGTTCAGCTGCACATCTGCTAATGTGGTATACTGCATCCGCTGTACCCGTTGTGGCCTTCGCTACATCGGGGAACGCAAGCGGAGGCTTGTAGACCGCTTTGCAGAACACCTGCGCTCGGTTCGCAACAAACAATTGCACCTCCCAGTCGTGAACCATTTCAACTCCCCCTCCTATTCCTCAGACGACATGTCCATCCTGGGCCTCCTACAATGCCACAATGACGCCACCCGAAGGCTGCTGCAACAGCAACTCATATCCAGCTTGGGAACCCTGCAGCCCAATGGTATCAATGTGGATTTCACAAGCTTCAAACTCTCCCCTCCCCCAGCTGCATCCCAAAACCAGCCCAGCTCGTCCCCGCCTCCCTAACCTGTTCTTCCTCCCACCTATCCCCTCCTCCCACCTCAAGCCCCACCCCCATTTCCTACCTACTAACCTCATCCCGCCCCCTTGACCTGTCCGTCCTCCCTGGACTGACCTATCTCCTCCCTACCCCCCCACCTACACTCACCTTTACTGGCTCCATCCCCACCTGTTTGACTTGTCTGTCTCCTCTCCACCTATCTTCTCCTCTATCCATCCTCTATCCGCCTCCCCCTCACTCCCTATTTATGTCAGAACCCTCTTCCCCTCCCCAATTTCTAATGAAGGGTCTAGGCTCGAAATGTCAAGCTTTCCTGCTCCTATGATGCTGCTTGGCCTGCTGTGTTCATCCAGCTCCGCACCTTGTTACCTCTAAAAGCATAACCATATACCTTATATAAGACACGGTGTCTTCCTTAAGCCTGAACAAAAACCTCTCCTGAGCATGTTTAGCTTGTTCAGTTGTAAATCCCTCCCAACATGCATAAAATCACATAATCCCAAAGCTGAGCATGAAAAACTGTGTTCACTGAGATCGCTATGGCTACAGAAATGCTCACAAGTTAATTATTAACTTTCCACACAGAAAAGCCTCCATGTTACTCTTGCAAAACCCAAAAACACAAACTTACAATAAGCAATATTAAAAATATAGATAAATTACACAGTCTACTTCACAATACACAGCATAATGACGCAAATTTGAACAAATATGCGCACATTCCTGTACATCGACTAATCGACAGCATTGATGTGGGGGTGACAGGTGTGCTCAAAATCGATCTGTTACATTTGGTCAGCATAACTGTACCCAACTTCAATCATAAACAGCTAATGACTCATAAGTAAACGCGCTATGGAAAGTTACCAGTGAACAGTGACCCAACATGATGAGAGAGGTGTGAAACGCTCTCACATGCTTTTGGTCTTATAGAAATGAGCTCCGTTTCTGATGAGGTGTAACTTTCAAAGGAAACAAGTAATTACACCAGAAACTCTTCATCAGGATATATTGTCCCAACTATACCAAGGACAGAGGAGTATAGAGCAGATGAAATGACGTGCATGTGATATAGTCCATTGGACAGGTGATCAAGGATGAATGAAAAGTTACTGAGGATGCACAAGGCATGTTAAAGCTGCCAGGCACAGCACTATAGAGAATTGTTCCACCCACATGAAATTCAACCTGCACTTTGGTCCAATATCGCCACCTATCTATTTACCACAAATGGAGACAACCTTATCTTAGTCACTAATTATTTCCCCAAATTTCCAATTGTTAGACAAGCAAACAGTACTTCAAATTTCTGGCAACGCACCACAGCGTGTGGACAAACCTTTCAGGGATATGCGCCAATAGGTATTGAACCACGTAACATTGTCACCGTTACATAAGGACTCTCACTGATTTTTCATTTTTTAAAAATAATTTTGAAATTTGAGCTGGAAATGACCTGTGGACTTTGGGACAGCTTGTGGTAAAAAGAGAAGTACAGACCACGCAAGCCTTGTTTTTTTTTGGGAGGTCAGGCCTGGAGGCTAAGGAAATGCACAATACCCAACATGTGCAAAGCAAACACAAAGAAAACACCCAGACAATGACAATGCGATGCAGCACCAGGACAATAACCAACACACTGATCATATGCCAGTGAAGCAAGAACAGCCAAGGGCAAGATCCACATTTCCAAAGGTTACATTGCATCATGATCAAAAATCATGAAAATGATCTGTGGGTTCTCGGGCTTCTGTGCTCATAAAATTTACACCCTTACTTCTGAAAACTAATCTTGTTATTACTTAACATTTAAGTGTTTTCACTTATATATCAGCGTTATATTTGGTGAAATAAAGGGATGTTCGTTTATTGTTTTAAGGGTGATGTCCTTTCAAGAAGCTTACCATGCAAGCGTTAAGATCCCCGATTTCATCACATGACCAGGAACCACAATCACATTACATGTTTGCGCCCTAGGCAAACCTGCATCTAGAGATTACTCTGTACTGGCTTAGTTATAAATAATCTGACCACAGATCTTCAAGTGAACAGAATCCATGTTGAGATAACAAGCATGGGGCTGGATGAACACAGCAGGTCAAGCAGCATCATAACAGCAGGAAAACTTGACATTTTGGGCCTAAACCCTTCATCAGAAATGGGGGAGGGGAAGAGGGTTCTGAAATAAATAGGGAGAGAGAGGGAGGCGGATAGAGGATGGATAGAGGAGAGGATAGGTGGAGAGGAGGCAGACAAGTCGAAGAGGCGGGGATGGAGCCAGTAAAGGTGAGTGTAGGTAGGGGGGTAGGGAGGAGATAGGTCAGTCCAGGGAGGACGGACAGGTCAAGGGGGCCGGATGATGTTGGTAGATAGGAGATGGGGGTGTGGCTTGAGGTGGGAGGAGGGGATAGGTGAGAGGAAGAACAGGTTAGGGAGGCGGGGACGAGCTGGGCTGGTTTTGGGATGCAGCTGGGGGAGGGGAGAGTTTGAAGCTTGTGAAATCCACGTTGATACCATTGGGCTGCAGGGTTCCCAAGCTGAATATGAGTTGCTGTTCCAGCAGCCTTCGGGTGGCGTCATTGTGGCATTGCAGGAGGCCCAGGATGGACATGTCATCTGAGGAATGGGAGGGGGAGTTGAAATGGTTCGCGACTGGGAGGTGCAGTTGTTTGTTGCGAACTGAGCGCAGGTGTTCTGCAAAGTGGTCCCCAAGCCTCCGCTTGGTTTCCCCGATGTAGAGGAAGCCACAACGGGTACAGCGGATGCAGTATACCACATTGGCAGATGTGCAGGTGAACATCTGCCTGATGAGGAAAGTCTTCTTGGGGCCTGGGATTGGGGTGAGGGAGGAGGTGTGGGGGCAGGTGTAGCACTTCCTGCGGTTACAGGGAAAAGTGCCGGGTGTGGTGGGGCTGGAGGGGAGTGTGGAGCGGACAAGGGAGTCGTGGAAGGAGTGGTCCCTCCGGAAGGCAGATAAGGGTGGGGAGGGAAAAATGTCTTTGGTGGTGGGGTCTGATTGCAGATGGCGGAAGTGTCGGAGGATGATGCATTGGATCCGGAGGTTGGTGGGGTGGTATGTGAGGACGAGGGGGATTCTTTTTTGGTTCTTATTGCGGGGACGGGGCGTGAGGGATGTGTTCCGGGAAATGCGGGAGACACGGTCGAGGGCGTTCTCGACCACTGTTGGGGGGAAGTTGCGTTCCTTGAAGAATGAGGACATTTGAGATGGAATGTCTCATCCTGGGAGCAGATGCGGCGGAGGCGAACGAATTGGGAATAGGGGATGGCATTTTTGCAGGAGAGTCCATGTTGATTTGTGTTACGTTTGATAGCACAAGAACATGCTACAGGTGAGCTGGTGCAGTGTAAGACAAAAAGCACGAGATAATGTGTGGCAGTATTGGAGGACACAAGAAATCTGGCTGAGATCTTTACTTCAAGATGAAGGCAGTTCACTTCAAGGTCAAGACAGCTCACAGCATCAAACTAACACTGAAGTTGAGGAAACATATTATTAACAGATATGTGGCAAGGTTGAAGTAAAATAAAAACAAGGGGACAGACAGTAGATAAATGGAAAATGAACTTGCAAGCAAGTTACAGTGTGAAGATCCTGCTACATAGCCTGGACTGTGCATAACAAATGCTAATGGAATATGGACCCAAACAACTTCAGTCCTTTTATTTCCTGAGAGATGGGCATGAAAAAGAAAATTCTCTGCAAAACACTACAAGAAGAAACTCCCCAGTGGAGAAAAAAGACATTGACAGTGGTTAAAATACAGAGTGTCAAAAGCTCAGTGTATTGCTTCTGCTATAAGCTATTTAGCAGTCACACAATAGAACAGTACAGCACAGGAACAGGCCCTTCAGCCTGCCATATCTATGCCGAGCATGATAACTTTCTAAACTAATCCCATCAGTTAACACGTGGTCCGTATCCATCTATTTCCCGCCTGTCCATGTGTCTGTTAAATGCCTTTTAAACTTTGCTAACCTATCTGCTTCCACCACCTTCCTTGGCAGTGCATTCCAAGCATGTTCCACCCTCTGCGTAAAAGACTTTCCTTGCACATCTCCCTTACACTTTCCCCCTCTCACCTTAACCCTATGCTGCCTAGTATTTGAGATTTCCAGCCTAGGAAAAAGACTCTGACCATCTACCCTAGCCATGCCTCTCATAATTTTATATATTACTATCAGGTCACGCCTCAGCCTCTGATGTTCTAGCAAAAACAATCCAAATTTGTCCAACTTCTCCTTATATCTAATATGCTCCAATTGAGGCAACACCCTGGTAAATCTTTTCTGCAACCTCTCCAAATCCTCGACATCCTTCCTATAGTGTGGGTAACTCAATTACTGAAAACAGTTCACAGGATTGGAAAACCACATCTCCAATTCTGTCTTCTCGTTTAAAAAAAGTCCTGAATATATGGAAAATATTCAAAAAATTGGACAGAACATGAACTGATTGAAAAAAAAAGAAAACTATTGATAAAGGAAGTAATCAGAAGAAGAATACTGGAGCCAAATATTGGAGCATCCAGCTGCTATAGTATGAATTCTCAGTGGGCAAAACCTTGCGTGCAATGGGACAAATTAAAAATTATACAGTTCAGGTGACAGAAATGTCCTAAAATGTATTGAATACTTAACTTTGATCAATCCAATCATGAAATTCATGTTGATTACATCGGAAAAAGTGCAGGATGACTTGTCTCATTGCCTATCCAACGCTACTAAAAACATAAATCTTAGAAGCTGTCCATTCTGCAAAATACTTTTCATTAATTCAGCATTGTACACCAATTGTGAGTCATATCAAGCAGATGACAATGATCATTCACATTGTAGATGCAGCAAAATCTGCAGTCAAGGATAATGTTGAAGTGACCAAAAAGGAACATATTTTGGAGTTTGCACCATTGAAGGGGATGACTAGTGCTTTTCGGTCTGAATGCATTCTACAAGAGCTTGAAAGATTGTCTTTATCGATTGAGAGCTTACCTGGCCAAGGCTATGCCAATGAGATTAATACAAAGAGTAGAGATAATGGTGTACAAAAAAGAAATGCATCTTGGGGTTTGTATTTCCTTTGTTCCTTATGGTACAAATTCCCTGTGTTTGGCTGTCAGAGATGCTGGGTTTGGAGTGAAATAGTTTCTGTTGCAACATTTTTTTTCATGTTCAACATGCTGTTGGGAAGTTACAAGTGACCGTGTGCATTGTCTAACTCTGAAACCATTCAGTCAAACAAGATGGCAGAGTAAAATTAATGACTTAGCACCTCTCTGGATGAGCTTGGAAATATCAACGTTGCAGTAATTAAAATTTCTGCTGATACTACAGACATCTGACAATATGACACTTGCAAATGCGGAATCTCTTCCAAAATGCCTTTGCAAATTCAAATTTGTGATTTCTCCCATTTTGCAGTATAATATCTTGATTAAGATTAAGCTCTCCAGTAAGAAATTTCAGGCAAAGGATTTATGAAAGGTTTATTGTCACATACATCTTGAAGATACAGTGAAATGTGTTTTGGCTTCACCATCTGGCACCATTTTGAGTTACAATAAGGATAAAAAGAAATTGCTTAAATAAGAATTCATATTCTGTCAAAATTGGGGCCTCAAGTACAGGTTTAGGGCATCTGCAAGCAATTCTGGTCCTCAAGAAGTCCTGCTCTGGGAACAGCAACAATGACACCAACACCGAAGGGGACCCTGGCTCTGCTGCCCAATACCTTGCCAACACTACAAGGATCCAGGCTCCAGCCCTACCATCAACAGGAAACATTACTCAATATCAACACTAAATTAGGATGAAAAGCCACTCAGAAGAATTCTTGATTTCAAGCTCCCAATATCCTTTAAACAGGAAATGCAGACTAGAAAAAACAGAGATAGTAAGAACTGCAGATGCTGGAGAATCTGAGATAACAAGGTGTAGAGCTGGATGAACACAGCAGGCCAAGCAGCATCAGAGGAGCAGGAAAGCTGACATTTTGGGCCTAGACCCTTCTTCAGAGATAAGTTATTTTTAACCACAAGACTGACAATGCAAGAGCAAATATTCTGGGCAATTCAATTAAATTCCATTGATAGGAGTCTGGGGGATCTCAACTGCACATCCTCTGATGGAGCATAGAATCACTGACAGCAATTCCTGCATTTCCACATTATTTTGCATAAGTATCGACTACAGCCAGTTTTTTGTGGCAACGGTGATAAATGCTGTCATCATGCTTATAAATTCAGTCAAAGATAACAATAACCTCCTTCTCATTTTTCCTTGTCATGTACCTTACACAGAAGATGATAGGCAACAGTTCAATCACTCTTGATAAGCTGTGGTCTGTGTTTCCCGGTCTAGAATTCTCTATTCTAGGTCATTTCAATACCTGACAAATCAAGTGGCACTTGGGGGCAGAGAAAATTCTACTTCTTTCATAAGTTAATACAAGTGTTACAAATGGTGTATGGTTCAAGTTGTATGTAATCTATGTACTTCAGTTGTACATAAGTTGTATAAATAGTTCACAAATTGTGCGACTAGTTCACATTTTGTGGAAAATATTGCATAAATTCTGAATCTCCAACTTGTGTGACACATACAATTCATATGAAGATTCACCGCTTCTCTCTCATAGCTACATAGCCCCCATCCAAACAATGTTTATTTGTCCTCCACAGCATGGCCTCTAAGTTATCTTTGTTGTGCCTGACTGCTGTTAGTAGATTCTATATTGCCGCATAGCCATGCACCTCCACAGTTTAGGAGAACCTTTCCTGTCTATAGCATCCAAATCTTATGCAATGCTAATGGAATACAGCTGTATAAAGTATAACTACAGGGAGCCCACATTTAATATCGTATAATGCATAATTTAGCATTGTTTCATTTTAACATTGTCAGTTCATTAGAACTGGGAGTCTTGTTGAAGGTCGTGGGATTCATTTTATCATTGTTTTCTGCTGTAGGTTGCCTGACCCCGTTGGTGCTATTCTCTCATGACCTCACCTCGTGCCAGTCTCGAGGTGACTCCCTGTTTTCCACTTCTGGTTTGCCCCTGTGCTGTACCACTATGTGAGGACTTCCACAGGGAATGCCGCCCCCGCCCC
>JAHRHZ010000077.1:14717549-14728449 GCA_024137785.1 Ginglymostoma cirratum | reverse complement strand
GGTTTAGGCCCGAAACGTCAAGTTTTCCTGCTCCTATGATGCTGCTTGACCTGCTGTGTTCATCCAGCCCCATGCTTGTTATCTGAGAACTTAATTGGTCTTAACTGTCTGCCTGCCTCTGTCTAGTCAGTAGTCTAAATATCCCTCCAATAAGATTGTGATGTGAATATGTCAGGTAGACAATAGCAAGCTTTGGAAATATCTTACCTTCCCATCTGAAAAACTGTCCCCATGCAGCCAATCACAATCCACTGTCTGTGTCCTCCTCACAAATCTAACTTTGTATAGCCATCAACTTGATTACATTACATTGGATTCTTTATCTAAGTCATCAATATTGATTGTAAAGTATTGAGACCAAACAATGATTGTTGCAGCATTACATGAGTAGCAGTCTGTTTTTCTGAAAATGGCCCACTTACTCCATATTTTCTGTCCGTTAATCAATCTCTTTCCATGCTAATACTTTGCCTTCAACCATATGAGCCCATGTCTGTGCCATAATCTTTCCTCTGACACTTTGTCAAATGACGTTTGAAAATCCAGGCATACTGTACACAATTTTTGACCTTCCTCTGCCCTGCTAGTTATATCCACAAAAAATAGCCTAATAGATTTGTCAAGCATTATTTGTCTTTCATAAAATGACATCGTCACCATTTAATCACATTAAGATTTTCTGCTGTCACTATTATTGCACTGATTTTTATTTTCATTTTTACTACATCCAACTTCAACAAAAGTGCAAGAAAAACCAACCACCGTACTTGGTCTTTCTTGACTTCATAAAAACACTTGGCTCTGTCAACTGTGAAGGCTCATGGAGTATCCTCCTTAAACTCAGCTACCCTAAGCTAGATAGACTCTCTTTTATAGAACACAGAACATAGAACGTTACAGCACAGTACAGGCCCTTCAGCTCACAATGTTGTGCCAAACTATTATCCCACAAGATCAATCTACCCTGCATTCCCTACATTTTACTATCCTCCATGTGCCTATCCAAGAGTTGCTTAAAAGTCTCTAAAGTATCTGACTCCACTACCACCGCCAGCAGCGCATTCCACACACCCACCACTCTCTGCGTAAAGAACCTACCTCTGACATCTCCCCTATACCTTCCTCCAATCACCTTAAAATTATGCCCCCTCATAATAGTCATATCCACCCTGGAAAAAACTCTCTGGCTATCCACTCTATCTATGCCTCTCATCATCTTGTACACCTCTTTCAAGTCACCTCTCATCCTTCTTTGCTCCAATGAAAAAAGCCCTAGCTCCCTCAACCTTTCCTCATAAGACCATCCCTCCAGTCCAGGCAGCATCCTGGTAAATCTCCTCTGCATCCTCTTTAAAACTTCCACATCCTTCTTATAATCAGGCGACCAGAACTGAACACAATATTCCAAGTGTATCAGAGATAAAAGGTACTGCAGATGCTGGAGAATCCGAGATAACAAGCATGGGGCTGGATGAACACAGCAGGTCAAGCAGCATCATAGGAGCAGGAAAACTTGACGTTTCGGGCCTAAACCCTTCATCAGAAATGGGGGAGGGGAAGAGGGTTCTGAAATAAATAGGGAGAGAGGGGGAGGCGGATAGAGAATGGATAGAGGAGAGGATAGGTGGAGAGGAGGCAGACAAGTCGAAGAGGCGGGGATGGAGCCAGTAAAGGTGAGTGTAGGTAGTCCATTGGGGATGATCTGGTTCCGTAGGCAGGTACTAAGAAAGGTGATGTGGCTGTGGTACCTGGTTTGCTTCAGGACGTGGTCGAGCAGTTTCAAGGCCGAAGAGGTGATGAGAGAGTTGCAGTGGGAGAGAGATTCCCTGAGGTTTGTCCGGAGGGAGGAGGGTAACTTCTTCAGGGTAGGCATCCTTAGAAGAGGCTTCGCAGTGGGGTTAAAATTGTATCAGAGATAAAAGGTACTGCAGATGCTGGAGAATCCGAGATAACAAGCATGGGGCTGGATGAACACAGCAGGTCAAGCAGCATCATAGGAGCAGGAAAACTTGACGTTTCGGGCCTAAACCCTTCATCAGAAATGGGGGAGGGAAGAGTATTTATTTCAGAACCCTCTTCCCCTCCCCCATTTCTGATGAAGGGTTTAGGCCCGAAACGTCAAGTTTTCCTGCTCCTATGATGCTGCTTGACCTGCTGTGTTCATCCAGCCCCATGCTTGTTATCTCACAATATTCCAAGTGTAGTCTAACCAGAGTTTTATAGAGCTGCAGCATAACCTCACGTTCTTAAACTCAATTCCCCTGCCAATGAAAGCCATATGTTTCAGCTATATGTTTTTATTCTTAAATAATTTAAAATGGGGTTGGACCTTGGCAACAGTTGAAGCTTTTCATTATATTTTGCTGTATTGTTCATTGTAAAATACAAGTGACAATAAATCTTTATTTATTCACTTAGTAATTTTGTTGACACTAAATAAAAGTTTTAATGTATACTTCTTTTGAGACTCACTTTTCAATACAGCAATTCATTCCAAAATGAGGACTAATAATTTGAATCTTCTAGCTATTATTAATGCAATTCTGAAAAGACCATTTTTGCACAGAAACTACCACGTCCAAAGGTTTGCTGGGTGGAAGGTGTGGCCCTCATCCACTTTTGCCAGATTGTTGGAACATTTTATCTATTAATAAAGGCAACAATGTATTATACTGTCAGCAACATCAGAATCAGAAGCATTCAATATATTTAGCAGTTTTGGCAATCCTAGAACAAGTAACACTCAGGTCAAACAGAGAACTGTGATTTAGTTGAGGCACAATTGTAGCTTTGCCTACCAAGTAGGAATGGAAATGGGGAATAGATAGTTCAATGGAGGTTATTTGCCTCTCCAATCCTCTTCCCCAATCAATTCTGCCTGCTTATATTTTAACCTGAAGAAGTTCTGAAGATGGGTCACTGTACTTGAAACATTCACTCTGTTTTTCTCTCTCCACAGATGCTGCCAGACTCGTTGAGTTTCTCCAGCAATTTCTGTTTGTGTTTGTCTCAAATTTCCAGCATCACATTTCTGAGCTTTATTTTAATTTTTTGTGTGGTTCCTTGCAACAAGCCTCAAGATTGCTTTATTTAATTGGTAGTCTTCATGAGATTTCAGACTATTTTTCCTTGCCACCAAAACCACCTCCCCAGTGAATTGCATTTCCAGATCTTTCAGTGGGTGAAGGCTTCAAGGGAAATAGTTATCTGCGGCAATGGAAAAACAGCATATCACAGCACCTGTCCTGACTGCCCAAGCAGCAAAGTGAACACTCCAGAACTTTTCTGAAGAAGGGTCCAGACTCGAAACGTCAGCTTTCCTGCTCCTCTGATGCTGCCTGGCCTGCTGTATCCATCCAGCTCTACAACTTGTTATGTCTCACTCCAGAACTTTTGGTGTTTCTCTTTGACAAGTCAAGTTGAGAACGTTATTCTTGAAAATTGCTCCATGGTTACTATTCTTGTCACTCATGAGGGTCATGTATGTGAAAGTTGGCATTAGACTTTGTTGCCAAAAAGCCATTTGAAGGTCTGCGATATTGGAATTCCTGAGCATAAATGAACCATGACAACTGCCTGTCCGTTTGCCATTCACATGTAGAATTTGAAACACTCTGTACATTAAGTGAATGAAACTCTTTCTGTTTAGAAAGCTCAACGCGTTAGGTGGAGGAGTTTACAGCATGTACTGTCTTCTTCACAAAAGAAATTGCTAAGTGCTATCAACCAGACTTGAAAGTTGAAAGCACGACCTGTGCTCACGGTTTAGGGCCTATCCAGTAAGCATTTAAAGCCCATGTCTGTCTTACCATAATGGCTTGATTTACCATAATTTTTTTTTAACCTGACCTTGTTCAAGTTGTAATTAGTGTTTCAGCTGTTACTCTGTCTCCATCTTATTATTTTTCCCTCTGGGACAGTGTAAGCTGATTAAAGGATTAACACTTGATACAACTCGCTGGGTTGTCTAGTAGATAGTGTAGATTGTCATTCTGCTGGAAGAAGTTAAGTAACCCACGGGAAAATCCAGTTCCATATATCAGCAGGAATATGCCTGCAAACACAGGTACAAACATGATATATTTTTGTGTGTCATAAGTGGTTTAGCAAAAATATGCATGGGAAGAATATTTAGGGTGCCGTTTAAAAAGGATTCTTTCTGAGTGGGAGCACTTAACCTCCAAACTCAGTTTTGGCTTTGTTTTCTGCAGGTTCTTTGGTGAACACAGCAAAGGTAGTTCTGTGATGCCTGCTTGAAGTTTGAGCCATCCCAGTTTATGGTGGATGGAATTTCCATATCTCTGGAGGTGGTGAGAAAGTAAAATGGTAGGGCAAGTAGGCCTCAGAGAGCTGCTCCTCTCCCTCTCACCACCTCAGCAATCGTATAAGATAAATTTTAACAGACCATTTAGCCCAACCACTCAAGCCTCTTTCCATATTTTCTCATCTAAATCTAAGATTGTTACTTTTTATTCCCTTCTTTCTCATATGCTTACTCAGTTTTCCCTTAAATGTTTTTAAACTATTTGCACAACCACTCCATGTGGTATAACAAGGTGTGGAGCTGGCCAAGCAGCATCAGAGGAGCAGGAAAGCTGACGTTTCGGGTCCAGAACCGAAACGTCAGCTTTCCTGTTCCTCTGATGCTGCTTGGCCTGCTGTGTTCGTCCAGATCTATACCTTGTTATCTCAGATCCTCCAGCATCTGCAGTTCCTACTATCTCTGTAACAACTCACTCCATGTGGTAGTGAGTTCCACATTCCCACCATTCGTCATGATAAAAGATTCTTCCAAATCCCTTGTTGAATGTTTGATGACTATCTTTATATGTTCCCACAAGAAGAAACACTCTCTTTCAGTCAAATCTTAACACAGTTTTAAAGATGCCTTTTAGGTCACTTATGAGTCTACTTTTTTCGAGAGAAAGAAGACAAATCCAATCAATCCTTTCCTGAAATATATTCATAAATATATTCATCCTTGTAAATGTCCTCATCACCCTCTCCAGTGCCTCTATATCCTTATCATAATATGACAACCAGAACTGTACTCAGTACACTTAAATGCAGTCTAACCAATGTTTGAAACAGGCTTAGCATATCATCCCCCTTTATCAATACTAACCCTCTTGTAAGAAAGTCTAATGGTCTTTTACCTCTTTCTAAAATAGTCTGATAATCCTGGGGCAAAACCTTTAGTGATTGGCGAATTTGTGATCTGAGATCCCATTGTTCCCTTACCCCACTTAGCTGTGTACTTTCCAAGTATAATTGACTATCAATAAGCCCCTTCCGGCTACCACAATATGCCATAGCCTCCATGCACTCTTTTCTCTTACATGTTGAATTTCCTCCTTTCAACAAATTTATCCCCTCTGCTTCCTGAGTTACTGCTTTCAATCCTCTGCTTTGAATATCCCCAACTTCTCCAACAGAGCAGTCAGGGTCTTCTGAAAACCCCATCCCCTTGACATACATTTCGCTGATCCCCAGGACTGACTGTGGTCTACCCCCGCACCCCAAAATGGCTTTGACAGACAGATCCAGCTGATGAGTGACCAGACCCCTGAGTGCTGTCCCTGACTGATGATCAGTGAATCCCATGGCTGTTTGCACTGGACCTGCAGGACTGACTGGGGCCCACTGCCTGTTCTGTAGTGAAATAGACTCTATGACCCAGCTGACTAATCACATGCAACCCCTTGGCCTGAGATTGGATGAGGTCCGTAAGTCACTGTAGCTGGACCCGCGATTGATGGCAACCCCCTTTAACTTGACTGAATACGACTCTCCTTTGAGTTTGAGACATGGCCATTTGGTGAAGCACATGCGGTGTGCTCACCACGTACATTGCTGACACATGCTGTAAGATTGACAGAGAAAATGTCCATTCCTGACCGATCACTGCTGACACCACGATGGACTTGGCAAGGCAGAAATACTGTCAGCTTTTAAGGTGCAGTTAAGGGAACAAAGCAGCAAAAAACAAGGCCAGGCAGGAATACTGTGGCCATTGAAATAGGCACAAAGTGTGTGAGTGCTAAGACAGTAAGCAAGTAGCCCTGCAATGCAACCTGGTCCCATCCATGGCATGGGCACATGCACCTGTGTGAATCCTGGCAGTAGCATGCCATTGATAGGTGCTGGTATGTTCCAACATGCAGAATTGAAGTTAACAACTATACTGTATGTGGATTGGAGATGTACTTGATCCAATCCTACCCTTACAGGGTCCACCCATTGAGCCCTCTTGAAAGTTTGATGGAAGGATTGTATTTGTCCCAGACTTCTGAGTGACTTTGACAAATTGCCCGTTGACATGACTGATTAGACCCTGAACACTGTAACTCCCCAGCTGACAAGATGTGCTTTCCTTGCCTGCTTGTGATGGCTGCACAAGACTCACTGTGGAACACTGTGCTGGACTCTACTGGGACACACTAACTGCCCATGTGCCTTCTAAGCAGATGGCTGACCATGATGAAACCGCTAGACTGTTTTTGTGGACTATGTCCTAACTGACTGTGCTGGGACCCCTTGACTGACAGCAGCATGCTCTTGGCTGCACTGAGGACTAGCCCCAATCAGTTTCCGACACGATTAGTCATGTGAATCAACATGTGGTGTGTTTGCTGACACGTGTTGCCATCTCAGTGTACCACTCATCGAACTGTGCCTTCTCACCACAAGACTGGGAACACTGGCAAACATGACATGCAATCTGTCTGAACCATCTGCATTAAAGAGCCTCTCTAAATGGCAGTAGTGAAAGCTTTTGGTTCTGGTTGAAGTGCCAATGTGCTCACAGATACAACTTGGTAACGCAAAACAGGGCAAGGATGGTACGAGCACACAAAACAAGCAGCCCCAAGATGCAGCCTGCTCCATTCTTCACCTAAAGTATCCTGCTGCAACCTTCCAATACTAGTTGCTAGTGGGCCCTGCATTGCTACTCTGCATCTGATGAGCAGCCTGCCAGCGTATTGGAGAAATGCCATGATGGCTGTGATTGGTTAGCAGATGCTAAATGACAAAGTCCATCAACAAAGGGTGTGGCAGCTGGTGTCCATGGATCATACCCTGAAATGTTGTTTTCTGGGGTTGAACATGGATGTCAGTTGAAGCAAACAGTGAACTGGAACTGCCAGGTACACGCTCTTGTTTCCTTTTCGACTTTTCCTGATGCTGCCATGGCCAAGCTAACCCCAGAAGGTGAGTAGAAACAAAAACTAAAAAGAAAGGAAACAAAAAGAAACCAAGAAAAAAAAATAGCAGACGGAGTGGACAAGGCCGGATGCTGCCTACTGCACAGTCGCCATCTTGAATGCAAGATTCCCATCACCAAAGTAATTGATATAGAGTACAAATATCTGAGGCCCAAGCACCTATAATTCGGTTTCCACTTGTTACGGCCTGCCTAGAAGAAAATTATATGTTTAATCTTACATTGTTTCCAATCTATCATCAATCCACGCTAACGCATTACCCATGAGCCCTAATTTTGAATAGTAAACTTCAGTGTGGCACCTTACCAAAAGCCTTTTGAAAATTGAAATGCACTATATCAATTGATCTGTCAAATAGTTACAAACTCAAAAAGGCTCTTTGCATACTTGTCAAACCTGATTTTCCTTTCATAAATCAATGTCGGTTTTGCCCAAACATGTTAAAAACTTCCAAGTGTTTTGTTATCATACGCCCAACAACAGATTCTAGCATTCCCCTACTACTGATGTTAAGCTAATGGCCTGCAGTTCCCTGTTGTCTTTCTCTGGCTTGTCTTAAGCACCAAAATTACATTTTTAAAATTCCAATTATTGAGAACTCTTCTAGAATCTAAATTAATTAATTAGATCAAGGTTCGTGCTGAAATATTTGCTTTTACTGCTATACGATATTTCAATTACATTGTGAAAACTTAACTGGAGGTATCGATAAAATAAATAAGATGAGGAAGGTCAATCAGCACATAATACCTCATCCATTCAGAAAACTCTCGCAGTCCCATTAACATCTTAAAATTATTCCAGAGCTTTTGTTTCCACCTATCGTATTAACAATCTTTTATTCACATTAACTACTTTTTTTCTAATGAAATCCTGAATCTAACTCTTTTCTTACGTAGAGTATATCTACATTGTACTAAACAGCCAGTTTCAAAACCGGTATGGAAAAGGCAAGTGCGTAGTAGCATGGCTTAAAATAGCAGTAGTCACATATACTGTACAATTACAGAATATTTCTTTGTTCTAGGCCAGTGCACAACAGGTATCAAATACAAAATAAAAACCAAAAGAACTGCAGATGCTGTAAATCAGGAACAAAAACAGAAATTGTTGGAAAAGCTGAGCAGGTCTGGCAGCATCTGTGAAGAAAAAAAATCAGAGTTGACATTCCTCAGAGGTTATCAAATACTATTTGGGTTTGGGCGAGATTAGAACGATCGTGGCTGGTAAGATGATGGAGGCATTGTAAAACAAGGTGCAATTTTTAAAAGCAAGATATTGAGTAGTAGCCAATGTATGCCAATGAGCACAGGGGTAAAGGGCGAACGGGACTTGGTGCAAAGAAGGATTTAGCAAACTTTTGGGTTACAACAAGTTCACAGAGAATAAAGAAGGTGGCCATAAGTGCATGAGAGTGGTCAAGCCAAAAGGTAATGAAGGTTTCAGAGGCAAATGAGCTGAAGTAAGGCTGAGTTGGGTAATGTTACAGAAATAGAATGAATGATCTTAGCAATGCAACAGGTCAAGTAATTTGGGTTCAAACATAATGCCAACATTCAAACAGTCTAGTTCAGCCTCAGTCATTGCCAGAGTAAAGGATGGAGATTGCAGAGGTATAGCTAGCAACTGGAGTTTACAGCAGGAAGAAGAACCAAAAAGAATGGCGGTTTTTCTTTGTTGCCTTTGTCTCCGATATCAGCTCCTGCTCACTAGTGATGTGTAGCTCACGTGGGAAAACCCACCTACCTGCTTTGACAGCAACACCAAGGCATATGTATGTGCCGTGGTGGAGGGTGGGCATGTGATTTACCTTCTCAGGCAGAGTGGCCTCAGCTAAAGTGTATTCATGCTACTGTGGTACCAGCTCCTGAGGGGATTATCAGAAACGCAGGACTTAGCAAAATTGGATGACATGAATGGCCAATTTGATTCACTTCATCTGATATCAAGAAACGTCTGAAGTTATCAGATACAATTGGCCTTGCCAACATTTCAGCTGTAATACTGAAGAATTGTGCTACAATGCACTTAGACAAGTTGTACTCAAATAGTTACAACACTGACGTCTATCCAACAATGTGCAAAATTGCTGAAATATGCCCTCTTCACAAAAAGTAAAGCAAAATGCATACAGCCAACTCAATTAGTTTACTTTCATTCATCAACAAAGTGATGGAAGATGACATCAACAATACTATCAAATGGCATCTACTCAGCATCCAGTTGACCAATGCTCTGTTTGGAATCTGCCCCATTCACCCAACCCCTGACTTATTACAGTCTTTGTCCAAAGGTGGTCAAATTAACTGAATGATTGAGGACAGATGGAACTGACATTTGTGCAAATGTAGTATCAATCAATTGAGAAAATTGGAGTCAATAAAATTCAGGGAGCAAATTAACCATTTGCTGGAGTCATGATTAACACAAAGGAAGTTGACTGTGGCTTTTGGAAATCTATCATCTTAGCTTCAGGACATTACTGCAGGAGCTCCTCAGTATTGATATTTTCTAATCAACCTGTTTAAAGATGTTTCACACATCTCTGGAGCAGATGGGATCTGAATGCAGGCCCCTTGCCCAGAGGTAGGACCATTACCACTGTGCCGCAAGAGTCCTAGCTCCTCAGTATTGTGTCCTAGACCAAATTATCTTCAGTTACTTCAACAATGAACTTCTCTCCGTCATTGTATCAGGAGAGTAGATGTTCACTGATTATTATATACTGTACAATGTCGTTCACAAATCCCTCAGGTACTGGAACAGCCAATGTCTGGATGCATCAAAACTTGGACAATATTCTTGTGGTGGAGTTTATAAGTGACAAGTTAATATGCGTGCAAAGATGGGTGACAGGACAAAGATTGGCCCAAATATAGTAGCAGCAAAAAGTGACTAAAAGAATTGTAAGGCGGGAAAAGTTAGGGAAAGAGAGAAAGCCAGTTAAAGATGTAAAAACTGATAATAATAGTGTCTTGATATATTTAATAAAGAAAAAGAGTTCATAAAGTGAGCTTTGGTATTAAGGAAAGTGATTCTGGGGGATTTAATAATAGAAATTAAGGAGATGGCAGCTGAACTAATTAGGTATTTTTCAATGGTCTTCACAGTAGAAGATGTAAGTGACACCCCAGAAATGACTGTAAATCTTTTGTTTCACATTAACCTTTGCCAGTTTTGAACTTAAAGTCACAAATGGCTAGTTCCAAGCAACAAACTTGTGCAACATACTCATGCATTGTTACTACTTTTCAAATAATTGCAGAACTACAATGTGTATGGAAAAGAGGAACCTCCTAATATGGTGATTTGAGGCACGAAAGAAATATTTTCCAGTGCATTTAAGTACAAATCTGGTACATATAGGAACCATGATCTTCACTAAGTTGATTTCAGAAAAGCCGCCAAAACATAAAAGATGCATCAAGATGCAAATGCAAATCCTGTTGTAAAGAAAGTTTAATTATCATGCATGGGGCTGGATGAACACAGCAGGTCAAGCAGCATCATAGGAGCAGGAAAACTTGACGTTTCGGGCCTAAACCCTTCATCAGAAATGGGGGAGGGGAAGAGGGTTCTGAAATAAATAGGGAGAGAGGGGGAGGCGGATAGAGGATGGATAGAGGAGAGGATAGGTGGAGAGGAGGCAGACAAGTCGAAGAGGCGGGGATGGA
>JAHRHZ010000077.1:14680575-14707549 GCA_024137785.1 Ginglymostoma cirratum | reverse complement strand
GTTTTCCTGCTCCTATGATGCTGCTTGACCTGCTGTGTTCATCCAGCCCCATGCTTGTTATCTCAAATTTGTGAGACACTATTTTCCTCATGCAAAACCATGCTGACTATCCACAATCAATACTTCCCTCTCCAAATGCATGTAAATCTTTTCAGAATCACCTCCAACAAGTTACCCACCACCGATGTTTTCTAAGACCTCCAGTACGTCCACTTCTTTAATGTGAATATTTTTGAAAACATCAGTATTTATTTCCGAGTTCACTAACCTCAATTTCATTCTCACAGTAAAAACTGACGCAAATTTAAATAATTGTTCTCCCTATTTCCCAGAACTGATAAATTGTTAGCTGTTTCTGTCTCCACAGATGCTGCCAAATCTGCCCATCAGTTCTGCATTTTCTGTTTTTATTCTTTTCTTTATTCATTCACGGGATGAGGGCATCACTGTAAAGGCAGCATTTATTGCCCATCCCTAATTGCCCAGAGGCCAGTTAAGAGTAAACCACATTGCTGTGGGTCTGGAGTCACATGTAGGCCAGACCAGGTAAGGATGGTAGTTTCCTTCCCTAAAGGACATTAATGAACCAGATGGGTTTTTCTGACAATCGACAATAGTTTCATGGTCATCATTAGATTCTTACTTCCAGATATTTATTGAATTCAAATTCCACCATCTGCCATGGTGGGATTCAAACCCTGGCCCGAGAACATTATTTAGGTTTCTGTATTAACAGTCCAGCGATAATACCACTAGGCCATCGCCTCCCCTAAATTCTTCTGAAAGCCTGTAATCTGGAAATCTCAATTCATCTTTCAGCAACTGAGCAGCAGCTTTTGTTTGTAGTAGTTTGGCAACACGTCCCTTTATGGTTTTATGGACAATCCCCGCTGCCGAACCAGAGCAGACCTGTGATGTGCAGTGTCTAAATTAATAAAGATGTTTCAGTAGGTACTTGAGAACATGAACAAAATCTGAGTCTTAGGACTAACTATGAACCTTTCCTCAGCAATTTTGGATACATCAATTGCTGCCATCTGACATGGTTTTTCCATTAGCTCAATGTCAACAAACATGGCGATGATGTACCAACAGAGGTAAAGAGAAAAATTTAAATGCTGACACAGCACAACAAAAATAAAAACTGGTGAATCCTGGAAACAGGCCATACTGACCATCTGAAGAGTATCCTCCCCTACCTGTAACCCTGCATTTCCTAAGACAAACCAACATAGCCTGCACATCCCTGAAAACTAGAGGTAATTTAACACGGCCAATCCACTTAACATGGGCTATGAGAGGAAGATGAAGCATCGGGAGGAAACACACGCAGCCACGAGGAGAATGTGCAAACTTCACACACACAGTCACCCAAGGGTGGAATCGAAACAGGTCCCTGGAGCTGTGAGGCAGCAGTGCTAACCACTGTGCCACCACTAATGGTCTTAAAGGCCTTACATGTTCTGGAGCTGACAATCACCCCATGTAACAAAACTTAATACATCTATGAACGAGCTTGCACTCATTTAGTACTCGAGTACATCTCTCAGAAATGTCCCAGAACGCTTCAAATGGTGAATTTCTTCAAAGTGCGATCACTTCTATTAAAAATTGCAAAAGTTTTAAATGCGGCAAGACCACACAAATGATATCGAAATAATCAATCAATTCACCAATTTTTGATGATAATGAAGAGATTAATGCTGAGGAGGACATGGTTATCACTTCCTAGTGACCTTCAAGTAGTGCCATACAACGTCCTTTGTTTAGCTAAATATGCAAGCAGAGCCCGCACTTAACAATTTATCCAAAGGGTTAGCATATGCATTGTTGTCTTGTTTGGACAGTAACCCCTGCAAATATCAAATGTTAATGTTTACCTTAAGTGAACTAAACTGAATGGATATGGTGATCAGCATATGGTGCTGTTTCAGAGACAGTACAATGTGGAGCTGGAGGAACACAACAGGCCAGGCAGCATCAGAGGAGCAGGAAAATTGACAATTCAGGTTGGGACCCTTCTTCAGCAACTTTCCTGCAGCTTTGGTGCTGCCTGGCCTGCTGTGTTCCTCCAGCTCCACACTGTGCTGTCTCTGACTCCAACATCTGCAGTTCTTGCTGTCTCCTGGTGCTGTTTAAATGTAGCTTCAACACGGACTCCAGGCAACAATGTGGAAATTTGCACAGGCATGTGATGCATACAAAAATCAAGACAGGTCAAAGCTGGCCAATACCCATTGATCAGTCTACTTGCAGTCATCAGTAATATGCTGAAAATGATCATCGAGAGAGCCATCAGGTCGTATTTGCTTAACAATAACCTGCTGACTGGTACCCATTTTGGGTCTGCCAGGGCCAATCAGCTCCTGACACGACATACAAACATGGGAAAAAAAGATGAATTCCAGAGGAAAGTGTGAGTAACTGCTGTTGACATCAAGAAGCCCTAACAATACTATAATCAATTGGAATCAGGGGAAATCTCTCCACTGGTTAGAATAATACATGGCACAAAGAAAGATGGTTATGGTTGTTGAAGGTCTGTCATTTCAGCTCGAGGTCATCTCTGCCAGAGTTCTTCGGGGTATCGTCAGCTGCTCATAAATGACCTTCCCTCCATCATAAATTCAGCAGTGGGATGTTCACTAATGGTTTAACAATGCTCAACTCCAGCTGTGACTCCTCAAATGCGGAAGCAGTCCATTTCCAAATGCAGCGAGACCTGGACAAAAAGTTAAGGCTGACAAGTGGAAGTGCCAGGCAGTGACCAGCCCCAAAAAGAGACAATCTAACTAATATCTCTTGACATTCAATGACATTACATGACATTACCATCATTCAATCCCCACGATGCATATTTTGGGGGTCACCAATGACCATAAACTAAACTGCAATAGCCATAATAAATACTGTGGGTACAAGAGTTAGTCAGATGTTAGGAATACTGTAGTGAATAATCCACCTCCTGACTCCCCAATGCCTATCTTCCATCTACTAGGCTCAAGTCAGGAGTATGATGGACTTGCCTGGATGAATGCAACTCTAACGACATTAAACTTGAAATTATGATCAGTGTTCCTCAAATTCCCTGCATACATCTTAATAAGATTCTGAATGTCTCCCTTTCATCTTCTTTGAATCCTCATGCAAGTTTTTGTCACCTCCAGATCCCACTGCTACATCACTGTCCTGTTCATGTTGACATACATTTGCTTCTTTGTTCCAATGCCACACATGCAATTTATAATCCTCAATTTCAAATCTGTTCAGAACTTCATGCCCACTGTCATTTTTTTTCTATTCATCTGTGGGATGTGGGTGTTGCTGGCTGGCCAGCATTTCTTGCCCATCCCTAGTTGCCCTTGAGAAGGTGGTGGTGAGCTGCTTTCTTGAACCGCTGCAGTCCCCCTGCTGTAGGTTGACCCACAATGCCATTAGGGAGGGAATTCCAGGATTTTGCCCCAGCGACAGTGAAGGAACAGCAATATATTTCCAAATCAGGATGGCAAGTGACTTAGAGAGGAAATTGAAAGTGGTGGTGTTCCCATATGTCTGCTCCCCATGTCCTTCAGATGGAAGTAGTCGTGGGTTTGGAAGGTGCTGTCTGAGGATCTTTGGTGAAATTCTGCACTGCATCTTGTAAATAGTACACACGGCTGCTACTGAGTGTCGGTGGTGGAGGGAGTGAATGTTTGTGGATATAGTGCCAATCAAGCGGCTGCTTTGTCCTGATGGTGTCAAGCTTTTTGAGTATTGTTGGAGCTGCACTCATCCAGACAAGTGGGGAGTATTCCATCACACTCCTGACTTGTGCCTTGTAGATGACGGACAGGCTTTGAGGAGTCAGGAGGTGAGTTACTTGCCGCAGTATTCCCCGCTTCTGACCTGCTCTTGTGGCCAATTTGTTTATGTATTGAGTCCAGTTGATTGTCGGGTCAATGATAACTACCAGGATGTTGATAGTGGGGGATTCAGTGATGGTAACACCATTGAACGTCAAGGGATGGTGGTTAGATTGTCTCTTATTGGTAATGGTCATAGCCTGGCATATTTGTGGCGCGAATGTCACTTGTCACCTGTCAGCACAAGCCTGGATATTGTCCAGATGAGGTTACATTTGAACAGGGACTGCTTCAGTATCTGAGGAGTCAGGAATGTTGCTGAACATTGTGCAATCATTGACGAACATCCCCACTTGTGACCTTATGATGGAGGGAAGGTCATTGATGAAGCAGCTGAAGATGGTCGGTCTGAGGGCACTACCCTGAGGAACTCCTGCAGAGATGTCCTGGAGCTGAGATGACTGACCACAACCATCTTCCAATGTGTCAGGAGTGACTCCAATCACTGAAGAGTTTGCCCCGTGATATCCATTAAATCCAGTTTTGCCAGGGCTCCTTGATGCCACACTCAGTCAAATGCAGCCTTGATATCATGGGCTGTCACTCTCGCCTCCCCTCTAGAATTCAGCTCTTTCGTCCATATTTGAACCAAGGCTGTAATGAGGTCAGGAGCTGAGTGGCCCTGGCAGAATCCAAACTGGGCACCACTAAGCAGGTTATTTCTGAGCAGGTGCTGCTTGATAGCACTGTTGATGACAGCTTCCATCACTTTATTGATGATTGAGAGTAGACTGATGGGGCAGTAATTGGCCAGGCTGGATTTGGCCTGCTTTTTATGTACAGGACACACTTGGGCAATTTTCTACATTGTCAGGTAGAGACCATTTTGAAACTGTACTGGAACAGCTTGGCTAGGGGAGTGGCAAATTCTGGAGCACAAGTCTTCAATACTATTGCCAGAATGTTGTCAGGGCCCGTAGTCTTTGCAGCATCCTGTGTCTCCAACCGTTTCTTGAAATCACGTGGAGTGAATTGAATTAACTGAAGACTGGTATCTGTAATACTGGGGACCAATGGAGGAGGCCGAAATGGATCATCCACTCTGTACATCTGGCTGAAGATTGCTGCGAATGCTTCAGCCTTATCTATTGCGCTGACGTGCTGGGCTGTTCCATCATTGAAGATGGGGATATTTGTGGAGCCTCCTCCTCCAATGAGTTGTTTAATTGTCCACCACCATTCACGACTGGTTGTGGCAGGACTGCAGAGCTTAGATCTGATCCGTTGGTTGTGGAATTGCTTAGCTCTGTCTGTCACTTGCTGTTTTTGCTGTTTGGTGCGCAAGTAATCCTGTTTGGTGACTACACCAGGTTGATACCTCATCTTCAGGTATGCCTGGTACTGTTCCTGGAATGCCCTCCTATACTCTCCATTGAACCAGGGTTGATCCCCTTGCTTGATGGTAATAGTTCACTGGGGGACCTACCGGGCCATAAGGTACTGGTGCTGGTGTACAATTCTGCTGCTGTTGATGGCCCACAGCACCTCATAGTTTTGAGTTGCTAGATCTATGCCAAGTCTGTCCCATTTAGCATGGTGATAATGCCACTTAACACAATGGAAATTATTCTCAATGTGAAGGGGGGACTTCATCTCCACAAGGCCTGTGTGATGGTCACTCTTACCAATACTGTTATGGACAGATCCAACTGCAGCTGGCAGATTAGTAAGGATGAGGTCAAGTATGCATTTCCCTCTTGTTGGTTTCTTCACCACCTGCCGCAGACTCAGTCTAGCAGCTATGTCCTTTAGGACCCGACCAACTGGATCAGTAGTACTGCTGCTGAGCCACTCTTGGTGAAGGACATTCAAACCCCCACCCAGAGTAAATTTTGTGCCCTTGCCATCCTCAGTGCTTCCTCCAAGTGTTGTTTAACATGGAGTACCGATTCATCAGCTGAGGGAGGACAGTATGTGGTAATCAGCAGGAGGTTTCCTTTCTCATGTTTAACCTGAAGCCATGAGACTTCATGGGGACCGGGGTCAATGTTGATGACTCCGAGAGCAACTCCCTCCTGACTGTGTCCCACTGTGCCACCAACTCTGCTGAGTCTATCCTGCTGGTGAGACAGGACATATCCAGGGATGGTGACGGTGGTGTCTGGTACATTGTCTGTAAGATATGATTCTGTATGATTATGTCAGGCTGTTGCTTGACTAGTCTGTGAGACAGCTCTCCCAATTTTGGCACTAAGCCCCAGTTGTTAGTGAGGAGGACTTTGCAGGGTCGACAGGACTGTTTCTGCCATTGTCTTTTCTGGTGCCAATGTCGATGCCAGATGATCCGTCCGGTTTCATTGCTTTGAGACTTTGTAGTGATTGGTGCAACTGAGTGGCTTGCTAGGCCATTTCAGAGGGCAACTGAGAGTCAACCACATTGCTGTGGGTCTGGAGTCACATGTAGGCCAGACCAGGTGAGGGTGGCAGATTTCCTCCCCTGAAGGACATTAGTGAACCAGATGGATTTTTCCCATAATCAGCAATGATTTCATGGTGATCAGTAGATTCTTAATTCCAGACTTTTTTTGTTTCAAAATTGAGTTCAATTTCCACCATCTGCTGTCGTGGGATTCAAGCCAGGGTCCCCAGAACATTAGCTGGGTTTCTGGTTTCATAGTCTGGCGATAAAACCATTAGGCCATCGCTTACCCTGTATTGGCCTGTCTTTCTTCAGCCCTACAATCTCCTTCCAAACTCTGCCTTTCACAGATTCTATAATAGATGACTTGCTCCATTTGCCTAAGGCACCATGCACTGGAATTTCTAATTCCTAATCCCCCAACATAACTTGCTTATCCTTATACTCAACACCCCTTCCAATGAAGGGAAGCATGCCATAGGCCTTTCTTACTATGTTATCTACCTGCACTGCCACCTTCAGTGATATGTTGACCAGGGCCTGTTCTACGCTGTATTGTTCTATATTCTATAGCCTTTGAGGCTGAAGATCCCTCAGATAGAATTTCCCCCTCAAAGTACAAATGGGAAAAAAAGCACAAATGCTTATTTTCAGCAGGAAGCCGCTAAAGTTAGGATCCTATGCCATTGCTGGACACCATTGTCAATAACAATTCTCCACATTCTCTCATTTATAACAGGTCCAAACAGTGGTCATTAAAGAGTCGATTATAAATAAAAATGACCTTCTTCCAAAGACATTTTTTATCTTTATGATCTCTTCTAATCTCAACTCTTAATGTTGCTCGCCTTGAGAACTACTAAGATAAAATAATCAATTACTACATTGCCTGCCTCCTCAAAGCCTTTTCATCATCTGCAAGGCACAAATCAGAAGGGTCATACAACATTTTCACTTGCCTGGATGAGTGCAGCTATAGTGCTAAAGAAACTTGACATCACCCAGGGAACAGCAGCTCTCTTCATTTCAATACATTCATATTTTTAAATATTCATTGCTTCCAACATCTGCATGTTGTGGCAGCAGTGGATTCCATGGACACGATGCATTGCAACCACATAGTGAGTGTTCTTCAATACTACTTTCCAAACCTGCAATCTCTAATCATCTTGGTGATTAAATTCAATGGACACAATGGAACACAATCACTGTCTAGTTCCCCTAAAAGTCAATGTATTGCCATATTTTTATCATCGCTGTGTCACAATCCAAAACACCTCACCTAGCAGTAGAGTAGATCTGTCTACATCACATGGACTGCAGTATTCAAGGAAGTGCCTTCTCTACCTTCTCAAACACAGTTCAGGATGGACAATAATGCTGATCTTTCCAGTGATCAACATATCCAATGACCAAAACCAAATCGTCCTGGGGATGACATAAGCACAGGTTAGAGATCTTACTATCTTTATGGCTCAGCTACTCACTGGACAAACAGCATGAGGTGTCAAAAAAGTTTTGTTCATTATTTACAATCACTGGACATGTCATATGTAGTCAAGGAGCAATGATGCGTTCCATCAACGATACTGGATGCCATTGATGACAGTCTTCAACAGCACAGTTTACAAAGACACCGTATCATCACTTGAAGGGTGATCAAGGCCTAAAATTGAAGGCAGAACACTGGGATTGGCAGTATTATATCATTGGAGTTGCCTATACATTAAGACAATAAAGTTGACGTCAGCTCTGATTAGCTTTTCCCTTTAAGTCACTGCAGGCATCTATCATATTTCCCAAGCTCCCCAATCATGCGTAAAATTATGATTAAAGAACTTGAACCCACCATTCTGATACCAGAAAGATCTTAGGGTTTATTGCCAGATTATTCACTACTATTATTTGGAACCTTTTTGTTATTCAGAAGAATGGATATCAGATTAAAGGGAAAATCTTGGTGAGATTAAAATTTCAAAATAAAGCAACTTAACATATAAGAAAAACTTTGATTCAGTTTTTCCACATTCAGAAATCCCCTGCTGGTGATAAGGCTGCGCCAATATTTATATTTTCCATTCAATACCTGGTACTTTCCAAGGGAACTTCAAACTTGTTCGTGATAAATCTTGGCTTTTATTTACACATACAAAACCGTTAGACACAATAACATTGACTTTTTAATTATTCGGTCAGAATTTGGGTGGTAATGTTGCCACGATGTTTCTAAAGATTAACAATGAGGTAACGCTTGGGAGAATCTGTAACTACAGAACTGGAATTGTGAAGACTATTCATTTTGCACGCTTATCGGCAGGAGGTTTTACAAAGAAATTTGGTCAATTTTATAGCACTGGCCCACCATTCAGTGACAGCCAATGCGAGAACTGTTTGGAAAGAGATGAAAGAAAGCATAAGAACCCTCTAAGCAATTCATAAAAACATGTGCATAGCCAAAGAAAAAACTTGCTTTTTCTCAGAAATGTTGCACACCCAAGGGCAATTCAAATCCCTCATATTGATTTATAATCCTACTGTATTCAGCACTTTACATTAAGTTTATTGTTGGGTTTTGGTGAGGTATTGCAAATTGCCTTTGGACATAAAGTAAGCCATTCAGACCATCGAGTCTGCTCTGCCATTCAATAAGTTCGTGGCTGAGCTGAAACTCCTCAACTCCATTTTCCAGCATTTTTTGCATAACCCTCTATTCTGTACTGCCTTTACAGGTGACATCAGAGTTGAGTGTTGATAGGATTACAGTTCAACACAAGGGTTGTTTATGATTGAAAAGCATGCCAATAATCACTTATCATTCAGACACGTGAATATTAAATAACTGGTAAAGAATAAGGAAGTTATTTATTTTCGAACCATTACTATCAGTGATCATCCTCCTCCTCTGCAGTGTATTCAATGCAGATTTTGCAGGTACATTCGCATGGAAAATCAATGAGTTGGTGTGAACTTTAACTTTTTACACACTTTTCTCTCTGTAAAAAAGTCATTGAAAAACTAAGTCTTGCTGCATGATGTATAACTGAGTTCTTTTAACAGCATACTAAAAACAGAAAACAAGATCTCCAGCCTTAAAAACTGGAGTAATATTCCCATCAACCAATCGCCGAAATTACACATATTTGTTTTAAAGTTTATGATAGTCTACGTCTATCCAAGGTGTCTGTTCCAATGTTCCATCTGTTTGGCACCTTAGCCGACTTGTTAACTTCACTGTTGCAGGTTACCAGAGATCTCCCTTCGATTCTATGGTTGCCTGATGGCACCAGAATACAATTGAATCGATACTGCAAATGGACGTTTGAGAACCCAGCTTTCTCAGAAATCAAGAGCACAGTCCTTTTCCCATTGATATTAAAATCCGAACTTGTGCGTACAACGGAAAGTATGAATCAGTGTCCCTAAGGACAATCTAATGAATTTTATGATGATCTGTTTAAACCTCTTGCAGATGAGTATATTTCAATACGTCACGATTTGGCTGTCAGATAAGCAGGAAGTCTGTTTGCATAGAATGGGGTTGTTAGGAGGCAGAGACAGGCAGAAGAGATAAAAGGTACTGCAGATTCTGATGAAGGGTTTAGGCCCGAAACGTCAAGTTTTCCTGCTCCTATGATGCTGCTTGACCTGCTGTGTTCATCCAGCCCCATGCTTGTTATCTCAGAGACAGGCAGAATATCGTTTACTGTCACATACATTCAAAATATAATGCAGTGAAAAGTGTGCACTGTCGCTCATACGTGAACACCATTCATAGAATAAAACAGAGAAAGATAACTTAAAGAGAGTCCAACTTTTCTTCTTCTCTATCAATGCTACTGCCAGAGTCCCACTCCGGGCTTTCCAGTAAACCGCCGAGCGTGTCCCGTTTCGGGCTACACTAGTCCGCACTGTGCCGCTGTCGGGAACCTACCCCACGTGGAAAGCGAGAGTTCCACTCCAGGCCCCACAGGCTGGTGAAGCGATTTTAAAGCGCCGGTGATGGTGTTAAGAGTCTCGGAAAGTCGCAAAATGTAAGAACGCTGAATCGTAGAGTCATATAACACGCGAACAGACCAACCCATCCATGCTGACCATGTTTCCTAAACCGAACCCGTCCCATTTGATCAGACTAATGCATACAAGTGAAATGCTGGAAATGATTATCTAACGCGAGTAGAAAAAGAGTAGGAGGTTCTGAGGGTGCAAATGCATATTGGTCCATATTGTGGCCGAGAAGCAGCATTATGCAGACAACACATGCCTAATTACATGGTTTGAACGAGAAAGTCAAATCAGCCTATCACTACCAATATCATATAACACCAAGGCAAGTCACATTGATGACAAAAGAACAAGACAGAACAGGGTCCACCAAGAAACCGATGTCCATTTCAAGCCCACTGACTCCCACAGCTACCTGGAATACACCTCCTCCCACCCACCTTCCTGCAAAAATGCCATCCCCTATTCCCAATTCCTTCACCTCTGCCGCATCTGTTCCCAGGATGAGACATTCCACTCCCGTACATCTCAGATGTCCTCATTCTTCAAGGACCGCCACTTCCCCCCTACAGTGGTCGAGAACGCCCTCGACCGTGTCTCCTGCATTTCCCGTAACACATCCCTCACGCCCCGTCCCCGCAATAATAACCAAAAAAGAATCCCCCTCGTCCTCACGTACCACCCCACCAACCTCCGGATCCAACGCATCATCCTCTGACACTTCCGCCATCTGCAATCAGACCCCACCACCAAAGACATTTTTCCCTCCCCACCCTTGTCTGCCTTCCGGAGGGACCACTCCCTCCACGACTCCCTTGTCCGCTCCACACTCCCCTCCAGCCCCACTACACCCGGCACTTTTCCCTGCAACCGCAGGAAGTGCTACACCTGCCCGCACACCTCCTCCCTCACCCCAATCCCAGGCCCCAAGAAGACTTTCCACATCAGGCAGATGTTCACCTGCACATCTGCCAATGTGGTATCCTGCATCCGCTGTACCCGTTGTGGCTACCTCTACATCGGGGAAACCAAGCGGCGGCTTGGGGATCGCTTTGCAGAACACCTGCGCTCAGTTCGCAACAAACAACTGCACCTCCCAGTCGCGAACCGTTTCAACCCCTCCCATTCCTCAGACGACATGTCCATCCTGGGCCTCCTGCAATGCCACAGTGATGCCACCCGAAGGCTGCAGGAACAGCAAATCATATTCAGCCTGGGAACCCTGCAGCCCAATGGTATCAATGTGGATTTCACAAGCTTCAAAATCTCCCCTCCCACAACCGCATCCCAAAACCAGCCCAGCTCATCTCCACCTCCCTAACCTGTCCTTCCTCCCACCTGTCCCCTCCTCCCACCTCAAGCCCCACCCCCATCTCCTATCTACTAACATCATCCTGCCCCCTTGACCTGTCCGTCCTCCCTGGACTGACCTATCTCCTCCCTACCCCCCCACCTACACTCACCTTTACTGGGTCCATCCCTGCCTCTTTGACTTGTCTGCCTCCTCTCCACCTATCCTCTCCTCTATCCATCCTCTATCTGCCTCCCCCTCTCTCCCTATTTATGTGAGAACCCTCTTCCCCTCCCCCATTTCTGATGAAGGGTCTAGGCCCGAAACGTCAAGTTTTCCTGCTCCTATGATGCTGCTTGGCCTGCTGTGTTCATCCAGCCCCAGGCCTTGTTAACCAGGGTGAGAATGCCTTTGTGTGGTAAGTTGATGTGTTCTCGAGTGCACAAACTAAAAGATTTTTTTCCTTTATTCATTCACGGGATGAGAGCGTTGCTGGCTAGGCCACATTTATTGCCCATCCCTAATTGCCCAGAGGGCAGTTCAGAGTCAACCTCATTGCTGTCAGTCTGGAGTCACGTGTATGCCAGACCAGGTAAGGATGGCAGTTTCCTTCTCTACAGGGCATTAGTGAACCAGGTGGCTATTTCCCCAACAATCAACGATGGATTCATGGTCATCTTTAGATTCTTAATTCCAGATATTTTATTGAATTGAACTCCATTATCTGCCATGGCAGGATTTGAACCCAGTTCCCCAGAATGTTATTCGGGTCCCTGGATTAACAGTCCAAGAATAATACCACTAGCACATTGTCTGCCTGATATATAGTGGAAGCAATCAAAAGAATAACTGTTAAAAGACAATTGGATTTTTCCATGAAAAGGGAAATAATTGTAGAGCAATGTGGAAAGAACAAGAGACAGAGACCAAATAGACAACTTTGTCAAAGCGCCATAATGTACCAAGTACATTGATTTTAGAATTAGGGACATGAGTATCAGGTGTCTCAGACACTAAACAAAACAGCCAATATGCTTGCCGCAGGCATCTGAAGATGGCTGGCCAAGAAGAATTTTGTAGGGTCCCAGCCTCTCCACTTGATTTCCTTCTATTTGTCTGAACTTAAGAAAAAGATGGATTGGTCCCTTCTCAAATGACATATAAACAAAAGAGGCTTGTGCTCCAGAATTTGCTGCACCCCAGCCAAACTTTTCCACTACAGTTACAATACTGGTATCTATCTAGCAATGTGAAAAACTGCACTGATATGTCCTGTAAACAAAAAGTGGGAGAAATCCAACCTAGCCAATTTCCACTCCATCAGTCTACCCTTGATCATCAGTGAAGTGGTAGAAGGTATTTCATCAAGTTCTATAAAGCAGTATTCACTTTGCATTAATTTGTTCCTGCCAGGGTCACTCAATCTCTACTGAATGCATTAAAGCCTTGGTTCAAACATGGGCAAAATAATGAATTCCACTGGTGAGATGAGGGTGACTGCCCTTGGCATGAAGGCCACATCTGTCTGAGTGTGGCATCAAGGAGCTCTAGCAAGGCCGAAGTCAATGGGAATCAAGGATTATACTTTCTGCTGGTCTGCTGAATGGAATTATATCTGGCATAAAAAAAGATGGTTAGGATTATTGGATGTCAGTCACTTTAGCTCCAGGACAGCTCTGCAGGAGTTCCTCAGGGTCGTGCCCTCTGCCTAACTATCTTCAGTTGCTTCATCAATGAATTTTCTTCCATTAGAAGTTCAGAATGAGGATGTTTGTCCATGATTGCACAATGTTCAATTCAATTCACCAATCCTCAGACACTGAAGAGCAGGACCAGATCAAGAAGAAGGTCTGGGCTGAAAATTTGTACATAATATTCGCGCCAAACAATTGCCTGGCAATGACCATCTCCACAAAGATTGAATCTAACCATCACCCCTTGATATTCAATGGCATTTCCATCACAGAATTTATCACTATTAGCATCCTGGGAGTTATCATTAACTAGACACTGAACTGGACTAGCTGTATAAATACTCTGGGCAAAAACATAATTCAGAGACTTGGAATCTTGCAGCAAGTATTTCACCTCCTGACTCCCCAAAGTCCATTCATCATTTACAAGGCACAGGTTAGAAGTGTGAGGGAAAATCTCTCCAGTTGCCTGGAAGAATGCGGCTCCAAAGCAACTCAGAAGCTTGCCACTGTCTACTCCAAAGCAGCCACTTATTTGTCAGCGCATCCACAAACATTCACTGTCTCCATTACTGACACTCAGTACCAGCAGTGCACACCGTCTATAAATTCACCAAGGGTCCTTAGAAAGCACCTTCCAATCCCACAACTACTGCCATCTAGATGAACAAGGTTAGCAGGTAAATGGAAAACAACTACCTACAAATTCCACTTCAAGCCTCTCACCATCTTTGCTTGGAAATATATTGTCATTTCTTCATTGTTACGGGATCAAAATCCTGGAACTTCATTCCTAATGGCATTATATACTGGCCTACTACTACAAACAGAAGTTTGTCTACAAGTTATGCACTTTAGAAATTATATAGAATATACATCAGAAAGATAGACCATCCAACCCAGCTTCGCTGTTTTCTCGCACTCAAAATGTGCCTCTTCTCACGTTATATCAGATCCTCGCTACTGGAGAATTAAACATCATTGATAAATAAGGTATAAAACTAAAAGGAAGGATAAGCATCACAGATCATGCAACCGAAGTCTATAAACTTAATAAACCAACGAGTTAAAACCTGAAGCCATCCGTGCAGAAACATTTACAAAGTACACACAATTAGAAGTTAATAAACAAGGAACAGAAAATCATACTTTTATCGTGACAAACACTGAGGAAATCTTCTAGTCCACATGTGGAGAGGCGACTTTGGTGAATCTTAAATCAGGATCAAAAAAGGTTATGCTGAACTATCCACCAGTGAAAAAAAAACATTCTTACAGAAGCCAGATGCAATTGTAAGCAAACAACAGTGAGCCGTTTAACTTGCTCAAAATGTGAGTTGAATCACTTCAGACATGGTAGCTGCATGTTCTAAAATAGTTCTCCGCATGGACAAGCATATGATGACCACTGATGAAGATTGTCAAAGTAGTTGGAATATAACAACTGGGGGTTGGGGGTGGATGTTGTAGAAATACATCATTTACATACAGAAGTAGTTAATTCTGACCTGGTGCAGTACTGTTTCTGCACTGTTCTGCTGCTCACGTTCTTGTATCAAAATGAGCTAATTTTTCACAAGATCAATCAAGATCGATCAACTGAGTGATCAATTTTAGATAGTACTTCCAGACATTGGCAAACCACGTACTTTGTCAGGGATCGGGGTACGAATGTCAGAAACCAGCATAAGGAAAGGCTTTTTCTGATTTTTCTGATGAAGGGTCTAGGCCCGAAACGTCAAGTTTTCCTGCCCCTATGATGCTGCTTGACCTGCTGTGTTCATCCAGCCCCACGCCTTGTTATATAAGGAAAGGCTACCAATTTTTTTGTCCTTCAGTCTCGTCAGCATGCGTCCTTCAAATTTTCTACTTGAAACGTGTAGTAAGCACTGACACCACTGCTGAGGGCCTGCAGCCACACTATAGGATGCCTCCAAATTGAAATTGAGTCTAAGCCTACTCTATAATGGCCACTTGCTCAGGGATACACAATATTGTTTGAGATATTTCAACTTGGCTGCAAGATGACAGATGTTCTGATGTTTAGTGTGTGCCAAAGCATCAGGTACAAGTTAGAAATCAAGACTAATAAAAACACAATACTGCTAGCCCTGGCCTTCTGAGAGAGTCAACATTCTCATTTTCTCAATACTGGCTCTTTACATTTACAGCTAGATTTAAAAGTCCAGTGTGGTTTCCTCAATTTGAGTGTAGAAATTAGAGAGTCTTGGATCATCACCATTGAGTATGAAAATAGGCAACTTACGCTGCAGCTTTATAGAACTTTAGTTAGGCTACACTTGGAACATCGCTTATGTTCTGGTCACTACACTATCAGAAGAATGTGGATGCTTTGGAGAGGGTACGGAAAAGGTTTACCAGGATGTTGCCTGGTATGTGAGATTTTAGCAATGTAAAAAGGTTGGATAGACTGGATTTGCTTTCAGTGGAACGCAAAGTTTGAAGGTCAACCTCGTAGAAGTTTATAAGATTGTGAATGGCATGGATAGAGTGGAAAGTCTGAGCCTTTTTCCCAGGGTGAAAGGGATCAATTACTAGGGGACACAGGTTCAAGGTGTATGGGAGGTGAAGTTTAAAAGAGATGTGTGGGGCAATTTTTCCTCACAAAGGGTAGTGAGCGCCTAGAATGTGCTGCCAGAGGAGTGGTGGAAGCAGACTCAATAGTAGTATTCAAGAAAAACCTGGACGAATATATGAATAAGAAGGGAATAGAGGGATATGGATCCTGTAAATGAAAACAGTTTTAATATGGAAGGGCAGAATGTTTCAGCGTAGGCTTAGAGGGCCGAAGGGCCTGTTCCTGTGCTGTATTGTTCTTTGTTCTTCTTCTTTCTTCTGCACTGCTCCATTTTATTCCAAACCATTTTGCACTTCAATACAAAAACAACATAGTTTTGGCAACCATATGAGGCACCTGTTATTTCATCCTAATGGAATCAACTGGATTCAACACCAAGTGTACAGTAGAACCAGCAAACAATCTGTGACTTGGCAGCTTTGATGTCTGTAGCAATATCCTGTGTAGAAACTACCAGTTGAGAATTTGATGTCTCAATTTTACGAGAATGGCTGAGCTATAAGTTCAGTCATTGAGTTGTAATGAATGTACTCAGCTTAAAGAATGAGTAATGAATGAAAGTGAAACTACAAATGCAATTGTTTCTGTTTGAATTCTGACTAAAGATCACTTATCTGAAAGATTAACACTTTTTATTCTCCTTTCAAATGTTCCCTCACCCTAATGAGTATTTCCAACATTTTCTGTTTTCTACAGCTTTCCAGCATTCCAATAGTTTATCTTTTCTCCACCTTTGGTTTGCAATTCTTAGACCATTTGCGGTCGCTATGATAATGTGAGTTGAGGCATCGGAGAGAAGATGATGTCATTTTTCCTGGCAGAGTGGAGAAGGACATTGACTTTTTTCCTCCAGTACCCTGCCCTGAAAGCAACGATGCAGGACAGTTAACAGACTGATGTTGCTTGTCTGGGTGCACAACATACTTTTAAAGATGGCACAGGCGCAGTGACACTGGCCAATCCCAGGGTGTTGGCTGAGTGGCATATTGTTCTGGAGCAACATGTGGTCAAATCAGGTGGAAATGGGCCATGAGAGATGCCATAGGGATGGGCAGGCAATTAATGTGATGATCTTGGTAAGACATGGCCAGAAAATGCATTAGACCTTGTGGCGCCAAACCCTCCAAAAAACCTGATCCCACGAGGACATAGCCAAATAAAAACCTTTTGGTTTCCATCCATTTAATAATTGTTCCAATATTGCTTGTATCAGGCATGCACTTAAGAGAATTAATGAATGATATCCATACGATGTCATACCATATGCTATTCTTGGTACTAGCCCAACCTTGGATTACAGCTGCTGCACTTTGTAATCAAAAAACGTCAATCAGCTTGTTAAGTGTTAGAGCCCAGACCGAGTTGACATCTGCGGTGGAGATGTAAAGTATATAGAAGTTTTGTGAATGAACCTTCTGATAATAGTACGCGGTAAGTGCCCTAGTTCAGTGTTTATATTACAAGAGCGAACATATTTCCAGAGATCACATCATCCCTTAGAGAAAGCATCTCAAATCATAAATCAAGTTCCATACTTGCTCAGACATTATACTTCTTTATGTCGCTAACACCTCTTCAAAGCCCTTAACTGTCTGATTTGTTACATTGCTTTTCTGTCATCCATAATACTGTAAGATATAGGAGCAGAATATATCTTCAGCCCATTGAGTCTGTTCCGCCATTCGATCATGGTTGATATGCTTCTCAACTCCATTCTCCTGCTTTCTCTGTGTAACCTTTGATCCCCTTACTAATCAAAAAGCACATGTCTCTGAATTAAATGCACTCAATCTCTTGGCCTGAGCAGCTTTCTGTGGCAATGGGTTCCACAGATTCACTGAAGTGATTCACTGACTGAAATAATTCCTCCTCGTTTTAGTTCTAAAGGTCATCCCTTCATTCTGATGCTATACGTTGAGTTCTAGTCTCTTCTACTCATGGAAACATTTTCTCCACATCCACTCTATCTAGGTCTGTCGGTATTCTGTAAGCTTTAATGAGATCCCCCCTCATCCTTCTGTACTCTGTCGAATGCAGACCACTCCTTAACCACTCCTTATATGACAAGCCCTTCATTCCCGGGATCATTCTTGTAAATTTCTTCTGAACCCCCTCCAACACCAGCACATCCAGGGCCCAAACTATTCACAATATTCCAAATGTGGTCTGACTAGAGCCTTATACAGCCTCAGCAGTACATCTCTGCTCTTGTATTCTAGCCCTCTTGAACACTAACATTGCATTTACTTTCCTACTGCCAACTTAACCTGCATGTTAACCTTAAGAAAATCCTGAACTATAATTCCTAAGTCCCTTTGTGCTTCAGATTTCCGAAGTCCTTCCTGGATGAATAGATGTTTCCTTCAATTGAATATTGGAAAAATTGAAGTCATTGTCTTCGGACACAAAATTCATTCAATCTAATATTTTCATCCCCGATATTGTCTTAAGCTGATTAAGACAGCCCATATCTCTAGTCTTCTTAGAATTGAATTTTTGATGACACATCCATATCATTACTAAGGTTGCCTCCAGTCCCTCTGTACCCTCATTCATGCCCTTATTACCTATAGACTGTTACAACATTAAGACAGAAGCCACATCAAATCAGCTTCCCTATTCTTGTATTTTCAACACAGCAACATTAAATTGATCCCAATGAATGTTTTCAATAACTAGTACCAGATGTCATGAGTAACCGATACTAGACACTGAGTTCATTGCTGAAGTGAAAATTTTAACAAATTATTAACAATCCAGTAGTTTTAGCAGAGTAAAGTTAAGCCTCAAAATTATCTAATTAATACCTATGATCCAAATCCTCTTTAATTCTAACACCCACCCCCACTAACACAAAGACAGACAGGCAAACAGACACAGTTAAGGGATAAAACAAAAAGAAGAGATGTAACTGGCGCAGAGATAGTAAGACCTACCGATGCTGGATTCTGAGATAAGTGTGGAGCTGGAGGAACACAGCAGGTCAGGCAGCATCAAAGAAGCAGGAAAGTTGATGTTTCAGGTCAGGACCCTTCTTCAGAAATGGGGAGGGGGAAAGGAGCTCAGAAATAAATCGAGAGAGGAGGGTTGGGGCTGAGGAGGTAGGTGGGATAGTGAAGGGTGAGTGCAGGTAGGGAGTGGTGGGGATTGGTCAGTGAGGTGGGAGGAGTGGATAGGTGGGAGAGAAGATGGACAGGTTGTGTCAGGTCAAGGAGGCAGGAATGAGAGGGAGGGTTGGTCATGGGATGAGGCCAGAGGTGGGGAGATTCTGAAACTGGTAAAATCCACATTTAGGCCATATGGGGTGCTGCTCCTCTACTTTGTGGTTGGCGTCGTTGTGGCACTGGAGGAAGCCCAGGATGGACATGTCATCCAGGGAGTGGGAGGGGAAGTTGAAATGGATTAGTGACCAGAAGGTGTTGTTGTTTGTTGCAAACAGAGTGCAGGTGCTCTACAAATCGGTCTCCGAGCCTCCGCTTGGTCTCACCAATCTAGAGGAGGCCACATCGGGAACAGCGGATGCAATAGACCACATTGACAGATGCGCAGGTGAACCCCTGTCTAATGTGGAAAGTTTGTTTGGTGTCTTGAATGGAGGTGAGGGGAGTGGTGTAGGGGCAGGTGTAGCACTTCCTGCGGTGGTAGGCAAAGGTGCCGGGTTGGTGGGAAGCGTGGATTTGATGAGGGAGTCACGGAGAGAGCGGTCCCTACTGAGGGCAGATGGAGCAGGGATGGAAATATATCTTTGGTTGTGGGGTCGGATTGTATGTGGCGGAAGTGGTGGAGAATGTTATGTTGAATACAGAGGTTGGTGGGGTGATATGTGAGAACAAGGGGGATTCTGTCTTTATTTTTGTTGGCGGTTGGGGCGGTCGTGTTAACTGGTCAGTTCACTTAAGTAGACTCCATGACCTGTAACCGGTTTTTCCTCTCACCCCAAGCCACACCCCCATCTCCTATCTACTAACATCATCCCGCCCCCTTGACCTGTCCGTCCTCCCTGGACTGACCTATCTCCTCCCTACCCCCCTACCTACACTCACCTTTGCTGGCTCCATCCCCGCCTCTTCGACTTGTCTGCCTCCTCTCCACCTATCCTCTCCTCTATCCATCTTCTATCCGCCTCCCTCTCTCTCCCTATTTATTTCAGAACCCTCTTCCCCTCCCCCATTTCTGATGAAGGGTCTCGGCCCGAAACGTCAAGTTTTCCTGCTGCTATGATGCTGCTTGGCCTGCTGTGTTCATCCAGCCCCACGCTTGTTATCATGGGATTGTATCTTGTTTGGTTTATGAAGACACCAATGCGTGCAACTACAAATGAACTGTCAGACAAAGTGGTGGATGCGGGTATAGTTACAACATTTAAAAGGCATTTAGTAAAGTATATGAATAGGAAAGGTTTAAAGAGGTGTGGGCCAAGCACAGACAAGTGGGACTAGTTTAGTTTGGGAACGCCATTAGCATGGACTAGTTCAACCGAAGGGTCTGTTTCCACGCTGTATGATTCTGTGACTAAACTCTGAGGAATATTCACTTAATACTTTTAACTGGGATTCTGTTCTCCAAACTTCCAGTAAGTTGACAATGGGAAGACAAGCAGGGAGCAATCAGACCTTTCTCCTTTCGCAGTCACAATTATTCTGACTTAATCACAGTTCAAAAACCAGTTCAAACTTTAGTTTCTCTTTGTTGTCTCCCTATGAGTTCTTTCACTTGTTTCTTCCCACAACTACCTGACTAAATGGCAGTTTTTTGGTATCTGAAAGCATAGAATAGAGTAACGGTGAGGGTGGGAAATGAAGGCAAGTGATGTGTACTTACCCCAATGCAACTTGTAAATCAGAAGAAATTTGCAGTCGAGGAAGAGAGATGGTACTGTTACCAGAACTGGATGTGTTGAGTTATAAACGAAGGCTGGATAGGCTAGGACGTTTTCCATTGGACTGTAGGAGGTTGAGTGGCGACCTTATACAGGTTTACAAAATCATGGGGTGCATAAGATAAGGTGACTAGCAATGTTATTTTCCCCAAGGGATTCAGAATTCAAAACTAGAGGGCATATTTTCAAGGTGAGAGGAGAAAGATTTAAAAGGGAACTGAGGGACAAGTTTTTCGCATAGAGGGTGGCGCGTATGTGGAAATGTACTGCCAGAGGAAGTGGTAAATGCAGGTACAGTTATAGCATTTAAAAGGCATTTGGGCAGGTATGTGAATAGGATAGGTTTACAGGGATATGAGCCATCCACAGGCAAATGGGACTAGTTTAGTTTGGGAAACTTGGTCGGCATGGATGAGTTGGGCTGAAGGATTAGTTTCTGTGCTGTATGACTCAATGACTCTATAGGATGATGAGGTTTGAGAATGACTTACATTGATGTCAAGCATCTTTTCTCGACTGGATGTAGTATATGCAAGCGCACTTGCTCTCTGTTAGTTATTTCCTGCTACTTCTTGTTATGTAGTACCTTATCCTGCAAAGGTTAATGTGTCAGTTAGGGTGGTGTAATCTCTTTGGATGATGTGACTATCATAGCTGACTAGCTGACAGTAAGTGTAAGCTGTGGCATGTATGAAAGCAACCTTTAGAGTATGTGCAGGTGAACTGCAGTTAGGAATGCTGGACATGAGTCATTGCTGGACATAGATTCATCTGAGTGTCGTGCCTTGTGCAGAGTCGAAGGCTCTTGGTACAATTGTTTGGATACGGTGTTTAAAGGTGATTTCACTGAACTTAATAACTCATGCAAAGTCATTGAACTTTTTACCTGAATTGCGTCAATATTCTTAGGATTTAACTCCTGGCATTGACAGCTAGGGCTATCTGCTCCCACTATCTTCTAAGCATTTTCCTGGAGGGACTCTGAAGTCTGATGGACACTACACTTCTCCTCTCCTATGTAGTATTATTTCCTAAAGCCAAAGAAAACATAGTTACTGAAAGGATTTAAAATAAAGAAATAGATTTATTTAGTCATTCGGGTTTTTTAATTGGCTAGATTAACCTCTATGCTTTTGAAAATGTTTTAATGCCATTTATTGACATTTTTTCACATTTACTTTGGTTGACCCAGTTCTCATGAAGTACAATTTCTTCCTTCATGAAAACGCGTTTGAGCAAATTGGATATAAGTGTCACATAAAGAAATGAATGCAAGTTATGATGCTGGTGCGGGATATTGGACTGTGATATTTATAGTATGGTAAATAGTCACATGCAACACCCAAAGTGTTTAAATGTATTACTGTGTTCTCTGGTAATAAGCTTCTGAGTTTAGTGAAATCCTAAGGTGGGACCTGAACTGATTTTGCATCAAGTTTGAAACAATTATTGATTTTGCCATCTTACTTAGTTGGCAACTTTATGTAACTGCTCATGCTTGATTGATTATTTTTGTATATCTTTAGTAATTTATCTGGTGTTAACGCACTGGCTTTACTTGCTGCTGATTGATACTTACGCATCCTCAGAGCTGCAATTTGTTGGGAGTTCAACAGACAAGAATCTTAGTCAACGAGATAACAAGGTGTAGAGCTGGATGAACACAGCAGGCCAGGCAGCATCAGAGGAGCAGGAAAAGAATCTTAGCCATTTGCATGTATGACACAAATTTGGAAGAAGTAAGCATTGCAGTTGAAGTACAATGGAAAAGCCAGTTAGACTCAAAGAACCAAATTCCCTTAGTAACTGGTGATCTCTTAAAATAACTCAGATAAGGTTTGGGCAGAACAGCTTGGAAAAACTAACAAATTTCCCTCAACCTTGCCAGTAGCAGGATCAGAGAGCATGAAGAGGATATCATAACTTGAAACGGGGAGCTCCAGGCCACAGCACTGGCCTTAATTCTGACAGATGGGCAAGAATTTCTTTACGTTTACCATTCAGCACTCTTACAAAGGAACAGAAAATGTTGTCAGAGATAGTAGGAACTGCAGATGCTGGAGAATCTGAGACAACAAGGTGTAGAGCTAGGTGAACACAGCAGGCCAAGCAGCATCATAGGAGCAGGAAAGCTTGACGTTTCGGGCCTAGACCTTCTAAGTGTTTTTTGGTCTCCAATTTTGAGCAGGACAAGGCAACTGTATGCTTCTCAGTGAAGGCAGGAGGCAAACTGCACAACCTTTGCACCCACATTCAATACTGTTCTAAGTGCCTCACTTTACCACATTAAATGCTGTCAACTTTTCAGTAAGCACATTAGGAAAGTCTGACCTGCTGTTCAATTATTATTCATCTGACAACATTTGAAACACAGAGAAAAATGCTTTAAACTTTCTGCATCAAATGCAAAAACTCAGAACTGCCTGAGCTGAAAATTCTGAACTTTGCAATCAATCTTAATTTCTAAATGGCCTAGCCTCGTGTAAATGGGCAATCTTTATTCTTGTAATAATTATTAACATTTTCCAACACTATGGTGCCACCAAGCGGGATAAGCAAGACATTGAACTCAGCAGATAATTGAATTCATATTACATGCAGCTAAATCAGTCCTTTTTTCAAAAAATGCCTTACTGTCAGGAATAGAAAGAACTGTGACTGTCAGATCCATGAAGATGACAGTTTTTAAGGTATATTCAGGATTAAGAAAGAAGTCAATGTATTAAGGGGAACTTTGTTTTTGGAAAAGAATGGGCTCAGACAATTTATGCTGGAAGTTACCTTCAGCATGTATCTATCAGCTTACTTTTAAATGAAATGTTAGCCACGAGGTTGAACCACCACTTTCTTAAGTTACTGCTTTACTGTTTCAAATTGAGGATTCTTATTGAAATCCCATTATTTTGTGTCACTTGAAGGATGTAAGCAGGAAAATGTAAGATCAATTGTGAGCACACTTCCCAGTAATTTGGTTAGGTCACACGCTGTCCGTATGGATTTTCAGAAGAGGTTTTGAGAAGTCCTCAAATTTAGAGATTATGGATTTCATTTAGACAGATTGCATGAAAAGGAATGTATTTGTAAGGATAGAGACAGCTAGCGACATGAATTTTTAGAAAAAGACACCAGAGGCAACCAAAGTGCCAAAGTTCTGGTTCGGTTGATATCACATGGACAATAAATACTCTTGGATATTTAAACATCTCAACCCAAACAGAACTTTGGCACTTTGCTTTGTTTGCCTTTGGAATCTTAACAATTGGTAACAATGTATGTGGGTTACCCATTAGTTTGGCTAGAAACAGAATCCAGGGATCTGCAGAATTTCCTATGGAATTCTTATCTGGGGAAATCCCTTACCGATTTGAGGCTTTGAGGTTATGTTCCTTAACAGTACAGCCTTTGGATATAGGCCGAATTTGGTTTCAGACTCAACTGACTTCACCAACCTGAACTTGTTACCTCCTCCCATAAGTGCCATATTTTCATCTCCCATAGGTGTGGATGGGCAAGTTAATATCCACTGCCTCCATAGGTATACCCAAGGTGGCTTCAGGAGGGTGTATTTGCTTAGGCAGGCTGCTTGAGAACCATTGGGTTCTAAGGGACGTTAGCCCAGTACTCCATGGTTCATGCCACTTAACTCTCACCACCACCCCCATAATACATCCAAAACCTCTGATATCCCTTATAAACCCTTCATGCTTGCCATATTCCCCCATTTATTCTTCATATCCTTCATGCATGTTTCATTGCCACTTATTCAGTATCACTTATGGATAGATCATTTGCACCAGGTGACTTCCATGATGGACACCAGGCACCAACATCTCAGGGCATGCTTCAGGTCATCCAGAGACATTGGCATCCGACATGGGCCAGCCTCTAAGAAGCCTCATAGCATGTCTCTATTTTACTTTCAGGATGCTTCTGAACTTCAATGCTGCCCTGGCAACCATAGTTGAAACACTACAGGAAGGGCACTGTGCACGTAGGGGCACCATGGACTGGACACGGCACTGCATCTGCAGACACGTCTCTTGCACTCATACTATTCACTCAGTCTCTGCTTACCTCGATGCTCAGAGCATTTCTGCATTCCATTCCCTTCTTGCGCTTTACCCCTCCTCAACCAGGGGTACCAGTTTCATATTACTGCTTCCTTGCAGTGTCATTATACACAGACACAAAACCAAGAAACGTCTCATAATTGTCAGCAGGCCTCTGCCAAGTCAAGGGGAGTAGTTTTTTGCTCAGGAGGACCCAGCACTGCAAGTCAAGGGTAGCCTCTGATACCACTCCAGGACTTTGGACACTCGGGGCGGTCAGATTCAGGATCCTCTCCACATAAGGGATGGAGAGGTGAATGACAGGCAGCACACCACAATCTTGACTCTTGGGCCACTCTAAGAATGCAGGGTAAGGGCAGACAGTGTGGGAGACTGATTTAAAAAAGGAATTAGTAGGGCAAAGAGAGGCCATGAAGTATCTTTGGCAGATGGGATCAAAGAAAACTCCTTTTTAATAAGTATACTAGGTGTAAGAGGATTACCAGGGAAGAGTGGGACCTATTAGAGACCAAAGGGGCAATCTGTGGACAGGTGTGGTCTGAAATGAACCCTTGTTATTTGTTTTCGAGGAGGAGAAAAACATTGTAACTGGGATGGTGAGGCTCTAGAACACATTAGGATTAATAATGATAGGGTATTAGTTTAGTTAGGATGCATAACTTCCCAGGGCCTGATAAGGTATATCCCAATTTGCTTTGCGAGGCAAGGGAGGAGATTGCTGGGCCCTGACAGATATTTAATACTTTGTGGGTCATAGGTAAAGTGCCAGAAGACTGGAGGATAGCTAATGTGGCTACTTTGTTCAAGAAGGGCAGTAAGGATAGGCCAGGTAATTACAGACCAGTTAGTCTGACGGTAGGGAAATTATTGGAACATTCTCTGAAGGACAGGATTAATCAATACTTGAAAAGGCAGGGATTGATCAGGGATAGTCAACATGGATTTATTAGGGGGAGATCCTGTCTGACTAATTTAATTGAGGTTTTTTGAAAAGGTGATTAAATATATGGATGAGGTAGTACAGTTGATGATATTTACATAGAATTCAGTAAGGCCTTTGACAAGGTCCCACATAGAAGGCTGGTCCAAATGGTAAGTGCCCATGGGATCCAAGGCAAGTTGGCAAATTGAATCCAAAATTGGCTTACATATGGGAAGCAAAGGGTAATGGTGGAAGGTTGATTTTGTAATTGAAAGCCTGTGACGTGGGGATTGTTGTTAGGACCCTTGCTGTTTTTTGTGTACATTAACAACTTGGATGTGAATATAAAAGATATGAGTAGTATATCTGCAGATGGCACGAAAATTGGTGATGTTGTTGATAGTGAGGAGAATGGTCTCAGGCTACAATCTGATATTGATCAGCTGGTAAACTGGGCAGAGCAATGGCCGCTGGAATAGTCCCAATAAGTGTGGGATGCTGCATTCTGGGAGGTCTGACAAGGGAAGGAGATACACAATGAATGGTACGTCCCTAGAGAATACTGATGAACAAAGGGACCTTGGTGTACGAGTCCATAGATCTCGGAATGTGTCGGCACAAGTAAATAGGGTGGTGAAGAAGGCATACAAGATATGTGCCATCATTAGCCGAGATGTAGAATATAAGAGCAAAAAAGTCCTGTCATAACTTTGTAAATCATTGGTTCAGCCACAGATGGACTCTGTGTACAGTTCTGATTGCCACACTGTCAGAAGGATGCAATTACACTGGAGAGGGTGCGGAGGAGATTCACCAAAATGTTGCCTGGGATAACAAGTCTCAGTTACGAGAAGAGATTGTATTAGATTGGTTTGTTTTCCTTGGAGCAGAGAAGGCTGAAGGGAGAGTTCTTATTGAGGTATACAAAATTTTGAGAAGCACAGACAAAGTAGCTCATGAGAATCTTGTCCTCATGAGCAAACATGTCTAAGACCAGTGGGCAACATGATGGCTCAGTGGCTCGCACTGCTGCCTCATAACACCAGGGATCCAGGTTTGATTCCAGCCTCTGGTAAACTGGGAAAGGAGATCTGATGTCAGAAGGCAGCAGTGGTTGGCAGCAACATGCCTTAAAACATGAGCCTCTGGTACTCTGAGATAACAAGGTGTGGAGCTGGCTGAACACAGCAGGCCAAGCAGCATCACAGGAGCAGGAAAGCTTGACATTTCGGGCCTAAACCCTTCATCAGAAATGA
>JAHRHZ010000077.1:14667540-14680175 GCA_024137785.1 Ginglymostoma cirratum | reverse complement strand
TGACCCTTCATCTGATGAAGGGTCTAGGCCCGAAACGTCAAGCTTTCCTGCTCCTATGATGCTGCTTGGCCTGCTGTGTTCATCCAGCTCCACACCTTGTTATCTCGGATTCTGCAGCATCTGCAGTACCTGTTATCTCTGATACAATTTTAACCCTTACCTCTGGTACTCTGACAGGTTCTTAATGTTGATTCTCCACCTGTAGACCGTGCACGTGGATGTCATCTCCTTCCAGAGGATTTTGTTGTACTGTTGTGGGTGGTGATGGCCCCTCTAGTGGTGTGGCTTCTCATGCTACAGAGGAAGTTACAAGGTTTTGACCCAGCTACCATAAAGGAATGACAACATGGTTCCATATGACAGCTGCATAACTCTCAAGAGAACCTCAGAAGGTGGTGTTACCCTTGTCCTTCTAGGTGTTAGCACACCAAGGTTTGACAGGTGCTGTTGCAAGATGGTACACAGGGTGGCCTGGTGCCTCAGTGGTTAGCACTGCTGCCTCACAGTGCCAGGGCCCTGGTTTTGATTCTAGCCTCGGGCAACTGTCTGTGTGGAGTTTGCACATTCACCCCATGTCTGTGTGGATTTCCTTTAAGTGCTCCAGTTTCCTCCCACAGTCCACAGATGTGCAGGTTAGGTGGATTGGCCATGCTAAATTGCCCATAGTGTTCAGGGATGTGAGGTTAAGGTGGGTTTTAGGGGGATGGGTCTAGGTGGGATGCCCTGAGGGTCAGTGTGGACTTATTGGGCCAAAGGGCCTGTTTTCACACTGTAGGGAATCTAATCTATGATCTATTTGCAGTGGAGGCAGAATTTCCTGTCTCAGGCCTGTTGTAGAAGCTACAATGGATTTGAATGGCTGATCCAATTAAGATTCTGCTTAATAGTAACACTCAGGATGTTGATATTGGGAATTCTTAATGGAATGCCATTGACTATCAGGAGGAGATTGTGAGATTTATGACATGCAAAATGGTACGTGCTGCTTCTCAGCCCAGGCCTGACATTGTGTAAGTCTTTATGTTGGCATGGGCTGTCACAATATCTTCTTTATTGTTCAGTTTCACTTTGGACAATTCACAAAACAATGATAAGTCAAATGTATCCAAAGCATCTGTTAAATACCACTTCAGCATTCAGTCACATATTTTTGTCCCAATTTTGTTTTCTGCTATAATGGTTGGATCAACTAAAGTTGCCTTCATCCTCATTTTGTGTGTTTTTAATCCTCCCATTGTATTGTATTCACTATCTACACTGACTCAGATTAGCACTGCTGCTTCACAGTGCCAGGGACCCAGGTTCATTTCTGCCCTCGTGATTGTTTGCACATTCTCTCCCTGTCTGCGTGGATTTCCTCTGGGTGCTCTGGTTTCCTCCCACAGCCCAAAGTTGTGGGCGTTAGGTGGAATGGCCCTGCTAAATTACCCTGTAGGTAGGTTAGCCATGGGAAATGCATGGTGGCTCAGTGGTTAGCACTACTGCCTCACTGCCCGAGGGCCTGGGTTCGATTCCAGCCTCGGGTGACTGTGTGGAGTTTGCACACTCCCCCAAGTGTCTGTGTGGGTTTTCTCCCTTACTCCAAAAATGTGCAGATTAGGTGTATTGGTCATGCTAAATTACTCATAGTGTCCAGGGGTGTGTCCGCTAGGTGGATTAGCCACGGGAAAAATGCAGGGTTATAGGGAAGGGTAGGTGTCTGGGTGCAAAACTGTTCAGAGGGGTGGTGTGGGCTTGATGGGCCAAATGGCCTGCTACCACACCACAGGGATCCTATGATAATAGTTACAGGATGGGTCTGGGTGGGATGCTTTTTGGGGGGGTCGGTGTGGACCAGATGGGCCAAATGGCATGTTTCCACACTGTAGGGATTCTATGAAATATATCAGAATTGATCTTGAGTTGTTTATTCATTAGGTTCTTGATTAGTAAGAGAATCAAAGATTACATGGAGAAGGCAGGAGAATGGGGTTGAGAAACCTCATGATCAAATAGTGAAGACCCAGTGAACCAAATAGCCTAATTTTGCTCCTATATATAATGGTCTTATGGTTATTGTGTCACTTGGAAGTGTCTCATTAGTTCCATGAAGGAAATGATTGTTTTCACAGGAACTATTCTCTGGTGAGTTGAGATTTGATCAGGGTCTCCTCTAACAAGCAAACACAAGTCAAACCAGACCATTGAAGTCATATTCTAGTACAAGCCAGTATTTTTAAACGCTTGCACTGATCGTAGACTTATTCACATTGAATTATCAATCCTTCACACAATATCTTAAAGTTTATCATAAATTCTTCAGCTTTCTGAAATCGATCAATTTCCAACAGTGCCTCATACGCACGCGAAAGATCATCTTTCCTGTATCTAACTGACAGCCATCTGGTTCACGAAATAAATTAGTTATGATTTTGCCTCATATAAAGAGGTGACAATACCCAGATCACACCAGGCTCACCTATCCACTACATTCTTCCATTGGTCATATGGTCCAAACTCCAAAACATCAGATTACAATCCATTTCCATTGATGAAGATTGCTGGTTGAGCTAAGTGATTGACACAGTTGATAAGCTAAAACTTAATTTGTGTTGAATCCCCTCGGCACGGTGGCTCAGTGGTTAGCACTGCTGGCTCACAGCACCAGGGGCTCAGGTTCAATTCCACCCTCAGGCGACTGTCTGTGTGGAGTTTGCACATTCTCCCCGTGTCTGTGTGGGTTTCCTCCAGGTGCTCTGGATTCCTGCCACAGTCCAAGGATGTGCAGGTTAGATGGATTGGCCATGCTAAATTGTCCATAGTGTTCAGGGATGTGTAGATTAGGTGGGTTATAGGGGGATGCACTGAGGGTTGGTGTGGACTTGTTGGATCAAAGGGTCTGTTTCTACACTGTGGGGATTCTATGAATGAATGAATACTACACAGACTACATTGATTCTCTGGGGATATAGGATACTTCCTTTGTGATCCACACAGGTTTCTTCAAATACATCAATGAGGTTGCAAACAAAATTTTAGCTCTGCGATTCCCTGTGCCTTTGGGGACCCAAACACTACAACAAATGCCAAAGCTTTCTAGTTTGAACAGGCTTCATCACTAGCAAGTGGACAAGTGGTAGTCCTGGCAAGCAAGACATCAGGCATCTTGGAGGTGCACTTCTAGGCTGCAGATTGTGAATTGCAGCAGGTACCAACAGCAGAACCCCAAAAGGAATCAGGGGCAAAGAAATTCATAGGTTTGGTGATCCTGATGGTCACTGACGCTGTGATGACATGGTGTCATATAGTTGACCATTCGAGCAGGGTACACATGTCATCAAAAAAACTGTCTTAAGTATGAGCCTCATGAGGCACCATGGTCAATCATGGGTAGAAAGCTGATAATAGAAACATAGAAAGTAGGAGCAGGAGTAGGCTATTCAGCCCTTCAAGCCTGTGCTGCCATTCATTATGATCATGGCCTATCATCCAACTCTAGCCTGTTCAAAGCCGGTTTCTGCTTCTCCTCCATATCCTTTGATCTTTTAGTTCCGAATGCTACATCCAAATCCAAAATGAAATCATACAATGTTTGGGCCTCGACTTTTGTCTGCATTAGTGAGTTCCACAGTGCTGTCTAGGTAAAGAAGTTTCTACTCATCTCGATCCTAAATGGTTTGCCCTCTATCTTTAGACTGTGGCCATTGGTTCTGTATTCTCCCACCAACCAGAACATCCTTTCTGCATCTACTCTGTCTAGCTCTTTAGATTTTATAGATTGCTAAGAATTCTTCTGAACTCCAGTGAATATAATCCTAACCAGTTCAACCAGTCTTCATATTTCAGTCCCGCCATCCCAGGAACCAGTCTGGTAAATGTTCATTGCAATCACTGTACAGCAAGAACATTCTTGCTCAGATAAGGAGACCAAAATTGCATACAATATTGCAGGTGTGATCTCACCATTACAACAAGACATCCCTGCTCCTGTACTTGAATCCTTTCACTATGAAGGCCAACCAATTGCTTTTGCCTTAAACAAAAAACTGAAAGAAGTGTTGATGCTAGATATTAGAAATAGGAACAGAAATTGCTGGAAATGCTAGTCTGGCAGCATCTGTGGAGAGAAAACAGAGTTAGCACTTCAGGTCCACTGAGTTCTGAAGAAGAGTCACTGTTAAACTCTAAGCCTTGGCTAATAAGTATCTCATTTGCCTTCTTGACCACTTTATCCACTTGTCCTGCTGCCTTAAGGGACCGGTAGGCATATACTCCAAGATCCCTCTGATCCTTGGTGCTTCCCAGGGTCCTACCATGCATCGTGTTGCCTTGTTTGTTCTCCCAAACACATCATCTCACACTTACCCAGATTGAATTCCATTTGCTATTGACAAGTCCATCTGAACAGCCCATCTCCATCTCCTGTGATCAGAGACTATCATCACCACTATTCAGTGTACCACCAACTTTCGTATCATCCACAAAGTTACTGATCAACTCTCCTACATTCATGTCTCAATCATTCATATATTCCAGTCACAAAAACTGGACCTCGATCATAATCCTCTGCTTCCTGCCACTCAGCCAGATCTGGATCCAATTAGCCTAATGATGTTGGATCCCATGGGCTCTTACCTTTGCTATCAATCTGCAACCTGAGACCTTATCAAAAGCCTTGCTGAAGTCCAACTCAACTATGTCGAATGCATTGCCCTTAGCTACACACCTGCTCACCTCTTCGAAAACTTCGATCAAGTTGGTCAGACATGATCTCCCCTTAACAAAACCACACTACACTTTAATAAACTCTAATATCCAAACACTTTGATATTCAACTAGACCGGTGACTATGATAAAACATCACTCAGCGCTATTAAGATTTGATGCATTGCAGCATCAAAGCAACAGATTTTCCCAAGACAATTATATTACTATGAACTAAAGCTGCAATACTTACCCAGCCCATACCCTTAGCTGTATCCACTGAGTGCTTTTCTCTGTCTCCCCTCAACCCCCCTGCACTCCCGATGTGTTTTATACATTATGTTTGTTCATAATCTTCAGGCTACAACTATTGAAACATGAAAGGGTTCAGAAAAGATTTAAAAGATACCGCCAAGGTTGGAGGGCTTGAGCTATAGGGGGAGGCTGAATAAGCTGGGGCCATTTTCCCTGGAGCATTGGAGGCTGAAGGGTGACAATATAGAGGTTTATATTGTGAGGGGCATAGATAGAGTGAATAGGCAAGGTCTTTTCCCCAAAGCAGAAGTGTCCAAAACTGGAGGGTATAGGTTTAAGGTGAGAGAGGGAAGATTTAAAAGGGATCTAAGTGGCACCTTTTTCATGCAGGGGGTGGTGTGTCTATGGAATGATCTGCCAGAGGAAGAGGTGGAGGCTGGTACAATTACAACAATTAAAAGGCATCTAGGTGGGTACATGAATAAGAAAGGTTTAAAGGCATATGGCCCAAATGCTGGCAAATGGGACTAGATTCATTTAGGGTATGTGGTCGGCATGGACGAGTTGGACCAAAGGGTCTGTTTCCTGCTGTACAGCTGTATGACGATGTGATTGTATTCGTTTGACTGTTACAACTGTCATCAATACAATAGTTGTGATACAGAAAAATGTCTCCATAATGGAGAGTTTTTGGAAGTTCTGTCTAGTTCTCAATTGATTACATAAATACAGTCATTGTAGTTGGAAGAAATCTGCTAAGGTGTTTCGTTTTTCTGAACACACTCAAACTTATTTAATTTATGTGGTTATTCTTAATTCCCATGAGAACATAATGGATACAATTTACTGCTTTATTCTCCTATACTTTATTTGCTGGCTGATATTTTCACATTTTTCCAGCCCAGTTACTTATAATTACGTTTCATTGACTCACTTCTTCTTCTGCTAGTCTGATCAGCTCGGATCACCCCACAGGTGTCAGCATGTCTGAGATTACACAGGAAGTTAAGTAATGTAGTTGTGTAATACAGTGGCAATTCCATGAAACAATTAGACATTTATTCTTATTTAGCAATTAACAGATACTGGAAGATTCTCAGCTAATTCTGTCTGACACCATGAGGAGAAATTATCTTTCGTATTCCCTCAACAGTGTAGGTAGTTGCTGTCTCCCACTATTTGTGATCTCTCAATGACGAAGTACCATTTTCAGTTTCCCTCATGACTTGCTGTATACAGAGTATGCATTTTTGTGAGGTGGCAATACATTGAGTCTTCCAATGAACATCAATGACTTGCTTCCCTTACAATAGTTTTGTCTATGAATTGTGAATTCCCAGTATCGATCCATTCCCCATTTGGCTTTCTTCTCCTATTATATTCACTTTGTTGACTAATTGGGCCAAGTGTACCATTGGACTAATTCTGCCTACAATTGGAAAAAGACTCTTCAATCTGGGTTTAGGTAGATGCCTCTTTTTACTGTAGTTGTGAGTGTGGCTACACTGGTGATCTGATACTGATACAGTCACACCTTTCCATCTGTTATCTTAACTGCACCAGATTTTCCTTTCCGTAACATAGGCTCCAATAGTATCAGTCAGGCATTGTTTTCTGAGATCACCAACAGTAGTGTTGTGGTGCACAGCAATAAATGTCTGTCTGTCAAGCTCTGACAGGGAAATATACCTGTGATTGAATGAGATAATGACTTAATAAGCAGACAAACACATCAACAACCTTTTAGTGCAATGTGTGGAACACATTGCACATTAGTTCTTGAGCATCATTTTCAAGATAGAAATACCCTTTTCTAGCTCCCTCAAGGGCCGCAACTGATTATTCATGTGACTGATGTCATCATCAGACTGATGGGATTACCTAAGAATTCTCCAACATCTGTTAGTTGCATTCTAAGAATAAATGATGAATTGAAGCATGTAAACATTGGTACGTTACAGTACTGAGATACGTGACTGCTTCTGCGATATTAGACCCAGTGGCACCAGTGGGTGACAGATTTAGAGAAAGATGCCAGTAAATAAAACAGAAGGGAGACATTTCAATTAATAGTAACTGGGCTGGAATTGCATGAAAAATTGAGCCAGAAACAGAAGTAAGAGTGAATAAGACAATAAGTTGAGATAACTATGTTCCCATGGGAGCCAACCATCAATGGATAATTACTCAGTTTTGAGTGTGATCGCAAGAAACAAATTCCTCAGAGTGGGTCAAGACAACCAATGCATTGCAAATGCCGGAAATCTAAAATAGAAATGCAAGATGCTGGAGATGTTCAGCAGATCAGGCAGCATTAGTGAAGGGAAATAGATTGAGTTAATGTTTCAGGTTGATGAGCCATCATTGTCAGAGTGGAGACATGTTTATTTACAATACAGTAGACATCCTAGTCTAATCGATTCAAAGAAAATCAGGACATTCCAAAATTCTCAAATGTGTTCTTTCACAATCATAGCACCAATGACAACCACAAAAGTCAAGATGAGGTGTGAGTTAAATTTCTGCAATGGGCACTGTAGGAGTGACCTGTACCTGGCTACGTAAGGTGACTTATACCTGAACACACTAACCAGCCCATGCCTGCTTACAAGATGACAGACAGAAGCTAAGCAAAACTAAGCGGCCTGTTCACACAGTGAAATACAATGGTACCTTTGAACAGACCTGCTAGAAGGTCAGTGAAAGAAAGCTGTACGTTCCCATCTGAAACAGTTGTGATAAAAGGATGCCTTAGGACAGATAAATGACAAAACCAGCTTTATTAATGAACGGATGATTGTCACAGTAAATGAGCAACTTCAGGTGCTAGATTAGGACCTTAAGCAGCTGCAGAAATAACAGCTAAAGTTATTTCATAGTAAGTCGTTGCCTCTGTGAAGCTACCAGCAATACTTAAAGAGTTTCTGGCTAAAAATGCTCTAATCATAGAAGTCGGTTTCAATGCATAACCAGAATATAATAGAAACCTTAAAAAAATGTAAGCTTAGATGTGAAGATTAACTAGCCTTAGGATACCTCTTCTCTTATGCCCTGAAAAGGATAGATTGATCGCAACCCATAAATTACAAAATGCTGACAGTAGAAGCAGTTGTAAAATATTATATTTATAATTAACTTTATAGCAGAAGTTAACCTTATAGCAATTAATTAAAATTAACTGACTTTTAATTTTTACATTATGGAATTGGGACAGTGGGAAAATAAATGGAGTAACCGAGTGTGATAAAAGACAGCACCAAAACACAACGGATAATAGAATTTGAGCTGGCCTTACAGATAAACAAGCCTGAGAAAGACCCGAAGGAGAGTAGCCATTAATCTTTTGGAAAGCGAATGAACAGAATGCATAGGAAAATCCGAAATTCTAGAGATTACAATGTCTAGCTAATACCTTAAGATCATGGGAACTGGGGACTGTCCGTAGAAGTACCCATCACTGATTAGGTGTCCCACAGGATTTGGTGTTTGGATTGGGGGAGGGACAGTGAATATGTTGCATTTGATTACTGTAACACAAAATGTATAAAAATGCTATATTTCTTTGTAAAGCAAAGGGTATGTTATTGATATATTTTCTTTGGCCCTCTCTGGCATAAGCCAGTTTCTGCTTGAATAAACATCTTCCACTTGCCTGAATCCTGCCTGCCTCCTGGGTCTTTGTCCCAGGTCAGGAAAAATGCTCTTAAAGATTGGTGCTTCGAACAGGGTGCCTGCCTGAAGCTGGTACACCTTGGGCCATGGTCTGGGTGAGAATGTTTATTTACCTCCCTTTCTAGCTAGCGTGGCACTTGGTGAAGAGCTTCTGTAAGCCAGGGCATAAAACAAACTTTTAAATTGGAGCGAATACAAAACATCAGGATCTGGCAGAATTGGGCTTCCAGCATGAGAGTGTGTGAAATAATGTGAGAATACGAAACAATGAAGAGGGGTTTGCGAGTCCCGGTAAGCAAAATAGCAGAAAAGATGGGTTGTGAGTCCTATCATGCTTAAAATAAGAAAAGAGCGGGGTTGTGAGACGTGGCGCTATCACACATAAAATAACAGAAGATAGTGAAATAAGAAGAAATAAGTAAAACAAGAATAAAATCAAAATAAGGGGAGAAAAACAAGCAAAATAAAGGGAAAAAAGATGCAAAAAAACCCCCAGAAACCTCTGGCACAAGAGAAGTGCAAGGGAGGAAAAGAACAACATTCCAGGAAATAATAGAACAGTAAAATCAAAGCAGCCACAGTTGGGAGAGAGTCTCAGGAAGTGGCAGGGAAGGATTGTGGAAAAACAGGCTGGGGTCCTGATTGGTCCATTCTGCAGACTGTGTTTAAAAAAAGTACGCAGAAACATGCTGAAATAGCTACACTGTTCATAAGTACAAAAGAGAGAGAGCAAGATGGCTCACTTTGCTAGTTCACTGAATCTTGGAGCGATATTAACTCTTTGTAGTCTGGTTTGAATGCACCAATGTTTGTCTAGGCCCGAAACGTCAAGCTTTCCTGCTCCTATGATGCTGCTCGGCCTGCTGTGTTCATCCAGCTCCAAACCTTGTTATCTCGGATTCTCCAGCATCTGCAGTACCTTTTATCTCTGAACCAATGTTTGTTGATGGCTAAACATTGTCTTGTGCAATTTTTGTGTTTTTGTTCTCTAGTACTTGAGATGTAGGGATGCTTTGAAGTTAGTTTGCATTTTGGGAGTGTGTGTTGATTTAAATGTGTGGTGTGCCTGCATAATTATGGGACATGTATGGTTAATGTGATGTCCATTTAAGAAACTCTTAGTGGTTGTTCAAAGCAGAAGTCTATAATGAAATGTTGATTTAAAAGATTAGTTTATAAAGTTCGGTAAAAATTTATCTTTTAGAATTGGCTCTGTATTGTGTTTGGACTTTGGGTAAATTTTAATTTCAGAAATTGCCATGTTTGGAATTTCATTTACTGGCCAGAAATGAACTTCCAAAAACTGTTTTAACACAAGTGAATCTTTAACTCCGGATGATAAGATTTGCTCATTGTAAAGCTATTGTGATATGAAGGTGTGCAAATAATAGGAAATTTGGAATCTTGGGAATGCAGTTGTCTTTGAACAAAATTCTGATATATTCTAAAATCTGAGAAAGCTGATAGACAAATCAGAAAAGGTAAACATGAGACAGATGGCTACGTTCTTAGAAATTTTAAGTCCATGTGTGATGATATTTTACTTCTACTGGGTGAAGTAATCTGTGGATAGAGAGCTGGAGGATAAAAGAAAAACACAAATTAATAAAGTTGTCAACTGGGCTGTGAAAGCAGAAAAGAACCAAGTGGAATTAAGAAACTAGCTGCAGTTGTTACAGGGTGTGGGTGACAGGACTCGACCAGCACCATCAGGCAGCAGATTGAAATAAAAATTGCAGATTGTGTGATCAATGCTTGTATGTATGTGTGTAAAAGTACTGGAGGTAGTATATTAGGAATGGAGTGGTTGGAACAATTTGGAGCTATGATTAACATGCGAGAAGCAAAGATTGACGGTTTCAATTTAGAAGGTCAAGAATTGCACGCTTCCTTAAGAGTTTCTGTGCCTCTACAATTGAGTGGGATTGGGACCCCGAGAATCCCTACCATAAATTTAGCAATGATGCGCCCTAAATTATGAGCAACCACCAAAACCGAGTTCTGGAGATGAGATATTGAACTGAGTGAAATACCTGGAAATGTACACCCTAACAGGCAGTACCCCATCAGACCTGAAGCTGTTGAGGCAGTTAGAGACTGTGAAATATTTGGAGAAACAAGTAGGGAGACATGATTATATCCCCCTCATGGAGCAGGAAAAGAAAGGCAGGGTTGAGTTAAGGAAGAGCTATTAGAGGGGCCTGATGTGAAATGCGTGTTTGTAAGTGGGGCATGGAATTATGACGATGGTGAGGCTCAGACAGGGCAGGCTGTGGTTAATTTGAAAGGGGAGCTTTCAGCAGGAGAGAGAATAGAAGGATGTCACTCCACATAGGTAGCTAAACTAAAAGCGCTTACTGCGGCCTTGCAGTTAGGAAGAGGACAAAAGGTTAACATCTACACAGACAGGAGGTATGTCTTCAGTGTAGTCCATGACTACATGATGGCATCGGCAAGACGAGGTTATGTTATTTTGAGTGGTAGAGTAATCCAGCATGAGAACCTAGTCAAGGACCTAGTGGCTGCAGCTATTGGACAAAAGAAGAAGCAGTAATTAAAGTAAAAACATGCAGAAAATTCAAACACCAGAGCAGACAGGGAATAGTTATGCAGATGGGGCAGCAAAAACAATGCTAGAAGAGGAAATGATAATGATTAGCAGCTGCGAGACAGCAGAAGCCAAAGATGTTGAATGGAACATTTTAAATTTACAAGCAGCAGCTAGTTCAGAAGAAAAAGCGGGATGGATTAAAGACGGGGCAGCGTTAGGAGCAGAAGATATTTGAAGGAAGGAAGGCAAAGTGGTAGCCCCCATATGCTGCCAGCAGACATTATGCAATGTTTACCATGGATTAGCACACGTAGGGAGAAATAGAATGACACAGCTGATATCTAATTGCTGGTGGTGGAAAGGAATGGGAAGAGACAAATTTTGTCAAAAGATGCACTGAAGTGCCCAGACTGAACAAGGTCAGAGAATTAAAATTAAAATGAGCCATTAGCCCTGTCAAAGGGGGCTATGGGACCACATTCAAATAGATTTCATACAGCCACTCCCACAAAGACAGAATAAGAAATTCTGTCCGGTCATGGCTGACCAGTTTATCAGATGGGTAGAAGCTTTCCCCACAAAAGACTCTACTTTAACCTCACCGGCAAAAATACTGGCAGGAGAAATAATACCTCGGTGGGGGGCCCCCTACAAATAGATTCAGACCAAGGGATCCACTTCACTGTCAAGTGCCTGAAGGGAGAATATCAATTACTGGGAATAACACAAAGGTATCATATCCCCTACCATCCACAGAGCTCGGGGATGGTAGAGAGGATGAATCGAACACTGGAAAATACTCTGACCAAGACAATAATGGGAGAATGGATTAAATGGACCCTTTCCCTACCAGCCATTCTGATGGCCAAGAGAGCAATGTTCTCTAGGACCACTGGACTTAAGACCCTTTGAACTCATGACAGGACAAGCAATGACACTACCCCAGACCTAATCGCAGAGGGGAGCAGAACTGACTAACAGCAAGGGACAAGTCTGGGATTACATGAAATCCCTCTGTCAGCATTTACACATACTTCACGGACAGGCACGAGACCAGCAGCTTGTCAAGGACTGGGAGTCCGAGAGACAGCCAGGGCAAACAGAAATGCCAGCTCCAGGATCAAGGTCATGGTAAAAATAATGCCAAACAAGGGAGTCTTCCCGCCACCCCAGTGGGATGGACCTCTGATAATATTAACAGGTAACAGAAGCACACTTATTAATGGAAGTGGAATTGGGAAATGGAGACATTCTACACAGCTAAAAGTATTAATGGTTAATGGGGTGACTGTCCAGCCTGCTAGACTGGTATGGTCTCTCTTTGATAAGAGATAAAAGGTACTGCAGATGCTGGAGAATCTGAGATAACAAGCATGGGGCTGGATGAACACAGCAGGTCAAGCAGCATCATAGGAGCAGGAAAACTTGACGTTTCGGGCCTAAACCCTTCATCAGAAATGGGGGAGGGGAAGAG
>JAHRHZ010000077.1:14633902-14662540 GCA_024137785.1 Ginglymostoma cirratum | reverse complement strand
TGACCTGTCCGTCCTCCCTGGACTGACCTATCTCCTCCCTACCCCCCTACCTACACTCACCTTTACTGGCTCCATCCCTGCCTCTTCGACTTGTCTGCCTCCTCTCCACCTTTCCTCTCCTCTATCCATCCTCTATCCGCCTCCCCCTCTCTCCCTATTTATTTCAGAACCCTCTTCCCCTCCCCCATTTCTGATGAAGGGTTTAGGCCCGAAACGTCAAGTTTTCCTGCTCCTATGATGCTGCCTGACCTGCTGTGTTCATCCAGCCCCATGCTTGTTGTCATGGTCTCTCTTTGTCTCTTTCTCTCTCTCTCCTGCTCTTGCAGGTATTAGAGGACCCTCATTTGTGCACGCCAACAAACAGGAACAGGATCTTCAACCCAAGGATGACAACTGGAACAGATTACAGTTGTATGTAAATATGTGTGACGCGTTTGCACGGTAAAGACTGTAATTGCAAACATTGCTGAAATTAACGTGAGTGTGAAAATGCTCATCCTCTGTGGGCTCCTCTTACTGTTGATCCCATCAGAGGCTGACAGGCGAGTGGCGAACAGGAATTTGAATGTTAATATGTTTTTGTATTTATCACATGTGTATGCTAGGGAGCCTAATGTTTCCAGTTGCTGGGTCTGCACTCATGTCCCCTTATACCCTAAGGGAGGGATGCCAATGTGACCCATCCCCTTTAATGCTTCAGAATCAGCTGAATGGATATTAAGACAGAATAGCTCAAAACAAGGAGATAGAGAGCATCCTACCAATAAATACTGACCGAGATAGGGCACAGTGGAAATCAGCAGGTTATAACTTGACCATCTGTACAGGATAGTACTCACCCAGCTACACAACCTCATGACCACCCCCTTAATGATATTGACTAACATATCAGGGATAGGGAGACTTGACAGCTTGATCTGCTTAACAAGTGTTAAAAACCAAGGAAAAGGAGCACCCATGGGATTTAGTAGCTGCACCCAGAGTTATAACACCTCTACATACTTTCTCCCAGGAGCCATCAATGCACTCTTCCTGACCAAGGGATCCCTAAACGCGTCTCTCCTCATGCAGGATAGCCCTAGCGTCCTGTCTTTCAGGAACTTCACGAGTAATGGAACGTTCCAACAACGCTGCTGCCCCAAAATTATTACCCTATTCATCTCTTACAATGGCACCTACTTTGTGTGCAGACGCAGAGCCTATGCCCGGCTACCCCCATCCTGGACAGGGGCATGTTACTTCAGCTATGTGGTACTATTCATGCGTTACATGTCATCCCTCCTGAAGGAGATGCCAAAACGATATAAACGTTCTATTGAAGGGGCAGATACTCTCTTCGCCATGTTCTTACCCTGGTGCAGTACAGCCAAGTTAACCAGAGAATCTATCAATTTGGCTAAAGTCTTAGAGCAATTGGCCAATGACACCTCACAAGCTTTGAGCAAAATAAATACAGAAATGGTGGCCATATGGACCGTGGCATTTGCAGGAGCGAATTGCTGTTGAAATGATGTTAGCCAAAAGAGGAAGAGCGTGTGCACTCATCAAAAATGAGTGCTGTACGTATACCCAATAACTCAGAAGAAATGACTGATCTGACCAGCCATATCCAAAAAGAAATGAATAAACTCAAACAACCTCCCTCTCTGAACCTATGAAGGTGGGTGATAGGGTGATTGGGATCCCTTGGGACATCCATTGTACAGGGTATAGTAATGTTTGTTGTAACATCGTTCTTATGTTACATTGGTTTTGTCTTGTGAAATGTATTGTGACCACAATAATGAAGAAGATGACTGCAGAAGAGCCAAGGACCAAGGGGGTGACCCTACTATGCACCACCAAGCGCCGACAGACTACTAGTGGAACAACGAATAGAAATGACCACCTCATCAAATGATGAAAAGAGGATCATAGATACAACATCACTCGGTGAAGAATACTCTTGGAATTTAATTTGGACTTTTGAACTCTGGTTTGGACTGCTTGAATTAATAGTGGCCCTGCAGCCATAATTTGGCCCAGGGCTAAAGGAGTGATCTGTAGGAGTGACCTGTACCTGGCTATGTAAGGTGGCTTGTATCTGAACACACTAACCAGCCCATGTCTGCTTACAAGATGACAGACAGAAGCTAAGCAAAACTAAGCGGCCTGTTCACACAGTGAAATACAATGGTACCTTTGAATAGAACTGCTAGAAGGTCAGTAAAGGAACACTGTATGTTCCCATCCAAGAAAATTCTGATAAGAGGATGCCTTAGGACAGATAAATGACAAAACCAGCTTTATTAATGAACGGATGATTGTCACAGTAAATGAGCAACTTCAGGTGCTAGATTAGGACCTTAAGCAGCTGCAGAAATAACAGCTAAAGTTATTTCATAGTAAGTAGTTGCCTCTGTGAAGCTACCAGCAATACTTAAAGAGTTTCTGGCTAAAAATGCTCTAATCATAGAAGTCGGTTTCAATGCATAACCAGAATATAATAGAAACCTTAAAAAAATGTAAGCTTAGATGTGAAGGTTAACTAGCCTTAGGATACCTCTTCTCTTATGCCCTGAAAAGGATAGATTGATCGCAACCCATAAATTACAAAATGCTGACAGTAGAAGCAGTTGTAAAATATTATATTTATAATTAACTTTATAGCAGAAGTTAACCTTATAGCAATTAATTAAAATTAACTGACTTTTTATTTTTACACTATGGAATTGGGACAGTGGGAAAATAAAAGGACTAACTGAGTGTGATAAAAAAAAGCACAGAAGCACAACGGATAATAGAATTTGAGCTGGCCTTACAGATAAAAAAGCCTGAGAAAGACCCAAAGGAGAGTAGCCATTAAACTGTTGGAATGCGAATGAATAGGATGCATCGATCCCAAGGCCTAGAGAGTACAATGTCTAGCTAATACCATAAGATTATGGGAACCTGGGACTTTGCATGGAAGTACCCATCACTGATTAGGTATCCCACAGGATTTGGTGTTTGGATTAGGGGAAAAGGCAGTGACTACATTATGTTTAATTACTGTAACACAAAATGTATTAAAATGCTATATTTCTTTGTAAAGCAAAGAGCGTGTCATTGATCTATCCTCCAAAGCCAGATACCGGAAAGATCCTTTGGCCCTCTCCCTGTGTAAGCCAGTTTCTGCTTGAATAAACATATTCCATTTGCCTGAATCCTGCCTGCCTCCTGAGTCTTTGTCCTGGGTAGGGCAAAATGCTCCTACAGGCGCTAACATCATGGGAGCAAATCAATGAATCATTTAGCAAGATTTAGTGATTTTGAAAGAGATATAAAAAGAATGTTTGAACAGGTAACGGATTTCAGCGGCAGAGAGAGACTCATTGATCAGAATCAGGCACACAAGCCAGAAAATGCAGTCAACATGTGTAAGAGCGCAGAGCCAAGGGCATTGATTCAGGGAGCAAGCCTCTTCTTGTAATCCCAGCTTCTAGTTATTTTTAATTAACGTGCTCAGACATGTTATGGCACACCTTTGTGGTATGTAGGACTTGAACCCAGCCCTTCTGACCCAGAAGGATGGATACATCCACTGTGTCACAAGAACACCTGGGTTACTAATTCAGTGACCTAACCACCGTGACATCACCTCCCCAGATGAATACCAGCTTCCATGCAGATCATAACAGGTAATATTCGTGCCCTGAAACCTGTTGCTCAGATGGTGTAATGCATCAACTGTTATTTGTGTTGAAGAAAGCTTAACCCTTGCCACCAATGAGTCAATATCAAATCATTTGGAAATTTGGTTTCATCAACACCTGACAGATGGAGGTGAGCTCACTGAATTCCCATAATCCTGACATTTTGTAAGGAAGGATGTTGTGAAACTTGAAAGGGTTCAGAAAAGATTTACAAGGGCGTTGCCAGGGTTGGAGGGTTTGAGCTATAGGGAGAAGCTGAACAGGCTGCAGACGCTGAGGTGTGACCGTATAGAGGTTTATGAAATCATGAGGTGCATGAATAAGTTAAATAGACAAGGTCATTTCCGTGGAACGGGGGAATCCAAAACTAGAGGGCGTAGGTCTAATGTGTGAGAGGTAAGATTTAAAAAGGACCTAAGGTTAACATTTGCACGCAGTGGGTGGTGCATGTATGAAATGAACTGCCAGAGGAAGTGGTTGAAGCTGGAATAATTACAACATTTAAAAGGCATCTGGATGAGTATATGAATAGGGAGGGTTTAGAGGGATACGGGCCGAATGCTGGCAAATGGGATGAGGTTTATTTAGGATATCTGTTCAGCATGGATGAGTTGAACTGAAGAGTCTATTCCATGCTGTACGGCTCTACGACTCTATTTAATCCCCTAGTTAATCTCCCACTGATGCCAGAACTAGTATCTCTTGTGCATGTGACTGTTTTGTGCTAACATACTTTTGCAGTTCATCTTAACATTTATCATGGACTGAAAACAAGTAATACATTGATTTTCATCCCTGTGTTCAGGAGCAGGGACTGGGGATATTGTGGATCAACACACCCACCTTCAGAGTAAATTCCTCCAAGGACAGAATCAGCATTGCCCAAGTGAGGTGAATAGGGTGAGGGGAGCCAATACCAACTTCAGTTGGGTGAGCTGACCCAGAAAAGTGCAAGAGGCAACCATTGAGCTCCTGACTGCAAGAATGGGCTGTTTAAAATGCCTCATTATGTATTATTGCCTAAGAGCCCAGGAAATCTCTCCTGAAACACAAGCCTCTTTTAGATTAACAGCTCTGGCTGTATGATCTCAGCTACTAATTTCCTAATGTTTATTTATACAAGATGAAAATGATTTAAAGTGCTTTGCAATTTCAGCTATTCGAACCTTAAACAGTCTGTGACACTTCTTTTGGCATGTAGTAAAAATGAGCATAACAACAAGCTCTCAATGAATGACAGTTTTTCAAAGTGTTTATTATATTCACTCATGGGATGTGGCTGTGCAGGCCAGGCCAGTGTTTATTGCTTCTCCTAAATTGTCCTTGAGATGACGGTGGTGAGCTGTGTACTTGAACCGCTGCAGTCCACGTGCTATAAGTAGACCCACAATGCCATTCAGGAGGGAGTTCCAGGATTTTGACCCAGCAACAGTTATGGAATGGCAATATATTTCCACGTTTCCATGCTTGGAGGGGAACTTGCATTTGGTGATGTTCCCATGTATCTGCTGCCCTTGTCCTTCTACACAGAATTAGTCATGAGTTTGGAAAATGTTTTTAAGGATCTTTGGCACATTTCTGCAGGGCGTCTTGTATATGGTACAATTATTTCAGTAATTGACAATGGTTTCATTGTCATCTTGATTCTAGATATTTATTACGTTCAAATTTCACTATCTGCCCAGGTAAGATTCCAAACTAGGTTCCCAGAACATTGTCTGAGTTTCTGGATTAACAGTCTAGTAATAACACCACCAGGTCTTTGCATCCCCTTAATCCAGCAGTGATAACAGAGTTAAAAGAATTCTCCACATTGTGTAGTGGGTGAATATACACGGGTGTGTTTCATATTTGCCTGACTGTTTGAGAATTTCCAGCACTTTATGTTTTTATTTCAGATTTCCAGAATTATTTTGCTTTTGTTATAGTGAATTTGAATTGGCAATCTATTTTGCACTTTGCCATATTTTCGTCAGATTATTCGGTTTATTATGCATGTGCTAGTTCTTTTAAAAAGCTGTCCATTCCCCTGCTTTATTACCATAGTGCTCCAAATATTTTCTGTCCAAGTATTTATCCAACTTCCTTTTGAAAGTTGCTATTAGATATGATTCCAATGTTTCTTTAGGTAGTTTGTTCCATGACAGGCTGCTGAGTCACCATCACCTATCTCCAACATATAGTGCCTTTTCTTGAAAGCTGAGGTGTAACAGTGAAGCTGGAAAAGCTTGAAAGATATTTGGAGGAACGACAGCCAAATATCCACCTGCATCACGGCTTGTCAATGAGTAAATGAATAAGCATGGTGCAGTTTAGCTACTTAAGCTTATTTTGGTGAGGCTGCCTTTCAAGATAGATATGTGACAACAGTCACAATTTAATACTATGATGCATCCTGATTTATCATCGTTGTGCATACGAAGCTCGAGATAAGCTATTTTGAAACACCTTAGAGTAAGCTCTACTCATGTTAACAAAGATGAACATTAACACGACCACCATTCTTCCACTTTCAGACCAATTGGAAGTTTTAACGTACACACTATGATTACTCAGGAAGTTTAAACCTCCACTGGGCTGCTTTGTGCTGTCCTGGAACTTTCACAAATATCTTTCTCACTGATTTAAGTGTCATACTCTTGATTTGGATCATGATTAATTACTAGGATACTTACTCTTGTTATGTTTAATCTCTGCTGTAGTTCCTGATTAATAGCATGACTCCATCCAACTGACACTCAATTGCATTCCTACAGAGACAGCTTCCATGCCTCCATCACATCCCCCCACAACCACACACTAGCCAACCAGCTCCCATTGATTTAACTTCCCCATCCCTAATCTACCTAGTCACCCCAGCCTGATTTCACAACCCTTGGCTAACCGTCCTCGACTCAGCCCCTCCAGTCATTCTCCGCATCCTTCACTAACCCTTCACTTGCAATGGGATAGTGTAGGAGGATGGGCTTAGTTTAGTTCACAGGTCGGCGCAACATCGAGGGCCAAAGGGCCTGTTCTGCGCTGTATTGTTCTATGTTCTATGTTCTATAGTGATAGGCGATTCAATGATTAGGGGAACAGACAGGAGATTCCGTGGTACACAGTGAGACTCCCGGATGGTATGTTGACTCCCGGGTGCCAGGGTCAGGGATGTCTCGGATCGAGTCTTCAGGATTCTTAAGGGGGAGGAAGAACAGCCAGAAATTGTGGTACATGTTGGTGCCACTGACATAGACAGGAAACGGGATGAGGACCTGAAAAGTGATTATCGGGAGTTAGGATGGAAGCTGAAAGCCAGGACAAGTAGAGTAGTAATCTCAGGATTACTACCGGTGCCACGGGCTAGTGAGGCTAGAAACAGACAGAGAGTGCAGCTGAACACATGGCTACAGAGCTGGTATAGAAGGGAGGTCTTCAGGTTTGTGGATCATTGGGATACCTTCTGAGGAAGGTGGGACCTGTACAGGAAGGACAGGTTGCACCTGAACTGGAGGGGCACCAATATCATGGGTGTGAGGTTTACTAGAGCTCTTTGGGAGGGTTTAAACTAGTTTAGCAGGGGGATGGGAACTGGAGCTACAGATCAGAGGATGGGGTAGCCGGTGTACAAACAGATAGAGCAAGCAGAGAGTCTGTGAGGAAGGATAAACAGTTGATAGGGCAACATGGCAGTCAGTGTGACGGGTTGAGGTGTGTCTACTGCAATGCAAGAAGTGTCAGGAATAAGGGTGACCAACTTAGAGCATGGACCAGTGCTTGGAACTATGGTGTTGTAGTCATTATGGAGACTTGTATAACACAAGGGCAGGAGTGGTTGTTGGATGTTCCGGGGCATAGATATTTCAAAAGAAATAGGGAGGGAAGTAAAAGAAGTGAGGGAGAGGCATTGTTAATCAGGGATGGTATCACAGCTGCAGAAAATGAAGTCGTGGAGGAGGGTCTCTCCACTGAGACAGTATGGGTGGGAGTCACAAACAGGAAAGGAGCAGTCACTTTATTGGGAGTTTTCTATGGACCCCCCCAATAGCAACAGACACCGAGGAACAGATTGGGAGGCAGATTTTGGAAAGGTGCAGAACTAATAGGGTTATTGTCATGGGCGACTTCAACTTCCCTAATATAGACTGGAACCTCCTAAGTGCAAATAGCTTGGATGGAACAGATTTTGTCAGGTGCGTCCAGGAAGGATTTCTGACTCAATATGTAGATAGGCCCATGAGAGGGGAGACCATATTGGATTTGGTGCTTGGCAACGAACCAGGCCAGGTGTCAGATCTCTCGGTGAGAGAGCATTTCAGTGATAGTGATCACAATTCCCTGACCTTTACTATTGTCATGGAGAGGGATTGGAGCAGATGGCATGGGAAAGTATTTAATTGGGGGAGGGTGAATTACAATGCTATTAGGCAAGAACTACGGAGCACCAATTGGGATCAGATGTTCTCAGTGAAATGCACGACAGAAATGTGGAGGTTGTTTAGGGAGCCGTTGCTACAAGTACCGGATAGGTTTGTCCCACTGAGGCAAGGAAAGGATGGTAAGGTGAAGGAACCTTGGATGACAAGGCATGTGGAACACCTAGTCAAGAGGAAGAAGTAAGCTTACTTAAGGTTGAGGAAGCAAGGATCAGACAGGGATGTAGAAGTCTACAAGGTAGACAGGAAGGAACTGAAAAGTGGACTTAGGAGAGCTAGAAGGGGGTATGAGAAAACCTTGGCGGGTAGGATCAAGGAAAACCTCAAGGTGATCTATACTTATGTGAGGAACTGGAGGATTGTCAGAGTGAGGGTAGGGCCAATCAGGGATAGTGGAGGTAACTTGTGCGTGGAGTCGGAGGAGGTGAGGGAGGTCCTTAATGAATACTTTGCTTCAGTATTCACCAGTGAGAGGGACAGTGTAGTTTGTGAGGACAGCATGAAACAGGCCGATATACCCAAACAGGTTAATGTTAAGAACGAGGATGTGCTAGAAATTTTAAAAAACATGAGGATGGAGAAGTCCCCTGGGCCAGACAGAATACACCCAAAGTTAATACGGGACGCAAGGGAAGAGGTTTCTACCCCTTTGGCAATGATCTTTGCATCCTCACTGTCCACTGGAGTAGTACCAGAAGATTGGAGGGTGGCAAACGTCATTCCCTTGTTCAAGGAAGGGAATAGGGATAATCCCGGATATTACAGACCAGTCAGTCTTACTTCTGTGGTGGGCAAATTATTGGAGAGGATTCTGAGAGATAGCATTTATGATTATTTGGCAAAGCACAGTTTGATTAGAAATAGTCAGCATGGCTTTGTGAGGGGCTGGTCATGCCTCACAAGCCTTAATGAATTCTTTGAGGATGTGACAAAACACATCAAGGAAGGTAGAGCAGTGGATGCGGTATATATGGATTTTAGCAAGGCATTTGATAAGGTTCCACATCGTGGGCCCATTCAGAAAGTAAGGAGGCATGGGATTCAGGGAAATTTGGCTGTCTGGATACAGAGTTGGCTGCCGAATAGAAGACAGAGGGTGGTTTTAGATGGAAAGTATTCAGCCTGGAGCTTGGTGGCCAGTGGTGTTCCGCAGGGATCTGTTCTGGGATCTCTGCTCTTCGTGATCTTTATAAATGACTTGGATGGGGAAGTGGAAGGGTGGGTTAGTAAGTTTGCCAATGACACGATGGTTGGTGATGTTGTGGACAGCATGGAGGGCTGTTGTAGGTTGCAACAGGACATTGACAGGATGCAGAACTGGGCAAAAAAGTGGCAGATGGAATTCAATCTAGAAAGGTGTGAAGTAATTCATTTTGGAAAGTCAAATTTGAATACAGAATACAGGGTTAATGGCAGGATTCTTGGCAGGGTGGAGGAACAGAAGGACCTTGGGGTCCACATCCATAGATCCCTCAAAGTTGATAGGGTTGTAAAGAAGGCGTATGGTGTGTTGGCTTTCATTGGCAGGCGAATTGAGTTTAAGAGCCGTGAGGTAATGCTACAGCTCTATAAAACTCTGGTTAGACAACACTTGGAATATTGTGTTCAGTTATGGTCACCTGATTATAGGAAAGATGTGGAAGCTTTAGAGACGGTGCAGAGGAGATTTACCAGGATGCTGCTTGGACTGGAGGGCAGGTCTTATGAGGAAAGGTTGAGGAAGCTAGGGCTTTTTTCATTGGAGCGAAGAAGAATGAGAGGTAACTTGATAGACGTTTACAAGATGATGAGAGGCATAGATAGAGTGGATAGCCAGAGACTTTTTCCAAGGGCGGAAATGACTATTACAAGGGGTCGTAATTTTAAGGTGATTGGAGGAAGGTATAGGGGAGATGTCAGAGGTAGGCTCTTCACACACAGAGTGGTGGGTGTGTGGAATGCGCTGCCGGCAGTGGTAGTGGAGTCAGACACTTTAGAGACTTTTAAGCGACTGTTGGATAGGCACATGGAGGATAATAAAATGTAGGGTATGCAGGGTAGATTGATCTTAATAGGTCAGCACAACATCGTGGGTCGAAGGGCCTGTACTGTTCGATGTTTTATGTTCTATGTTCTAACCCATGGACAACTTTTAAGATCTTTTAACACATACTGCACCTGACTACAGTAGCTGGTGTTGTGAAAAGAGAGCCTGTCCTCTGCACTTGGCGTCTTCACAATTCTTCACCATGGATGGTATACACTGAATCCTTGCTGCTGTAGCTGGGGCAGAAAGTCCTGGCTTGAAGGCGCAAAAATTTCAGGACAGACCAATTTTGACAAGAGGCAATCAATCCACAAGCTGTCCGGAAGATCTGAGCCACAATATGAATTCTAAGCGTAAACTTGTTAGTGTAAAAAGGCCAGAGAAGTCACTTAGTGAACCATATATTTGGCCATTTACTTGTTATAAAGTAAACCTTAACAACTTAAAAGTTATTTCCCTTTCTCTTGACCCACCTCCAGATTCTCTGGATGCTGGAGACTATAGTTATCCCGGTAGCCATGTTTGCTCTGAATTTACATTCTCTGTTCAGCAATAATTAATCTATTCCTTTAAATAACAGCTGCTTATTAAAAGGCTGGGCACTATTTCCCAGCACTGCTTGCAGTAAATTGCCAAAAAGTAGATCAATTCAGGCCAGGAGCTCAATATGAATTTGCAACAAAGCTGATCTTCAAATTCTCGTGAATTTGGCCAAGAAAATTTGACAGAGGGTTACACTAAGGGTTGAGTCTTACATTTTTTTGGCTAGGTGTGAGTTGTGTTGAGCTTTTCAGAACGGTTTTCGCCAAGAGAAAGATTCCTTCCTGACAAAGCTATCTGCAATCTTCACATTGGCTCAAAGTCCAGTGTATTTAGTGCTGAAATAATGCCCTGGTAAAGTCGCCAGAGGACCTGAGGGATCCCCCCTCAAAACAGGGATAGAGACGACTGATGGTGGGTTAAGCAGAGGGTCACCATGCCTCTGGCAAGGGATGATGTTGAGAAAGCAGGATCTTCCGAGTAACCTCAGTTGGTGGAATTGAACCCATGTTGTTGGTGCCCTCTACAGTTCAAGCAGCTGTCCAACCAACTTAGTGCCATTCAAATTGAAGTTTTATTCCGTTACATTGCTGGTCATTTTTATCCTTAATGTATTGAAGAGATTTTTACAGTTTATTGATAATTTTTTTGTTTTCAATTCCTTCAATAGCTTTTATCTATAATTTTAATACTTGGAATTTTTAAAAACAGTTTCTCAGTTCATAAGTTTTTAAAATTCTGCAATTATTGTATTGATTTTCTTAAATTTTTTTAGGATTTTCACTTTTTTTTCTTTCCCAGGGGTTTTAAGGTTTCTTTATTTTTAGTTCATAGTTTAATGTTAATGAAGGCAGATCATCATCTGGTTAAATATTAGCACTAAAGATGTTAATTAGTGTGTGTTGCATGGGTATGTTTTGAAAATGAGATTTAAGTATCTTATAATTCCCCATAATTTATTATTGGCATTTTCTTCACCTTATTTGCAAAACAGTTTAAAATATGATTCCTATAATTGATGTTGTCACTAAATATGCCAAAAATGTTTAGATTTAATACCTCAGAATTCTATCATTCTGCAAAACTTGCAAGAGTGATTTTCCTTTCGTACATCTGGTACTAGCAGATTATTTAATACCCCATGCAATGAATTTTAAGGACAGATGTAATCCCTATCAATCCCCCTGTCCACGATCAAAAAGTCGGGCAGTATATTATCAGCTTTAAACTAAGATGCCAGGGTCAATAATATGGAAATGGAATTAACAAAGTGCGAGTGGGTCTTCAGGCGAGCTGCTGGCCGTAGTATAAAGAGTTGATTTGAATATGTAAGTAACATGGTTACATGTTGTTGGGAAGTGATATAAGTTTGCGTGACCATTAAACATAGGTTTTTCACAAATGCCAAAACATATGTAAATTACTTTTCACGATGCATCGCACGTTAAAACTAGGAAACACCATTAAATCTATCCTTAGAAAGTAATAAGTGTAACATTACCATCATTGGCTTTGATATCCAAGTTAAACAAACCAATAAAATACCGAGCAGGAAATATCCCAATAATAGTACCAGTTTGCAGCCTCCAGTCCGACACCACTTCCTTCTGGGCATATTGAATTGCTAACCTATGCCACAGATTATATACACAACCACCACTTCAGCAGACAACAAATATAGGATCAGATGTTTCACTGCTCCATTTTTGACCTCTAAACATATCCATATTCATGCATCTGTAATTGCACCTTGGAAAAAGTTGGGCCCCTTTATCACTTAAGACAGGTTGCAGGAATCTAAAATCTTTTTTTAATGATTACAGTTATGATTGTGCCTTCCCAGTGTTGGTCTCGAATCCCTGCCTGGAGCTCTGGTAGGTCATGGACCCTGTGGAACATTGATAGAACTGGTTGATTTAACCTGCGTGTCTTTCTTCCTCTTGTTCCCTCACTCACTTGTGATTACCTAGAGTGACCCTTGTTGCCAGTGTGTGTTTGAAGAGAAGATGAAATGAGCAATTCCTGTTTTCAAAGGACTTCTATTGTTTGTTTCAGCACCATTCTTAATCTTGTCCAAACTGTTGTCACCAGTGGTTCATTTGTCTGTGCAAGACTTGATAAACCTACTCGATTGACGACTTCCACAAAGCTGTGCAGTTCCATGACATTTCTGGGAGATGGAAATGTTTGATCATTTCAGATTTCTGTTGGTCTGCTGTAATTCCTGCTGCATGAACATCATGACCCAAGAACACAATTGTACGCTGTGAGAATTTATCCTTTTCAGTCAAAGGAAGTCCTGCTTTTTGAGAAGTTTTCAGTTCTGCTCTTACCTCTGTCACATTCGGTTGTGGTTGAATTGGAATGTTATCCACTGAAATATAAATATGGCAGATGCTGGAGGTCTGAAATCAAAACACAAAGTGCTGGAGAAACTCAACAGTTCTAGCAGCATCTGTGGCAACGGAAACAAAATTAATGCCACAAGCACAATATGACTTTCTTTTGGCTCACATTGAAGTGTTACCCATGTGGCAGAAAAACCATTCTGATCTCTCAAAGATGTTTGTCAATGTTCTTTAGAAAGTTTCAGGTGCTGAAATAACGTTGGAAGGTGAATTGTTAAAGATATCTTCCAAACGGTGTGGTGAATGTCTTTACTTGGTCAGATTTTTCATCCAATTGAAGCATCTGGAATCTCCATTTTAGAATCAGATTTGGTTAAAATAGTGCACGTTGCTAGCTTCAACAAACTTCCATCCACTTATTGGGTGGATTTTTCTCTCCTTACTGCTTTAGTTAGCTGCATTAGATCCACACAAATCTTTACTGTTTCCTGTTATTGGTCACTGGTGATAAATTTCTTGGTCATTACATCAATTTTATATTTCCATTTTTTCAAAGATGATGCAAGACATTTTTAGGTGACGATAGGTGAATTGACTAGCAAATTACTCTCAGTGAAATTACTCTCAGTGAAATGTTTTGAGCTTCCATGGGCCACTGAACAACTTTGAGAACTCGTCTCTGAATCCAAGATAAAAAGGTGTAGAGCTGGATGAACACAGCAGGCCAAGCAGCATCAGAGGTGCAGGAAAGCTGATGTTTCAGGCCTAGACCCTTCTTCAGGAATGGGGGAGGGGAAGGGGGTTCTGAAATAAATAGGGAGAGAGGGGGAGGCGGATAGAAGATGGATAGAGGAGAAGATAGGTGGAGAGGAGACAGACAGGTCAAAGAGGCGGGGGTGGAGCCAGTAGAGGTGAGTGTAAGTGGGAAGTTAGGGAGGGGATAGGTCAGTCCAGGGAGAACGGACAGGTCGGGGTGGGGGGTGCGGGGAGCGGGATGAGGTTAGTAGGTAGGAGATGGGGGTGGGGCTTGAGGGGGGAGAAGGGGTTAGGTGGGGGGAAGGACAGGTTAGGGAGGCGGGGACGAGCTGGGCTGGTTTTGGGATGCGGTAGAGGGAGGGGAGATTTTGAAGCTTGTGAAGTCCAAATTGACACCATTGGGCTGCAGGTTTCCCAAGCGGAATATGAGTTGCTGTTCCTGCAACCTTCGGGTAGCATCGTTGTGGCACTGCAGGAGGACCAGGATGGACATGTCGTCTGAGGAATAGGAGGGGGGAGTTGAAATGGTTCGCGACTGGGAGGTGCAATTGTTTGTTGCGAACTGAGCACAGGTGTTCTGCAAAGCGGTCCCCAAGCCTCCGTTTGGTTTCCCCGATGTAGAGGAAGCCACAATGGGTACAGCGGATGCAGTATACCACATTGGCAGATGTGCAGGTGAACATCTGCCTGATGTGGAAAGTATTCTTGGGGCCTGGGATGAGGGTGAGGGGGGAGGTGTGGGGGCAGGTGTAGCACTTCCTCCAGTTGCAGGGAAAAGTGCTGGGTTTGGTGGGGCTGGAGCGGAGTGTGGAGCGGACAAGGGAGTCATGGAGAGAGTGGTCCCTCCAGAAAGCAGATAAGGATGGGGAGGGAAAAATGTCTTTGGTGGTGGGGTCTGATTGCAGATGGCGGAAGTGTTGGAGGATGATGCGTTGGATGTGGAGGTTGGTGGGGTGGTATGTGAGGACGAGGGGGATTCTGTTTTGGTTGTCATTGCGGGGAGTGGTTGTGAAGGATGAGTTGTAGGAAATGCGGGGGACATGGTCAAGGGCGTCCTCGACCACTGAGGGGGGGAAGTTGCAGTCCTTGAAAAATGAGGACATCTGAGATGTACGGGAGTGGAATGCCTCATCCTGGGAGCAGATGTGGCGGAGGTGAAGGAATTGGGATAGGGGATGGCATTTTTGCAGGAAGGTGGGTGGGAGGAGGTTTATTCCAGGTAGCTGTGGGAGTCGGTGGGCTTGAAATGGATATCGGTTTCTCGGTGGTTGCCAGAGATACAGACAGAGAGGTCCAGGAAGGAGAGAGAGGTATTGGAGATGGTCCAGGTGAACTTAAGGTTGGGGTGGAAGGTGTTGGTGAAGTGGATGAGCTGTTCATGCTCCTCGTGGAAGCACGAGGCAGCGCCGATACAGTCATCAATGTAACGGAGGAAGAGGTGGAGTTTAGGGCCAGTGTAGGAACGGAAGAGGGATTGTTCCACGTAACCTACAAAGAGGCAGGCATAGCTTGGGCCCATGCGAGTACCCATGGCCACCCCCTTTGTCTGTAGGAAGTGGGAGGAATTGAAAGAGAAGTTGTTGAGGTGAGGACGAGTTCGGCTAAGCGGATAAGGGTGTCAGTGGAGGGGGACTGGTCGGGCCTGCCGGACTTGAAGAAGCGGAGTGCCTTTAGGCCCTCTGTAAGGGGAATGCAGGTGTATAGGGACAGGACGTCCATGGTAAAGATGAGGTGTTGGGGACCAGGGAATTGGAAGTCCTGGAGGAGGTGGAGGGCGTGGCTGGTGTCACGGACGTAGGTAGGGAGTTTCTGGACCAAGGGGGAGTAAATGGAGTCGAGATAGGTGGAGATAAGTTCGGTGGGGCAGTCGCAGGCGGAGACAAGGGAACCAGGGTAGTCAGGTTTGTGGATTTTAGGAAGGAGATAGAAGCAGGCGTTGCAGGGTTGGGGAACAATGAGGTTGGAGGCTGTGGGTGGAAGGTCACCTGAGGTGATGAGGTCGTGGATGGTTTGGGAGACGATGGTTTGGTGGTTGGGGGTGGGGTCATGATCAAGGGGGCGATAGGAGGAGGTGTCGGAGAGTTGGCTCCTGGCCTCGGCGATGTAGAGGTCAGTGCACCATACTACAACCGCACCTCCCTTGTCTGAGGGTTTTATTGTGAGGTTAGGATTGGAGCGGAGGGAGTGGAGGGCTGCACGTTCTGCTGGGAAGAGGTTGGAGTGGGTGAGAGGGGTGGAGAGTTTGAGGCGATTGATGTCTTGACAGCAGTTGGAGATGAAGTGGTCGAGGGAGGGTAGGAGGCCTTGGGGAGGTGTCCAGGAGGAGGGGGTGTGTTGGAGGTGGGAGAAGGGGTCAGTAGAGGAAGGGTTAGGCTCACGGTTGAAGAAGTAAGTGTGGAGGCGGAGGCGGCGGAAAAACTGCTCAATGTCCAAGCGTAAGTGGTATTCGTTGATGTGTGGGTGGAGGGGGACAAAGGTAGGCCCTTTATTGAGGACTGACCGTTCGTCCTCAGTAAGGGGGAGGTCTGGGGTGATGGTGAAGACTCAGCAGGGCTGGGTGCTACTGTCTCCTCTGGAGCTGCTGGCTGCGGCGCCGGCTGTGGGCAGAGTTGCATTGGCATTGACAGTGGGTGGAGTTGCGTCGGCATTGGCGGTGGGCGGAGTTGCAATGCCGTCGGCGGTGGGCGGAGTGACGTCGGTGGTGGGCAGAGCGGGGTAGGTGGCGGCAGCAATGGTGACAGTAGATGCATCCTCGGCATCTATAGTGTTGGCCTCGGACATGGAGGCGGTGGCATTAGCAGCGGTGTCGATGGCGTTTGCTGTCCTGGAAGTGGTGTACCTGGCTGCGGAGGATGTGACATCATCCGTGGGTTCTCCAACAGTGGCCACGTGGCCAATGGCGGCGGGCACATTGTGGGGAAGGTCCTGGGTAGGGTTAGGGGTTTGGGAGATGGAGTAGGCCCATTTTGGGTGGTAGGCACCAGTAAGTTTACTGTACTTACGGTTTTTAGTGTCCAATAAAGCTGAGTAGAATTGTGAGTTCGGGTTGCGGATCCTATGAAGAATAAAAAACTGGAGAGGTCCTTTGCAGGTCTGGGAGAGGGAGGATCTGAGCCTGGGTAGGCTTGATTGTAGTGCCAGGAAATGCCGGCACATTGCTGTGAGTGTGTGTTTCAGGAGTCGCAGGTAGAAACTTTTCTGAAGGATCTCAATGTTCTGAATGTAGACATTGTCACGGTTGGGGCCAAATTGGGAAGGCCTGAATGTGGACTGTCGTCCATCGGGGATGATCTGGTTCCGTAGGCAGGTACTAAGAAAGGTGATGTGGCTGTAGTACCTGGTTTGCTTCAGGACGTGGTCGAGCAGTTTCAAGGCCGAACAGTTTACGAGAAAGTTGCAGTGGGAGAGAGATCCACTGAGGTTGTGTCAGAGGGAGGAGGGTAACTTCTTCTGGGTAGGCATCCTTAGAAGAGGCTTCGCAGTGGGGTTAAAATTGTTTCAGAGATAGCAGGAACTGCAGATGCTGGAGAATCTGAGATGACAAGGTGTAGAGCTGGGTGAACACAGCAGGCCAAGCTGCATCAGAGGGACAGGAAGGCTCGCAGTGGGGTTAAAATTGTTTCAGAGATAGCCGTAATGGGGTTAAAATTGTTGCAACCGCAGGAAGTGCTACACCTGCCCCCACACCTCCCCCCTCACCCTCATCCCAGGCCCCAAGAATACTTTCCACATCAAGCAGATGTTCACCTGCACATCTGATAATGTGGTATACTGCATCTGCTGTACCCGTTGTGGCCTCCTCTACATCGAGGAAACCAAGCGGAGGCTTGGGGACCGCTTTGCAGAATGCCTACGCTCGGTTCGCAGTAAACAACTGCACCTCCCCGTCGCGAACCATTTCAACTCCCCCTCCTATTCCTCAGACGACATGTCCATCCTGGTCCTCCTGCAGTGCCACAACGATGCTACCTGAAGGTTGCAGGAACAGCAACTCATATTCAGCTTGGGAACCCTGCAGCCCAGTGGTATCAATGTGGACTTCACAAGCTTCAAAATCTCCCCTCCCTCTACTGCATCCCAAAACCAGCCCAGCTCGTCCCCAACTCCCTAACTTGTCCTTCCTCCCACCTAATCCCTTCTCCCATCCCAAGCCCCACCCCCATCTCCTACCCACTGACCTCATCCCGCACCCCCCCCCTTGACCTGTCTGTCCTCCCTGGACTGACCTATCCCCTCCCTAACTCCCCACCTACACTCACCTCTACTGGCTCTATCCCTGCCTCTTTGACCTGTCTACCTCCTCTCCACCTATCTCCTCCTCTATCTATCTTCTTTCCACCTCTCCCTCTCTCCCTATTTATTTCAGAACCCCCTTCTCCTCCCCCATTCCTGAAGAAGGGTCTAGGCCCGAAACGTCAGCCTTCCTGCTCCTCCGATGCTGCTTGGCCTGCTGTGTTCATCCAGCTCCACACCTTGTTATCTCAGGTTCTCCAGCATCTGCAGTTCCTGCCATCTCTGAATCCATTTTGTTTATTCCCGGTTGTCTACTTCCTGTCTTGTAAATATGTCTCAAAATTGTGCAAGCTTTTCTACTCAGTAAAGAATATTCTTGATTTGAATCAGAAACTGAGGGGTGACATTATAGAGGTTAATAAAATCATGAGGGCCATGGACAGAGTAGGGGAATCCAAAGCTAGAGGGCATAGGTTTAAGGTGAGAGGGGCAAGATTCAAAAAGGACCTGAAGGGTAAATGTTTCAGCCAAGAGTAGTGCAAGTAAGGAATGAACTGACAGAAGAAGTGGTGAAGGCAACTATAATTACCCAACATTTAAAGGCACGGTGGCTCAGTGGTTAGCACCGCTGCCTCACAGCACCAGTGACCCGCGTTCAGTTCCAGCCTCCTGTCTGTGTGGAGTTTGCACATTCTCCCCGTGTCTGTGTGGGTTCCCTCCGGGTGCTCCGGTTTCCTCCCACAGTCCAGAGATGTGCAGGTCAGGTGGCTTGGCCATGCTAAATTACCTATAGTGTCTAGGGTGAGATAGGGTAGGGGATGGTCTGGGTGGGATGTTCTTTGGAGGGTCGGTGTGGACTCAATGGGCCGAATGGCCTGATTCCACACTGTAGAATTCTATGATTCTATGAAAAGGCATCTGGATGGATATATGAATAGGAAGGCTTTAGAGGGATATGGGGCAAATGATGGCAAATGGGACTAGATCAGATTGCGATGTCTGATTGGTGCAGATGCATTGGACCATAGGGTCTGTTTCTGTGCTGTATGAACCTATGTGGAAAAAGAGTATTACTTGGAAATGAACATATTGTTCTTACTGGAGCTTAATTTTGAGGTATGCAAAATGATTCAGACCAGCATGTGTCACCCACAAGTCTTACTGGTTTATCCTTCTGAGTGACAAAGTCTCAATGATTGTTCTGTCTTTATTCTACAGACTTGCAGTCATGTGAGTTTTCACTTGCAATTAGATACTTCCTGGTCCCCGGAATCAAATTGTGAATGACTGGAGAATCTCTTGATTCTGCCATTTTAATGTATCCCTGTGGTCTGCCCAGTGCTGAGATTAAAAATCTGTTTTGGGTTCACTTACCTTGATATCAGCATTTCGACACTTTCCATTTGATTCTTTTGTTTCATTGTTATTGCTGACTGGATCTTCAATCTCTTGGATAAATTCATAATTGTGAGCTTTTTTCTTGTGTTTTGGAGCTAAAATCTCTTTATTATGATAAACTGTATGAAATAGCCAGTCTTCCTGCAGCAATGGCCCTCCATAATTTTGACAGGATAATCTTCACATCAATTTAGCCTCTTCCTGTTAAGAACAACACTGTGTAATGGCATCTGCCATCCTTTCTTCACGCTTCATCAGCCTCAGATTTGGTGTGATTTCACTTTTATGCTTAACGCATTGTGCTGTTTCAATGGTTTTGTTTTCTCCGTAAAGCTTCCTTATCGCTTTGAATATAAACTGGTTTCCGCTTCCGTACTTCAGCTTCTCTCCCTAAATTGCATCAGTTTTACTGAAGTCAAATCTAGCCTGGGCCGCAAGAAATCTAATCAGATTTCTATGAATATTCTGACTGTGAGCCAACCTCCAATCAGGTCCTGTTTTAAGGCCCCATATTTACAGTTATCTGCTAAAGGATATGAGCCATTAATCTTTACTCAATGTCCCTCGTGTTTGCTTTCATTTATTAAATTTTCCTCTCTTTATGAATAAGTTTTACTAAAGATTGAAGTATATATTGAAAGTTCTGATAATCTCATTATAAGAGGTTTTTAATTCATTTACCCATCAGCTGGCTAAAGTGTTATGGGCCAGACCAAACCCCCTCAAAATATGTTAAGAAAATAGCGTAGACCTTAACTTTTTCTTATTTTAAAGGTAAGTATAAGGTGCTGTGTTTCAGATGCAATTTGTTTGGACAAATTACTCAACTTTAAGCAAAACACACTTTATTTTTATACTACTGTTAAAATACAGAAAAAATTAAAAGAAAAGAAAAGAATTGGCTTAATTGTAACTCTATTGAAATGCTTAATAAAATAATATATATATTAACCACTACGAATTAACTGTTCCAATATTGTAACATCCCATAAACACACACTTGGCAAAGGTAAGTTGAATAAAATAGATTGTCTGACATGTAGGAAGAGAACCTCAGCTTTTAGCTGTAACAGAAAGGAATAAAAACGTCCACATTGAGCTTCAAGATCCCAGCAACTGCAGAAAGCTAAAACTAAAAATCCTGGTTCTGTGGGAGCTTGACTCTACACATTCAGACTGCTTCTATTGTTCCAACTTAAAAAAAAACCCAAGTCCTCACAAGCTGTTTACTTTATAGACTTTGAACCGGCTGCTCCTCACCTCTGTCTCAACCTCTGTTCATTAAAAAAGGGGGCAAAATTCACTGCAGAAAGCCGGAGTATCATCACACTTACTATACCGCGGATTGCATGGAGGAGAGAATTGACCTGGTCTTTATTTGAAATGATTGCTAACTCTGAAACATTCTTGTATGTAATGAAATGTTGCACCAGTTCTACCACATTTTGGTTTGATGTAGACCTACCAAATGTTAAAAAGTTTCTGGTAGAGGTAAGACTTTTCCATGTGCCTTACTCTCATTGGAGATTGCTTCCTGTGCTTTTTTGCTTTCACAGTCACTGCGATTGCAACTGTTTCTCAGCTGCTGAATCATTCAATGGTTGTGTAGGTGCCTCATTCCTGGTAAAACAATTGAGAAATGATGTTGTCTCTGATAGCCCTGACCTGTCTCTGACAGCCTCTGGCATCTTGGAGAGGTGCAGCAACACTTCTATCTTCTATCTTCTTCTTCTCCATCATTGTCATCAGAGGAGATTAGCAGCTACTCAGTGCTGCTCCTCGCCCCTTGGCATTGCTACATTGTGCAATGCACAAGCGATTGCATCAATTCTGGACATCTGTAGCACTCCACACCAGTCAAGACAGTCATTGTGCTTGTCAGCAGCACTATACTTTGCTCCATGATTGCCCTGGTCATTCCACATGCTGCATTGTAAACATTGACCTCGACACATCATTCTGGGAAGGCCAGCAGATGCTGCATGTTCAACTATGTCACATTGCCTCGGGAATACAAATCACACCACATAAATTATCATCCAACAAATACTAAACCCTTAACACATTGTTACCGACACAAGTGAGAAGTCCTGCAGTGTCTTTCACTCAGCAATGATTGAAATCATGAAGCGTGACAGTGTAGTATGCCTCCTGAGTGAAGACATCCCAAAAACAATGCACACCAATAAGCAAGTGAACAAAATAATGTGATATTCATGTACATGTGCATAAATCTACACTCTATCAATATCAATGTCACTATTGTCCTCTTAAACTGACAACGCATTGGTGTGACCTTGACTCCAGCAGCTTCTGAGAGCAATGCCCCATGGAACACAAAGGTTGATGTCTTCTGCTGATAATTGATGTTGCTAACGATTCCCTGTCCTCTGGTATTGATTCTTCCTTTCAAACCTATCACCATCACCTTGTCCTCAATGAAGCTTCCTTGATGCTTCTATCTTTTCAAATTAGCTAATCTCCAATCTCCCACCACCTCTCGCTTAAATATGTTATGCTCTCCAAGATCAGTGCGTGTCTTAAATAAAACTCCAAATTCGAATCTCTCAAGACAGATTTCTTGCCCTCCCACAGTTCTGAAATGACCTCTATCAGAGTCACAAACAATTTCTATGATTATGACTGTGGTCAACAGTCCTTCCCCTTCCTTCTTGGCCAACCTGTAGGTTTTAACATAATTGTTGTCCGAGGCGTGTTCTCCATCATTCAACTGGTTATGTTCACATCTCTCCAGTTGTAATCAGAGAACTACCCATAATATCTTCACCTCCCCCTCCAACACCATTACATCTGGAGTCCTTAAAGGAATTGTTTTTAGTCTCCTCCTAGTTTTCATCTGCATGCTACTCGTCAGATAGATTCAGATAACATCCGTTTCGAAAAGCACACTTAATGACACTCAGTTCCACCCCACTATCCTCCATCTTGCCCTCTGATGTGTCACACTTCATGTCCAATGTCCATTATTGGATGAGCTGTGGTTCCTGTCACAAACAGCATTCCCCAGTCATCGGCACCATCCCTCTCCCAGGCCAATGAGGCTGAACCAGGCTGTTCATACCATTTGGATGAGCTTTGGAACACTCATCTATTTAATCATCAAGACCATGTATTTCCACGTTTTAAGTCCAGCCCTAACTCAGCTTGTCAATGTTGAAACATTCATCCATGCCTTTGCTACCTTGCCTATTCTAATGCACCCCAGCTAGCTTTCCATCTTACATAAACAATGACCTATTTAATACTCCACTGCCCATATTCTAACTTTCACCAGTTGCCCCTTGCTGATTGGCATTCTTCCTGGTTAAGCAAAGCCTCAATTCTACAATTTTCATTCTTGTTTTCAAATGCCACACAGTTTCACCTGCCTTTCTCCGTAACCCCCTTAGACCATCCAAGCCTTTCAGACATTTCTATTACTCCAAATCTGTTGTCCTGCACATCATCAATTTTAGTTGCTGCAATATTGGCAGCTGTGCCCCTGTACCTTAGAATTCACTCTCTAAGTGCTGTCTTAGTGATAAATCTCATGTTGTCCAGAGCATGCTCATCTGCCCTCATGGCACCTGAAGACACCACTGCATGGATGTGGGTGGCAACATTAAGCAGGACATAGCAAGTGCCAAATTTGCAGAATGCACATTCAGGAACAGATGACAAATTTTCATCACAGCTATCAAGCTCCCTGTGGTTTTCACAATCATAACACTGGTGGATCGATGTGTTTCACTGTAGAGCTCCTCAGTTGCTATTTGTCACTTTCTGAAGGACCGTGATCCTTAATAAGAATGAATGCAGTCACAAGCTAGTTACTTGACTATATTCCTTAAAGTGCTCAGTTAGGGTGGAAAAGGGCATAGCCTTCATGATAACTTTTGGTAAATCTGGTTTTGATGTTATTTTTATTTGCAACTCATCAAACAAATCTGATCGTTTAGGGGATGGTAGCCCTTTCCATTAAGGAAGTAGATCAGGTTAACAGTAAAATAGTGCAATGCAATTGTATCCTGTTGTTTTGGGAACTCAGAGTTTTGATGAAACCATATGACCCTATCATACTGCTCCCTTGCTACCATGTCAAGTTGTAGTAATTGGTTATCCATAAAATGGATAAATATTTGACATATTTGACAAATGCATGCCCAGATGGCACCCTGGATGCTATTACACAGATCCCTGTGGTTGCATGAAATGATCCAGCGACATGACAATTGAGTGCAACCTTAAAAGCCAGAAGTATAGCTCTTTTGGTAGGTGTTCTTGGCTTCAGACTTCATGTGGAAATTAGCATCATTCTCCTCTTACCTGTTTTCTGAAGTGCACTCTTCTCCTTCAGAGCTTCAAAAAATCAGCAGAGCTGATAAATTCATTGCTGCGGAAGGGTTATATCTGGAAGGCAAATCCCCCTGAAGTGTTGCTTCAACCTCACTTCTTCAGTTCATGGACTGTCATCTTTTCCATTAAAATAGATAACAAGAGTGTATGCCTTTGATAAATCCACCTTAATTACTCCGACATTCTTCTTCCAGCTGGGCAACAATCTCACAGTGACCTCAGTCAAGGTCAGCTCTGCTCAGATGCAACTCAAAACAAATGCTCTGAGATTTCTGCTTTGACACAAACAATCGCTCTAAGAAGCTACTCTGTGCCACAGACTTCAAAGTTAACCACTTTTGTCAGTACCAGATAAACACCAGAAGACATTTTCTTTTCTCCTAATTGTGGGTATAAATCATATGTTTTGCCCACTCCTACGCCAATCCTCAATTATATTGATGATAATGGCTTCCCAGCAGCTTGGGTAAACAAAAATTAAAGCCAGTAATTCAATATGGAAAGGCCAAGGGGAACTCACCCTGAAAACCTTTTTACCGTAATAATGTTAGGCAGTGCTTACAGTCTGAACTCACTATAGAAAGCAAATATAATTAGGGTGCATGCGTTACTTTAACTGTTGGGAGAGTAGTTCTCTGCATATATTCCCATCTCAGAAAGAGCACTGTCCACAATTAGTTAGGGGAATTATAACTCCTTCCACAGGGAAGAAGCTGATTGTATGGGAGTTAAACTCTGAACAATTTTCCATTTCTGCTGTTATTGTATCATCACAGTTAATTTGGACATTTGGTGTACCATCAGACTTAGACAGGGGTCTTAGGAATAAATACAAATTGGGAATAAATGCTCTTTTGGATATTACAAAGAACATTTGAACTCTTACAGCCTTTAGTTTCCCATTCCTTCCCATGAAACCCTTCCAAACTTGCCTCAGTGATTTACCTGCCTGTTAAGCTGGTAGGTTCCTGGCCACCCAACCTTCATTGGTTGCAAACTGCAATCCAATGCTTTCCCTGGGTGCCCATTCTGAATGGGCAGCTAGGCAGAGCAATGTTAATGAAGGCTTGTTGTTAAACTGGACAAAGCCTCCTCTTGTAGCTCCAAGATGGGTGGCTGGCACAGTTGAAGATCCTCCGGCTGCTTAGCCAGGCAATATAAAACAAGGTTTGAATGGATCCAAACTGGTCTACTAATATATAAGTGCAGCCTTAAAATGACACTGAAATTCCACAAACTGTACTGATTTCACAATATCCATCATGACCAGAACCAATGGCGACCCACCAAAACTATGATACCTTTAAGTATTCAGTAAAACATTGCATTTGTTTTGTATAGATGATACACAATAAAATTATGGTTTACAGGACACAAAATAGATGTCCTCATAAAAATATCTGAGGTGATAGGTACAACTGGTTTTATTTTCTGTAAACCTCATAATGAGTTCCCGACATTTATCTTCCACTTAAAGTTTAAAATTAAACCTTATTTGTCATCTTAATTAAGATCAAGAACCTGTTCCTTGTGAATGGTTGTGAATCTCAAAATGTATGATGTGTAATCCCTTTAAAAGGCAATTTGAAGAACAACACCCAGAAAATACAAAGAAAATAAGCATTATGTGATAATAAAGTATTTAATTAAAATCTCATCTTTAATGCTGCCAGACATAGCCACAAAATTCATTCAAAAAAACCCTAAGAACTGGTGAATGCAGGAAATCACAAATACAAACAGAAATTGCTGGAAAAACTCGGTAATTTTCTCAAAACTTCCAACGAAGTGTCATTGGACCCAAAACAGTAACTCTGATTTCTCTCCACAGAAGCAGCCAGACCCGCTGAGTTTTTCCAGCAATTTCTGTTTGTGTTACAGAATATGTTCAAGCCATCTGAATAATTATATATTGTGTGGAAATCGCATCTTGACCAAAAGATATTATTTCTTTTGCTGCTGTTATTTCACCAATGTGGAATAATGCTGAATCTGTGCATAATACTCACTGAAGATCTATGATCTCTGGAAATCTATTGCCGAAAATGGAGACTGACCAACATTGGCAAACTCTGATTTCAGCCCACCTCCTGAACAATATGAAGGTTAGGGGAGAGGTTTGGCAGGGGGAATACAGATGCAACGTATTTCTTGCATGGAAAATGATTGCAACTGTTGATATCAAAAGGGAGCAAACAATCCAGAAGGCCTTTATTCTGGCATTTATTAAAAGCAGAATTGAATACAGGAACAAAGAATTCTTAATTCGATTGCATAGAACACTGGTGAAACTGTATTTGTAGTCTTAATTGCAATTCTGGTCCCCTGACCTATGGCCTGATAAACTTGCTACAGAGGGACTGCAGCAGAGATACACCAGACTGATCCTGGGATGGTGGGACTGTTCTATTAGGACAAATTGAGGAGACAGGCCTGCATCCTCTGGAATTTAGAAGAATGAGAGATGATATCCAATTCTTAAAGAAAGATAAAGTAGATGCAGAAAGAATATTTTCCCTGGTTATGCAGTCTAGAAAAAAGGAGCATAGCCTCAGAATGAAAGGCAATCCATTTAAGAGTGAGATGACAAGGAACTCCTTCACATAGAAGGTGCTGGACATCTGGGATTTTTTAACCCAGTGAGCTGTGGACGCTCATTCATTTAGTGAGTTCAAGACAGCAACTCATAGATTGCTAGTTACTAAAAGTGTCAAAGGAATTAGGAATAGTGCAGGAATATGGCATTGAGGTAGATAATCAGCCCAGAACTACAATGGCTGAACAAACAAGGGGCTGAATGGCCTCTACCTTCTCCTATGTTCCTAACTCATGTCCAATGCCGTGGTCAACCATTCATCTTAATGTCAAAATAGCTTTACCTAGTATAAGACTTTAGTTCTGTCTCAGCTGAAGTATTGCATCTGTCTAGGCACCACTCTTTAGGCAGGATATGAAGGCATTGAAGAGAGTGCAGATGAAATTATCAGGATGATCTCAATGGTGAGGAATAAATTGGAGAATTTGACACTGTTTTCCTTGGAGAAGAGAAGCTGATTTGATTGAATTATCTGTAACCAAGAGGGCTCCAGACAGAGTAAAAAGGGAGCAAACATTTGCATTCATGAAAGGAATGAGAATGATACAGCACAGATGTGAAGTATTTAGTAAAAGAAGAGAAAATTATATCAGAGAAACCTTTTCCACAGTAAGTAGTTTGAGACTGGAATGCATTGCCTGAGACTGTGGTGGAAATATGTTCAGCTAAGGGTTTCAACAAAGAATTAGGTAGCTTTTTCAAAAAGGAACATGATGCAAGGTTACTGGAAAAAGGCACAAAGTGAAATGTTCATTGGAGAGATGGCACAGGCACAACAGGTGAGAAGATCCCCTTCTGCAATGTAATCTTTCTGTAATAAACACGAAGAACTACAAATGCTGGAAACCTAAAACAAAAAAAACAGAGAATGCTGGATAAACACTGTAGATCTAGCAGTATCCATGGAAAAAAAAAAGTTCACATTTCGAGACCAGTGACCCTTCAACAGAACGGCTAGTTCATTGGCCTAGAAAATGTGGACAACCCTCAACTGCTCGAGGGTGGGATAAGGAAAGTGCGGTCCCTTGTTTCACAAGTGGTGCATGAGAACCAGCTCAAATTATGTCTGTGTCCATTCATCTCAGAACATCTCCCACAATGTGTACTCCTGGCCTGAGAGATCTATCCACACTGTCAGCTGAATTTATTGAATAGATTAATAATCTTGACACTGAACTTTCTCACCCACACAAATGATAATAATAGATAGACAGGCAAGATTATTATTGGAACTCAAATTTTGATCTGTTTCAGTACATTTTGCAAAACCCCTTGACCATAAATTCTTCAATTTTGTATTTTTAAAATCTTTTTCATTGTCATTCCACCATCTGCATCTGCTGCAAATACAGGTAATTGGTTTGTATCATTCCACCATTGCTACCTTGGTCTAATTGCCCTTGCAAAGGTGGTGCTGATGTGTCATCTTGAACCGCTGTAGGTGGATCACTATGAACCACTATGTGGTGTTGGAACATCCACAGTGCTGTTAGGAAGGGAGTTCCATGGTTTTGACAACAGTGAAGGGCTGATGACATCGGTTCAAGTCACAATGAAGGAGATATTGCAGGCGATAGTATTGCCAGGCATCTGCTACCCTTGGCCTTCCAGGTGATAGAGGTCACAAGTTTGAAAAGAGGTTAAATAGTTCGTCTTGCAGATGGTAGATGCTGATGGGACTATGCACCACTGCAGTGAAGGGAGAGAATATTGAAGGCAGTGGATAGGCTAACATTCAATGAGGCTTTTTGCCTTTGATGCTGTTGAACTCTCCAGGCAAGTGAAGAGAATTCCATTGTGCTCCGAAATGGTGCCATGTAGATGTGGCAAAGCATTGAGGAAGTGGGGGGCAAATTACTGGCTGCTGAAATCCTAATCTTTCATGTGCCCTTGTAGCCATTAATGGTTATTATCATCAGTTTAATCCCATATATCATTATTAAGATAATGAACCTTATAAGGAAGTACAGTTCTGTGAAATTTAAACAAAAAGGATCACGTGAGCATATTTTGAGTTTAATACCATACAGATATTAGGTTGTGCTCTCATTTAACTGTGACATTATGCATTATAGAAGCTACATTATACCAAATGAGTTTAATAAAAGAAGCAGAGATAAAAAGGTACTGCAGATGCTGGAGAATCCGAGATAACAAGCATGGGGCTGGATGAACACAGCAGGTCAAGCAGCATCATAGGAGCAGGAAAACTTGACGTTTCGGGCCTAAACCCTTCATCAGAAAAAATCATTTTTTCTGATGAAGGGTTTAGGCCCGAAACGTCAAGTTTTCCTGC
>JAHRHZ010000077.1:14619166-14633502 GCA_024137785.1 Ginglymostoma cirratum | reverse complement strand
GACGTTTCGGGCCTAAACCCTTCATCAGAAAAAATCATTTTTTCTGATGAAGGGTTTAGGCCCGAAACGTCAAGTTTTCCTGCTCCTATGATGCTGCTTGACCTGCTGTGTTCATCCAGCCCCATGCTTAATAAAAGAAGCAGTTTTCTTTCAGCTTTGTCCATATTACATAGGGGTGTAGATTCTGGATAATCACACTTCATATCAATCTTATTTTTGGGGTGAAATTTAGCAGCATGGCTTCTTGCCATTAACGTCCCCATTTGTCCAGGCTGAGAACTAGCGCCAATACATAGTGGTTTTCCTGCACTAGTAGCTGAATGTTTCAATTGTGAATAAATCCTGAACTGGGACTTGAACTCAGGTCTTTCTGGTTCAGGGTCAGGAGAGCTACCCACTGAGCTGCTATACAGCAAAGCAAATGCCACTATTATTGCTAAATATTATATTTACATTTCCCATGACCATGGTTTTTTGTGTCAAGACTTTGATTTTTCCTACTACCTTCCTTCTGTTCAAATTAATGCATTTTCTTCCTGCTGCTGAGATTCACCCCACAGTAATCTTCCATTTTTAGCCCAGCCAGCTGGCATTATTTAATTTATTGCAATTGTTTTGCAATATTGCAAGGAAAGTACCCTGTTGTAAAACAGTCATGTGACAGTATGAGATATTTTTACAATGGTTTTTGCTAGCTGTTACATTTTACACAGTTCCATAAATTAACAACACCCTGATTTTTTTCACTGGAGCATTTAGCAGCACCAAGATTGCATTGATGTGACTGTGGCATCTAGACGAGAAATCAGAAATCTGAAAATTTTTATTTGGTTTGTTTACAGATTGATTCAACATAATTTCACTATATGTCTAAAGACCGCCGTAACATGATTATGTCTAACTAACTTGCCGAACAATTATTGGGCAGCGACAGCCCAAAAGGTAGATAATTGTGCACTTTTCTCCCCTTTTTCATTACTTCGTTTAACACATTAAACAGGGAATGAGAAACAATTTGAAAAAGGCAGTTTTTACTTGCTTTGATGTTATAAAATTTCATTATAGTGAGATGACCATGTGACTGACAGCTAGGGGTAATTTCAAAGGTAAAGTGAAATAAAACTTTTCTATTCCTAGACCCAGGCTTTTGGATTTTCTTGACACAGGGCGTACTTAAAAATTAGACAGGGAAATGAGCAGTCTCACGTGCAGATATATGCTCTTCCCCACCCAGCTTTGTCAGCTGAGATGAGGAGGAATTTCTTCCCTCAAAGTCTTTGGCACTCCTTGCCACAGAGAGGTGTAGGGGAAAGCCCTTGTGTATATTTAAGACTGAGGTAGAATCTTGCTCACTACGGGAATCAGGGGGAAAAGGCAGCAAAGTAGGCATGAGGAATTTAGATCAGCCACAACTCTATTGAATGGTGGGTAGGCTTGAAGGGCTGAATGGCTGAATGATAGTAAGAACTGCCGATGCTGGTATCAGAGATAAAACAGCGTGGAGCTGGAGGAACACAGTAAGCCAGGCAGCATCAGAGGAGAAGGAAAGTTGACGTTTCGGGTCAGGACCCTTCTTCAGAAATGGGCAAGTGGGAAGTCTGAGGAAGGGTCCTGACCCAAAACGTCAACTTTCCTGCTCCCCTGATGCTGCCTGGCTTGCTGTGTTCCTCCAGCTCCATGCTGTTTTATCTCTACTCCTGTTCCTATTTCTTATGGTCTTACTTACAGGCAATATGCCTTGCTGCCCAATTTTCCTGTAAACACAGAAACCAGATGATCCAAGGCCGTCAGTTACAAGAACAGAACAACCGAGTATTAACATAAAAGTAGAGAAAAAGTACAGGGGAAGATTAAGTGAATAAAATCTGACAAATCCCAAGGACCTGATGGCTTACCTGCTAGGGCTCTAAAAGAAATAGTTTCAGAGAAAGTGGGTGCACTGACTAAAATTTTACAAAATTTTCCAGCAGATTAGAAGTTAGCATTAAAGGAAGGATGAAGAGAGAAAGCAGGAAACTACAGGCCAGTAAACCTGAAATCAATTATCAGGAAAGTTCTCTAAGACTATTATTAAGGGAAGTCTTAACAATGCACTTAGAAAAGTAAAGCATGATTAGAAGAAATCAACATATTATATAAAGTGAAATCCTGTTTGACAAAAGGATTAGTTTTTTGAAGACATAATTCAGATGACAAGACAGAGTAATAAATCTAAGTTTGTTAATAAAACAAAGTTAGATGGGAATGCAAGCAGTGACGAGGTCATTTAAAGGATGCAAAGAGATATGGATAGGTTAATTAAGTGAACAACAAGGTAACAGGTGGAGTATAATGTAGGAAAGTGTGAAATAATTCCCTTTGGTTGTTAAATATAAAGACAGAACATATTTTGAAAGGTGAGAAACCTATAAACTTTGATGTTCAGAGACACTTGTGCAAGGAACAATACAGTTAGCATGCAAATGCTACAAGAAATTAAGGAACCAAATGGCATGTTAGCATTTATTGAAAGGCGAAGGGAATACAAGAATATACTTGCTACAGTTGTATGGAGCTTTGTTAGAATAGAATATCGCGTGCGATTTTGGTTTCCATGTTTGAGGAGTATACTTGCATTGGAAGCAGCACAGCGAACATTTACTCGAAAACAGAAACTTGAGGAGAGCTTGAGTACATTGGGTTCAAATTCTCTGGAATTTAAGTGCCTAAGAGATGATTATATTGAAACATTGAAGATTTTGAAAGGATATGAAAGTGTAACCACTGAGAGGTTGTTTCTCCAAGTTGGGAATTATACAAGGCATAGTTTAAGATTAAGAGGTCAAACGTTTAGGTTGACAAGAAATTTCTTCACTCAAAAGTTTGTGGGGTTTCTGGATTGGAGAGATTGTGGGAATTCTCTACCTCAGCAGACTTGGATGTACTGTCATTGAATATATTTAAGGCTGAAACTGAACCATATTTACCTCTCAAGGAATATGGGAAGCACACAAAAAAGTGGAGTTGAAGCCCAATATCAGGCATCATTATATTGAAGAGTAGAAAAGTTTCTTTGATTCATATGGTCTTCTCTCCTATTTGTTATTTCCTTAGGCCTGCAATTGAGCTGGTGAAAATGATCTGAACAAAGGTTTTACGTACAGAACTATTTTACACTTTTAGTTTTTTTTATAGAAAATGACTTTTCAAGAAAGAACTGGGAGTCAGATTATAAATATGATGACAGAACGTTAAAGACTGCATCATGGAAATACCATAGTTACCTACATTTTGCACCACTTTTGTTTCAATACCATTGCTAATTTTACAGCACTGAGAATGGGAAGTATTTTATTCTAAAGGATCCAACTGTACAGTTTACCTTTTTTTTTGTTTTTGTGCATGTTAAGACATTATTTGATTTTCTTCTTTCTCATCTGATACTGTAACTCACGGAGCCAAAAGCCCTCTGGGCTCAAGCATTTGATCCTGATGGAAATGTCAGAATCTGCAAGCTAATGAATCTGACACTGTCTATTTTAAGCTTTCAGAAACAGAATGAGTTGGTGACCAAAACTTTGGAGATCTGGACTTTGTTACAGATTTAATGAGGCAAGAAGGTAGCACTTTCAATATTGGACTGAGGAGTGTAATAGTTTCCATTTGATGTACTGGGCAAGGTTAAAATACATGGAAGTGGTGGGCACATTTGCCCTGAAAACATCAAAAGAAGCCCACAAAAAAGCAAAAGCATAAAAATTCAGAAACAATCACCCTAGTGCAGTATTACTTTACATTTTGGCTCCTCTATGGTCCAAACTGGGCTAACAAATTGCAGACAGAGGTATGCTCGCAAATGCGAAAATAAGGCAGACTTGTGGTTGAAAAGAGCAGCAAGTGAGGGAAAGATGGAATCTGTCTTTCTCACACTGCTGCTTTGCTGCAGCTCATCAAATCAAAAGATCCCCCACTCTGATCTTGCATGGAGAGAGAATCTAATCTCAGAGGAGCAGCAAGGTGTAAGGGACCGTGTGAGTGGACGAGCTGGAGCAATGTCCTGTTTGACAAGGTTGACTCGTTTGTGGAACTTCAATGACCTTCAGCAGGCTTAGGAAACAAAACAAAAACAAAAAATTGAACTGATTTTTTTATGGCCTAGAGCCCTTTTAAAGTCATAACATCCTTCAACAGCTCTCAAAACAGAAATCCAGACATCTGTCACTTGAGTACATCCATTGACAGTCCATCTGTATTGTTTACAATGGCATTGAAATGCCATAGCCTGGAAAAGATTCATAAGGGGTCATGGGGGTGGGTGGAGAAGCATAGCTGGGCATGGGGATCATGAGGCCATGATGTTGTTTGGAGGACTATACCCTGGCAGGTAGGAAGGAGGAGCCATAGAGGGTAGTTAGGGCATGAGGTGGAATGGATGCCACATGGAAAGTGGGTCATAAGCGAAGGGTGAGAGCTGGAGGCCCTTTCAGTCATTGGGATAAAGTCCCATAGCATCGAGGGCGGCTTTTAAGCAGCCTGCCTTGGCACCTGGCTGCTTCTGAACTTTTCCTGGGGTCACCTGGCCCAACTACAGCCAGAAGCTCTCCAAGGAGAACAGTTCCAACTTCATTCATCTATGCTCATTACTGAGGTTTCTCATTCCTGGAACCATTCTTTAAATCACTTTTGCATCCTCTCCAATGCATTCACATTTCTCCTATGATGTGGCCCCCATACCTGTACACAGCACTCCAACTGAGGTTTGAAAGTGTCTTGTAAAAGTTCAACATCACCTCCCTGCCTTGTAATCTAGGTCCCTATTAATAAAGTTGAGAACACTGTATGCTTTATTAACTATTCTCTCAATCTGCCCTGCCACCTTCAATGATCCACGCACACATACACCCAGATCCCTCTGCTTCTGCGATAGAGATAATAGGAACTGCAGATGCTGGAGAATCCGAGATAACGATGTGTAAAGCTGGATGAACACAGCAGGCCAAGCAGCATCATAGGAGCAGAAAAGCTTGACGTTTCAGGCCTAGACCCTTCATCAGAAAAATGATGAAGTGTCTAGGCCCGAAACGTCAAGCTTTCCTGTCCGTCTGCTTCTGGGTCCCCTTTAGAATTGTACCCTCTATGTTTTTCAATGTTATTCCAACCAAAGTACATCACCTCACACCTTGCTGCATTAAGCATCATCAGTCACCCATCCTCCCATTCCATCAACTTGTCAATGTCCTTTTGGAGTTCCAACCTTCCAAGTTTCATGTCATCAGCAAACTTTGAAATTGTCCCTGCACACAAAGATCCAGATCATTAATATCTATCAGGAAACCAAATATCTCAATACTGCCTCTTTTGGACCTCCACTACAACCCCTCTTACAGTTCGTAAAATACTTATCAACTATTACTCTTTGTTTCCTAACATTCAACCAATTTTGTATCCATGTAGCTGCTATCACTTTTATATTATGGCCTATAACTTTCCTCACACGTCTGTTGTGTGGTATGATGTGAGGGGGAAAGGAAATTATGAGGAGGTGGCATGGAAGACACGAGGGAGTATGGAGGGAATCTGGAGATAAGAGAAAACTTGGCAGTATATTGGGAGTATGCCAGAGGGCTATTGGCTCCGAGAGTTACAGTATCAAATGAGAAAGAAGAAAATCAAATAATGTCTTAACATGCACAAAAACAAAAAAAAAGGTAAACTGTACAGTTGGATACTTTAGAATAAAATACTTCCCATTCTCAGTGCTGTAAAATCTCCAGAATCTCCAGCTCCATTTACCAGGACATTGGCCCAGTATTAATGGTGAACTTTAAGCCCTCAAACACTCACCTGCTCATTCATCCATCTATCTCCATGTCCACTTCATTCCCACATGCCGCGTTGATATATTCTCCATATGGGCAGATCTCACCTCATCTTTGAAACGAACATCAAAATAAAAAGTTCTAACAATCTACCATACAAAAGACTTCCCCACTCCTTAAGAATTGAATCCACGCATGGTTTATCTAAAGAAAAATGCAGACACGGACTTTAGTAACCACATCAAAGATGGCGGCTAATCCTTTAAGTACACATTAAAACTGTCAAATGTATACATACAAGCCCTTGCAGAGCTAGATAGTTCAGGACCTTTTGAAACTCAGCTAAGAATTCATAATTGACTCAGTTGTCACACTATACCATTGCAACTCACAATGGAACTTTATGAAATTGCAAGCGTTGAACCATATAATGACAGGGGGATGTGTAAACAAAATCTTTATAAAATGTAATTCAATTATAAGTTACCACTAAAAAAATCACTCAATATGGCCCAATAACAGTCCAGATCCTTAAAAGTTTCAGTAGGTGAAACTGCAAACAGTTGAAACCACTCAACCATGTTTAAGTAAACATCGTGAAATAGATAGCTGTGATTAGACAGCTAAAACTGGCAGTCAAGCAGGTGGTTCAGGTGTTTTGAGACAGTTTTGGTTGTTGGAATTCAAGCCTTATTATGTATTCTTGGCTAAGAGACCATTTGGCATTAGAAGCACCATATGTTGGCATGAATGTCAACAGGGCCATGGAGGTGTGGGAGGAGGAACATACTTTGATATGGGTAGAAGGAACTATGGGAGATGGGGAAGGGGTAAAATCTGACGTGGATGCTGTCTGGACTCATAGCTTGGTAAGAAGATGACGTTTTCAAAACATTCCCTCATCAGGACTATTTTCGGGACGCTTCATTTTCTGTGGACTACAATACTTTTAAAAGCTTGTATCCATGAAACTTACAAAGCAGTAAGGAATAACTATCCTTGCAACGAAGCCAGCAACTTCTACTGGTGCTGAGTACGGGCCTGTGGCTTGAAACTGCCCATACCCTTAAAAAAAGCTCCTGAAAATTGGAAAGCCCGGAAATGGGGTCAAGAATCTCGTAAGGGGTCACACCTGGCATTTTAAATGGTTTTTGAATCACCCTAACACAACTAACATTCAGGTTGAGTGAGAAAAGTCTATGAGGTCATGACTGAGCTATGCCCAATTTGATATAAATTCATAATTTTCTCACATCCTTCAATACCTTCAGTTAACAAAAGTCTGCCAATTTCAGATCTAAATTAACAATCAGTCGAGCACTAATCCAGAAGAGAGTTCTGAACTTCAACCACCTGCTGTGCATGTAAGTGTTTTCTAGTCACACTGCTGAAAGATCTGACTCTAATTTCTTTCCACTCCTAGTCCACACACCCCCACGATGGAAATAGATTTTTCCCAAAATCCACTCTCCTTAATATCTGACCAAATCATTCCTTATCCATCTAAAAAACAGGAAATAGAATGTTCATATTAACTCTCTTTGCAATGTAACCCTTCGAGTGCAGGTTAAAAGGCCAAACCCACCCTCCATTCCCTCCAAGGCCAATGTAACCTTTCTGAGAACAGCCTCAGGGTGAAGGGACAACCTTTTAGAAATGAAATGAGGAGGAATTTCTTCAGCCAGAGGATGGTAACTCTGTGGAACTCATTGCCACAGAGGGTTGTGGAAGCTAAGACATTGAGTGCTTTTAAGACAAACATAACTAGGTTCTTGATTAGTGAAGGCATCAAGGGTTACAAGCTAAAGGCAGGCGAATTTGGTTGAGAAACATATTAGCCATGATCGAATGGCAGAATAGACTGGATGGGCTAAATCATCTAATTTTGCTCCTATATCTTATGGTCTAACTTGTTCCAGTTCTTTCTGGATAATCTGACCAGGGCTTTGTGGAGCTGAATCACGACCTCCACATGTTTGTCTATCATCTAGTTGTAAAGGCCATTGGAATTTTTGATTATTTCCTTTACGATATTTTAGTGTTCTAAGTATCTAGATCCCTGGGTTCTTTTTTATTTATTCAATTGTGGGATGTGGGTGTTGCTGGCTGGCCAGCATTTAGACCCGAAACGTCAGCTTTCCTGCTCCTCTGATGCTGCTTGGCCTGCTGTGTTCATCCAGCTCTACACCTTGTTATCTCAGACTCCAGCATCAGCAGTTCCTACTATCTCCGAGCATTTATTGCCCATGCCTAGTTGCCCTTGAGAAGCCTCTGACTTGCTCTTCTAGCCATTGTGTTTATGTGGTGAATCCAGTTGAGTTTCTGATCAGTGGTAACTCCCAGTATTTTGACAGTGGGGAATTCAGTGATAGAAACACTATTGAACGTCAAGGGGTGGTGGTTAGATTGTCTCTTATTGGTGATGGTCATAGCCTGGCATTTGTGTGGCACGGATGTTACTTGCTACTTCTCAGCCTAAGCCTGGATATTGTCCAGATCTTGTTGCATTTGGACTTGGACTGCTTCAGTATCTGGGGAGTCATGAATGGTGCTGAACATTGTGCAACCATTGGCAAACACACCCACTTCTGACCTTATGATGGAAGGAAGGTCATTGATGAAGCAGCTGAAGATGGTTGGTTCAGGGCATTACCCTGAGGAACTCCTGCAAAGATGTCCTGGAACTGAGAATGACTGACCTCCAACAACTATGACCATCTTCTTCAACAAAAGCAGAAGTTGCTGGAAAAGCTCAGCAGGTCTGGCAGCATCTGTGAAGAAAAAAATCAGAGTTAATGTTTCGGGTCTGGTGAACCTTCAGTTCTGAGGAACGGTCACCGAACCCGGAATGTTAACTCTGGTTTTTTTTCTTCACAGATGCTGCCAGACTTGCTGATCGTTTCCAGCAACTTCTGTTTTTGCTCCTGATTTACAGCGTCCGCAGTTCTTTCAGCTTTAATGACCACCTTCCTTCCAGTTAAGTATGACTCTAACCACCAAAGAGTTTGGTCCCTGATACCCATTGATTCCAGTTTTGTTAGGGCTCCTTGATGCCACACTGGGTCAAATGCAGCCTTGATATCAAGAGCAGTCACTCTCACCTCCCCTCTGGCATTCAGCTCTTTCGTCCATGTCGGAACCGAGGCTGTAAATGAGGGTCAGGAGCTGATGGCCCCTGACGGAGCCCAAACTGGGCACCAGTGAGCGGGTTATTGCAGAGCAGTAAGCTCAAAACTTGATCATCACATGGCTTTCAAATGACAATTACCATGAAATAAGTTACGTAATTTACTCGGCTCATCTCCCTCTCTGTGGGTAAAGATGCAAGAACTTCAAATGCCAAGAAATTTATTCTAAAATAATTGCAGAATGAAATAAAATTAAAATTTAATGAGTAAGAAATAATTGTGAGGAACTGAACCCTGATCAAGGAGTTTCGTGTTATTTTTGCTTCAAAAAGATTCGATTCACTTTAAATTTTGAAAAAAATAATGGTCTTTTATCTGCCGCTCTCTGTAAATCGGTCACGTCATTGCTCGCAATAGAAAATGCTTAAGATGACTACACAGTAATTGGTCGCTTGAATTTTCAATGACATTACAGCCTTGCTGTGCCACCCTCTAGCCTTAGCAACCTGCTACATTTCAAAGCACATTGGGAATTAGAGTTCATCTCCATAACATCCTAATCAGCGCTAGGGCAGTGCTGTGAAGGACTTTGTCACCCTCCAGGGGCTTCTGCGTTGTTGGTTTCGCCGTTTGCATTGTGAAGAGTGGGATACGCTCGCTGCTGTTCCCTTCCGCCTCAGTCAGTGACTGGGAAGCGCTGGAGGGAGACTACAAATCCCAGGCTCTAGAGGCACATGCGCTGTGCTGCCCTGTGCAGGTCGGAGCGGAGCGACAGTAGCAGTGGAGAGAATTCTGTATGGGGGAAGAGTTCCTTAGCTCAGGACATGACTGTAGGCACGCTAAATGGATACTGTTGGGATTAAATAGCCGCTGATATAATGGCAGTGGAAGGTGAGGTTGCTCGGTTATTTTGTTTTTTTGAAAAGCAGGATTAAATGACTTCCTTTTAGCTAAAGCAGGGAAAGACAACTCCAGCTGATGAGCCCGCTGACTCGAGCTGGCTTTCTGTGTCTCTCCGCTCGCCTCTCATTCAGATTTAATGGCACGTTTGCTGCATGCTCCAGGAGGGATGTCAGCGTGAGCTTTAATGTTGCTCTGTGTTTGTTGGAGCACCAGCAAGCTAAAGATGGAATTATTTTCCTTGAAAGTCAGCTATTCGAAAATTTATGGCAATGTTGTTAAACTCTGGGTTGTAAACGTGTTCGTCCAGTCCAGGTAGTTCGCATAGGGCAGAATTGTATCTTTGGCGCTGCGATCTTTCTTTAACCTTCAGTGACAGTGCTTGACAAATCTTTTATGGTGGGGACCGTCGATGTTGTACATTATTTACATACTTTGTGAAATGACCTTGCTGCCAGTGTCTGTTTATAAATAAAACCAGGTTTGCTAAATATTTTATAGGGGATAGCGACCCTTTTAATACAGTGGAAAGTCATTGAAAGACCAAAAGGGATGTGTCAGCTGCCTATTTATTTCAGTTCATTACCACTTTTGAATCCCCTCTTTTTATTTGTTAAAATTGTGAGGATCTTCTGTTTGAACATAAGTGGTATACCTAGAAATGGGAAGACCTTAACCTGTTTATGTGCAGCAATTTGCTGCAACCTGTTATGTCTTTTAAAGTTTAAAAAAAGGTTAAATTATCGACTTATTTTGTAATGTCTTCTATCAGTCTACTGAATCAAGTATATCTTCTCCCCATTCTAACATTGCACCTCCTGTGAGGTGGGCTCAGACTGTGCCCTGAAGTGGCTCTGTTCTTTTAGGGGCGCAGAACTCAATAGCTGAGAAAATTGTATAGATTCTTGATTAGACCAAAAATTGTGGAGGACTGTGCAGATGAGGTAATCTGCAGTTTGTGGGGTAGGGGGGAAGCAAATATCTACTAGCTGGGCACTGATCCTGTTAAAACTGGTAGTGCTTATTTCCTGAATCGGGTGACCCTGGATTGGCATTCTGCAGTCCTGTACTGTAAACAATATGATCAAAAATCTGTGGACTTACTCAGTGTTCTAGCTAGCACTGCCACCAACACACACACATCACTTACCACTAATGTCTTTGAGTTGGAAATATGTGGATCCCAGATTGTAGCCTAAATCTAAGATATACTCTTATGCAATACTTGGGAAACACTATTTTTTACGTGCCATCTGTTATTTAAGTTTTTAAATTGTTTCTCTAATGGATGATAAAGATTCCATGTCACTGTTTAAGGAATAGAAAGTTTTGTGTTCTGCACCACATTCCTTCTCTTTGTTTATCTAAGGCAGATAGGCCATTCATCTTGCTTTTATGATATCTAAATCATGATTAGGTTTTCTACGTAAGCCATTCCATTTTCACTTTTTAAAAATTTATTCTTGGCATGTTCGTGATGTGACAAAGCAACATCTAAAGTAAGATACAAATAGAAGGTGGCTGTGATCAATTTCATTGAACCACTGAAGTCTCTGATGCTCCCATAATAGTTTTACATGCAGAATTGAGGAAATGAGCAATATTGACATCTGGAACGTGTCTCTTATGGGGACACTATCACCTTCAGCATTCCTGCTGCTGTTCCTGGTGATAAGTAGTCACAGTGGAGGGCACAGCTGGAATAACCTTGTTGAGTCACTGCTTTGCATTCTGTGACAAATATAGTGTAGGGGTGAGTATTGGATTCAATAATGATTGGTAGGTCAAGTGAGTAGCTCTCTTTTGGGTGGTGTTTAGTTTCATGATGTTGCCGCAGAATGTAAATATTCGGTCATGTGCTTGACTTAATCCTTATAGATGCAGGAGATGTTTGAAGCGATAATGCCCTAAGCCAACTATTGAACTTCATGTGCAATTATATTTTAAGTTAAACTTTATTCTGAAAATGTAAAGCTGATATGTACATGTAATGCTATTTTGACCAAACTCTTTTTTTTCCCCTTTCTTTCTCTGCATTTTCTCCCTGTTATGTGCGGTAAACTTCATACAATCATCTTCATATCAACAATCATTCTTTTGGATTTTACTGGGTGGCTTTCCAGCGAGCTGTCCTCCTGCCTCAAAATCTCCCACTTATTAGGCTATGGACTGGAACCAATGCACACAGACTTGCCCTCACCAAAGACAAGGTCTTTTGTAGCCTCTTTCTAAAGTTGGATTTGAACCTCTGGCCACTCTGTCACCCCGTTTAGGAAGTAAAGTCACTAAAACCATGATAATCTTGCTATTATGTGCAAAATGGTAAACTAATTTATGAGTAAATTTTAAAGATTGATCTGTTTGATTTTATTGAATGTGTTAGATATTAAAAGTCTTTAGATACTTTCTGGGTGTAGGTAGGGTACTAGGAGAAAATAAATAAAGAAAGAACTTTCTAGACTGTGCCTCGTATACATTTAATCTTTTGACACTTATTTTTTTCCATCGAGATCATTTTTGCACTTAGTACCATTTGACAACAGCAGCTTTCAGGCCATGACATTTTTTAATGAGACTGTAGAACTGCTGGTAGGGGATTTTGGTGTTTTTTTTTCAAAATTCTTGTACATTGTTTCTGGTTCTGCTTTTTTTTAAACAGTAAGAAACTAGCTGAAATTTATGATGAGCAATTCTACCAGAGTGACCTTTACAAAGTGTATCAACTGACCTGTCATTCTAAGTCTGTAACATTGAACAAGTATGCTGTGAAAATTGTATTTTTGATGCTCAAAATATTGATTGGGAAAGCTTTCCAGTATTTAAACTAGTGCTTTACAAACGTTTTCTCATTGTGACAGTGTGGTGAGGCTGAAAAATTGTTCCAACCTCTCCAGTGAGACTCAAGAGAGCTGGGGTAGATAGAGAGGGAAAGTTAAGTGCAGTGCGGTAGGGTGGAAGGCAGGGATGTGGCAAGGGATAGATATCAAGAGTGGAGATGGGATGGGGCAGAGACTAGAGGGTAGGTATGGCACAGAGAGTGGAGGGAAGCTAGGCAGAGTAGCAAATGAGGAGGGGACAGCATCAGTGAGGGGGCAGTAGGGAGCTCCAAAAGCAGGTACCTATTACAGTAGAAGAGCAGCTGTTGAAACTTGGTCAAAATTCCAAGGGAGCCATTGCTGACCCTAAGCTCCTGATCCCAAAATTTCAGTTCATAGCTGGAGTCCTGATACCCAATTTTGGAACCCCTAATTAAAACAGACCCACTAAGCCTACAAGGCACAAAAATATGTCTGAAAATTGTTTGCGTTTATAACAAGTATCTTGCCTCCATAACTTTATGCTTTCTATTCTATCAATTTGCTCTGAAGTAAAGTGGGATTATGTGCTGAGGGGATGTAAAGTCTTTTAATCTTGTACACACATCAGGATACATTCTTAAATTACTGCCATTCTACTCAGAATGAGAGAATTGTTCTGATCCCAGCTGATGGTAATACTGGACAAGTCAGGTTCCGAAGTGAAATCTGGCTTGGTAGCCCATAAATTTCATTTTTGCAGTTTGGTCACTGTGGCAGTCAGGCACTGAATACAGGATTACAAGATACAGGAGCAGAATTAGCCCATTGACTCTGCTCTGCCATTCAGTCATGGCTGACATGTTTCTCAAGCTCTAATCTCCTGCCTTCTCACCATAACCTTTTGATCCACTTACCAAGCAAAAACCTATATGGCTCTGTCTTAAATACACTTAGTGACTTGGCCTTCATAGCCTTCTGTGAGTTCCGTAGATTAACCACCCCCTGGCTGATGAAATTTCTCCTCATCTCAGTTTGAAAGGGCCATCTCTTCACTCTGAGGCTATGCCTTCAGGTCCTGGTCTCTCTTACTAATGGAAACATCTTCTCCACATCTACTTTATCCAGGTCTTTCAGTATTCTGTAAGTTTCCATCAGATACCCGCTCGCCCTTCTAAAGAGGCTGCAATCTACTTTTACAAAAGAGTATCAAAGTTTATTCCATATGTGTGAAAAGTCACATACTATTGTACACTTTATAAAAAACTATGTGAAACTGCCTTATTACAAATATCAGAAATAAAGATTTGCCCTACTTACCTTCAACAACAACCTTAGGGTACTCAAACCTCAGTGAAGGGTCATCCTAGTTTTACTTTAAAGTTTCTTGTTCTGTGGCAGGGCTGTACTTGGATTCTTACTGGATAATGTCTGCATTCACTTGATTCTCTCTTCTTTAATTAATATCTATTCACAAGATCCTTAAACTGACAACACAGCTCACTTACTTCCTAACATGCATCCTTAAATGTCTCTTCAGCCTTTGTTGCTGGAGCTTTCTCTTACTGATAGTATAAACGTCTAGGCCTGCATTTCTCCTGCTACCCTTACAGGCCATTTCTCTCTGAATGAGAGATAAAAGGTACTGCAGATGCTGGAGAATCCGAGATAACAAGGCGTGGGGCTGGATGAACACAGCAGGCCAAGCAGCATCA
>JAHRHZ010000077.1:14592780-14609166 GCA_024137785.1 Ginglymostoma cirratum | reverse complement strand
GGGGGGGGGCGGATAGAGGATGGATAGAGGAGAAGATAGGTGGAGAGGAGGCAAACAGGTCGAAGAGGCGGGGATCCTCTTCCCCTCCCCCATTTCTGATGAAGAGTCTAGGCCCGAAACGTCAAGTTTTCCTGCTCCTATGATGCTGCTTGGCCTGCTGTGTTCATCCAGCCCCACGCCTTGTTATCCAGTGGGTGTGGGGTATCTTTTCACTTTGAATCATAGTTCTATTGTCTAAACTTCAGTATTGACTCCCACACGTTGCCCCCAGTGAAGTAGGCTCGTCCGCTCCAACCTCTATTTTTTTTACCTTTTTCTTCTTTCTTCTTTTCTGGCCATTTTTTCTCTCCCTTTTTAGTTTGTTAGTTTTTTTTTGTTTCTTTCTCTAAGTTTTGGAGGGAGCATGGTTGTGGTGGCAGCATCGGCAGCGGGGGGCGGGGGGACTTTGGCGGTCGGCCACAAGTCAGCTGGTGTGCTCGGGCGCGACTCTGGTGTTTGGCGGCATCGCGGCTTCATCGATGTCCGGGGCAGCGCCAGAGAGGGACTCTACAGCGACCCGGCTAACGTGGCAACAGAACGTGGCAGCAGCTGGGGCCCGGCACCCGTCCTGGTGGTGACAGAAGCTATCAGGGGCTGAAGCCTTGAGCGCCAGAGAAGCCTGGCGTGCCCGACAGAGGGTGGCAAAGGCAGCTGGCAGCCACAAGTGGGTCTTAGGCCAGCCCGGGCGACTGCATGCCCAACTCAGGGGAGAGTGAGCCCTCTTGGGGAAAGCCCAGCTTGGAGCATCTGCAGGCCCATGGCTCAAGAAAGGACTGTAATGTTTGACTTTTTAACTTTGTTTTTCTACTTCTGTAACTGAGAATTTGCACCTAGGCGCATGGTACCTAAGAAGGTGCTGTGTGTGGTGACATTGTACACTTTTTTTTCCCCACTGTACCCTTGTACTCCATACTTGAGTACCCGTGGCAATAAAACTTTAATCTAAATCTACAGCAGTCATTCTTAGGGCTTGCCATTTACCAGGCATTAGAGTCACTGAAGTAGCCGCCTTTTATCTGTAGAAATTTGACTTGCACGTCACCCTAGAAAATAAAAGCTGAAACATCTGATGTACTTTCCTTTTCTTCAATAATACAAGCAGGAGAGGGTCTCCATCACATTCAGACCGGAATTCTTGTCATGTTCTAAATGGAAAATTCACTCGATCCTAATTTTCATGGTTTAACTAATTTTTAAAAATTATTTGAAGTGTCCCTGAATCTTTTTTTTTTAATTGGGATGAGAGCATCTCCAGCCAAGCTAGCATTTTTTTGCCCATCCCTTTGCTGTGGGTTTGGAGTCACATGTAGACCAGACCAGGTAAGGATGGCAGTTTTCGTTCTTTTAAAGGACATCAGTAAATCAGTTGAGTCTTTCCCACAATTGGCAAAGGCCTCATGGGATTCTTAATATCAGTTTTTTTTTTTAACAATTGAATTCAAATTCGACCATTTGCCATGGCAAGATTCAAACCCAGGTCCCCAGAACGTTACCTGGCTCTCTGGGTTAACAGTCTAGCAATAATGCCACTAGGCCATTACTTCCCTGATATTTTTTTGATCCATTGTAACTCTATTTCTGTGAGCTGCTGCTCTGATTCCTTCACATCCTATCTGTAACACAAGTTACACAAGAGGAAGTTGTTCACCTGATTCCTGAATTGTTGATCAGAGCACGTTTTTATAAATAGCAGTTTGTTGCTGCACTGTGGAATTTATTACTCAGGCAGCTGATAAGTGATGTGTTTAAAAACTTGGTATAATTGAAAACATAAATCAGCTATGTGGCAGTGCATTGCTGAGCTGGGAGCTGTTGTAGAGGGAGTATAGAAGATTTGTAGACACCTTGAAATGGCATGTACACTGAGGGCTAGAATATTCTATGTCACTCAAGGCTGCGAAATGAATTTGTACAAGCTGTGGATTGGCAATCCAAGAGCATGAAGAGGTGCCACATTTTTCAAAGTCTTGATCGATCTGGTACAATTGTGATTTGATCACTTTGAGATTCTTTGCTTGTTCTCACTAATGAACAATGAAGGCATGGAATGCTTCACTTCATGATCATATTCAAATTCGACTCTTTTAATTTGATTTGATTTTTATTACTGTCACATACACAGAGGTAAGTGAAAGGTGTTGTCTCCCAGCAGATCAGACTACACAAGTGCACCAGGGCAACAGAACAGTGTGCAGGATACAATGTTATAGCTGCTGAGAAGGTGCAGAGAGAGTTCAGCATTAACATTGGAGAGCTCCCTTCAAAAGTCTGATAACAAGGAAGAAGCTGTTCTTGAATCTGTTTGTATTCAAATTTTATATCTTCTACCCGACAGAAGAGGGTGGAATGAGAGTATAACTGGGGTGTGAGAGGGGTCTTTGATGTTGGTTGCTTCCCCAATGCAGCGGGAAGTAAAGATGAAGTCATTGGACAGGAGGCTGGTTTGCCTGACGGACCGGGCTGCACCTATAACTCTCTGTAGTTTCTTGCAGTCTTGGCGTGGCAACTGCTCTCCCCCACTGTGCGATGCATCCAGATAGGACACTTTCTACGGTGCATCTATGAAAATTTGTAAGAGTCTTTATGGACAGGGTGAATTTTCTCAGCCTTTTGAGGAAGTAGAGGCATTATTGTGCTTTCTTGACCGCAGTGTAAATGTGGGTGGACCTGGGCAGATTGCTGGTGATCATCACTCCCAGGATCTTGATGCTGTCAACCATCTCCACCTCAGCACCATTGATGCAGACCGGGGCGTACCCTCCACTCCGTTCCCTGAAGTCAATGACCAGCTCCTTTGTGTTGTTGACGTTGATGGAGAGATTTGTTGTTTTTACACCATGCCCCTTAGCACTCTGTCTCCTTCCTGTGCTCCATCTCATTGTTGTTTGAGAATCGACCTACGACAATGGTGTCGTCAGCAAACTTGTAAATGGAGTTGGTGTAGAATTTGGCCAAACAGTCGTGTGTTTAGGAGTATAGGGTGCTGAGTATGCAACCTTACAGAACACCAGTGTTGAGAATTATCACGGAGAATACCAGTCACCTACGCCTACTGATTGTGGTTTGTTGCATGTTGGGGACCTGATGTAAATTTACCTTTTACCAACCTGCCCCACATTGAGATTTGTGTGCAGTTCTGGTTGCCGCACTATAGGAAGGATGTGGAGGCTTTGGTGAGGGTCCAGAAGAGGGTTATCAGGATGTTGGATAGACTGGAGTGTACTATCTAATAAGGAAAGATTGGAAAACCTTGGATTGTTTTCAACAGAGCCTCAGAGACTGAGGGGTGACCTAATGGAAGTATATAAATTATGAGAGGCATGGATAGTTGAAGTCTTTTTCCCGGGGTGGAAATGTCAAATACTAGGGGGCCTAGGTTTAAAGTAGGAGGGGAAACGTTTGAAAGGGGTATGCAAGGAAAGGTTTTTTTTTGTTTTCACGGAGGGTGCCTGGAATGCGCTGTCAGGGGAGGGGGTAGAAGCAGATACATTTAGACAGACGCATGAACAGGCGGGGAATGGAGGGATAGGGACCATGTGCAGGCAGATGGGATTATTTTAGAATGGCCACATGGTTGGCACAGGCATGCTGGGAAGAAGGGCCTGTCCCTGTGCTGTGCTGTACTGTGCTGTTCTATCATCAACCCGTTTTTCTCACTGCATTAAAGCTGAAAATTAACAGCTGCAAACAGCTTTTTATGTTGCTCCCTGTGGTTCGTAGGATTGTTTAGCAAGTTATTGGCCATTGTTCTACATGTTGCAGCCGATCCTCATCATTGTGATCAGAGGCCCTTTTACCAGGCCTCCCCTACCCTCCTGGTGGTGTTGAGTTCTTTCATCCTTCTTGTCAGCCAGGTCCTCAGCTGTAGCCCTCTGTTAGGGATTTTTTCCTGGTTGTCCAGCAGAAAACAGAAGGAAAATGTTAGAATGAGATCCTGACAAGGTTCTGTGTCCCAGTTACTCACCCACTCTGCCCCACCCACCTTCAACATTTCATTTCATCTACACATAGCTTCTTTCCAATTAATCTACATGGAAGTAGCTTCAAGGCCCAGACATTTTATGAGGCCTACCTTTGGATCTAACTTATGGATTATAGACTTGTGTGGAGGATCTGTCAAAAGATCGTAGAATCCCTACAATGCAAATAGAGGCCATTCCGCCCATCGAGCCTGCACCAACCCTCAAAGAGCATCCCACCCAGACCCACCCCAAATTTAGCATGGCTAATCCACCTGACCTGCACATCTTTAGACTGTGGGAGGAAACTGGAGTATCTAGCAGAAACCCACGTAGACACAGGGAGAATGTGCAAACTTCACATACAGTTGCCCAAGGCTGGAGTTGAACCCATGTCCCTGGTACAGTGAGGCAGCAGTGTTAACCAGTGTGTCACTGTGTCATCCCCTAGGGTAATTGCTAACTTGAGGCTCTGGCATCCTCTACCAGTTACCTGAAGGATAAAGACTTATACCTAAATGGATTAAATTCCATAGGTATTTTGAGACACCTGGGAGGTGACCACATGCGGAAGTGATGATGCACACAAGATGCCAGGAGTTGCAGCAGTTATTTATTTACTTGACTCTTAAATTCTGAGGATAATTAACACAAACAGGCCCATCAACATTCCAAGGGAATGACATCAAACCTCCACAAGCTATTTAAATGTGGCAACACCTTGAAATATAACTCATCATTTCTATTAGGAATTGTGTCCAGCTACTTAATTGGTGTTGGGAGCCTGAATTCTAGTCAGCACCAGCACTCTGCTGACATTTCAAGATTCAGTTCTATTTCATCCATCATAATGAACAACTTGGATGATATGAAGATGGATGTCAAGTATTTACTTTAATACCTCCACATTATTTCAGAAACATGCCAGCACATTTTATTTGTTCAAATTTCTTTGATGTTTCTCATTTTGGTTCCATGACGATCAGTTATGAAGGCAGTAAGGAAAGAAAGATAACAGGCAAAATATGAGCAGTGAGATCAAATGCCACCGGACAGATAGAGTAACTAAAAGAACACTGGAGCTCCCTCTCCATGACATCTTTCTGACTGTTTACTATCACCCACTCTGTTCAGTTGCTATGCTCCATTCTAAACCCAATTTAACCTCTGTGTAATTCCAGGTTTAACCCTTCAATGGGCCTTTTTAAGGTACTGGCTACTAAATATAACTGGGTCATCTTTATAATCTGCAATATTACAGTACAGAAGGTAATACATTGGGTTTATCCTTTGCTGCAGATGATTGGTTTTAAATTGCCCAAGCTTCAGTCTCAGAACTTTATATCCTGCAATCTTCTACTTTTAACACATTTCTTTCCAGGTGTGTGTGCGTGTGTGTCTGTGTCTGTGTGTTTGTTCTGTTCCGTATTTCTGTCCCGGTCCCCACCTCTTTGAATATCTTTTTAAGGCAAATTATTTAAAGAATTGGTAGACATCCAAGCTACACACTTACGCTACATCCCATGCAACAGGGCTCAGTAAAACACAATAGTCAGTTGGCACAGTATTATCTCAAAATTAGAATTAGCTTTATTGTCACATATACTCAAAAGAGTCTAGTCAAAAGTTTAGAAGTTGCCACTTGCGATGCCATCTTAGGTACAAAGGTACCTAGGTACGGTTTCTTAAATACAAACTCTAAGGGAAAGAAAAATTTACAGAAATAAACAAATAAAAAAATTCAGAATAACAATCCATCGAACCCAGTCCATACCATCACCTGCCATCCAGTCCATCCCGGGCCTCGACTCCAGACCACTCGGCGCTTCATGTTGAGGCCGGGGGACTGCTCTGGAATCGTCTCAAGGCCAGAAGGCTACGCCAGGCCTCCGAGAAACAGCCACGCCGACCTGGGAGAATACAACAGCGAGCCGAGAGACCACCACACTGGGTCCGTGCTGAGGCCAGGGTTCCAGGTCTGCTCTGCAGGGAATGCCGAGAAGAAAACTTAACAAAACGGTGGTGGGGGGGAGGGGGAGAAGTGGGGGGGAGGTGGGTGGGTTGTAGCACAGGGAGAAAAAAGAAAAGAAACAGATGGAAAGAACGAGCTCCAGCTGAGGAGTCTTACTCCACTGCCATCTTGGACGATTCAGTGTTTCCTTTGGGGTGGTTAGCAGGAACTCTATTTCTGATAGAAGTGGCTTCAAGATGAATTCCTGGGCAATGGAATCTTACAATCAAGTGGATCGCTTCTTTTTGTCAGGTCTGTTGATCCAGTACCTGGGTTAATGCCTGATCTGTTGCACTTGAGGGTATTGTTGATCAGCCAGGCTGGCTCATAAATGACATTTGGGGAAAATCAATTGGATACCATCCACTTTGACCCAGATAGCTTGGGAAGCCAATGCATGGTACCCTTGCTTAACAGATCACTTTCACTGAACTCCAAGGTCAGGATTCAGGAGGCTGGTTCTTTAGATTATGGACCCATGCTCAGTGGGAAGCAGACCAAATGTCCGATGAGTGCAGGAGAGAGGTTTAGTTGGTGCATGGTCAAAAATGATGGCAAATTAGGGGCAGGAGCAGGGAAGGAAGATGGCAGGATGCTAGGGAAGATAGCCATGTTCCAGTCCTACTTGGCAACTGTTCTTGTTGCTGCTGACTCTGTGTGTTTTTTAAAAATAAATTGAAAGCATCAGCATCTTCAAATTGTGTACAACTGATACAGAGCTGAAACCTGGGGTAGGGTCACAGCGTATTCACATTATTATAATATCGTTGTTACAGAATGAAAGTTCTTCAAAACGTACTTTTCTTTCAGTCAAATTAAACACTTTCCATGTTCGTTGATTCTGTTTGCAATAGATTGGAACCATTCAGCTTTGCACAGTGGTTACCTGCCCCCAAGAAAATTTGCAGACCTTTAGAAGTCAAGCTCTAAATTTAGCCCGACAAAACTGCGGGCAACACTCTGTTCCCACATCATGTAAGTCAGGGTAAGGAACAGAAGTAGACGCATCCATTAGCATCACTTTTTCAGAGATAAAAGGTACTGCAGATGCTGGAGAATCCGAGATAACAAGCATGGGGCTGGATGAACACAGCAGGTCAAGCAGCATCATAGGAGCAGGAAAACTGTCTGTTTCACTCGATCACAGCAACAAAAATTCAACCCTCAAGGTACATGTGTCCATACTAAACCTTGTCCCTACACGTCTGTTGTGCAAACATGGAATTCTGATGATTTCAATAGGCCGCTGATTAGACACCAGTAGTGTCATCTTGTGCATTCCATTTGTTCTCCAAAAGCCATTATACCACATTTAGTAGGAGACATTTTAAAAAAAAATAGTGCTTCACATTTTCTAAAGAGTAAAATTAGCAATAGGCAATCTGCTTAATATGCTGAATTTTAGTTTATTTGTGCTGAATGTATTAGATGTGACATTTCATTATATTTGCAAGTTGTGTTGAATAGGAAAATGTTTCTTTTTGTGTAGCAAAAAGAGAAGTCGTGAATGTTATGATAACCAGTATTCCTGTGTGTAGAATATTGATTTGTCACACTCCTGAGGTTAGTAGATTATTGAAGACTTCAAATGAAAGCTACATTTTCTTAGTTGAGCAACAATGAAAGCCTTTTCTACCTTGTGATCCGTGAATTGAGTGAATCAAACTGGCAACAGTGCAACGTTTTTAAGGTGCTAGGCATTTTTTTGTGACATCTGTTCTAATCCCCCAAGAAGATGCAATGAACAAGAAATCCCAATAAAAGTGATCTCTAATACCATGTATATTACACTGTGCAACATCTGTTTGATTAATGACATGTGGACGTTAGTATTTGTTATTGCACAAGTACGTTGGAGGCCTAGACTATTGATCTGGACACAATGAGCTCAAGTTACGTTAGTACAACTGGGAAGTTTTAAATTCAGTAAGTTGGTAGTATAGAGCATGAATATTGCTGAAAAGTGAGAGGTGTTGAAATGTTTTGATTTGCACTCATCAGGAGAAATGTGAGAATGTCAAATTTCAAACAATTACAATTTATAGGATAGGGGAAATTGACAAAGGGTCCTTACACAGCACCTTCTAAGTTAGGATAGGTAATAAATGCAGGCCCAGCCAGTGGTACCCACATTCCATGAGTGAATAAAACAAATTGGGGCTGACCGTGATAATGCCTCAGCCAGTCAGAGTTGTTTCACCAAGCAAAGGCTCTGCAAGCTCTCGGGTAGTTCGAGAAAGAAACAAGGTGTGAACATATTCCTGTTGTTTTTGCTGGTACTTCGAAGTGACTACGCAACTGGTATTTTTCAACAAAAGAATGCTGGCATCAGCTGAAAAAGACGTTCTGCCTAGAATACCATTTGAGCAATGTTATGTATGAATTTTGGTGCCAGTGTGTTGCTGGGTGCAAAGGCTGTTTATCCTATCCATTGGCTAATCAAATCAAACAGCGCGCTCCTTCAGTTGTTTTTAATAGGTAAAGACCATTTTGAAACAATCCATGCTCGCAAAACTCAAGGCAAGATGTCAGCCATTAGATGTGTTTCTGTGATTGACCAGCACTTGTTGAGTAACCCTAAGTGCGCTAATAGCTACACTAACGCCCATTTAAGATAACTGTTCAAGCTTGTAACATGGCACATTTAGGCTTATTGAAAGCAACATGAAGGGACCCATTCTCTGCAAAGAAAAGAACTATGTTCAAGTCTCACGCCTTTTGTGGAAAACCTAAAAGTATAGGGAGTTTGGTTCCCTGTTGTTTTCTCCATGACGATGCTTTGGCTGGTCAGAGTTGAATTGTCAACCAATCAGCATCTTTTTTTTCTGCTGTAGGATACATTGTTGTGATCATTTGAAATTTGGTATTCTTGCATTTATTTTGAGTGCAACACAAAAAGCCTCGACTACATATCTCTTTACAGCAAAATGTAAGTTCGGTTAATTATTAATTTTGAAGAATCTATGTTTAATGATTGTCATGAAGACCCCTCTGGTACACTGAAGTTCATTAGGTAAGGAAATCTGTTGTCCTTACTTGCTTTGGTCTTTGTGACTGCAGAAGCACAGCTCTTAGTAGACCATTTGAAATCACGTAGCTAGGCTCTAAGATGTATCAAACTAAACGACAAGCTACAAGAATAATAAACCATACAAACCACTTGAGATAAACTTCAGGTCCGGACTAACATGACAAATACATGGCAACCTGATCCTATAAAGTCCTCTTTGCTATTATCTGGGTGGGGACTTAGCAAAAAATGGGAGAGCCTATCCTACTTAGTCAAGCAAAAGCCTGATATCATCATAGTCACAGAATCATACTTTTTTTTAATAATATTCCAGACTTCACCATCACCATTCCTGAATGTGTTCTGTCTCACTGGTAGCATAGGCTATAAATGGGGGCACCACAGCAGCATATCATTGAGTAAGAGTGGTCTCTGGAGTCTTAAATATTGACTCAGAAGTTTGTGAAGATCAAACATGGGAAAGAAAGTCTCCAGCTGATTGCGTTCATTGATACATCTGTACTGCTCATGTTGACTACCACTTGGAAAAAGCACAAAAGGTAGCATAAATATAATGTACTTTAGGTGAAAATGTTAATGTCCATCATCAAAACTTTGTAGCAACTGCTGCTGACTGATTTAAGTAAGTCCTGAGGACATAAGGGTGTGATAAGGGAATTAGCAAGAGGGTGGGGTGCACAGGGGTTATGGAGGGGAAGAGTGTAACTTTGTTCTCATCAATTTACCTGTCACAGATTAATCTGTTTGTGACAATTTTGGAAGGAGTGAAAATGCAGTCCTTGCAGAAACCAAGTTTGATGTTCACACTGAGGACACCCTCCAGAATATTGTGTGAGACTACAGCAGTACTAAAAGGGGAAAGGTTCGCAACGAATCTAGTATCTTGAACTACCCATTTTATAGCATCAGAATTGTTGCATCTCCCAACGTCAAGGTCGCGAGAGGCCACGTTGGCCTAAAGCCCAGTTAGAGTATACACTAAAATGCTGTGGCTGTAAGAGCAGATTAAAGAATATGTATTCTATGGTGAGTGACTTGCCAAACCTTTCCACCATCTACAAAGTTGGGAATGTGATAGTGTACAATCCACTTGCCTGGATGAGTGAGGTTCCACCTAAGAAGCTTAACACCATCCACGATGACTGACTTACAGACACTCTCTCTATAACCTTAACCATTCACTCACTGCACCACCAATGCATGTTGGTAGCAACATGCATCATATTAATGTTGCACAGTAGAAATTCACTAAATCTCCTCCAACAGCACTTTTTCTAAACCCCTGCTCACAACCCTACCATCTAGAAGGCAAGGACACTGAATACAAAGGAGTAGCATTAGCTGCAGCTTTCACTGGAAGCCACTTACTATCCTGACTTAGAAATATATTACCATTCCTTCACTGTCACTGGATCGAAATCCTGGATCCCTCTGTAACATCACATGGATTGCAGTAATTGAAGAAGATCGCTTGCCACCACCTTCACCAATTAGTGCTGGGAGCACATGCTGACATAACCAACAATGCCCATGTGCTGTGACAGGAAGTAGGTGTGGAGTGGGAATAATTGGCCAACTTGTCTGGGAGGCACCACTGGCAAATGTCCTTAATCCGTACAGCATGACTCTGTTTTATACAGGACCATGACTGAAGTATACATAATGTTGTCATAAATTGGTGTGCTTCATTTTAGAGCCTTATAAGGTTCAGTTGTTTTTAAACTTCTAGTGGTTAGAAATATGGATGTCACTCAGACTAGACCACCATCCTACATGCCTAATTGAACCGTGAAGCACCAACCATGTCGCTGTTAGACAAGAGACACTTTGGTCAGATTACCACCAAAGTTGTCAGAAAATAGTTTCAATGTCAGATTTCGTATAACCTGGTCTGAATGGGTGAAACATGGGTCATGTTTCATTTGCTCAATGAAACATGAAAATCAGTTTGATGTTTATTACCCTCCCTGCTCCTGTTCTCTACGAGTGCCTCTGAGTGATCAAATGTTTGGGTCTGTAGCACCACTCTGAAGCACTGTGAAAGCAAGACAAGCCTGCAGAAAGACACTTGCCCTATGCCTTTTGAAGGTTTCCTTTGGAAATCTTGAGATGGAAATATGAACTGAAGTAAAGTACTGCTGAAAATAGGTGCATTTTGTTGAAGCATTTTGTCTTTCACTCAACAGGATATTTGCAATACCAGTACATATATATAAAGGAAGAATGTGTTTGGTTGGTTGGCAAGTAGGCTCTAATTGATAGAGGCGTTGCCATGGAGAATCCACCAGTTAGAAAATGACAAACTGTAATGTGCTTATGTTTGTTCAAATTTAACCTCATTAGGTTGCCCCGATAGGCCATGGCATTGCTCTGAAGAATAGCCAGAGAATGGTTATTGCTTGTTCTTTAAGTTGAACCAGCTGCACTTTGTGTACATGTTCTTTCTGTCTGCAATGTATAGGGCCCTATTTATTAATAAATGCAGTTCGCAGTACACACAATGGAGCAGACCGTAAATCTGACTGGTTATTTTGAACTGTCAACAGTATAATTCTAAATACACAGGATCATTTAGTTAAAAAAAAATTCCCTAATCATGTAATTGCAAGTAATGTTAGATGCTGTCTGGTGTTTTGCAAACATGGGTTTGATCGGAATAGATGGTAACTGCTGCAAAAAGCTGAAGGGATGTTCTGGCCCATATGATCTGCCAGTCTTTAGTACATACAACCTCTATACCTGAGATCACACTGCCATTGAAATTCATATGCCACATTACTCATTTTTTGGCTTGAGAGCTACATCCTGTTAATGGAAAGCACCACTCCTGTTGCTCCTACATGATAGCAATGTGAAACAGCTGAGGTTTTGTTTTCTTTTGTTGTCTTCACAAACAGTCGATGTACGTGTGCAGTTGACAGCACTTGACAATAACTGTTGAAAAATGCAGTTTGACAAGCTGGAGCATGGCAGCAACATCCAAGACCGTTCTGCCCTCAGCTTTATAGATACTTTGAAATAAATATGTGCTTGAAAAGAATGGGGCACATTTTGCATAAAGGGGGAAATTTTATAGAAGAATGAACCAAAGGTCTTCTACAATTCCAAATGCTAAGTTTAGAATGGCTGGTGACAGAACATCATCAAGATGAGGGTTAGAATGCAGAAGCCAATACGTAGACATTTGTTTAGATAGTAAGTACTGTCGATGCTGGAGTCAGAGATAACACAGTGTGAAGCTGGATGAACACAGCAAGCCAGGCAGCATCAGAGGGGCAGGAAAGTTGATGTTTTGGGTCAGGATCCTTCTTGGGTCCTGACCCGAAACATCAGCTTTCCTGGTCCTCTGATGCTGCCTGGCCTGCTGTGTTCCTCCAGCTCCACACTGTGTTATATCAGAGACATTTGTTGATTCTTTTCCATGTCATGAATCTCCTTGTATATTAACTTTAATAAAACAGCGTGAGCTTCTATATTTTACTCTTGAAGAAATTGGTCTTGGAGTACGCTATCAGTCAGTTGAAAGATTGTGCCCAGTCTCTGAGACGATGTAGAGGAGACCAAGCTTTGTGGAACAGTTGGATCGCAAAGCCATTTATCAGGTGCTGTCATTACTCTGGCAGTAAATGTATTGAACTTGATCCTTGGCGGCTAAAACTTGCAAACCTATTTGCAGTTTTATTTTATAAATATTAAATGTGTTTGTATCATTGTGCTCAGGTTACCTTATGTTCCATAAGCTTGGGCAGCATTGAAATTCTACTGGGCAGCACTGCTCTGGGGCATTTTTGATGCCTCCAATTAACTTTATTCACTCGGATGAAGCACTGTAACTGTTTTAAAATACTTTACTTAGTTTTAAAAGTCATGCTACTGGCACTTTGCAATCTTGAATTTCTATAAATGTAGATATCTCTCAGCAATGCCACTAGGGAGGCAATAACTTGGTGGTATTGTAACTGAACTGTTAATGCAGAGACCCAGGTAACGTTCTGCGGACCTGTGTTTGAATTCTGCCATGACAGATGGTGGAATTTGAATTCAATAAAAGTAAGTCTGGAATGAAGGCTCTACTGAAGACCATGAATCTATTGCCGATTGTTGGAAAAACTCATCTGGATTCACTAATGTTCTTTTGGGAAGGAAACTGCCATCCTTACCCAATCTGGACAACACGTGACTCCAGACCCACCGCAATGTGGTTGACTCTTAACTGCCCGCTGGGCAATTAGGGATGGGTAATAAATGCTGGCCTAGCCAGTGACACCCATATCTTGTGAATGAATTTTTAAAAAATGCGACGGAAGGTTACCTGCAGCATGATGTAAGTAAAGTCTTACCAGACCATAGGGCTGCTCTGTCATTAGAGTGAGATGACTGGTTGTAGCTTAACCTGAGGGCCACCATTCCTGAGGTGAGGGAAGAGGTTGAGAAGCGGAGAGGTCTTCATGGTAACCTCAGCCAGTACAAGAATTGAACCCCACTGTTGGTGCCACACTGCATCACAAGCCAGCCATCCAGCTAACTGAACTAATCAGCCCCTAGCATGATTGAAGAACAAAGACAAGGAAAAGAGAATTAACTGGCTAAAGTTACACAGATCCCCTTTTTAAGGTTCCACTTCTATCTGCTATAGAAACCAGTAGCTGCCTGTGAATTTCTTGGTTTTAAAAAAAAACTCGTGCTTTTATAGCACCCTTTCCTGGTTGTGGGATTTCCCAAAGTATTGTACAGCCCTTGAAGTGTAGTTGCTGTTGTAACGCAAGAAATGCAGTAGCCATATTTCACAGTAAACTCTCAGAAATTGGAATGTAATCACGATAATTTATCTTCTGATGGCTGAGGATATCAGGGGTAATTCTGTTTAATGTTACTTCAAAGAGGAGCAGGCATCATTTATAACCACAGGAGAGTGAGTCGAAGCCACAACCTTTGGACTCCATGGCAAGTGTGCTACCAATTGAGTTTCAATTGATAAAACAGCCTTCTTTAATGAGTCTCAAAGATCCTCATCCATTCACATTGGTGGGTGGATTCATGTTTGGTGCTTTTGGAAAATGCGTGATCTGAAAAATTCAAATCTATAGTACCCACATCCAATTGGGGTCTAAATTCATGCCAGCAGAAGCATTTAGAAGTTTCCCAAAATGGGAACTTGATAACACAACTCATGTTCCAGCTGACAGTCATAAAGTTTAAATGCTTACTTATGTTTTATTAATCTTCTTCAATTTTACAGCTCTCCATTGTAATCTTAACCAGAATGGTGTGGATCATGCTGTATGCACCGAAGATGTGAGCTTGCAGGTACTTGGTGATCCAGAAGTCTTGAATTCAAATGATGAAAAGATTTTAAGGATAGAATCAAATGGTAGTCCAAAGAGTCTTCATGTGTCAGAAACTGAATCAGTGAAGGTAAGTGTGGTTGAAATTAGATGTCCAACTCAATTGCTCCTTACCCCAAAAAACAAGCCAATAAAACTTAATTGGTACATTTGAAACTGTACGGTCTTGTAACACCTGTGCTAGTTGGCCAAAATTTTTTTTAAAATTTTATTTTAGTTTGCAACATGTCAATAAGGCTAAGAATAGGAAGATAGTACAGTTAAATACATGGTTAAAGAGATGGTGTAGGTCAGAGGGCTTCAGGTATGTGGATCATTATGATGTTTTCCAGGGCAGATGGGACCTGTACAAGGAGGGCAGGTTGCTCCTAAACTGAAGGGGAACCAATATCCTGGCAGGCAGATTTGTTCGTGTCACTCAGGGGCTTTAAAATAGTGTGGCATGGGTAAGTAGAGCAGTGGGTCAGCAAATGAAGTGATCAAGGAAGAGCTAAACCTAAGGCCAATAATGCTAAGAGGAAAAACTGACTGGGAGAGCTTACTGAACACAGTGGGACTGGCACACTCAAATGTATTTATTTTAACATAGAGAGTATGACAGTTCAGGCAGATGTATTTATATACAACATTTAACTATGATGTTGTAGCTATTACAGAGACTTGGCTGAGAGATGGACAAGACTGACAGCTTAATGTTCGGGGATTTTGATGTCTTGGGTGATAGACAGGAATGTAACAGAGATAGTGAGTTGCATTACTAATTAGGAAGAATATCACGGCAGTACTGAGGGAAGACACCTCAGATGGCTCTTCCAACTAGGCCATATGGGTAAAGCTGAGGCATAGGAAGAGTGCAATCACTTTGGGGTTGTATTACAGGTCTCCCAATAACCAGAGGGCAATAGAGGAACAGATACATAGACAGACTATGAAAAAAGTTAGAAGTAAAAACAGGGCTGTTGTGGTGGGTGATTTTTAACTTTTCCTATATTGGCTGGGACTCCTTTAGCTCCTGGGTCTTGGACTGAGGGGAATTTTTAGTATGTAAATACCCCAACCAGTGAAAGGGCCATACTAGACCTGTACTGGGGACTGAGCTTGGCCCATTGATTAAAGTTTCAGTGGGGGAGCATTTTGGGAACAGTGACCATAATCCTATAAGTTAATTTACTTATGGATAAGGACAACAGTAGTCCTTGGGTGAAAGTGCTAAATTGGGGGAATGCCAGCTACGACAATATTAGGCAGGAACTCGAGAATGTAGATTGACGGTAAATTGACATCTGTCATGAGGCAATCTTTTAGAGTTCAGAACCAGCATGTTCCTGACAAAATGAAGGGTAAAGCTGGCAAGATTCAGGACCTTGATGACCAGCGAAATTATGAGCTTAGTTGAAAAGAAGGAGGCATACATTAGGTTTAGTAAACTGGAGACAAACAGAGCCTTCGAAGAATATAAAGCAAGCAAGAAAGAACTTAAACAAGGAGTTAGGAGGGCGAAAAGAGGCCGTGAAATATCCTTGGTAAACAGGATTGAGGGAAATCCCAAGGCATTTTATATGTTAATAAGGAGCAAGAAGGTAGCTGGGAAAGGATAGGTCCACTCAAGGAGGGAATTTATGCGTGGAGCTGGGGAAGTGGGTGATGTCCTTAAAGAATACTTTGCATCAGTGTTCACAAAGGAGAAGGACATGATGGATAATGAGTCTAGAGAGGGGTATGTTGATATTCTAGGATATGTTGATATAAAAATGGAGGAGGTAATTAGGTGTTTTGAAGAATATTAAGGTAGGCAAGTCCCCAGGACATGATGGGATCTATCTCATATTGAGGGAGGCAAGGGAGGAAAGTACTTGGATTAAAAGGTGTAGAGCTGGATGAACACAGCAGGCCAAGTAGCATCAGAGGAGCAGGAAGGCTGACGTTTAGGGCCTGGACCCTTCTTCAGATTAAAAAAAAAGGTCTAGGCCCAAAATGTCAGCCTTCCTGCTCCTCTGATGC
>JAHRHZ010000077.1:14574162-14592380 GCA_024137785.1 Ginglymostoma cirratum | reverse complement strand
GATGAACACAGCAGGCCAAGTAGCATCAGAGGAGCAGGAAGGCTGACATTTTGGGCCTAGACCTTTTTTTTTAATCTGAAGAAGGGTCCAGGCCCTAAACGTCAGCCTTCCTGCTCCTCTGATGCTACTTGGCCTGCTGTGTTCATCCAGCTCTACAACTTGTTATCTCAGATTCTCCAGCATCTGCAGTTCCAATTTTCCCAGGAAAATACTTGGGCCTTGTTCAAAATCTTTGTACCCTCTTTAGTCACAGGAGAGGTCCCAGGGGACTGAAAACAGTCAGTGTTGTTCCTTTGTTTAGAAAGGGATAATCTGGGAAGTTACATGCCTGGGAACTTTGCATCAGTGATAAGGAAATCATTAGAAAGGATTCTTAAGAACAGGATTTACTCACACTTGGAAAAATATGCCCTTATTAGTGATAAACAGTTTGGCTTTGTGTGGGGGAAGTTGTGTCTGTCAAATTTCATTCAGGTTTTATGAGGAAGTGACAAACATGATTGAGGGCAGAGTGGTAGATTTTGTCTATATGGATGGTAGCAGGGTCTTTGACAAGGACCTCATGATAGGCTCATAAAGAAGGTGAAGTCACATGAGATCCACAGAGGGCTGGTAGGATGGATAGAGAACAGAATTGATCATAGAAGATGGAGTAGAAGGCTGTTTTCCTAACTGGAGATCTGTGACCAGTGGTGTTCCTCGGGGACCTTTGCTGGGACTCCTGTTGTTTGTAATGTATATAAGTGATTTTTGGAGGAGAATGTAGGTGGCCTAGTTAGTAAATTTGCAGATGATGCAAAGAGGGGAGAAGCTGTAGATAGTGAGGAGGATTACCAGAGGATACAGCAGGATATAGAAAGGCTGGACACTTCAATGGAGAAATGGCAGATAGAATTTAATCCAGACCAGTGCAAAGTGATGCATTTAAAATGCAGGAGGGAAGTATACAATAAATGCTGGAACCCTTTAACGTACAAGAGGGATCTAGGCATACAGGTCCACAGTTCCTTGACAGTGGTAACGCAAGTAGGTAAGATGGTCAAGAGGCATATGGCATAATTGCTTCATCAGTCGGGGCATAGAGTACCAAATTTGGCAAGACATGGTGCATCTGTATAGACGTTTAGTTAGGCCACATTTGGAATATAGGGTACATTTGGGGTTGCCACACTACCAGAAGGATGTGGAGACTTTGGAGAGGGTACAGAAAGGTTTAAAAGGATGTTGCCTGGTTTGGAGGGTATTAGCTTTGAGGGGAGATTGAACAAACTTGATTAGTTATCACTCGAATATTGGAGGCTGAGAAGCGAACTGATAGAAGTTTACAAAATTATGAGCAGTATGAATAGAACAGATAGTCAGTGTCTTTTTGCCAGGCTAGAAATGTTGTATACTAAGGGCCATAGGTTTAAGCTAAAAGGAAGCAAGTTTAAAGGAAATGCAAGAGACTTTTTTTTTACATAGAGGATGGTAAGTGCCTGAAATGCGCTGCCAAAGGAGTAGAAGCAGATACAATAGCAGTGTTTCAGAGACATCTTGACAGATACGCGAATAGGCAGGGAATAGAGGCATATGGTCCATATAGAGGCAAAAGGTTTTTAGTTTAGAAATGTGTCATGTGCAGGCTTGGTTGGCCGAAGGGCCTGACCCTGTGCTGTGGTGTTCTTTGTTCTGAATGTTCCTTCTAATTTAAAGAATGCTTAGACAGAACATAAATGTAGGAGTAGCTCACATGACCCTCAAGCCTTTTCTCCTATCCTGTAAAAGCAGGGCTGATCTTCAATCTCAACTCCAACTGGATTTCTAGTATCACTCAGTACTCAAATCTATTACCTCAATCTTAAATGTACTTCTTGTCTGAGTATCCACAGGTATCTAAGGTACAGAATTCCAATGATGAGCAACCACAAAGTGAGACATTTCTTCTTAACTTGATTAAAAATAGTTGACACCAATCCCAAGACTATGCCTTCCAATGCTAGACTCTCCGGCCAGAGGAAATAATCCTTTAACACCTACCCAGCGCAGCTATCTTGGAATGTTGTGTTTCAATGAAATCATCTCTCATTCTTCTGCACTGTAGAATGTATACCTTTTCTGTGTCATAGCTTCTCCTAAATGACGACCCAGAAATTCACCCAATCAACGTTTGTTGCACGCCTTATAAGACAAGTACATTTGTCCTTCACTAAGGAAATCAAAATTGTGTAGCGTACTCCAGTTGTAGTCTCATCAAAGCCTTGCACAACTGAAACAAGACTTCCTTAACCTTTCTTAGGTTAACTCCCATGCAAAATTCGACAAAGCATTTGCCTTTCCAGTTGCCTGCTTTATCTGTTTTGAATGACATACCCTAGGCTGCCAGGTGGAGGTTAGTCCTTACAATGGAGTTTGTAAGGTTTTGCATTTTGGTAAGGTGAACAAGGGCAGGACTTATACAGTTAATGGTAGGGACCACTGTAGTGTTGTAGAACCACCAGACCTAGGAGTTCAGGATATTGTTCCATGAAAGTTATGTCACAGGTAGGCAGGGTGGTTAAGGAGGCATTTAGCATGCTTGCCTTCACTGCTCAGACCATTGGGCACAGGAGTTGGGGTGCTATGTGGCAGTTGTATAGGACGTTAATGAGGCCACTTTTGGAGTACTGTGTTCAGTTCTGGTCACCCTGTTATAGGAGGATATTATTAAATTGGAGAGAGTGCAGAAAAGATTTACGAGGATGTCACTGGGACTGGAGGATCTGAGTCATAAGGAGAGGTGGGGTAGGCTGGGGCTTTATTCCCTGGAGCACAGGAGGTTGAGGGATATCCTTTATTATCGTGTCTCCTAAAGTATAGATGTACAGGGGTACAGTGAAAAGTTTGATAATATTGCCTCTTATGGCGCCATCATAGGTACAAGTACCTCGGTACAAATCTCAGATACAAAACGAGGAATAAAATAGAGATAACAAGGTGACGTTTCGGGCTTAGACCTTTCTTCAGAAAGAAGGGTCTAGGCCCGAAACGTCAGCCTTCCTGCTCCTCTGATGCTGCTTGGCCTGCTGTGTTCATCCAGCTCTACACCTTGTTATCTCAGATTCTCCAGCATCTGCAGTTCCTACTATCTCTGAAACAGTAACAAAGAGAAGTGGTTGCATTACAGAAATAAGGTATAGTTAAAAGGATAGTCATTACAGTCATATAAACAAATTGCACACAAACATTACATTGCAGTAGCTCAGGGCAGGGGCTTCCCTATGTGTTCTGACAGCCCATGCCAGACACCAGTCCAATAACCGTCCCACTCATCCCCAAGCCTCCAGTCTGCTCCACACCGGCTCTTAGCTGCTCCGGGATAAGTTTTCTCCGTTACAAAGATTTATAAAATCATGAGGGGCATAAATAATATGAATAGCAACGGTCTTTTCCCTAAATCTGAGGGAGTTTAAAACTAGAGGACTTGATTTAAGAGGAGAAGGATTTAAAAGGGAGCTGAGAGGCAACTTTTTCACACACAGAGTGGTTCATATGTGGAATGAATTGCCAGAGGAAGTGGTAGATGCAGGTACGGTTACAACATTTAAAAGACATTTGGACAGGTACATGAGTAGGAGAGGTTTAGAGGGAGGTGAGCTAAATACTGACAAGTGGGACTAGTTTAGCTGGGCAAACTTGGTCAGCATGGATGATTTGGACTGAAGGGTCTGATTTTATGCCCTATGACTCCATAACTTAAACTTTTATTAACAGATGTACATTACAAACATGCACCCTCAGATCCAAAATTCAAATTCAAATTCAAATCCAACACCGTTTCACTCTGCTCCCACATATAGTGAATCCCCAGTTAGTGCCCAGTTCTCATGGCACAATGGTAGTGTCCCTGCCTCTCGGCCAGGAGACGTGGCTCAAGTCCCACCTGCTTCAGAGCTGTATTGTAACATCTTTGAACAGATTGATTTATATTATAATGCCCAGCACCTGAATAAATTTATATACCAAGTTAATATGCTGTTAACAATGAACACCAATATTTTGAAGTTACTTTCCAGTTTAAAAAAAAGTATGCTCTTTTCTTAATAAGAACAGAAATAACCTAACAGTTCTGCTACATTGTTTTATTCTCTCAACTTGAATTCGAATTAGGGTTACTGTCACTAACTTATTTTGTTAGCTTCATACATAACAACTTGAATAAAGAGGCTGCGTAATAATGATTGGAGACACCGGTGTTGGACTGGGCTGGACAAAGTCAGAAGTCTCACAACATCAGGTCATAGTCCAACAGGTTTATTTGAAATCACAAGCCTTTGGCGTGTAGCCCCTTCGTCAGGTGAAGACTTCTATGTTCCGAAAGCTTGTGATTTCAAATAAACCTGGTGGACTATAACCCGAAGTCGTGTGACTTCTGGCTGAGTAATAGTAGATTGAGAGAGGTCAGCTCTGATCCTGATAGTACCCAACTAGCAATGGTCTAGCAAAGGGAAATGAGCCTTTTTTTTAAATTTCTTTTTCTGCTTTCTGTCCTTCAATCAATCCTGCATTTATGCTCATGTCTTGCCCCACCCCACTGACCTTGAGCGTGTGTGACAACCTTTTGTGTAACCTATTATCAAAGGTCTTTTAAAAATCCAGAAATGCCAAACTCAGGTTCACATTTACCAATTGGTTTGAAACTGGTGACTGCCTTGAATATCAATGTCCTTTTTGGAGAATATCTGCCACTACATTAACTGAGGGTAAATGGGTTGAAAACTTGGACTACAGATCTCAACGTGGTTTAAATCAAGATACAAACCGAAGAAATGGAAACAAGTAAAATGAAGTGATGAACACAAAATTGTTGATGCTGATATTTTTCTTTCTGACCTGTCTGTTGGTAACAACAATGGACAGAACAATTTTCTTCAGTAGAGAAGTGCAAATGGCCCAGGTCAGAAATAATATTGAAAAATTACGTTGGACAATAGGTATGCAATGACAAATATTGTTATGTAAAAATAATATGTTCCTAAAATAAACAAATTATCTGGTATGCATTACATTTGCCCATCCAATTGGCTTAAAGATTGTAATTAATAAGTGCTGTTTTGGACAGCATGGGGAGCACAGCGGCATTTATGCTGCAATAAGTTGTGGTGAGTTTTTTTACTTGACCAGTTGAGTCGGTGTGTTGGAAATGCTTTCACATTGCTGGGAAGTTCCAGGACTTTGGCTAAATATTTAGTTAAACTTGAATGTGACCTGAGGAATGGTTTGAAAAAAATGAGGCATTCCAGAAACCCATACAGCAATAACTCTGATCATCTTTAGGATAATCCTCCAAAATAATGTTGTATACAATGCTTGGAAAGAAAAATTGAGCTTAAGAGCAACCTCACTAAGGAGTAGGTAAAGACAATTATGGTTGCTTTAAAATATTTCTTTCTCTCTATGTTCCCGGAATTGTGTAAAGGAAACCAAACCTTCAAGAAACTTGTGATATAGGTAGGGAATATGAGCTTGGAGATGATATTGTGACAGAAGGGATAGAGGAGAAGAACTCTCTCATAATCTCTTCGGCCTTGAAACTGCTCGACCATGTCCTGAAGAGCAGTTTTTCCTCTCCACCTATCTTCTCCTCTATCCATCTTCTATCCGCCTCCCCCTCTCTCCCTATTTATTTCAGAACCCCCTTCCCCTCCCCCATTTCTGATGAAGGGTCTAGGCCCGAAACGTCAAACTTTCCTGCTCTTATGATGCTGCTTGGCCTACTGTGTTCATCCAGCTCTACACCTTGTTATCTCTGATTCTCCAGCATCTGCAGTTCCTATTATCGCTTCCTTCTGTTCTTACAAGGTTTCTTGTGGTGTAAGCAAGTATGAATTTTAGTCTAAAATTTATCTAATAGATATTCCTCTAGTATTGTTTGGTCCATGGTGTTGGGTCTGCTAGGATCTCTTGGCTGTAAATAAGAAAAAATTAGAGACCATGTTGACAATACTGAAATCAATGAAACCCGTCCACAGGTTGGAGTCATACCCAGCACAAAGGGAAATGAGAGTGGTTGTTCAAGACCAACCATTTGACTGAAGACATCATGCTGAAGTTCCATAGAGCAGTATGCTGAGCCCTGCTATTTGTAATTAATTAGTGATATTTCTTTTCCTCACATCATCGGATCGGACATGGACATGTTTGCTGATGATTGTATGACATTCATAGAAGTGTTATTAGAAAAAGCACAAAGCCGGTTTTGGATATAATTGCAGAATTATTTAGAACTCCTCAGATGCTGCCACAGCCATTGCCAATATCTCCTCTCTTCAAACACCTCATGAGTTTGAATATCACGATTAAGTTTGACCTCAGCCTTCTTTTCTCCAAAGAAATAGTCCCGCCTTCTCCAGTCTGTCTTCATAACCGAAGATCCTCACTCCTGGTACCATTCACGTGATTTTTTTAAAAAGCAGGCAATATTTGAGCTACACAATTACCAGCTGGTAAGCACCTTCAACAGGGCATGAGACTCAATGGCATCACTATCACCAAATACTCCTCCATGAAAAACCTGGGGTTGTTTTTGTCTAGCAACTCAATATCAGAATCCCCAAGGCCTCATCACCAACCACAGGTCACAAGTATGATGGAATATACAATTTGGGCAAGCATCAAAATTTGAGATGGCCGGCATCATCGAGGAGAGAGCAGGCTGCACTCCCTCCACCGCCAGCATGCCGTGGCTGCAGTATGTACCACCTGCAGATTTCTTCCTTCAGACTTCTCAAACGGCACCTCCAAACCTCCAAACTAAATATCCAAGATACGTGTCCTGTTGAAAGGATGTGGAAAGGGGGCAGTGAAGCTCCGTTAGTAAGGAATGAAATTAAATTGATAGCAGGAAGCGGTATAGGTTCAGAAGATGTGGAATCTGTGCGGGAGAGTTGAGGAACCGCAAAGACAACAAGACCCACATAGAAGCTATGTGCAGACTTCCTAGTAATTGTCAATGTGTTGGGTTTTTAAAAATTATTTATTCATTTTGTGGGATGTGGGTGTCACTGGCTGGCCAGTATTTCTTGTCCATCCTTAGTTGCCCTTGAGAAGGTGGCAGTGAGCTGCCTTCTTGAACTACTGCAGTCCTCCTGCTGTGGTTGACCCACAATGCTATGAGGGAGGGAATTCTAGATTTTAACCCAATGACAGTGAAGGAATAGCGATATTTTTCCAAATCAGCACAGTAAGTGACTTGGAGAGGAACTTGAAGGGGCTGGTGTTCCTATATGTCTGCTGCTCTTGTCCTTCTAGATGGAAGTGGTTGTGGGTTTGGAAAGTACCATCTGAGGATCTTTGGTGGATTTCTGCAGTGCATCTTGTAGATAGTACACACTGCTGCAACTGAGCGTCGGTGGTGGAAGGAGTGGATGCTTGTGGATGTAATGCCAATCAAGCGGGCTGCTTTGTCCTGGATGGTGTCAAGCTTCTTGAGTGTTGTTGGGGCTGCACTCATCCAGGCAAATGGGGAGTATTCCATCACACTCCTGACTTGTGCCTTGTAGATGGTGGATATGCTTTGGGGAGTCAGGGCAGAAAAATATCTGGAGATAGAAAGGACATAAAAGAAAGACGCTACTACAGTAATCATGGGGGCCTTCAATATGCAGGGACTTCAATGTGCGTTGTGTGCCAATCAGGTCCATAGCTGATCTCAAGAAAAGGAATTAGTGAAATGTCTACATGATGGCTTTTTGGAGCAGCTTGTGCTCGAGCCCACTAGAGGCTGCTGTGTACAGGTTGGGTCTGGGCCCACAGTTGTGTCAGGGACTGGGGACTCTGACCAGGAGCAGCACTGGCACCCTGATTTCTGTGTGGGGCAATCGTGAAACAGCTGAGGTGTCATTTGGTTCAATTAGACAACTGTTATTACTGGAAAGGAGCAGCAGAGGGAGCATGCGGTTCACATGAACTGATACATTCTCCCCACTGAAACAGATGGAACTTTTACTGAACCTGCAGAGTTACGAAATGATGTGGTGCCTAGACACTTGCCTTCACTCAAACGCTGTAGTGAGCTACTGGATGGCAGTGCAACAAACAGAATTTGTTACTTTTCCAAAAAAAACTGCAAATGTTGGAAGTCTGAAAGAAATACTGCAAATATTTAGCAGGAGCGGACAAACAAATGAGTTAACATTTCAAGTCCAAGATATTTAATCAGAAGGGTCATTATCCCTACATAGCTACCTGATGGTGTTGTTACTAAACATAGCAAGCCATAGAAGAGATCATAACCTGCTGGGGAACCCTAGAATTTCCATTGTGGTGAGATTTGAAGATTCAATCAAAATATTGATAGTTGTTTGATTAGCATTTTTAGGAATGAATTGTTCAGACCCTGTGCATAGGCGCTGTATTTGTATTGTAATCCCACTGCAGTGCACTCATGATTTTGCCATCATGAATTAAATCCAGTAGACCTACGTGGAGACTTTATAAAAATTTGCTTCTTGGAGATTCTTATAGTCATGAAGTAGGAGGGACAATTTGGGTAAAGTGATTCTGCAGAGTAATATGATTGAATAGAGGTAACACAATCCTTCCCCAGTTTTTGTTCCGTTGGGCCTGAGAATAATACAAGGGTACTTTTTACTTCACTGCTTGTGCCAAGTAATCCTTTCTGTGCCAGTAAACGAGGCCTGGAGCGTTCTCCAGTATTGATCTTTCTTTTTCTCTCACAGACAGGAACATGATCAATCAATATAATGAATTTAACAGAGTGCAACATGTTTTTAAAGGTGATTTTAAGAAAAAAAATGTACAATCATCGTAAAGTGAATGATACATTTTGAATGAGGGGAGACCGCGTATGCAGACAATGTCTTTTTGAACAAATCAGGAAATATATACGCGGTATGCTTGAAAGTAGACCTGCGGATCCAGGACAATTTGCATTAGAAAAACAGCTGGCAAACTGTGAAAGCATCACCAGTTTATTTCTTCTTCACTTTTATATTAATATAATTGGCACCTTGTGATTGGCTGAAAAATTGTTTGTACCATTTGAGAAGAGGAACTAGCTTGCAGTAATTTAATTTTTATCACAATATTATACAAAGCCAATACGATTCAGTTTTAATGAGCACCAAAGAAAGGAGGGTTGATAGCTTAATTACAGTTTGTATTGGATTATGATTTGAATATTATTGCCAAGTCTGTTGCAGTGGCTTGTCAACTAAACAATGTAAATTAACTAAAAGAGCTCTAAATGCCCAACCTACCTACAAATTATGCATTTTTAAAATAAAACAAAATGTCTAAACTGCACTGTTTTGATGCCACAACAATTACTACATCCCCCCCCCCCCCAATCCTGCATGCACATGAGGGCAAATTTCATGGTCATCATTGAAGCAATGGAGCTTGCTGCTGACCTCTCAAAGCTGCGCACAGAGACCTACCGATCTCTGTGGTAGGGATTTCCCCTTTCCCAACGTTAATTTTAACTGGGCGCCTAGTCAAGAAACACTGATGCTATCTACCAGGGTAAACATTTAATTATGCTGAAAATATCATCGCACCCTGCAAACTAGGAAGTAAATGCACTGAGTGTGTTTTTTTTCTCCGAGATTTGCTGAAACAGTAAAATAGAAGGTTTGAAACATACCCATGAGAAGTTTAAGTATAACTGTTATTAAACAATGTAAATTAGGCAGAAATTTGTAATAGTAATGAAATTGTAACTACTTCTGTTAATTGCTTCAAAATAATTGGATGAAAGGGAGATTGCTTCCCAAAGTAAGAAGAATACGAATTATAACCAGTTCATTGTAGTATAATAATGGAGGATTTCTGGAAAGTTGCGTCAGAAAGAAAGACTAAATTAAAGGACTGAAAGCTTATGGCTCTACTAAGTAACAGCAATATGGGGAAAAGGTTAGTAACAGATTAATAGAGAAAGATTCTGTTTCAGTGATGATTTTAGATTTAATCTGACTAGAATAATTTCAGCTTTACCTGCTTACTTTTGTACTCTAACCCCTCTGCAATAAAGGCCAGCTTGATTTTGCCTTCCTAATTATTTACTGTACCAGCGTGTCGACTTTTATATTTCTTGGGCACGGACATTCAAATCCCCCGGAAAAACAGTTACTAAAGTCTCACTATATCTTTTTGTTTTAAAAGATCATCCTGCCAAAGTAATCAACCACACACTCGTCCACGTTATGCTGTACCAACTGCGTTATTTCTTTCCAGATCCTCCTCAGAAGCTAGCTTTTGCACTTTGTATCTTCAGCAAACTAGGGCATTTCAGTTTGTAAATTCGATGTTCACCTTACTAGTAAAGCTAAAATTTATTACCCATTCCCAATACCCTTTTGAGAAGGTGGTGGCAAATTCCTTTCCTGAATCATTGCACGGTGTGGTGGCTGGAATATTTGCACCTCAAGTATTGATTGGAATGAGAACTGCAGGATTTTGAATCAGCCACTGTGAAAGAATGGTAATATAGTTCCAAATCAGGATTGTGTCTGGCTTTAAGGAGAACTTGCAGGTAATGGTGTTCCCATTCATCTGTTGCCCTTGACCTCTTAAGTGGTAGGGATTACAGTTATGGCAGGTGTTGTTTAAGAAGTGTTGGAGAGATGGTGCATATTGTTGTCATTGTGCACTTGAGGTCAGTAGCTGTTTGCTGGACGAAAAAGTCTGATTGAAAATCTCAGATGGTATCAAACTTCTTTAAGTTTTGCCAGAAATGGACTCAACCAGGTAAGAGTATTCCATCTCAATCCTGTCTCGTAGAAGCTTCAGTAAGTTGGCCGTAAGTTTTTGGCAAAGAATTTGTGGATGTTGTTTAGGGAGCCCTTGTTACAAGTACTGCATACGTTTGTCCCACTGAGGCAAGGAAAGGATGGTAAGGTGAAGGGACCTTGGATGACAAAACATGTTGAACACATAGTCAAGAGGAAAAAGGAAGCTTACTTAAGGTTGAAGAAGCAAGGATTGGACAGGGGTGTAGAGGTCGACAAGGTGGCCAGGAAGGAACTGAAGAATGGACTTAGGAGAGGTGGAAGTGGGTATGAGAAAACCTTGGCGGGTAGGGTCAAGGAAAACCCCAAGGTGTTCTATGCTTATGTGAGGAACAAGAGGATGGCCAGAGTGAGGGTAGGGCCAATCAGGGATAGTGGAGGGAACCTGTGCACGGAGTCAGCGGAGGACCTTAATGAATACTTTGCCTCAGTATTCACCAGTGAGAGGGACCTTGATGTTTGTGAGGACATTATGAAACAGGTGGATATGCTCGATCAGGTTGATGTTAGGAAGGAGATGTGCTGGAAATTTTGAAAAACATGAGGATAGATGAGTCCCCTGGGTCAGACGGGATATACCCAAGAGGTTTTTCCCCAATTCCCATTGACTTCATACTTGCAAAGGCTCCTTGATACTGTACTTAGTTGAATGCTATCTTGTTGTAAAGGGCAGTCACTCGCATTGCCGATCCATTTTTGGACAGGCGCTGTAGTGAGGTGTTGGCCTAGTGGTATTATTGCTGGACTGTGAGTCCAGAGACCCAGGAAATGATCTGGGGACCTGGGTTCGAATCCCGCCACGGCAGGTGATGGAATTTGAATTCAATAAAAATCTGGAATTAGGAGTCCAATGATGACCATGAAACTATTGCCGATTGTCAGGAAAAACCCGTCTGGTTCACTAATGTCCTTTGGGGAAGGAAATCTGCCATCCTTACTTGGTCTGGCCTATGTGTGACTCCAGACCTACAGCAATGTGGTTGACTCGTAACTGTCGTCTGGGCAACCAGGGATGGGCAATAAGTGCTGCCTAGACAGTGGAGACCCTCATCCTGTGAATGAATAAGGGGAAAAAAAAGGTCAGGAACGAAGTTGCTCCTGCAAAACCCAAACTGAGTGTGAGTGAGCAGGTTATTGCTGTGTGAGTGCCATAGTTGACTGCACCATTCATCACGGCTGAGATTGAGAGTGGCCTGATGTGGTGGTGATTGACTGGGTTAGATTGTGCTCCATATTTGTGAGCAGGACATACGCAGGCAATTCTACCTGTTGCCGGATGCCTGTGTTTAGAGTGGTGCTGGATCTACTCAGTTGGGGGTGCAGCTGGTTCAGGGCAAGATTACAGTGGAACTTGTCCAACTGGACCAATGGGTCAAGGAATGGCAGATGGAGTTTAATTTGGGTATGTGTGAGATATTGCGTTTTGGTAAAACAAACAAGGACTTGTACAAATAATGGCAGGGCCTGAGTGGTGTTGTCAAGCAGAATGAACTAGGGGTTCAAATACATAGTCTTAGAAAGTTACGGCGCAGGTAGACTGGGTGGTTAAGAAGGCATTTAGCACGCTTGCCTTCATTGTTCAGACCATTGGGTATAGGTGTTGGGCCATCATGTTGAGGTTATATAAGACGTTGGTGAGGCTACTTTTGGAGTACTGTGTACAATTCTGGTCCTCCTGCTATGAAGGATATTATTAAATTAGAGAAGGTGTTGAAAAGATTTACCACGATGTTGTTGGAACTAGAGGGTTTGAGTTATAAGGAGAGGTTGGATAGGCTGGGACTTCTTTCCCTGGAGCATATGAGGTTGAAGGATGACTTCATAGAGGTTTATAAAATCTTAAGGGACACAGGTAAGGTGAATAGCAAAAGTATTTTCCCTAGGTTGGGGATATTAAAAACCAGGGAGCATTTTTTAAGGTAAGAGGAGAAAGATTTAAAAGGGACCTGAGGGGAAGTTTTTTTCACATACAGTTGGTTCGTGTGTGGAATGAACTATCAGAGAAGGTGGTAGATAGAGTTACAACGTTTAAAAAACATTTGGATAGATACATGAATGGGAGAGGTTTAGAGGAATTTGGGATAAACATAGGTACGTGGGACTAGTTTACTTTGGGAATTTTTGTCGGCATGGATGAGTTGAACCAAAGGACCTGTTTCCGTGCTGCATGACTCAATTCACAAGTTTTCAATGCTATTGCTAGGATGTTGTCAGGACCCATAGCCTTTGCAGTTTCCAGTCGCTTTCAACCACTTCTTGATATCAAGTGGAGTAAAGCAAAGTGATTGAAAACTGGAGACCTCAAGAGGAAGCTAAAGTTGACTATGCAGTCCCTACTTTTGGCTGAAGATGGTTGCAAATGCTTGAGCTTTTCATTTGCACAAATGTGCTACGCTCCCTCATTAATGTTAGTTGGTTAATTGATCTCCACCATTCACTGAGCTTAGATCTGATCCATTGATTATAGAATCACTTGGCATTCAGCATATCATGTGCTACTTGTACTGTTTGGCATATGAATAGCTCTGTTGTGGCTTTACTCATTTTGGATATGCCTAGTGCTGCTCCTGGCACGTCCTCCAGCATCAAACCAGATTTGAAGGCTTGGTTTGCTGGGGGTGATTCTACAATGAGGGATTTGCTGGACTGTGCGATGACAGATTGTGGTTGGATACATTCTGCTGCTGCTGATATCCCACTGCGCCTCTTGGGTCCTAATTTTGAGTGGCAAGGTCTGTTGTGAATCTATCTCATTTGGCATGCTGGTGGTACCACGAGAGCATGGAGGGTATCCTCACTGTGAAGATGAGATGTTATCTCCAAAGGTTTATGCTACCCACCCTGTCATGGATAAATGTGTCTGTGACAGACTAGTGCGGATGAGGTTAAGCAGATTGTTCCCTCACCACACGGCATATGGCTGTCGGGTCCTTTAAGGCTCAGGCAGCACACTCAGTAGTGATGCCTCTTAGCCACTAGGTAAAGGACTTTGATGTAGCCTCACCCAGAGTACATGCTTTGTCCTTGTCAGCCTTTCTGTTTCCTGAAAACGGTGTCCGATATGGGGGAGAATTGATTCATAAACAAGGAAGAGAGGCAGCTTGTAATCAGTAGAATGTTCTTCTGATCTCGTGTATTTTAATGTTATGAATGCAAAAACACTATGATAATGGTGTTTAGACCTGTTTGATAAGTTACAAGAATTTTAATTTCCAACTCCATCCATTGGATGGCACTCTGACATGCTCTTTTCACTATGATCAATTATTAGCAGTAGTTGCAAAAATGTTTTTGCAAAAGTGTCCTTTTCTCAGCCAAGTATAAAATTATCCTATCAGTACCTCACCAAAGAAAACCCATTGCTCATCTATGAGCATCTACAACGCTCTAGCAACTGAATAGTCTTGTGGGCCTTATGGTTTCTTCTTCAAACTTGACTTGTTCCCTTCCCAGAAGAAGCTTGAAGACAGTACCATATTTGTCAGTTTATTAGCTGCAGTTATTTAAAGTTGACAAGTTACCACATTATACTGGTCATTAGCATGTGTTAAGGAATTACATACCATGTTGGCATTGCAGCTTTTAAAAACTAAATCTGACTTGAATGACTAAACAAAAAAGTAAGATTCAAACCACGTGTTGATAAGGTAATGAGAAGGAAGGACATGGAAGCAGAGCAGCAGAAAGACATCTTGGTCTTCCTACAACTGAACAAAAAAGGAATAGAATGAGTGAACATTTGAAAAATAGGAAGAAGACTTTTCATTGACATGCTAAATAGTTATAAGTGGAAAAAGAAGTGAAAAATCAGACGCCAGATTACAGGAGGAATAGAATTTCTCTAGCAACCAAAATTAGATGAGCAATAGCAGGTAGCGTTGCCAATTTAGGCAAGACAGCATCTGGGTCGTACAAATTTATGAACAGGCACGAGCTAATCATATGTACTGAAATTGAGATAGAATAAGATTAGGACCGAATAAAGCAATTTGAATTTTAATTATTAACTACTAATCGAGCTGGTCTTCAGATTCCACAACTCTCTTTTTATTATGGCCTCAGTTACGTATGCCCAGAACTGATAACTACTAACAGGACTTAATGTTTTAGATAATCACTTGCATGCTCAACCACCAACTCTCCAGACACAACTTACGTCTTCTTCTCTCACTCATCCCTTCTAACAAACATGAGCAAGGAAAGAAAAATATTGACGTTGTATCAAATGACTGTGTTGACTCTCTGTTGCTTCCAGCTCCATTTAAAAACATCTGACCAGGAGAAGAACCATTGCACTGTCATTTTGGCGTATTCAGTCAGCAAAAAGGCTGCTGCTGTTTCTGATCTGAGGAGGAAAAAAATCAACACCAAAGGTTCAAATTCCAGCTTCCTGCTCCTCTGATGCTGCTTGGCCTGCTGTGTTCATCCAGCTCTACACCTTGTTATCTGTAACTCTTGTTCATGTTTGTTATCAGTTCTGGGCACGCACAACTGAGGCCACAATAAAAAGGGAGTTGTGGAATCTGAAGACCAGCTCGATTCCAGGTAGCCTTACTAGCCAAGGACAGCTCAGTAAACAAGCCATTTGAACAAACTATGCATTTGAAGAATGGCAAATAGCTGAAAGCTTGAAGTTATGACTTGCCACCAACAAGGCAAATGCAGGGGTACATCATTTTGTGAGTTGGTGCGTAATTTGTGAAACGCAAGACCACTGAAGTCTTGTAAGAAATGTGATATCAGCAGTACCCTAGATGGCAGTGAAGATGATGTATTATTTGCAGTGACCATCACGTAAAGCCAATGATGATGAGTGTAACAGTACTGAGAAACTTTTAAGCTTCTTTGATTTGTAAGACTTGATACATTGATTTTGTTCTGTGATGGCAAATATTAGTATCAAGTACATGTGTGGATAGAATATTTTTTCCTCTGTTTCTTTTGAAACTTCTGGTGTGTCTTATGATCCAGTATCTCTCATAATCTAGCAGACACAATGATCAGGAGCAGGAATGCTTAATGTGTTTACTTCGTCTTTGAGGTCAGTCATAACATTCCAGTACTGCAGCAGGTGAGATCATTGGTTCAACACAGAACAAGACATTGAAACTGGTCCTTGGGCTCAATTGCCTTACCGGCTGAGTAAATGCTGGATATCTGAAAGTACGATTGAAGATGCTGAAATTACTACAGCATATCAAACGATTAAAAAGACAGGTCGTGTTTTAGAAACTGACTCGAGCAACTTCGCCACAGGATCTACACTTTAAACATAACTAGTGTTTTCTCTGAATGTTGACAAAGCCACGGGATAGTTTCAGTGCTTCTATTTGCTTTACTGCCCTGTACACTTATCTGTTAAGATGTAGACTTATTTTGATGTGGAGTCAGTTTACTGTGATATATACAATGGAGTCACACATGGGCTGGACTAGGTAAGGACAGCAGGTTTCCTTTCACCCTTAAAGGACATTAATGAATTAGATTGGTTTTTACAACAAGTGACATGGTTGCCATGAGGCTGGCTTTTTATTCCATGTTTTCATTGAATTCAAATTTCACTGTCAAGCATGGTGGAATCAAACTCATCTTCCCCCAGATATTAAACTTGGTTTCTGGATTACTAGTCCAACGACATTACTGCTACGCCACTGCCTCCCCCACTAATCAAACCACACCTCCAAAAGAATAGACTGAACGGATGTGTGCAAATTATGGAAGGACAATTTATCTTGTTCGTTTTTGTCAGAAGCTACCTGACGTGGGAAGTAATGTGAGTAAAACTACAGCCATAATTTACCTTGGGACCCACAGAAGAATAATATGATAAGATTATCTTCTAAAATCATCATAAGATGATTTTACAAGATAATGCATGGCTTAGAAAGGGTGGACGCTGGGAAGTTGTTTCCGTTAGGTGGGGATACTAGGACCCGTGGGCACAGCCTTAGAATTAGAGGGGGTTGATTTAGAACGGAAATGAGGAGACATTTCTTCAGACAGAGAGTGGTGGGCCTGTGGAATTCATTGCCACGGAGCGCAGTGGAGGCCGGGACGTTGAATGTCTTCAAGGCAGAGATTGATAAATTCTTGATCTCGCAAGGAATCAAGGGCTATGGGGAGAGTGCGGGTAAGTGGAGTTTAGATGCCCATCAGCCATGATTAAATGGCAGAGTGGACTCGATGGGCTGAATGGCCTTACTTCCACTCCTCTGTCTTATGGTCTTATGGTCTTATGGTCTTATGATGTCTTATATAGTGTGTCTTATTGGTTCAATGTCAATGAAAGTTCTCAGAAATTGCTTCATATTGCAATGTTTTACACTAATTTTTCAGACTCTAGATTAATAATAAAAAAATTTAAGGAAGATCAATCACAGTATAATGAGACAGTCTCTAAAATTCCAGCATTAGATGACGGCTTGCTTATCTACTTCTCAAATGCTTTGTTAAATTAGTGGGAATACTTTGTTTCACGTTGCAAGCTGTCCAGCCAAGACTGTATCTATTTGGTTATTATAAATTCATGCGTATAATAACTTGGAGGTGATTAGAGCTGGCTGCAGTGCATACTGGTTTTATACCTTGGAAAATAATATTGCAGTATCAGTTATTGATTTTTGAGAAATTCATATTTTTAGTGCAGATAATATAATGTTTTTAAATTAATCTTTTTATTTTAGCCATCTCTAAAATCCAGTGTCAGCACACTTTTATTAGCCCTTCAATTAGATTTGGAAGGAGTTGTTTAAAAAGAACAACCATATGGAGGTGGAAGCTAAACTTCATGTTAATGTAGGAAGCATGTTTTTAAAAAACACACAAGTTGACTTGTACGAATGTTTTATTGAGAAAAGACTCCACTATCAGAAATAGTAGATAATTTGCTCTAATCCAGTGTTACATTAATGTTTGTGGAATTTGTTTTCTTTTTCAGTCAAACCCTGGGCAAGTAAAACTAAGTAAACCAGTGGCTTTATGGACCCAGCAGGATGTTTGTAAATGGTTAAAGAAACACTGTCCCAATCAATATCAGACCTACAGTGAGTCCTTCAAACAGCATGATATAACAGGTAGGGTAAATATATAATGAATCTGGGGGAGAGAGATGTTGGGGCTGGGTGAAGATGTCAAAATGCCATTAAAAATGCTTAGTGGTCAACAAAACGTGATCTTTTCAGGTTTTATTCCTTCCAGCTCACCTTCCTGGTTCTCAATAAGCTATGCAATGACTGTGGAGTGGTGTCAAATGATAATTGTATCTTTTTCACTTACTGCTGTGGCAGAAGCTGATGCTGTTTGTTCTATTTCTTCCCCCAGCCCCCATGCTCTCCGCATGCTATGTGACTTGAAATGATGTACTCTGACTGAGGACCAAGTGGAGCCTCCTATTCTGCTATAACAAGGTGTAGAGCTGGATGAACACAGCAGGCCAAGCAGCATCAGAGG